>JAJMJB010000001.1:0-600000 GCA_030568895.1 Casaregolazyma suthepensis
TGGAGCTATTGATTAGCTGATTGAGCTGTTTGCAGCTACAGCCCAAATTGAGGACGCTGACGAGATTCAAGTATGGCAAAATGGCGTCGGAAAATACGTCTTCATTGAGTGAAAGAATCGATGTCATGATATTATGTGTAACAGAAGGATGGATCGAAACGACTTAAGAGTTCTGTAAGTTATGGCATAACTAGCAGTCGCTTCGAAAGACACCTATTCTGAGCTATCTTGATCCATTTACCGTATCAATGTACTTTTATAACTTTTAAGCAGTGGTCAAAATCTCGAGCCTTGAACCTCAAATTATGCTCATCTCCACACTAAACTCATCTCCACACTAAACTTTGTCCCCATCACCGTATGAACCACTGATCTCCAACAACCCATGTCGAACCCCGACCGTCATACAGGATCATGGTCTCCAGAAATACATTCAGATACTGGTGACGTTTCTCCAGTTGACGAGTATGGACGTAGTATACCTCGAAGGCGGAATCGGAATACCAGGCATTACACAGGGCACCCGCACAATCGACAGAGATCGCGATCTCCGGGTTCGCAGGATCATTATCGGCGCCGCTCGATCCAGAGATCTCCACCGTCCAAGATTCTCATTGATAATGTCGCCAGAGACGTGTCATATGGCCATATTCGAGAGATATTTGGGGCTTACGGCGAGATCAGGGATATTTCCTTTGGAAGAAGCATACAGAATGGCGAGGCCAGAGATATATCGGCATGCTACGTGACCTATAGGTATCCTGAGGAAGCTCGTATGGCTGTCAGTCATATGGACGGAGGAATGCTCGACAGACTCGACGTATCGGTGGAGCTCTGTGGACCGAAAAGAAGACAGCAGGATGACCGAAACCGCCGCCTGAGCAATTATGACGACTGGAAAGACGAGGAAAGATTCGGGAATCGCAGAAGTCAGGAGGGCTCCAAATGGCCCAGAGATAGGAGCAGAAGCACTGATCGGAGTAAGAATGAGGTTAGAGATCGCAGCCGATCTCCAAGCAGCCGATCTCCTCGTACAGCATATTCACAAATGAGTTACTAGCAAATTAATGAAATGATAATGAATAATGAAAAATGTCGTTGGACCAGAGAGTGACTATTATATTTCATTGGACCAGAGTATGTCTATTATACACTATCGTACAGTCTATCGCTACTCTTCACTCATCTACTCCAATGCTTCCACCTAATATGCACCAATATCTTCTCCTCCGTTTTTCTCCAGTAATGTATCAAAGTCCAGAACAGGCAATGCCAGACTATCCAGCACCTGCTTTATGTTACTATTGGCAACCGTCAGCCCTTTGGAATTCTTCGTAGGCGTAGTGATTGCAAATATCTTTCTATCGCCAGAATCATTGCTAGGATATGCTATCGATAGTTGAGGCAGATGCTCTAAGGGCCCCGGTTCTCCTTCATGCCATAGAATATATATCGTCTTTAGACCTTCCAACGAAATACCTTGCAAGCTTTGTGGCCTTGTGATTAGCAAGCGCGGCTCATCTGGATTACGGAATCCGTCCATGCTTAAAAATGCTTTTATATCAGTTGCGTGCTCTTCGTTCTCACTGTCTAGGTAGAAGTACTTCTCGTCCATAGGAAAAGCAGTACGAACGAATAGTTTATCCTGAAGTAGCTCCGCCAAATAGGTCGGAGAAAGAGAATTGCAGAGCAGAATTAATCCCTGACCTTCTCCATGCAATTGACTGATAATTTGAGAAAAAGATACATGAACCTTTTTTCGGTCATTTTTGGTAATAGGATAGCCAGACAGATCCTCATCAGCCGCAGACTCAGTGATTTTGACATCAAGGACCATTCGTGAGCTTTCGCTATAGTTAATAAGTATAAGATCAGCTTTCTTCCCGGTTTCATCTTCAGCAAGTAATGGTGCAGAAACATGCATGATCGGCCGATCGCTCATCCACTCCCGTTCTTTGATGTAACCTCCAATGTTCTTAGGAACAGACATGCATATTATTTGACGCAATGGAACGAAAGTATCTCCATTGTTGCGAACATAGGCGTTTCTCCAACTTTGAAGGTGTGAAAGAAGTGAATCTAAGCTCGAAGCCTTTTTGTCAGAAGATTCCGACAGAACATCGTCAATTTCGTCCACAGCAATAACCGAAAGCCCATTGAGAGGAAGAAGATTTCTATCAGATGATGCTAAAAAGTCAAGAACCCGATTCGGAGTGGCTATGAGGATATGCGGCGAAGGGTACTGCTCCAGTAAGGATTTCTGTCGTTCAGCACCATCAGTGTTCTTTCCAGTACGGTACAATACCTGGACCAGATTATGCTTATTTATATTGGTAGTATCAAAGAGCTTATCGAAAATCTGATAATATTCCTCTGCCAGCTGTGGAGTAGGAACCAAAAGCAGACTTGTAATTGATGGGCTACTTCCGATACTGGTCCTAGGATAAGAGGCCAAATAAAGGCACAACGCGAGGGATTTTCCTGATCCCGGCGCAGAAGTAGCAGCCACGGAGAAATCCGACTTGAGTAAAGCCAGGATTTTCTTCTGAATGGCCGTCGGCTCCTTTATATCCGGGTAGCATTCCTTTAGGCGATTGAGAACAGCGGGCTGCAAGCCTATATCTTCAAAAGATTTGACTGAGTCGGGATCAAACTTCAGATCTTCCTTACTGGCATTATTTCCACGAATAACTTTAGTAGCTGGGGCCTTGCTGATGGTCCGAGAAGCCTTTTGATCTGACTGTGCCGAAACACTATGGGATTTCCACTTTGAATTTTCAATGAAAAACCGCCTGGAGCACCATATTCTCTGGCGACCTACCGTTCTCAGTGTCCAACAACTTCTAAGCATTGAATAGGTTTTGTGGAATATGAAAATAGATGTTATTGAAAAATTTAAAGATCGTTAGTGTCAATTGCAAAACACAATAACAGATCAACTACCCGTGAATCTAATGAAAATTCAACACAAAACCAATTTATTTTCTAAAATACACAAGTTTCATATGAAAAGCCCAATTCGAATCAGAAAACTCAAATCTTGCCATTGAGAAGATTTTTAATCGTGTTAACAGCACTTATTCGGACGGTTTTGACAAGACTCCACACATCAAACGTCGATGTCAGCGCTTCGATCAGTCCGAACGGTAACATGGTGGGAATATACCCCTGAGCAAGTTCCAGAGCCCAGGAATCTTCAGGCATTCTGTACTGCTTGTTATATCCAGAAGGAAGATAATGTTGGTCTCCTGGAAGATACTTTTCAGGCTGTTGACTATGAGCAGGAGCAGCCCATTGCTCGCCATATATAATGGTAAAGTAATCATCAGCAAAATGCGTACCAGTATGACCTTCTGTTCCAACAGCAGTTCCAAAAAATATCAAGTACTCGGAGAGAGACGCATGCAAGACATACATTGTTCCCATAGCATTGCCGGCATTATTGAAGACCCATTCAGAAACATCGTAGTCGTTGATGAAGTCGCCATATTCATCTTTCAATTTACGGTGAATTGAATGAATCACCTCGGTGGAGTTCTTGCTGCGCTTGGTTTCCGCGATAGCCTGTTTACATATTGTTTGCAGTTTGGCTGGCTCAAAAATATAATGATTCGGGAGATAATCCTGTTTGATTTTCACCAAGATAGGAAACAGAACCGATAAGGCTAGCAATAAGCCGAAAATAACACGCATTTGTGGGGGTTTAACAATGCAAAAAGATTATGGTAGGTTCTCCTAGGTGAAAATTGCTCGGGTATATCGTGTTCGTGCGGCGAATGCGATATCAGGCACGTGATGAGCTGAAACATAGCCCGTCTCTGAGTGCTAATTATAAATCAACAACGTTATGAGGCTGCTGATACGACGTCTTACTGTTTTGTAAATACACCTCTTACTGTTTTGTAAATACATCGTAGATGTCGTCGTCGGTATCAAACCATAATCCTTCGAGCCAGAAATGCAGTCGTGCAAATGACACACAGGCCGTCCATTGAACCAACACTGCTTGTAAGAATATAGATAATTTCGGGCGCAGAAATGCCGATGGGACGCCGTAGCTGTAGCATATGCTCCTATATATAGTCGTGGTCATTGGTGTGGCCAGAATCTCTCCTAAAGTCTCAAACATGGTTTCTACCAGTAGAAGCCGGATCCTTGGAGCACGCACACTAGCGCTTGATATATTTGCGAAGTACCAAAAACAGCTGACAATGCATGTCTCCAGCATCTTGATACCAATAAGAGCTACTGGTATTGGCACGTTGAATTGAGAAATAGTGAATATAGGATGATGCGGAGTAGCACTATCAAGCCCAAGCATAGAAATGATGGACGATTCCAAAAGACCGTAACAAGCAATAGACCCCAAACCAGAAGCAATGGTTGCTCCAATCCAGCCACTAAGAGGACCTGGACGCAATGCAGCAGCAGCGGTCGCTCCACATGCTTCAGCCGTGGCTACCAGAGTATCGTACAGAAAGCATGAAGCGAAACTTTTCAGAGAAAGCCAGGAGAAAAGACTTTTCCTCAGAACAGGAAAATAACTGCTATATGTATAAACACCACATCTTACAGTAGAAGTTAAGCAGCACCAGCTAGTAGCTCCAGTAAGCATTAGGAAGAGATAATATGCTGATTTCTGCTGACCTGGACTTAATGACGATAATATTTTTGATAATCTTGAAGATTTAGCATTCTTCTCATTAGGACTCTTATTCTTATCCTTAATTCTCGTACTGTTATCTTTGATGATCCGCTTAGGTATGCCCAGTCCTAAGTATGTGAGGATTTCAAACTCAGCCTTTCTGATCTCCACTCTTTCACGAGAGATCTGTTCCGATAACTCGCTCTCATTATTAGCATCGAGAAATGACGGCCCAAGTGCAAACCTCAGTAGTCGTTTCGATATCATCTGATTACCATGTGCTGATTTGGCTGACGGTAAGTACGCACGGCTGAAGCTATCTTTTTGATCTCCAAATTTTTTTTCAACAGCCTAACCGAAGTTTTTCAATCAGCCCTAATTATCAACATGGCTACATTGAAAACGAACTTCGAAGCTCATGCTTTGGAACCTATATATATGGGAGGAGATGTTCGGTTGACGTATATGGATAAAACCCTGGTTACGACGTTTGACGACGAGATCATATTCACAGATATCCAAACCGGTAATAAGACTCTCATAATAGAAGGAGATGGTGAGCCGATTACAGCGATGCAAGTCACTCCGAATGGAGAATATCTCATTACGTGCTCTAGATCGCTTCAGCTGCAAATATACAGTCTTCCTAGTGGTAAACTTGTGCACCGGATCAAAGCTCATGAGGCTCCAGTTCTCAGTATAGCAGTAGATCACACCTCGTCTTTAGTGGCTACAGGTGGTGCTGAGGGAGCTGTGAAAGTATGGGATATTGAAGGAGGATTTTTGACGCATAATTTCAGAGGCCATGGTGGTGTTATAAGTGCACTGCAGTTCTGGGGACAGACTGGAAGCACTCAATGGACTCTGGCCAGTGGATCTGACGACTGTAAAGTACGAGTTTGGGATCTGGTGAAGAATAAGTGCGTTGGAGTACTTGATTCTCATGTCAGTGTAGTCAGAGGACTTGACTTTTCTTCCGACGGTAAAACTCTAGTTAGTGGATCAAGAGATATGGTGGTCAATGTATGGGATATGAAGACTTTCAAACTAAGAAAGACCATTCCTGTACTGGAACCTATAGAATCTCTAGTTCTTGTCAAAGACTCCGAAATATTTATTGGCGGTAAGACTGGAAAAGTGACCATGTGGAACATCGACTCGGCATCTAAGGAGACCTCTGCACCGGACAGATTCGAGACAACTGAGGAAGTCTCTATAACCCAGCTCTTGTTGAGTGAAGACAAGCAATGCATATATTCGGTACTGTCAGATCAGACAATCGAAGTATTAGAAATTCCTGAACTGCAATTGGTTGATCGCATTTCAGGAAACCACGGCGAAATCATTGACTGTAGGTTCCTGACCGAACAAACCATGGTACTGGCTACCAATGGACCTGAGCTTAAAATCGTTGATCTCAAGAACCCACTCAGCTATAACGTCTTGGAAGGACATCGAGACATTGTTCTTGCTGTGGATGCTACGTTTGGTGGAAATTGGATCGCTTCTGGTGCTAAGGACAATGCGGTGATGCTATGGCATGAGGGCCAAGTCCATTCCACGTTTCAGGGTCATGCTGGCTCTGTAGGAGCAGTAGGTCTTCCAAGAACACCGCTCTCTGATAAATCACTGCCTCCGTTTGTAATTAGTGCGTCAGTGGATTTGACGATCAAGAGATGGCATCCTAAGACCAACTCATGCTTGTATACTAGAAAAGCACATGAAAAAGATATCAATGCAATTGATGTATCGCCAGACGATAAGCTCTTTGCTACAGCATCTCAGGATAGAACTGTCAAGATTTGGCATCTGGAAACAGGCGAGACAGTCGGGATATTGAAGGGCCATAAGCGAGGTGTATGGGCCGTTAACTTCTGTCGATTTCAAAAGCAAATCATAACCGGTTCAGGTGATAAAACAGTGAAGTTATGGAACCTGCATGATTACAGCTGTATTCGAACGTTCGAGGGTCATAGTGGAAGTGTGCTGAGTGCTGTTTCTTTCAACAAAGGTCTTCAGATAGTCAGCGCAGCTGGTGATGGACTGGTGCGAGTATGGGATAAGCAGACTGGAGAATGCGTCAGTAGTCTCGACAAACATGAAGATAGAGTGTGGACAGTGGCAGTATCGGAGGAAGACCGGCTAGTGAGTGGAGGTGCAGACGGAGTTCTGACTGAGTGGAGAGATGTGACTGAGGAGACTCAGAAGAAGCAGGAGGAGGCTAATGGCAAACTAATTGAAGAAGAACAGACGCTAGAGAACCACATACGGAATGAGAATTGGACAGAAGCAATACGAATGGCTCTACAATTGAACCATCCTTATAGACTTCTGAAATTGTTCCGTCAGGTGGCAGAACAGGGCCAAGGACTCAGTGGACGGGAAGACGTTGATGACATTGTACAAAACGAGCTTACCATTGAGGAAATTTCGAAATTACTCAATTTGGTGCGAGATTGGAACACCAGTGCCCGAAATAGCGAGACGGCTCAAAAGCTTCTGTATGCAATTCTCAAGCTGCGTGGTGCGGAGATACCTTCTATAAATGGCATTTCCACCATTGTGGACGGGCTATCCGTCTACAGCCGTCGGCACTACAACCGAGTACAGGAAATGATAGAAGACAGTTATATGGTTGAATATGTACTGAAGCAAATGTCAGCTCTTTAGTGGGAAAAAATAAATAAATAAAATGTGCATTAAAGTTGATAAGAAAGGGTTTTGCTTGTCAAAAGCAAATTGTAATCAATTATAGCAAAAAGGCTAGGATTGGATTACTAAACCGGCCGCAAAAAAGCAAACTAGAGACCAATTGGGTAATGAGCACAAGCTAAATTATCGCTCAACGGTCTATTGTGACATTAACGGCGAGCCAAATGTTGCGGTATATGCGGCACAATTCAAAAAGATTGTTGAGGCCGATTGTTTACATGCCTACATTGGGTAATAAATGAGCAAGAACAATGCCATAGCCAGGCACCATGAGCAACCTTTGGACGGAAAGACAGGTCGCGGGGGTGTGTAAAGACAGTTTTCTTTTTACGGTTTATCTACATTTAGTTTGTTCTGGGCTTTGCTTGAAGCCGATTGGTTCATAGTAGATGGTTGCTAGCAACGGGGGATTTACGTCACAAAACCGGGGCAAAATAGATGCGAAATGAATAAACAGTAGATAAGAATGAATGTATAATAACAAAAAATTCAATAATAATCAGTCCATTAGAATTAACATTTTTGGTTTCAACAAAGGTAGATTTACATATAGCCAAATCGGACCAGGAATTTTAGTGTTATGCAGTACGCAGGCGGATACGTAAATTTTTTTTTGGTGTTTGCTTGACGGGCAAAATTAACAAACTCGTCTTTTTTCGCTTGGGCATATTTTTATTTTTGTTGCTTTTTGTAGGTTGCGCCCGGACCTAAATTGACTAACAATGGAACGACCCAAGTCGGACAAGGAATGAAGGGAAATTCGAATGCCAAGAAGCAAAATCTCGGTCGCTTGACGAGTCAAATAATTCCTCAGATCCATATCGCCTATAATATATCCAATATATAGCTTTTATGCACGCTTGTTAGGCTCACAGCTTGACGTATCTGACTCGCGTTCTGGATGACTGACATGTCCCAATTTGGGCAAGTACCAAACAACGCTTCACAAAAAAACCACAAGTATTGTACATGGCAAGGGCCAAAAAAAATCAATTATTTCTAGCATAGCGTAAACACATGGGAATGCATATAAGGAAGAAACAACAACCTTAGCTTGTGACATACAGTTTTGCATTCTTCTGGCTTGTCTTTCTTTTTCTTTTTATTTTTCTTTTATAAAAAAATCAGTTTTCCCCTGATCTTCGTTCTGCTTTGCTTTAATAGCCACATTTGGCTGCATATTAATTTACCGTCTTGTATTTGAGGTTTAAGCTGCCGGGCTTGTTTGTAACCGCTACCTCATTTCAAACTGCACAAGACAACCTAGGGGGTTCTTTATAAAGGGCGATTGTTTCATCAATTCTCTTTTCCCTCTGCCACTCGCTTTCTTTTGCCTTTATTTCTTTCATGATTCTTGTCTGCGCTTAATACTCTCAATGTCTGCACTTCTCCAGGACCTGTTTATGGAATCACCGGGCCCTACCAAAGCTCCACCGAATCCTTTTCTCAGACCTCCGTTAGCTGAAAAAAACATCAATCAGGGCTCCAGGCTGCCTACCAAGAAAAAGGAAGACGATTCTCCTTGCATTGGTTCAGGAAAGAATGGCCCTTTCAAGAGACCTAGAGCTCCAGTGTTCCCTCCGCCTAACCTGCTGTCACCAACAACAACGTTAGCTGCGGATATGGGCCAGAACTTTCACATCGGTAGATCGACTCCGGTCATACCTACTCCAAGAAGGTCCCTGTTTCCTGCTGCTGAAAAGGAACAGGAAAGCATGTCTTCTTCGTCGTCTATGTCGTCCATGTCTCTGCGCTCCGTCAGCACTGTGGAGTCCCCAATGGAAGAGGAGCCCTCAATGGAAAGCTTCGACCCTGCTACACGAAACAGGAAGAAGTCTCTTTCAAATGCATCATTTCTACTCAAAACCAGGCCCTCCCTGTCGTGGGGTTTGTCTGGCGATTCGGACTTTTCTACATCATCGCAAACTAGCAGTCTTTCTTTAGCATCTACCAACAGTCAATTCACCAGCTCGCTGGCTTCTTCTTTTGCGCCTGCGGAGGCTGGAACTCCGACGTCGGAATACGATGAAATGGACCTCGACGGCTATTTCTCAATGTCCCCAATGGCATCCAGAATGAGCTCTGCCAGAGAGTCGTTTGCTACAGCAATGCCGGACAATTCTGCCAATCGTTTCAAGGTACGCCGAATCCATTCTATGTTTCAGCATGCTCAGGATGTAGTCAAGGAGGAGATTCAGGAATCCATGACTCCTCACTCGACTGTATCTGAGTCTTCCCCAGCCACTGCCTCGCAGTCTCTGTTGAGCCATCCTGACTGTGATATGGCCACTTTTGGAGTCAAAGAGGACCCTTTCAGGCGAATTGAACGAGGCACATTATGTGAAATCATCGACGGAAAGTACAACCATATTTACGACAAGGTGGTTATAATTGACTGTCGATTTGAATACGAATACGAGGGTGGCCACATTGATGGAGCCATTAACATTAATACGAAGCATGAACTCGAGTCACGACTTTTGGCCAATGTTAATAACGAGAAATCTTTGCTGGTCTTCCATTGTGAGTACTCTGCTCACAGAGGTCCTCGAATGGCCATGCATCTGCGAAACTGCGACCGTCACCTGAATATGGCCCAGTATCCAAGCCTACATTATCCTGATATCGTCATTCTTCATGGTGGTTACTCGCACTTTTTTGAAAAGTATCATCAACGATGTGTCCCGCAGCGATATGTCGAAATGAATGATTCTTCTCATCGAAGCACCTGTGAGCGGGAGATGGACCGATTCAGGAAGACCATGAAGTTTTCTCGAACCCAGAGCTATACATTTGGCTCTATGAAATCATCCTGTTTCCAGAATTCTCCTTGCGATTCTTTCCGATTCCCAGCACCGGCAAACGACTTGAACTCAACGCCTACAGGGCCTTCATCCCGAGGTGGTAGCCGGCTGGTCTGGACACAATCGGAGAAGCTGTTTGCTTAAGGAGGATCTGGGCTGTCACTCATTCTTTTATTTATATACTACACTCGTTATTATTATGCGTACGATCGTTAATAACATGCATATGAATATGAACACATTATTTAGATGTCTGTCATAGGCGTATCAATAGGGTCGGGAGCTTCATTAGGGATTTCTTGAGGTTCTTCGCTAGGGATTTCTTGTTCGCTCGAAGGATCTCTCTGTTCACTCGACGGCTCTCTATCCCCACTCGACGGCTCTCGTTCACTTGATTCCCGGTTCGCTTCTCCCTCACTCATCTGCTCTTCTCGCTCAGCATCTGGCACGTCCGACGACCGGATATCCTGCTTGAACTGCGCAAGATACTTGACGAGGTTTTCAAATTTGACCTTTCTAGAGTCCCACTGTTGTTGATATAGTTTTCGCTGCTCCTCCAGCTCCAAGATCTCCTCCTCCAAACTAGCACAATAGTCAATATCGTCACTTCTTGATGAGTCCAGCAAAGCTACTATTGGAGTATTATCGACTATCACCCGTTTAGCCTTAAGCATGGAATCCACCAGGTTATTTCGCTCCTGTCTCTGAGCCTTGAGGATCTGAGCATCCTGTAGTTTCAGCTCCAACTCCTCTGTACGTTTATTCAGCTGCTCAATTTGCTCAGCTGTAGCTTTCTTCTTATCTTCATATGCCTGTGTTTCTTCTAATGCGATATTTAATTGTGTTTGCAGTTTTGCTAGAAACGTCTCGAGATGATCAAACTCCAGGCTCAATGCTGCAAAGTTTGTTCCTGTTAAACTAGCCAGAGATGCACATAGATTGATTATTCGCTTGTACGACGTTTCATTTATCGACAGTCGTTCTTTTATGATATCTTCCTCCAGAGCGTCGGTGCTCATGTTGATAAATGCGTATAAATTAAGTAGATGTTGAAGTGAAACATTAATTAAGAAGTTGAACTTAACTCTCCCATCTGATTAGCATCATCCATGGATCAAGCAGTGCTCGTAGCATCTCAACATGCTACGCAGGGCAATGTCAGGGAACTGTTCAGTGTGATTTATGGACATCGGGATATATTCATCGATGTTCCTAAAACTTTGCCTCAGAGTGCCTTTTCTATCATACTGTTTCTGTTACCTGAGTACACAGACTCGGATGTTTATGCTCAATTGGTCTATCAGCTATTTTCTGGAGAAATCACCAATGCTGTCGAGAATGATTCTGTAGGTGAAGTGGATCTTCCTACTGAAAACATCACGAGCAGAGCTCATGGTGTGCTGGAGTTTATAACGAGCCAATGCCAGGAGTATGGCTGGATCGACTCTGAGCCGACCACGTATGAAAATTGGGTCAAAATTCGCCTGCATTTAATTGATTCCAGCGGTGGACTCCTGGAGAAGTACTATGCTGCGTTCTCTGCTCCCGAGCCCGTTTCGTACTGCCAGGGTGTCGCCAAAGTCGTGGCTAATTATCGTGAATACTACGATATTTCCCTGACTCTGGAACAATTCGAGTCGCAAGATCCTGAGAAGAACGTACAAATGCTTCTATCTGAAACCGACCCCGATACTATATCTCGTGATGTACATGAGCTTATAATGCCGTACATTACTATCACCTTACAGCATGATTTCCGGCCATTTGAGCAATGGATTCGCAATGTCGACGATTTGAGACTTCTTGTTCCTCTGGCTCATTACTCCCAGCTCGTTTCGGCAATCCTCGAGGCTTGTTACCGATTTTCTAGCATAAATATCGATTGGTCTGATCTCAATGATATCTACCGCGAAATGAGCACATTGGACTTGCCCTCCAGTCCTATAGATGCATCACCAATTGATCTGTCTAACATCGCTTCAAGTGCACTGATAACACCGACTTCTCAGGATGCTGTTGAAACTTTTGGAACTCTAATAAAGCATGGCGATCTTGTTTCTCAACGAATCCCAGATGTTTCCTTGCGAGACCTTGTGGAGGTTCGTTTCGGCAATGAAAATCAGCAGAAGAAGCTCATCGAGCGTTTTGTAAATCCTGACAAGGGAAGTACATCGTCGAGGGGGCCCTCATTTTGGGGACTGGAAGAAGATCTCAGTTCTCTGCGCACACAAAATATGCTTCAACAGGTGCCAGCTGGGTATATCAACGAATGTCTGCTAACAGCCTCCTTGGAAGCAGGTCATTTTGAGTTTGCAAAGAAGCTTGTCTCAGATGTATCTAATTCAACGGCCCTTATAATGTCGGCATTTGAAAAGTTCTTTGAGGCTGCTACTAATGGCAATCGAAAGAGAGGTAGTATGAAGAACGCATCGTCGTGCTTGGCTCTTTTAAAAAACACACCTTCTGCAGAAGATGAGGTGGTTCTCAAAGCAGAAGCTCTCTTGAAAGCTATACATGGTTTATCTGATTTTGTGATTGTGGTCAAACAGAGAGAGCCTGCTCGTCCTTCTGAGATACGGCTCATGGATCCATTTGAACTGGTTAGTTTGATTCTCGAACTAAATCCTCACAGCTATCAACAACTGGATGTCCTCGTGGAAATACTTGGAAACTTTATTTATGGAGTCAGCTACGTGGACCAGCAGGACACAACAGATACTTACGAGACAAGGATAAGGGCTATGTGCGTGGATTCAGCCCTTGTCAATAACGACTTCAAAACTGCATATAACTACTGTGTACCTGCACTCTGTGAGCTGAAAGGCAGCCAAGTAGCTTGGACTGCCTGCTTCCAGGTTGGTAAGTACATCTCTGCTTACTGGGAAGATATTCCTCCTGCATCGGTTTTCACAGATCAAATGCGCATTCTATCTTATACGTTGAAGATATGCCCTGGAGAGAATATTTCTCAGGTTCTTGAAGTTTGGAAACGACTCGAACGGCTTAGCAAGGATGCCAATTACTCCGAGCTGCCAGACGTTTCTGAATCTACTAGAGCATCTCCGCTTCATGATGGAAATTCAGTACAACCGAAGAATCAGCCACTTCGCAAAAGAGATCACATCTCGAACCTTCTTGTGTCGGGTCTTGGATGGGCCATTGGTGCTAATCAAGCACCCTATCGCGACTCATGACGTATTTAAAACCGACATAATAATAATATTTACGTAACTGTATTGTTTAATGCTGTTGTTACATGTAGATTTGCTTCTGAGGAGAGTCACTGATTGGCGTGGAAACAGAGGGGCCATAGCGACGATTTGATGGCGAGTTTTCTTGAGCTCGTGCTCGAAGAGATGATGCTCGGTTATCCCATACAATATCTCTGAGTTCATGCGATGGGACAGGATAAATATCGTCAGGGAAGCTGCGCTTGGAGCCGATGGTCATGCTGTTGGCCGGAATATTCAAACTAGGCCCTCGCTGATCATCGATAAACGGAGGAGGAGACTCCATGACTCGCATTGACTGCATGTCCTGCAAGTGAGCCGGATGAATATTCTCAGTAATAGAGGGAGCCGGCCTGTCTTCACGTTCTGTGAGTATGTCTTGCTCAGCTGTAGCTTCGAGTGCTTTCTGCTTCTCTATGTCGAACACACTCTGCAAATCATCGTAAAATTGAACGACTTTCTGATGAACCATAACTTTATGAGGAGCAAAACCAATGACTTGCAATCCTGCTAGATTGACAGCTCGTGATACTGCGACATATGCCTGACCCTTTTCAAATGTCCATGTGAGATCAACCTTCACCCATTTCAATGTCTGTCCCTGTGATTTATGAATTGACAGAGCCCAAGCCAGAATTAAAGGAACCTGGGTCCTGCGGGCAATGACCTTACCCGTATCATCTTCAAAAGACCACGTCTCTGGCTGACACAGTACATCTCTAGTGGTACCGTCTACCTGAAAGAATCGTACAACTGGCCAAAGCTGCCCCAGATTAGTACTGTTCTCTCGTAGCTTCTTGAGCCTGTCGCGCTTTCTTTTCCAGTTGACCTTGGATTTATCTTGCTCTATATCTTCTTCGTTTTCAGGCATGCCGAACACAGCAGCCAGTTCATCATCCAGGTTTCCTTGCACCTTGGTAGACGTCTGAGAATTTTCCTCTGCTTGGGATTCTAACAACCGGTCAATGACCTCAGGAGGCTCTTCTTCCACCAGATTAAAGGCTGATTCGCTCATAAAACCAACGACGATCCCCGTAGAACCATTGACTAGCGTATCATCTATGTTCTTGACCATCATAACCTGGGCTCCTTTCTTCAGAGAAAGAGAAGAAACAGCCATCATGTTCTCTAAATTGAATGCAGTCTCAGCTTCAGGACTGGCATAAAAGTCGTCAGCCTCAAATGTAACTGATTTTCCCGTAAGAGAATTGAGCATGCGTTCGTTAGATTTCTCCACATGGATACGCCTCGGGTATAACTCGGTCGGTGTTAATCCTTTGGGCAACTTAGGAGTTCTGGATAACTTCCGAAACATATCAATTGACTCCTTGTTGAGTTCTCCACGTCGCATTTCATTGAGCATATCCGAGAACTTTCTATCCTTTTGCCTGAAAACCTCCTTCAGGACAATTGTATTAGATATCGTGGATTTCCATGACTCTGCCTCGAAGGCAAACTTGAGATCAGAATGCGGAGAAACAGGAGGCAGCTGGAAGAAATCGCCCGTGATGACAAGTTGTATGCCACCAAAGGGTTGCTCGTTTCGGCGAATTATACGTGCAATTTCTTCTAGTTTGTCAAACAAGTCTCCGTCAATCATGGAAATTTCGTCAATGACCAGAACTTTAATTGCTTTCCAGCTGGTCAATTTGCGACGATTCCGTCTAATTCTCTTCACAAGATTCTTGACCGTATCTTTACCCAGACCAATTCCAGTGAAACTATGCAATGTAGTGCCTCCGACATTGAGTGCAGCCAAACCCGTAGAGGCAGTGACACCAACAGATCGCCGACCGTATTTGGCATGGAGATCTGCGATGATTCTCTGTAGTAGAACAGACTTACCAGTACCAGCAGCACCAGTGAAAAACGTGTTTTGAGACTCGTGCACGACCATCTCTAGTACTCTAATTTGTTCCTTACTGAGAAATACTTTTGCTAGTGGTGCTGCAACAGTCGGAACGGGATCCTTACTCTTGTCTGTTTCAACCGAACTGCTGGAAGATATCTCTTGAACTGTAGGAGATGCCTTTGGATCATGCGCTATTGTAGTAATGCTTCTCCTTTGCTGAGATTGAAAGTTTCCCGGCGAAGAACTTAGGTGTATGACTTGAGGGCTTTGAAAGGTGGATTTGACCTCTTGATCCTTGGACTGGAGAGTAGCTAGAGTCTCTTTCTTGTGGAAATCCGGCGACGTTGACCAGGAGAATTCCGGCGAAGAAGGCGGCTCGTTGTCCACAGCCATGCCGTCGTCCACAGCTATGCTATCGCTATTTTGCGATTTTTGAGAATTGAAGTATGGTGATGCGATTAAAGGATCTGTGGGTTTACTGCGTAGTCTCGGGGGTTTGAAGTCGGAAAACAACGGCCCATTCCTGGAAATAGGCGTACCCTGAGACGATCTTGAACGTACAGCAGTGCCAGGAGTGCATGAAAGCTCGCCTAGATTTGTGACATCCTTCAAACGACGACCAAAGTCAGAATCATCGCTGATATCGCCAGAACTCACGACAATGGTGTCAGGATCAGGCGACGAGGCCAAATCACCATACGTGACTATGACTCGGCCATTGCTGTCTATTATGGAGTCGTCGTGCTGTCTAATGCTAGGACTGTTTGCCATGGCTCCGGCCGCCACCATAGGCCATCGAACAGGACGTGAACGAACCAATAGCGACGGCCAATGTCTAAGAGATGATAGAGAGATAATCTTGGAGGTTAGAGAGGAGAAAAAGTGGAACGGTTAGGGGGGTTTGGTGAGGTTTATATACGTACCCCGAAACAATGCCTCAAGGAGCCTCAATAATCAACGAGCCGGATAAAGAAAAACCGACGAGTTGAATGGAAATAAATTACGAAGCTCTAAGAATACAGACGCCTGAGAGGTTTACGACGTAATGAAAATGCCAATTTGCTCTGGATCAGCGCCTAAGTATTATGACGATAAGTTAAATCACGTAAAACACGACCAAAACTATTTCTGCGATCGCAACTTCAAACCACCTTCGCCATGCCAGTGCCGTTGAAATGGATCAAAATCCCTCTGCCGGTCTCGGAGGTCAAATTATCCACGGTTCTTAGATGCGGTCAGACGTTCCGTTGGAAGCAGAATGGAAACGTGTATAGTATGGCTTATAAGGGCCGGGTGTATTTGTTAAAGCAGGAGTGCGATCAGTACGTCAGTTATTCCACAATTCATAGGGAAGGAGCAGTGAAGAAGGAAGGTGAAACGATAAAGGATGAAATGAAGAAAGATGAAACCGTAAAAGAAGATGAAACCATAAAAGAAGATGACGATTATAATATTATTGCCGATTATTTTAATCTCGACATCAAACTAAACGAACTCTACTCGCACTGGAGCGAAAAGGACCCTCGGTTCAAGAAGATCAGCAGTGGTTTCGAGGGAATCCGTATTCTACGTCAGGATCCATGGGAAAACCTCTGTTCCTTCATATGCTCGTCGAACAACAATATCAAACGCATATCGACCATGGTCGAGAACCTGTGCCTGCATTTCGGCCAGTATATTGCGAGATACGACGGCATTGACTACTATGACTTTCCTCCTGCTGAGAATCTGGCCAAGGACGGGGTGGAAGAGACTCTACGAGGACTGGGGTTTGGATATCGGGCCAAATACCTGCATAAAACAGCCCAGATTGTACATACTAACGGTGTGCAGTCTTTGCATGCTTTGAGAGATCTGCCCTACGAGGAGTGCCATGAAGCTCTGCTCAACTACGTAGGAGTGGGTCCCAAAGTCGCAGACTGCGTATGCCTCATGAGCTTGGACAAGCATGACTGTGTCCCAGTCGACACACATGTCTGGCAGATAGCTCAACGGGACTATAAGTTCGCTACAAAGTACAAATTGCTCAATAAGGTCGCATACCAGGCAATTGGCGAGTTTTTCCGAAACCTCTGGGGTCCTTATGCTGGATGGGCTCAGAGCGTGGTGTTCACGGCTGATCTACGAAACCTCGAAAACGGCTTCAATGCCAACGATAAACGACCGGGAGAAGAATTGGAAAGGGAAGCTCTTATGGTCAAGAAGGTTGCAGCGTAGGTAAAGAATATTATTATTATAGCAAAATAAAATATTATCTTGTGAAACTCGTGTTTGTTCAACTTCCTCAGCTTACTCCTCAGCCTTACCTCACTTACCCTACCTCACTCGTTTTTTCCTCCACCAACCTCTGCTATTTCTCCATACTAACAAACCAATGGTTTCTTTCAAAGACGAACACATCCTGGTATGTACATTCTACGCATTCTCGCAATCAATTTCTAACAGAAAGGTTATTGATCCCGGCAGTGAAACCACTCGAGCTCAGTTCGGCCTGTCCGAGACGTTAGGTCCTCCGAACATTGTTATTCCGACAAAAGTATATCAACATCCAGACCACCCCAAGGAGGATTATTTCGCTTCCAAGGGCGATGAGGAAAACGCAATTTACCCGATTAAATCAGGTCGAATTGTCCATCTGGCGGCTTTCAAGTATTTAATGTATGTATGAAACAGCTAAGCGATACTTCATGTCTAACGTTTAGCAAACTGATATATAAATCTGCGGTGAAAAAGTCCAACAGTTTCTACAAACCGGCTTTGCTTCTTGTCACCGGCAGCAGATTCAGTCGTCCTCAGCTGGAAGATATCACCAAGTACGTCTTTGAAAGCGTCTTGGCTCCTGGTTTCTCGACAATTCCTGCCTCCTTGGCTGCCAGCTTCGCCTATGCGACTCCTGATGCTCTTGTAATTGATATTGGAAAAGACAAGACGGAAATCACTCCTATTTTGGAATTCTCCGTCACCGTTGCTGCTCAGGATGTTATCGACAGTGGTGGAAGCACCATAGACAAATCCATCTCGAAACTGTTACCGGATTTGAGCCCAAGCCAAGTTGACCGGCTGAAGAAATCCCCTATTTATGAAGTTCTGACTGCTGATGAGCACAAAAACAGCTGGTTTGCTCTGAACCAATCCAAGGAGCCTGACGATGATGACGAGGGTGTGATTGATATTGCAGCCATTGTCACTTCAGGCCGAACTAGAGAAATTCTCGAAGAGAGGGAAAAACAAAAGCTCGAAGGCGAAGAGGCCAAGAAGCAGCTTCCTAATATGGATCGGGAATTTAATACTTTTGAGGACGCCGACGGTAAAATCATCGAAGTCGGCAAACAGAGATTCCACGGTACCGAGGAGCTGGTAGATGATATTGTCACTGCAGTTGGAGCTGTGACCAAGCGAATTGACATGGTTAACCGTAGACAGGATGTCTGGGACAATATAATCATTGTTGGCCGAGGATCAAGAGTCAAGGGATTGAAGGAAGCTATATTGGTAGGATTGCAGGATCGGTTCTTAGTGTCGCGAGCTTCGTCTTATCCCGAGTCTTCTGGCTTCAACTCTTCTTACAACAGTCCAACTCCGTCTTCTCTACATACGGCATCAAACCAGGGCCATGGACAGTCGCCGTCTTCTATGAAGACACTGAAAGTGGCCGACTATTTCCCTGAATGGAAGTCGTATGGATGGGAAGAAGTCGGCTTTCTCGGGGCTTTAATTGCTGCAAAGCAGATCTTTTCAGGTACCGTTGAAAACGGCTTTGTCAGTCGAAGCGATTATAACGATATTGGCCCCACGGCCATCTGGGATGTCTAGGTATTAACTATCTAAGAGTCCGAAAATGTAGAATACACGAGATGGTAATGAAATAAATAAGAGTGTTCTGGTAACTCTAAGGTTCTTCTATTTTTTGAATGTCACCGGAATCTTCGTCATTAACCTCAGGGGTTTGCTCGTTGTCATTAACGTCAGGCTTTTGATCGTTATCAGCCTTCTGCTCGTTATCAATCCACCTTCTAAATATTGGAACCAGTAATTGAGCA
Source organism: Casaregolazyma suthepensis (assembly GCA_030568895.1). NCBI lineage: Eukaryota > Fungi > Ascomycota > Dipodascomycetes > Dipodascales > Trichomonascaceae > Casaregolazyma > Casaregolazyma suthepensis. Next base: position 19,284 of record JAJMJB010000001.1, read on the forward strand.
ACCAAGATCTGTTCACCTTGGTAAAGAACCAGAGGTAGTGATACAATGCCAATTAGAGGCGATCCTGTGCCATATTGTGAGTTTATCAGTGGTACACCTAGAGCCACTGTTTTGGCAGCTGCGCACAACATCATGGCCACTGTATCTCTTCTGTTGAGATGAAAAGGTATGAGGAAGTTATAAAAATGCTTGTAGAGTACAGAGGAAGTTTCGTTAGGCTCGTTCATAAATCGTTGAAAAGGAATTCTAGACGTCGAGAAGGTCAAGAGAGTGAAGAATAGGTAGAATCCGATATTGAGAAAGACAATCATTATTATAGCAGCATGCGAAACTCTTTGAAATGCCTTTTGATAAAACGATGTCGAGAATGATGACCAGATAAGTATAAGCAGACATAGGCTGCCTAACTTAGTAAGCTTATATTTGTTCAGAATATAAGTCACTTTGTCGACAGCCAGGTTTCTCACGACCTGACCGACAAACAGAGGAGCAAACATTGCACAACCTAGATTTTGCATGACTCTAGCGTACAAAGGAGCAAGAGAGCTACCTTGAGAAGGATTTCCAAACCCAAATCCAGTACTGTTACTGAGATACATTTGCATTAGAGCTGGAGAAACAAAAGCTCCGATCAGATTGCCGATGGTGACCTCAATTAACGTCAGATGGTCATTTCCATGAGCAGCTTTAGTCATTACCACATTAGATGCCACTGTAGTAGGCGTGACACCGGTAATTATAATGCCGACCAATATATATGGATTTATCTGGCTATTGTTCGCACGCCTGATGGCTTCGGCAAATCCAAACATGATGGACGAAGTGACGAGAAACGACAGCGACTGAGCAACAATGTGAGCTCTCCAGTGTATGAGCATTTTATAGAGAATATTCGTAGGCATGGAAAGTCCAGAAAGTAGAAAAATAAGCCCTACTATACCGTAGTTGATTGAATATTGAGCTCGCAGTACTCCACCATCTCTTGCTACATCGGGCCATAAGTACGCAAATAGAACAGCCAGTCCCATTCCTAGTATAAACCATTTGTCCAGAATAAATAAAAAGACACTTTTCGCATCTTTCCTAGAAAGTCGTCGCATGACTCAACATTAAACGCCCTGGTCGGATTATTATATAGTTTTTCGCCGCGCCGCACTCAACCGTTTCGGCATGTGAAGCCGTACCATGTAGGGTTGCAGGGTATTTTATAAGGCGTGATTGTGGGTGGAATTGGAGATTTGATGAATGAAAAAGCAATTGTTCAACTTTGAAGTGCAACTAAATTCCCTCGTACTGCATGCTGCAAATCTCCAACCCGTTCAATGATATCACCCCCAATATCCGATTAGGAATACAATACTGCAGGCCAAAAAACATCGTCTTGTTTCTCCCAAGTCTCATTACTAACGGGAGATTCGATGCCCACCCTGAAAGATGCTGGCAAAAAGGCTCTAATCTATTTTTCATGGTTACCGGTGGCCATCACTGTCACGCAGACCGTCGGCTATGTTACATGGGTTCAGGGCAATTCCATGCAACCAGCACTGAACCCCGACTCCAACCTGGGCTGGAGAGATCTGCTACTGACGTGGAAATGGGGCCAACGACGCACTGGGGCTCTCAAAATCGGCGACGTAGTTGTAATAAGATCTCCCGAGGATCCCAATAGATTGCTGGTCAAAAGAGTGCTTGGCACTGCCGGAGATCAGATTGTGCCTCGTCCTGGATCAAAGTATCCTCCCGGTAGAGTCTGTTTAGTTCCACCGAACCATTTATGGCTAGAAGGCGATAATATCCATTCTTCTGATAGTAATAGTTTCGGCCCTGTAAGTACCGGATTGGTGGTAGGAAAAGGAACCAGGATTCTATTACCTCCAAGTAGATGGGGCCTTATACCGGATGGAGGCAGAGAAGCCAGAACCAAGTTTGACGACATCACCACATTATAACGACATTTGAGTTTTAATAGCATTGCATTTCAATAGCATTTTTTATACGTGAAATATGTACAAGTTTATTATGAGTAGGCTTAGATGTTGGCATTACTTCGCTCCTGCTCAAAGTGTTCCATCAGTGTAGCCAATACAGAAAGCTCCTCTTCTTCCGGTATGACGTTCTCTGCATTCCTATACTCCTGAATGCTTTCAATGGCATGCTGTATACCCTGTGGAGAGTGCTCTGAAGTGAATGCCATGAATGCCTCACTAATGTCATTCACTTGAACAGCCTCATGCTCTGGAGAAGAATTGAACCTTTTGAGTTTCAAATTGGCCACGATTTTGAGTCCCTGGACCAGATCGGGTGTGGGAATGTTGTTTTCCAGCAGGGAATTGATTCCAAACAAGGCGTACTGAAACCGTTCCAGCTGGTTCTCCATCTCCTCGTCCTGGCCGGCATCTGCAGTCAAATACCTCTGACTGAATTCCTGAATAATTTCATCGAAGTTCTCTTTCAGTTCAATCTGACCCCTGATATGGGAATGATATCGTTCACTAAGAACATGCCTAATTCTCCACATGGACGTCTTGATTTTCTCCGAAACATCGTTAAATATATCCGACTTGAGCTCTCCAGGCCATGCTTGATAAATTCGAGACTCTCGAAGAAGCTTGTTTCTCTCTTTCAAACAGACGTACCATAGTGTATGCAAGTCCTCAAAAGACTTTCTTCTTAATTGCGGTATAGTCCACGGTTCACCGACGTTTTCCAGCTCTTCAGCAGGTCGTAAATAGCGCTTTTCTGAAAAAAACTGCCATAAAGGATGGTCTTCTTTGACTTCTATGTTCTTTACTGTCGGAGGTACTGGTGGCCGTAATTTAGGCGCAGGCCTCACTCTAGCCGATGCAGCTGAGGTACCATGAAACAGACGTTTACCAAATGCTGTATGCCTAAGACCAGCCACTGTTCTGCTCATTGTGTAGCCAGAGCCGTGTTTCTTGAATGAAATGCTATTTCAGAAGTTGATTTTTCATTTTTCGCTAATGCCTGTTACCCGGCAGTCTGATCCCTTAATTTTTTGGCTCTGCGACAAAACGTGGGGAATACATAACTATGGGAAACTGCATAGATCAACTTGTACTTGTAACATAATGTCCAACCACGCTGAGAGTTCCGCTGGATCGGCTGCTGCTGAGTCCACAGCCGGGCATTCAGCGTCTATCTTCTTCTATATTCTGTGGTTTGTTCCTTGGCTAATAGCAAGGCTTATCAGCTTTGCGGTTATAGCCGTCCCTTCTGCTCTTTTCGGGTTCCTGAATACTCTGCTTGGAACTCGAATTGACATCAGCATGACTCTATCATCTTTGTATGTATATAATGTATTCGAGTTATAGGTGCTGTTCTAACTCTCAGGTTCATGCTTCTACTGATTCTCGTTGCCATAGTATGGGTGATAATAAGATACAAATATCTCACCTTATATTCGAAATTACCGTCTGAGCCGGAATTACAGGAACCTAAGATGGATATTTTTCCCGATTCTCATAGAGAGGAGAAGCGCAAGGCCGGCTTATCGAGCTACTTGGATGATTTCCTTAGCGCCATCAAGATCTTTGGTTACCTTGACGATAAAGTATTCCATGAGTTGACCAAACAGCTGCGAACCGTGAAATTGGAGCGCGGAGAAATCGTCTACTTAAGTGACATCAAAGGCTTTTCGTTGGTCGTCGACGGTGCTGTAGATGTGTTCATGCAATCGGCTACTCAGGACTCTGCATCCTGGACTCTGAATGCATCTAGGCTCTCGCAGATCGGAGGTAGACAGTACCAGCTGATTAATACTGTCAGAAAGGGCGCCCCTCTATCGTCTTTGTTTAGCATAGTATCACTGTTTACTGAAGACGTCGAACTCAATGACAACATTCGTAACAGCGCTGATACCTTTTCGCATGAGGGCCAAACTGCTGATGAGCAGTATACTCCTCCAATTTTGTCAGATGAGCATCAAATGCCTCCTCTTTCATTGAACGACGCAAACAGCTCGTTATCATCGACAGAAAGCAATGATGGCCATACCACCTTTAACTCGACTCCTTTCAACTCAACTCCATCTCATGCATCTGCTAGCCGAAGAGGAAGTCTCAACAATAATTCGGCCAATTATAAGGAAACGATATTAAATTCTAGAAATAAACCTAGATACAAGGGCTCACGTGGAAAGACAGGCACGACTGATTTCGAATTGGTTGCTGAAGATATGGTTTGTCGAGCATCTGAGAATTCTACAATTGCCATTCTGCCAGCCGAAGCATTTCGCATTCTTACGAAAAAGTATCCTAGAGCTGCATCTCATATTGTTCAGGTAATTCTGACTCGTTGCCAAAGAGTTACCTTTGAAACATGTCATAACTACCTTGGCCTGACACAGTCTATATTTGAGGCTGAAGCGACCTTGAATTCCACGGCCAATTACGAGTTACCCGCATATATTCATGACAGCGCTGTACGTCACTTGACAGAGCTTGCGTTAGAAGCAGACTCTGACGCTGTTTATCTGAAGCCTTCAAAGAGCAAGCGCAACCCCACTTCCTCTGCTAGTAGCTCAGGCGGTATTGGAAGGTCTCGACATGTTGTTCTGGATCCGAATGAGGCACATCCGGGTGACCTACTGTCTACAGTACCTTTGGCTAGAGTAGAATCAAGTCATCCTTTGCAAGATTCTTTTGCCTCTACTGCAAGATTCGGTTCCTATCTCAACGGCAACTTGCCCTTCTCTGGAGACGATGAGACTGAAGATTCAATATTGCGCACAGCGTTAGTGGAATGCATGTTCAGAATATTAGGCTTTGATGGTGCTTTAGTTCAAAAAAAGCTCAACGCAACAGATACTCCATTGTCTGTTGAACCAAGCCCAATGTTTAATCCTTTTGATGCTGAAGTGGACCAGAGCCTGCACTTGAGAAATTTAGGGCGACGAAGCATAAATATTGGAAAATTGTCTCGTACACATTCAGATTCCAATGTGTCTGAAGGTGATACATCTTCGATGGATCTAAGTAGCGAGGGGTTGACCAGAAGAAGGGAACCGCGTAAGCCGAACTATGAATTGGTTCAGCAAGAAGCAGCAGAATATCTGGAAGTAATGTTCTGTAAAGGTGGAACGGTCTTATGTACGCAGGGTGAGAAAAGTCCTGGCTTGTATTTTGTCATTGAAGGAGAACTTGATGTTGGCTTTACGGACAAAAGCGATCAGTATAACTTTCTTTACCATGTTGGTAAGGGTGGTATTGCCGGATTTATAGGCTCTATTATCGGATATAAGTCTTTTGTGGAGATTCGAGCTAGAACCGATGTTTCGATTGGAATGCTCTCTCGTCAAGGGCTGGAGAAGATAACCGAAAAGTACCCTTTGATGTATATTGCTTTTGCTAAAACCCTGAACAGCGTCTTGAGTCGTTTTGTTTTGGATCTGGACTTTGGGCTAGAATGGGTTCAAGTGGATGCTGGCCAGACCCTTTTTCGACAAGGCGACTCAGCAGATGCCACATATTTTGTTTTAAGTGGCCGGCTGCGAAGTATTACGGAAGATAACAGAGCCAAGCTTTCTAAAATTGAAGAGTTCGGCAATGGTGATAGTCTTGGAGAGTTGGAAGCTCTCACGAGTGCTCATTATAATTGCACATTCCGAGCAATCAGAGATTCCGAGCTTGCCAGATTCCCTGCGACATTATTAGAAGGGTTGTCTATGAGATATCCATCTCTGACTATCAACATTAGTCGCATAATGGCATCTAAAGTCTCCAGATTACTGACAAAAGGCCCCGAAAGATACTTTAGTACCGGGGAAAGATTCGATAACAATGCAGTATATCGAACTATCGCCGTGCTTCCTGTTTCAGAAAGTATCCCGGTAAATGAATTCTCCGAAAAATTGGTGGCAGCATTTCACGAAACTAATCTCTCATGCGCATTAGTTAATAATACTTCGATGCTCACGCATATGGGACGCCATGCTTTTAACAAACTTGGTAATCTGCGACTGTCAAGCTATTTGAGGGATCTTGAAGACCGGTACCAGGTGGTGATATATGTTGCTGATACAGGAGTCAAGTCCTCATGGACACAGAAGTGTATTGGCCAGGCTGACTGCATTTTGTTATTGGCAAATGCCAACGAAAGTCCTGATATCGGCGAGTACGAGCACCTTCTTGTCAAAACCAAAACTACTGCTAGAGCCGATTTGGTACTACTACATCCCGACAAGAATATTGTACCAGGGTCTACGCATAATTGGCTCAAAAGCAGATTCTGGATTTATTCTCATCATCATATTCAATTTTCCTTCGCTGGAAATGATAATAATTCAAGAAGATCGGGGATCTCAGGAAGCAGCAGATTGGACAGGATTAGAAGTAGGGTCCTCAATCTTCAGCTGGAATTGATGAGCAAGTACAGATCTCGCGGTGGCAGGGAATTTTATTCTACACGTGCATCTCACAAGAATGATTTCAACAGACTGGCACGAATACTTTCTGGTCATGCAGTAGGGCTTGTTCTAGGAGGTGGAGGTGCTAGAGGAATTTCGCACGTTGGTGTCATCAGAGCGTTGGAAGAAAATGGGATCCCTATTGATTATATCGGCGGCACTTCTATTGGTGCATTAATAGGAGCACTATATGCCAAAGATTATGACACGGTTTCTATTTATGGTCGTGCAAAGAAGTTTGCCCAGAGAATCGCTAGCTTATGGCGCATGGCATTGGACTTGACATATCCCACAACTGCATATACGACGGGCCATGAGTTCAACCGTGGAGTTTGGAAAGCATTGGGTGATAGCCGAATTGAAGATTTTTGGCTGAGATATTATACCAATACTACAAATATTACACACTCTCGCAAGGAAATACATACCAGTGGGTATTCCTGGAGGTATGTACGAGCATCCATGTCACTTGCAGGACTGCTTCCGCCGATAGCAGACAAAGGGTCGATGCTTCTGGACGGAGGATACATAGATAACCTGACGGTGGATCAGATGCAATTGTGGGGTGCAAAGTATATATTTGCAGTGGATGTTGGCAGCATTGATGATACTACTCCGATGCAGTACGGCGACACGTTGTCGGGTCTTTGGGTTCTGTTTAACAGATGGAATTTTTTTGGAAAGCACCCCAATGTGCCTAGCATGACTGATATTCAGCAGCGTTTGGCCTATGTGTCGTCGGTTGGAGAATTGGAACGGGCCAAAGCGGCCAAGGGAGTCATCTATATGCGGCCACCGATTGACAACTTTGCTACGCTTGATTTTAACAAATTTGAGGAGATTCTTGCTGAGGGATTACAATACGGTAACGACTTCATCAACCGACTTCGACAGGAGGGAAAACTGCCTGCTATTCCTGGGGCTGCAGAGAGCAGTAAAGAGGTCATCAAACGAACCATGCCTAGAAGGAATTCCATTTGAAAACGTGAAACTACATAATGAAAGTACATAATCGTAATACAAGTAATATTATTGCATTATAAATATACCAAGGTCGTCAAGTTTAGATGCGTGTAGGTGGAGATAGCAGAATGACACTATCGCCTCGAACAAAAAGCATTTCGCTCTTTTTTTTCATAATCTGGGGTTAATAGGTATTAAAAAGATTATTATAAATATCACCTACCTTTGGCTCTTCACCTTCTTCAATTGTGTATATCGTCTCTTCGACGTCGCCAAGGATTATATTACAGTGGGAATCATAGGCATGCAAACGACCTCTCAGTTCTCTGGCGCCTCGGAGCTTCACGTATATGATCTCGTCCAGTGAGAACCTGATGAGATCCAATGGCTCTACGATGTCATCGGTATCGGCCATGCTGGGATCTTGTATGGAGAAAGTGGAATGCAAGTGAAAAATCAGGTTGATGATTGCCGGGTAAGCAGAAAAGCGAGGGAAACTTAGTTGGATTGTTAACCGCAACTAGCCGAAAGGGAGGAGAATAGCGGGAGGGGAGGGGGATAGAGGGCTGTGAGTTGGCGGGGTGAATAAGAATGGGTTGATGATTGAGACAATCTACTTATATCCTACTTTTATAATGTATTGTTGTTAATTGGTCAATCCTCTTAACCTGATGGTACCTGTATGTTCCCAGGTTACAATACGTTACAGCCATAGAATAACACGATTATTACACAATACAATAAAACATAATATAAAATTTAAATACATATTCCAAATACCACTACCCAAACAAAACCAAATCTCTCTTTTCCTCCCAAAATCCCACCCCGTCCTCTCCTCGCTCCTCCCTCCCTCCATCCTCCTCGTACCTATTGGGATTTCTCCAACTTCATCACCTACCAACCCGTTACAACCATGGGCAGGGAGGATCTGTGGTCATCCGACGACCCTGAACGGTTGTTGAAGTTAGCTCGATATATCGAAGAAAAAGGCATATGGAGAGGCTTTCTCAGCACCGAGGAGCATAAAATCTTCGAATATGCCGTGTCGAAAGGCGATAGAGTTTGGCACCAGCTTTTATCTGGTAAAGCTCAATGTCAGGTGGATAAATTACAGGCTCCTCAGGCCGTTTCCACCAGTCTGACCATCTCAGCGTCGAAACGACTTCGAAGCCAGTCTGTCAACTCTCGTCCGTCTCAGATCAAGAATGAAATCACCGAAGGAGATGACTCTGTTATTCGTGCCGATGAAGAGTCGGGCTCCAGTCCGTCTGAGCGTGCTGAGTCGGTCCAACCGCCTGAAAAACCCAAAGAAGAGCTGGTAACAGTTACAATTGATCCTGTTACGCTGTCGTTCAGAATCAGATACATGTTGTATGAAAAGTCGCTGAGTATTTTATTTCCTTCACTTGACGATGGTCATTTGGGGCTTGATTCAGCGGTTTTTGACCAGGCTGCTACGGATACAAATCCAGAGAAAACCGATCAGTTCTCTCAGGTCGCTGGAAGAGCAATTGACGACGATTATGATGATGAAGACGACGAGGACGAGAAACAGGATTCTGCTGCTCCTGTAGACGAGGACGTGACTATGACCAATGAAGATGATGAACAAGTGGTTATAAAAGGTAAGGAAAAAAACACTATGCAATTTTCCGCGCGTACGGAAACACTAATACTTGTAGTTACTCTGCATGAAGATGAAGATAGACATGAGGAAGAAGGTGATGATAATGTTGAACGCGATAGAGCCAGAGAAACGGCCGTCAGCAACTATAACAAAATGTACCATATATTCGAAAACGACCGCGAAATCGCTCTTCGCCAAAGGCGCCTGGATGAATCTGATAGACAGGTCGATAATGATATTCTTGACGAGGGTACTTTGGGTCAACCTGACGGCAAAAAATCAGGTACTGCTGGTGCTTCTTTTGGTGCTGCCAATCTTAGTCTGAAGCACCTCTTAACCATCATCGAGAATAAGCGTGATTCTCTTTCCATGACCGACTTGGAATTGAGAAACCTTATTTCTGATGTACGCAAAAATCGTTCCAAGTGGGCTAGTGAGGACAAAATCGGCCAAGAGGAGCTGTATGAAGCGGCCGAAAAGGTTGTACTGGAGCTGCGTGGTTATACTGAGCATTCAACGGCATTTTTAAACAAAGTTAACAAGCGAGATGCACCAAATTATTTTAATGTCATTAAGCATCCTATGGATCTGAACACTGTTATGAAGAAGCTCAAAAGCTTTCAGTATAAGAGCAAAAAGGAGTTCGTGTCAGATCTGATGCTCATTTGGAGAAACTGCTTAACTTATAATACTGATCCTAAGCATTTTCTTCGCATGCATGCTATTGCAATGCAGAAAAAGACTCTGTCTTTAATACCTCTCATTCCTGATATAACTGTTCGTGATAGGTCGGAAGTTGAGGCTGAAGAGGCTCGAGCTGCTCAAGAGGAGGCCGATGAAGAGAGTAACAACATGCCACAAAGGTCTGTCATGGGCAAATCATCAGGAAAACATGCATCAAAAGGACGAAAGAGGAAACTCGATGAGTCCGAAGAACGAGAAGATACGCCAGCTGATAATACACAAGACTTAACTGCTAATGACAGCTCGGCTCTGGTCAATCCTGCTATCGCTAGTGTGATGGCATCTGCTACTCCAAGAGGTAGTCCTACTCCAGGAAGTCCATTATCATCTGCTGCAGATGACGATAGAGATTCTTTCATGGAAACCGAAGAAGTTACCAATGGGGATTCTGAAAACCAGGAAGAAACTGCTACCGGTGTTGACTATGAATCAGCTATTTGGCAGGAAGTCTTTACGAAACGCCGTGCAGAATACTGCTGCAAAAGAGGCGATTTATTTAAAAACAATAAACTGCAGGGCGATGCTGAGGCGCCCATTCGGAAGTCTATGGCCATGGGGAGGTTCAGCGATGTGGTGATGCATTCATTCCAACCACTTGACGAATATGGCCGGCTGAAACGAGAAAGGTTTTTTCAAAGTCGTGGCTTAATAGAGGCCTTAGACAGTGAAAAGCAGCAATTCATATTGGAGTACGAAATTGGCTCTGGCATGCCTGCTGATCCTCCAATGGCATATGATGCTGCTGGGATCCCTTCGGAAGACTACGATTTTAGACAGCCAAATGGATCCAGCTACCACTCTGACATGGCTCAGATTAATGAGGTACATCATTCGGATTATATTTTACATGAAGGCTTGTATACTGACTATGATAAGAATCTTGAGACGATTCAAGATATTCGCAAAATCTGCTCAAAACTTGGCATAATACGACAGATGCAACAACAGCAGCATCTTCATGCACCGCAACCTTACGTCCCGGAAAAAATCTTGGATGTCGATCTTGATCTTGAATCGCGTTTGCCGGATCGAGATAAATATGACGGTCCTGCTGCTCTGCAGGCCATGAGGCGATTTGTTTCCAAAATATCTATGCATAGTGGCTTTGAGGTCACTGAACTAGCAGCAGTTGATTCTCTTGCCGAGATAGCAGGAAGCTATTTGAGTAAGCTGGGAAGGCTACTTATGATGACGTGTGAAGCACCCAACACTTCCAATATCTCATTGGAGGAAGTTATTTCAATAGTGCTTAGCGAAGGAGGTGTTCAGGATTACGGCGCTTTGGAAACTTATATTCGTGAAGATATCCAGAAACATAGTGTGAAACTTGCGGAACTGAAGAAGAGGCTTACATCGTTTCTTGCGGATTTATTACGGCCTGGTGTCAAGGAATATACAGATAGGCAATTTAATGACGGGAGTGACCAGTTCCTTAGCGGAGATTTCTCTCAGCAAATCGGAGATGATTTCTTTGGATTTAAAGAACTTGGCCTTGACAAGGAGCTGGGTATCATTGGTGGATCGGTGCCCTTTCACTTGCTGGAAAGTCGTCTTAGTTCGTCGTTGGCCGACTCCTCTAATCTACCGGTAAGCAAAGTGTTTATGGGAGAGACGCCAGATTACCCCGCGGTCGACCGATCTGTGGCTGAGAACCAAATTGGACTTCTCAAGCCATTTTTCATCAGTCGCTTTGATACGCCTGCATTTATAACACATGTTCCTATCAACGAAAACGGCACAGAGGAAGCGGTTCTGCTGGAGAACGACAGAATCCCGCCTAAGCAACGAAACACTCGGCCCAAGCTTCCGCCGACAGGAAAAATACCCGGTGTAAAGAAGAAGCCTGCAGCAAAGAGTTTCTTCCTTCAGCCTAAGCCTGTCGCTACAGAGAATGGGCAGACGGCCAATGGCCTGGAAGCTAACGATATGATGTCTAATGATATGGACGAGGAATCAAGCTTTTTGCAATCGTTGGAATCGTCGCTGGATGTGGCTTTGGATAATGGGAAAGATTCCATGATATGAGGAAGCTTGTTCTGAGCATGTAGTAACAATGATTTGAGATGAAACGATGATTTCACAGAGTTGAATATATAATGAATTTGATTCCAGCCCTAGAAGAAGCCGTATCCCGGCCCAATTGACATGACATAGGACTCCTGGCCGATTTCTGGAGCGGCCTCGTCGTTGATATCGAGGAATTTGACGACCACCTGATGATTCTCGCACTGGACAGCAATATGACCGACTCTCGTGCCCTCACGATCTACCACTTCTACAGTAGTAGTGAAGTCGGTATCGTAGTCTACTAGGTGGCCATCCACTGAGAAAGTGTGCTCGTCTATTGCAGCAATGACAGATTGAAGAGCTGCTTCTAACAGAACCTGTTTTGAGTTTTGACTCAGTTCCAGAGCGGGAGTAAGAATAGAAAGAGGAGCCGTTGAAAGCACGTATTTGTCATCCTGGACAGTCATATGAGGCTCATTGGGGATCTCAGGGGTGGTTGGTAGACTTCTTTGAAGCTCGACGTCTTCACTAGCAACTACCTTTTTGCACACAACACCTACTGAGTCCTCCTCCACGCTGAACATGCTGTCGTAGCAAAGCAGAGGCGTATGAACAGTGATTGAATATTGACAAGTTTTATGCTCGGAGATGGAGTGAATTCTGGTGCTTTGTAGTTTGGGATTGCACAGGAACTTCACCTCCAAAGTGCGGGGGATCTGCGTAAGATCGCACAATGTACCATTGCCGTACAGCTGAGTGACCGAATGCTGAGGAGAGTTTTCCAATAGAATGTCCGTACTTGCTCCAATATCGCCCATTGTGCCCAATACGTACTCGGGAGTGCCGGATTCAGCAAGCAGAGTACCTCGAACAGGATGATACTGCTTGATGCTTCTACCGTAACAGAACTCGTAAAGCCAGTAGTCACGGCTATAATAAATACAAGAGTTGTCCTCCTTGAGAGGCGCCAGCAGCTCCAAAGCTCTGGTCTTGGGGTTCGCAGTGGAGGCCAAAAGAGCGTCTATGCTGTGATACTGATCCCGCTCCATGAGGATCTGCTGCTCCGACCCGGTTATCACCGTCTGCGAGCTGGCATTCTGCGCAGGCGAGTTCTTGTAGTCGGGAATATGGCAGATATATGTATCGTTATGCAGCTTGAGAGCAGTGTTGGTGGTGTCACGTAACAGCTTCTCCACATCGTCTTGGAGCACGTAGTCCTCTGAAGGGCTCTGGATAATAACATTGACCTGAGGTTTATGAAACAGCTCAGTATACGAATATGAAGCCATGCATGTCACGGGCAATCCCAGCAGTATCCATGGACGTTTCATTCTGGAAATGCTATAATGGAAGATCAACGTTGGGATGCTAAGTGCCGTTTTGGGCCATGTTGAAAATTTAAACTTTCACCACCCAAATGGCAGGCCGATTGGCAAATTTGCGCACGTACGCAACGGCGTCGCTGAAAATCCACAATGCGAAGATGAGAGAAGCGGTCCTGGAGGGCAAGTGGAAGTTCGGGCCGCCGAGCCTGAGAACCAAGCGAGCGCAGCTGGCGTACCAGACTCCTGAGGGCCTCAACGAGGTGTTTCCCATGGCCTATGAAGTCATACAGAAGGAGAAAAACAGGCTGCTGGAGTTGACGGATAAGCTGGAGAAGGAATTGTCGAGCACGCAAGATGAGGGCAAAATCGCCGAGCTCAAGCAGGAAATTCTCAAGTACTCGGAAAGAGCGTACCTACATGATCCAGAGGTTCTGTACAACCACCGGATGAAACTGCATGATTTCACACTTCCTATATATCGATACCTGGCCAAGCGAGACTGGAGTGAATACGAACAGCTTCTTAACATTGATCGTCTGGAAACTATGCATGTTATTCCTGATACCATGCCGACGATTGATCTGAGAGCTAGAGTACGACTGCAATTCCCTGGATATTCAAATCGATGGATAACACCAGGAGATCTTCTGCGTAATGAAGTATGTTCTAAAACACCGATCTTCAAAGTACAGGAATTTGAGGAAATTGCAGAGAACTCACTGTATACTATTCTCATAGTGGATCCAGACACTCCAGACGTGGAAAAAGACCGATATTCCACCACTCTGCATTGGGCTGTCAGCAACATTCCTCTGAGCAACGTCCAGCATGACGTTCTACTCGACAAGTCCGACGAATTGGTGCCTTTTCTGCCTCCTCATCCCGAGGTCAATACTCCAGTCCATCGCTATGCAGCCTGGGTGTTTAGACAATCTGCATCACCACTACAAGTACGACGCATCACCGTGGACCCAGCAGACTTAAAACGAGAGCATTTTGACATTCGCAAGTTCGCCAGCGCGTACGGGCTGGACGCCGTGGGAGCGCATTTCTGGCGATGCCAATACGACCGCAGCTCAGATGCCGTCAGGCAGCGATTTGGGCTTGGGCCTGGACGGGTGTTTTCCAAGATTCGAACTGGAGAAATTCAGGTATAATGTAAATAGATTCTTCTCAGCCACGTAACGGACTTTCCACATAACCGACTTTTACATTCTTTACGATTACAATTATGTTTCCTCACAGCTGTTTTACCGTCTACAATAATCTTACATGACTTAGGCCAGAGCCTGGGTTATCGCAGCCTCGAAGTCCACACTGGGGTCGTCCAAATCAAACTTAGCGCCAGCGTCTTTCTTAGGATGCAATGCTGCATATTTGGCCTTTGCAGCTGCAATGAGCTTTTCATTGTGTGCATACTCGTGAGCAGCGTGCCTGGCTTCGGCTGCAGCTGCTAACGACCGGTTGTGAAGAAATCCATAGAGAATACCGCCGCCTAGTGCAGTCCAACGGAGTGCCTTTGCAGTCAGTTAGCAAATTGAGCAGTTGTGACGACTACGGGACGCTCCTTACTTACATTAACAGTAGTTGAAACCATGCTGATTTGATGGTGGAAAGCAAGTTTTTGTGTGATGAACAAAATCCCGAAAAACTTCATGTAGCGCCCGAGCCAATCAGCAAGTCTCAAAGTTACAAGCATCAATTTGTCCTTCATACCAACAACTTTATCGGCATGCTTTTTCTGCTCGCTTGGAGCCTGGCTTGGGTCACGCTGGCTGCTGCTATTAGCACTGTTCCCGTTTATATTAAACCTCTAGGAAGCTCCGAGCCCCTGAGAAAGGGAAGTCTTACGTTGGATGATCTTTCGGCCACCTATGAGCCATATGATGGGGCTTCATATACGGGGCCTGGATCCCTGGGCATTCAGAATGAAAATAAGCAGTTCCAGTGGTTTACATTTACTGAATTTTTGCCAATTTCCAGCGAAAAGTACACGGTTTACATATCTGAAGCAGATGACGGGTCTCTCAAGAAGATTGATCACATTGATTATACTCGAGAAGCTACAAAGATAGACGATAGTCAGGTCCGTGTTGTCAGGAGCTCAGCCCTGGGACCCCGTCCAGTATTCAAGGAACCAATTGTGCTGGTAAATAACAATATCCCTGACCAGCCGACCGAAAAGACCTTTTTCCAAAAGTACTGGATGTACATTGTTCCCGCGACCTTCATGTTATTGTTAACTAGTGCATCGTCTGAGTGAAGTTCCCAACTTGCACATAACTAATGAAGCTCAGATGGAGACGCAAAGCTCGTTCGAGCGACGGGCCCGATACTGCCTCTGAATCCAGTACTCTACCGCGGAAATTACAGAAATATTCTAAGAAGAAGAAGAAGAAGGACAAGGAGTCTGGCAAGCAGCCTGATAGTCTTGTGGGTCCTGGCTCGGGCACTCTTCCAAAGAGCACTGACTCCGGGACCAGATTCAATGATCTTCTACGGTCTTTGCAGAATCCCGGCGAACAGAAGGCATTACCAGCTCCTGACATGCTTTCGAATAATATTTATAGTACGCACGAGCCTCCTCCTCAATCTGACTGGCAAGCTGCATGTGAACAGGCAGCCCGCATCTATGAAGCCATACTGCCCGTTCTTTCTGGATGCCGAGAATCTTCTGCATCAATCACCTTCTTTATGGCCGTTAGATTTGTCTTTTGCCTGGGAATGCTGCTGTCGTATCGCCTGGCTGGTGTTTTGTTCTTCGTGGTGCTGTTCGGCTTCGAGCTTATGGGCAGCCAACAACCTGCCAGTAGCAACGACAACAACCACAAGCCCGAAGTCCCGGAAAGACTGTCGATATTAGACAGACCGTCTATACTAGACAAACCTGCAGGATTAGACCGACCTCCGGGCCTGGACAAACCTTTTGCACTGGACAGACCTCTGGGACTCACTAAACCTATGGGAATCTGACTCGAATAGCGTTTATAGTAGTGTTTAATAGGGCTATACGTTTATAGTAGTGTTTAATACGGTTATATGTTTATAGTTGCGTTTAATAGGGCTATATGTATTATTATTATTTATAATGCTCGAAATCCTCCGGGCCTATTGTTGATATCACGAACTGTAGATTCCACAAACTCGCTCAATTCGTTGCCTCGGCCGCTCAGTTTGGCACCTTCAATGTTAAATAGGATCTTCTTTATGCCAATGCCAAGTGCACGAGAGTTGGTCTCGGCAGCAATGTCGTTGATGGCTCTTCTTCTCGAGGGTTGGTCCAGGAACTCAAGTTCTTCACAGATTCGCTCCAGATCTTCTACTGAAGACAATGTAGGTACATAGAGCTCTTTGTTGAATCCCTTCAAAATATCCATTTGCTCAAGAATTTCTCGGCGACATGTAGTTGCAAATACCATCAGCTTATGTCCTGGAGGTGGCATCTTTCGAATGAACACCTTGAGAGCTTGTAGAACCGTGTTTGAGAATCGCGGACCGATATTGACCCAATCAACAATATCCTCGATCTGATCAATTACCAGAATGTTCAGTGGTGATTTATAACTGTCCTGGAACATCTGTTGAATATAACTGACCTTCTGAGCCTCGGCCATACCAATCATTGAGTCGGGCGAGATCAACCTAATGAATGGAAATCCCGACGAAAGAGCAATTGAAGAAGCCAAGGCAGTCTTACCTGCTCCAGGCTCCCCATGAACCAATACCGAAATCAAAGGGAACTGTGTCGATTCACGGACCTGCTGAATCAGTTTCTGTCCTTGTTCCAGCAATTGGTCCACATATGTAGAATATCGAATTATGCCTCCTCTGATAGTGCTTTCCAGTTCTTCCTCACTGACACCAAAAGCGGGGTTCGACTCATCCAGAGCATGCACAAAGTCGTCTCTACAAACAACGACTTCCTTTTTGTCAAATGTGATTCCTTTCTTGGGATCCATCTTGATGTTTCTGTTCAAAGCATAACTGGCAGCATCCTTGACCAAACCTTCTATTTCAGCACCGCTGTAATTTTTGGTCGAGTGAGCCAGTTCATCGATGTTGACATCTGATGAAAGTTTCTTAGCTTCTTTCATTTTTGCAGTATGAATTTTGAGGATTTGCCTTCGGCCCTTTTCATCGGGCAATGAGATTTCCAGCTGAACTTCAAATCGACCAGGTCGAAGCAGAGCAGAATCAATCAAGTCCTTTCTGTTGGTCATACCAATGACCAGGATATTGTTCAGCTGGTCAACACCATCCATCTTAGCGAGCAACTGATTGACGACATTGTCACCAACACCAGTTCCATCGGCTCGACTACCTCTTTGTTTGAATACTGCGTCAAGCTCATCGAAGATGATAATGTGGAGATTTGATTCTTCGCCCTTTTGCTTGAATTCTGCTTCAGCATCTTTGAACAAGTTTCGAATATTCTCCTCAGATCCACCAACGTACTTGTTGAGCATTTCAGGACCATTGACGATCTTCGGCTCAACAGCATTGAGCATTTTACCTATTCGTCGAGCAATGAGTGTTTTACCGGTACCAGGAGGACCGTAAAGCAGTAAACCCTTGACGTGGTTAATACCAAGCTTCTCGACATCCCTTGGAGGGAAGATTCGACTGGCAAAAGCACGTCTGAAAATGATGCTGAATTGCTCATCCAAGCCACCGATTCCCATATCTTCAAACTTGAAGTTTGGCTGCAAAATAGCATTTGCTCGGGGCTTGGATCCACTGGTCTTCAGGTTGATGGTAGAATTGGCAGCCTTGACGAAGAACAACTCCGTCTGAGCATTCAATATTCCCCGCTGATTCTGCACGATATTTCCACCACTCTCCTCCAATGATGTACCTAAATCCACTAGCTGTGTCGATAAAACAACCACTCGGAAGTTAACACTAGCAACTTCAATGGCAAACACCTGGCCAGGAGCCAAGATTTGGTTGTTTAACATTGACAACACTCGTTTAGAAAAGGTCTCGTCGTCATAAGGATGACTATTGGCCTTCGACTTAGCATAGAAATCAACTTCTAGTGTTGCACTGCCCAGGTAAACTCGCTTATTGCCATTGGCAAAGATATCGTACGAAGCCACTCGAACAGGCTGTCCTAACGACAAACGACACCAATCCCGAATACTTCCACCGAGACCAATATATCCAGGCTCGGTCTCCTTGGCTTGTTTGCAAGTTACCACAAACATATCCTCTATAATGATATAGCTACCGTCGGGAAAGCTGTCTAGGGGCACGGAAACCACGTTGGATATAACATAGGCAGCCGATGGTGGCTGACCGACCGTCATAGGAGTCTCAGCGACCATTGCCCCAGGCGGGCCATTGCCGCCCGGTGTTCTTTGGCCGAATCTCGGTGCTTTGAATCCAAACTTCTCCATTGTCGTGGCGGAAGGGAAATCAGGGAAATCAATGGGAGGTTAGATGAACGGAGAGGGCGATGTGGGTGGGTGTTCCGAGTAGGGAGAGGTTGAAGGGGCAATGCCACAGACAAAAGAGGGAGATAAAAGAAGGGGATTTTTTAGAAAGAATCGGGGATCAGTGAAGTAAAACTACGGTATATCCAAAAAAAAGGTCTTGCCCGGATTCGAACCGGGGTTAACGGAATCAAAATCCGCTGTGATAACCGACTACACTACAAAACCAATCTTTGCTGCAAGACCCAATTGTTCGTTTTTAGGGCTTGCATCGGTCACGTGGGGGAGGGTCAGCCGTGCGATGTTGTCTTTTCTTTGATTTTTCATGAATAGTATGGAAATCTGCCTGGTTTTTCTTGCTGTTCAGTGGATAGCACCTGCTGAGAATCATCAAGAGCATTAGACCCAGTTTGACTCAATCCCATCGTTGCTGACGCTGACTGTTGTTGATGTCATGGTGACATGCTTATCGTCATCATCGTGACACGGCTTGATCACTAGCAGTAATCTACAATCATGCTACAGCACATATATACAGACTATTTTTCTTCTACTTTTGTGCATACAGATATTCTTGCTTGATAATAATAAAATATTATGGGAAAAACCTATACAGCATTTACTTTACAGAAAAAGGTAAGTTAACTGCCTAGCCAGCCAAAATAACACTCTAATATCACAGGCAGAAGGCCGTGCTCGAAAAGAAGCATTGGCTGAGCAGAAGCACCAGAACGAGCTAGAAGCCGAGCAAGCACAAGAGGAAGCTAAATGGAAACAAGGCGCCAGAACCAAGCTATTGAGAAAAGAGGTGGAAGCTCAAAAGAACGCAGAAGATGCTCTTAAGTGGTACCCATGGCGTGTCACCCAGCGAAAAACATCACCGACCAAAAGGTAACTTTATGATCAATTCATTGAAGTGCTGAACTATAGTTACTTGCTTATCTAGAGGTATAACCAAATAAGTCTGCAAGTGGGGAGTTGCGGTTGATCTGTTTCGGCATCACAACGCTCAATCTCGTTTGTAAACCCTCAATTAGCTCCTGTACCGTACGTAGAGGCACAAGCCATTTTAATGCATTTTGAGGCCCATACATAGGCTTAATCCTATAATTCTTTTGTAAACAGTACATCGATTGTACCCCTATAGCCATTCATGCAATATATATCTCAAGCTATAACGCAGAGCCAGCCTAGACCCACGAATAGCAGACCCACAGGATAAGTCGCGAGAACTACTCTAGACGGTAGAACGCCCGAGTTTTTGAGACCCTTGGTGGCGGAATAGGCAGCCCAGCCGGCCAAAAAGATGTCTATAATGAGTCTGACGAGCCTGGCACCCACAAAGGACGATATCAGAGCGGCAATTACCAATGGAAACAGAGAATATCCAATCACACACAAGGCGTGAAAGAAGGATATCGAGCCACCAAGCAGCTTAACGTTAAGACAGACGACAAATTCACCGACCCATATGAGAGCAAAAACGCCGGAAAATGCCGCCGAAGTCTGGTCCTTAGGTGAAACCATAGCTATGCAAGTAGATATCATGAGACAGAACACTAGCGGACCCCACAAGTCCCACTCCTGCTGCGTATCGACCTCTTCTCCATTATATCTCCAGACCACCTGTCGTAATCTTATCCCGACCTTGCTGACGTCACGCCACAGAGTCGTAGAAACAGGCTCATCTAACGTATCCCCACCTGTGAATCTTCGCTGCTCCAATCGTACACCGTTGCCATATTGCACACGATCCTGAGGTTCTGGAATTAGATTAGGGCCAGGACCACTGGGCTGAGCCTCATCATTGACAATGAAATCGTCGTCATCGATCTCATCCAGCGTCGGCTGCCTGAAAGAAGACGGCTGGGAATCGCTCACTCTACCGTAAGACATTGGAGCCGGATAAATAAGTGGTGTTTAGGTGGTGAAGTAGGAGGAGGTGAAGTGTGACGTTAGGATATTGAATGGCACGGCTGAACAACAGCACGAGTTACAGCGAGCTACAGCACTGAGCTACCTGAGATTTATGCGAAACAACTGTAGAAATTAAATATATTAAAAATGAGATTTGGATTATTATCCTCAAGTAACCTTTACATCAAGTAAACTTCTCACTTGGACTCGGTGCCAAGCGCCAGTTTGGCCTTGTATGAACGTTCAAAATAGCCTGACGGTGACGAAATAGGCTCATCATGACCTGTATCCTTTGGATGAGTTATGTCATACACTTTTGTGCAAGCTCGATGATATTTTGCCTGATCCACAAATTGTTTAATCTCTGCCAGCTGGTTCTTGTCGGTAATGTTGAGGGCTTTCAATTGCCCAGTGATCTGCTCCATGGAGTTCAATCGATATGGACAGCCATGAGGCTCCTGGCCGCTGCTGCGGTTGGATTGGCAGATATCAATGCAACTTGATGCTTTATAATCGATTCTCGAGCCCTCCATGCCGTATAAATGACGGAAGAAATAGCGGTATTCTTTGTCGAATTGGTCGTCGGTTTTCGTTGACAATGATTTGCGCCAAAACTTGAGAGCCTCTTCAACATCGAGTCCAATAGACTTCAAGAATTTGCCGTACTGGGTACGCGTTTCGTGCTTGGCGTGTTTCACCTGTCGTAGACTCTTGTGCATAGTACTCATACATAGCGGGAAATGACCCTCTCTTTCCAATTGATCAACCATATCAGCAGTAATTGTTTCGCCATCTGGAAGGGTTACATCTGATACGCCTTTTCCACCAACTTCCAGATTATTAGCCAAATGCTTCAAGACTGGAATTAGACGGTCATCCTCATCCAAACGCGGCAGTAATCTGGCAGTTTGCTCCAAGGATTTGGTTAATCGGGCTGAGAATTCTGCCACCACGATGTTTTGACGCATTGCATCAGGGATATAGGCCTTACCGCGTCGTAGAAACACTCGCCTTTGCTCGACCAAATGGATGATTTTCTCGAAATCCACCTTGTAATAATCATCCGTGACAGGCTGAGATGAAGCAGCCTGGAGTTGATCAAGAATGCCCTTTTTCTCGTCTTCACTGACGCGCTCCCATTCAAGATTCAACGAATTGATAAAACCTTCTCTATCACGCGAATCGTCCTCCTCGCAACGGAACCTAAAGAGTGAGGTTTCCAATTGAACAAATTTGGATCGGAGCTCGGCTGTACGACAGAAGGCCAGTCTCAGTATGAAATGAGAGATATGGTCTTTTCTACGCTCCTTCTCCATACTCAGCCCCTTTGAACTTCCTGAAGATGTACTGAGCGGCAATTTTTCACGTAAGAGTTCGAATATCTTGATCTTCCAGTCAGCATATGACTTTTGTTTCCCGTAAGAGTTGTCCAGTTCGGCCAAGACGCGTATTCGATCAGCAGCCCACTCCTCAAACTCGTTGAGCTGAATCTGCATCTGAGGCGGAGTTTCATACATATTCAATCTGAACGGATAATCCCCATACTTGGTGACTTCCTCGGTATAGGTTGATCTATCGGTAATACGTCGTTTGGTTCGGATCATTGCTGAGGGTAGGAAGACAAAATGATTTTGGTTTTTACAACATCATTTCGTGTAGTTTTGGTGTGTGATAATTAACAAAATAGTGCAAACAGAATAATAAACAAAATACTCATAAAATATTAAATACTAAAAATCAAAAATACTAAAATCAAAAGCACTCAATACTAAACAATACTAATAAAATATATTCAATACCATGCATAAATGTACATACGTTAGCCTAATCGCGACTGTCTCTCAAGAACAGCCACCGAAACCGTCTGGCTTCTCTGCCGGTTCCCAAGTATCTCATCGCTTCGACCCCGGTCGGACGAGGCTCCGTCCGTGTCGATTAATGTACTTGGACTGTCTGCTCCATGAAATCGTTGTCCCACGTTATCCAGAGACTTGCGTGAGGAAGGCACATATTTTGGTTGTGGTGGATCGGCCTTCATAGACATGGACCGTATAGATCGCTGCGGGTCCACCACCAGTGTTAATTCTCCATTATTATCGTCGTAATCGTCATCGTCGTCATCTAGTTCTGAGTCTGACGCTTCGCTTTCATGTCTGCTTACGGTAGCGTCAACCGTTTGTGGAACTAAGAGCTCACTGTCTGATACACTGGATGAGTCGACCAGCACATTAGATGGAACTCTTGTTGCACGTTCAAGATTTATAGACTCACTTTCCTGAGATGCTGTCTCTACTCCATTGAGTAGTGAGTTGAGATTCATATTCGAAGATGACAAAGGAATGAACCTTTGCGAGCTTTGATCGTGTCTGGGGTCGCTGAATCTCAAGCTTCTACTGTGTGGCCGGATATCGTCTGGCTGGGCCGCAGTAGAGTCCCCGTAGAAGCATTTAGAACCCAGGCCTCCTGATAATTGTACTTGAGAAGCACTGGCGTGCCTGCTTCTTTCGGTGGGTATTGACGAATCTGGCGAAGTATTTCTCGATCTACCACCAGAAGAAGACGATAGAAAATAGAGCGACTCGTTGGAATCCTTGCGCCTTAGACGAGCAAACTCAAGAGCAGAGTTCCCTATTTTTGAAAGGCCTCGTTTGATTTTGCTAGTTATGCCCTTGACAGCCGTCCTCATTTCCTTGTCGGTGACTTCAATCAACTCATCTTGATCGTCGGCCCGCAAGAAGTCCTCCAATTTCGGCGTCGCCATTCCATCCGATATCCATGGATGCCTTTTAATATGTGCAATGTCAATTCGCTTTGCAGGGTCCTTTTCAAGAAGCTCCCTTATGAGATCCTTTGCTAGCTCCAAGTCCGCATCCACAGCTTTGACCGAGCTTCTTACAGTCCCCGCAGCTTCTCCCAGAGCTATTCTTGCGAACCGAGTATGAACTGGAGCTGTAGAATCATGACGACCACTGCCAGTATCCTTGAGTTTGGACGAAGCGTCGTTGTTAGATGAGGCCGGAGTCACGTCCTCAGCTTCACTATAATAGTGGTCACTGAAATTATCTTCGTCAATCTCATCCGGAAAGAGCAAAGGCTGATTAACAATGACATTAAATAGTTCAAATTCACTGTCAGCCATGAACGGTACTCTGCCATAAAGAAAACAGAAGAGAGTAACACCAAATGCCCAGATGTCGATTTTATTGGTGATTTGAGGTTTCGAATGCGACGAGTCGTCAGAAGATGACGGAATGCAGAGCTCAGGAGCAAAAAAAGCCGGAGTGCCAGCGGTTTTGGCCAGCTCCAGGTCATTACTATTAGAATCGAGAGATGCTGCGTATGATACACCGAAATCAGATATTTTGACCTGGCCAGTCTTTGATAGTAGAAGATTAGCAGGCTTGATGTCACGATGAATTATGCCTTGAAAATGCAAGTATTCCAAACCTAGGATGACGTCTCTGGCGGTCGATTTGACCATGTCCCTGGATAATGCAGGAGACCCGTTTTCGTCTTGCCAGACCAGCTCACCCTTTTCGAGATATTCCAACACTAAATAAATTTTTCGAGATTTGACATCATCCAGCACTTCAATGAGGCTCACAATGTTAGGATGATGGCACTTTTTCAAAATGGCTATTTCTCGACGAACTTTGTCCTCCTGTGTGTTGCCAGGTTTGGTAGCACGGCCAAGTCGGGGCCTACCGTTGCGATTAATGACCTTGATCGCAACATATTCGGCCGATTTGGTATCACGAGCAAGCTTGACTTTGCCATGCTGTCCTCTGCCTATTTCCTTGACGATTTCATACGAGTTGAGGACCTTTCGCCCAGAAACAGGATCGTAATCAATCGAAACCTGATGAGTCTCCTTGACATGACCACCATCCACAGTTATACCATGCTGAGAGACCAGAGCAGACTTTGAGGACCTCGAGCTGAAGATTCCACCATTTGCTGCAGGCTGTGGAGACACAGGAACAGAAGTAGAAGATGAAGGCGTGGAGGCTCCAGAGGTACTGGGAGTGTTGCTCCAGTCGGTATGGCGCTGAAGAAGCTGTTTTACAAGAAGCGGGGTCGAAGGTCGAGAGGATTCATGCGAGCCCGGAGACAGTAATGCAGAGTTAGGAGAAAGAGAAGACGTGGAGGTCGTGGCTCCATAAAGCTGGCTATTTGGGTTCTTCTTGCCCAGCAACGACTTCAAGGGGGCATGAGTATGACCAGTTTGAGACGTCGATGAGGACCGGCGGCGCTCAAAAGACTCCTGTAAGGTAGACGAGGAGTCTGGCTGCGGAGATGACGGGTTACTGGAGGCACTGTCGCCCTGATCAGCACTGGGCTGCGTCAACGGCAGAAAGGCCGAGCGCCTAGGCGACTCAGGCGATCCACCACTGCTCCATGGACTCTGCGAATGAGCATCCATGGCCAGATCAATGCGTCTGTGATGCCGTTGTGTGGTGGGGTTGTTTTGTGCGGTTGTTATTTACAAAGAGTTTTGGAGGTTGCCTGGGATATCTAGCTTGGCAGCCCAAAGGCGAGATTGCTTATCATTAACCAAGGGTTTAGATAAGGCGAGAAGGGAAGATGGGAGGGGATGGGTTGGAGGGAGAAGGGGGAGATTTAGAATATAAAATGTTATAGGATTATATGAATGTTGTGATGATTTTGCTATGCCTTTCATTTGGTTCGAACCCTTTTCTTCGAGGCTTGTTCAGAATCAGATGATTTCGCGTCGTCTGAATCTGATAGGTCATTTTCACTGTTCTTGTTGCTTTTGTCGTCCTCTTCTTCCTCGTCGTCTATTATGCCCTCAAATCGATTAACGGCCTTTTTGATTTCTGGCAGTAATTCCGTAAGCTTGGAGAAGACGTCCACAGTCAGAGAAATGCCCTGAATTATGGCCGGTTAGACACGAATTAAACGCAATTTACGCATTCGACAAGGAATCCACAACGTCCCAACCTTACTCACCTTTTTACCCGGCAATTCTTTCCCATCGGAATTGTAGAATTCTCGTAAATCTACCAAGGTACGGCCCTTGAATGAACGTACAGTGACCTTTTTGTTTTTACCTAGCTGAATATTAGTATTGTACAATTGATATTAAAGCTATATACATACATCAAATACGGGATCTTCTTTTCCGGACATTCTCACTTTCACTAGTTTTAGTGTTTCACTAGTTTGTTGTGTTTACTAGTTTTAGCTATTCACTAGCTGTTGTCTATTGCTTAGTTCCTTAACCATAACTTCACTATCTAGCCCAGCCTTTCGTGCCCAGCCAAACCATGCCACCTCCGTTTGAAAATAAGTACAATCTTAGAAGGGTTGCTGAAACAGCCAGCAAATCCTGCACTATATGCTTTAAGCCGACCAGTGCTGTATTAGTGTCTGCAGACGGAAAAGCCGACTTCTTTTATATATGCGACGTTCATTTAGACGATAGTTCGTTTGCAGTGCCTGAGATCGATCCGAAGCAGCAGGAAGCTAAAGCACGCAAGGAACAACTTGAGAAAGAAATAGAAGTCGTTAAGAAACAATGGGAGGAATACCAGAAGAAGAAAAGCAAGGAAAAACCCAAGGAAAACGAAGAAGGCAAGCCAGACGATAAGAAAGACTCTACTCCAGCCGATAAGCTCAATGAATTGGAAACGACTCAATCTACCGACGAGAAGATCCTTTCAGCCAAACCACGAAAGTTCATACTAAACAAGGATATATACAACATGCGCCTGGGCCATTGGAGATCGGTTCAGAAGTCCAAACAGACCCAACAGCTACTTCAGAAACCGAATTTGTTTCCATCAGTTCCTTCAAGTATACCGGGAGCGAAGAAAGCACAACCGTGATTCATGATTTGATTATTTCATGATTTCATGATTTCATGCATTCATAGACATTATTTAAGTATATAGGCATAGAGCCATGCGGCAATAAGCCATTAAACTATACATACTGGCACAAGCCATTGCTTTTAAACCGGCACCATTTTATACCGTTTCCTCCACAAACTCCTCCCATTTTTTCGTCCTACTGGCTACCACCGAGCCTTCTGCAATCCTCACAGTCGCCTCCAGCTGACTGAACTTGAAATCCCCATGTCCACCTATCCATGCCTTGCTATCGTCGGAATCATCGTTGGCTGATACTTCACTGAGTCCTCGAGCACCGGAAGATCTCAACGAATCAATATTTCCCTCCAACAACGACTGAAGTCTCTGAATAGATACAACATTGAAAGAATCGTATTTATTTGCCGCAATTAGTATGTCGACACCTCCAGGCTGCGATTCAGTGATCTTGAGGATATTGTACAGCATTTCTGCAGCACCCTCAATGGACTTTTGACCTCCAGATGCATCGACCACAAACACTATGCAAGCAATGCCAGCCTTGTCACGAAGCTTCTGTTCCAGGAAATGCTGAAGCAACGGATGCCCAGGAATGTCAAATAGCCAGTAATCAGGACCAGAAGACTCGCCGAAAGGCAGCTTCAAATGCGGAAAAAAGTTCACCACTTGCGACGAAACCACGTCCTTGACGCCGGAAGAAGCCCATTTTAAGAATAAGCTCGTTTTTCCAGCATTACTTGGACCGGTAATAATGATAACGGGGTTCTTGCGGCCAGACGATGAGCCTCCTAGATTGAACACTACCAATGCAATTACAGCAGCTAGCACTGTAACAATGACAGCTATCAAGATGCGAATATCGATATCAGAAAGCACAATCATTGCACAAATCCCCTAGTTGTAGCAGCTATATGCTGGCAAAGTACAATGAGCTGCAAGGTGCACAAAGTCAAATTTCCCAATGCGGCAATTCAAAAGTTTCACTCTGTCAAATAGTCATCAGAAACAGATATAGCCATAATATGTCAACGTTTGGCCATTTTTTTAGAGTTACGACCTATGGAGAGTCTCACTGCAAGAGCGTAGGATGCATTGTCGACGGAGTTCCGCCCGGCATGGAGCTTACAGAGGAGGACATTCAACCTCAGCTTAGCAGACGAAGACCAGGCCAAAGTAAACTCAGCACTCCAGTAAGTAGTTTGGGGGTTTTAGTGGAAATACCGAGATTAACATTTAGCGTAATGAAGCAGATCAAGTCCAAATTCAGTCGGGTACTGAACTAGGAAAGACTCTGGGGACACCTATTGGAATGGTTATCATGAATAAGGACCAACGACCTCACGATTATTCTGAAACTGACGTGTATCCTCGACCTTCACATGCTGATTATACCTATATTCAGAAGTACGGAATCAAAGCCTCGTCGGGTGGTGGCAGATCATCGGCCAGAGAGACGATTGGACGAGTAGCTGCTGGAGCCATTGCCGAGAAATTCCTCCGTCTAGCAAACAATGTGGAAATAGTAGCATTTGTGTCGTCTGTTGGGCCTATTTCAATCGACAGGGATCCCTCTAATCCTGCCTTCAGAGAGCTGCTCAGTACTATTACTAGAGATACTGTCGACGAAGCTGGGCCCATCAGGTGCCCTGATCCGGCTGTAGCTGACAAGATGGTAGCCGAAGTCGAGAAATACAGAGACGCGAAGGACTCCATTGGCGGTGTTGTTACTTGTGTTGTGCGAAATCTGCCCGTAGGCCTCGGTGAGCCTGTCTTTGACAAGCTAGAAGCTCTTCTTGCCCACGCTATGCTTTCTATACCAGCAACGAAGGGCTTTGAAATCGGCTCTGGCTTCTCAGGAACGTCAATTCCTGGCTCAAAGCATAATGACCCCTTTTATACCGATTCTAATGGACGATTCCGAACTAAAACAAACAACTCAGGTGGCATTCAGGGTGGTATTTCCAACGGAGAGAATATCTTCTTCTCAGTAGCTTTCAAGCCGCCTGCAACCATATCTCAGGAGCAGGTCACAGCTTCCTACGATGGTACTGAAGGTGTTTTGGCTGCTCGAGGCCGTCATGATCCTAATGTTGTTCCCAGAGCTGTGCCTATAGTGGAAGCCATGACAGCTCTGGTTCTGGCCGATACGTTGCTTGTTCAAAAGTCAAGGGAATATTCACACTCAATAGTAGCCTCAAAGGAATAACTGGCCTACTATTTAGGTGACCTCAAGTAAATAATAAAAATCTGGTTACTACTTATACATTGTTCACATAACTGTCATGATTTTCGAAGACTGCTCCCTGAGACAATCCTGGGACTTGCGTTGTCCTGAGTGTCAATGCTTCCGGTGTTTCTGTGTCCTGACAGGTCCGGGTTCGTTATAACGAGTCTTGTTCGTCTCCGTGACGATACCAAAACCTGAACTTCCTGATTACCATTGTCGCCAGCTTTCTCCTCGACAGGCGTCGTACGGCCATTGTCGTCGGTCTCAGCTGCTGGCTCATGAACAGGGAATCTAGTCTCCATTGATTCTGTAGAAACTAACGATTCTCTTGAAGAACGAGGTTTGAGAGTGCTAGCCCGATACTTTTCACGCTTCTGCTTCCATGAGTCAATCGACTTTGCATCTTCATCATCCACAGAGTACCAAGGGTTTCTGTTATGATCCAGAAAATCAAAATCTTGCATAGAGGGCGCCGGAGAAGCATATGACTCGTAAGGAATAGCTCTCTTCTTCTTGCGCCTTACTAAGAACAGTCCTAGAGCTGCAGCACCAAACAGACCCAATGGGAGAACGGTGGACAGGGCAGCAATACCGCCCGAGGACATTGAAGATTTGGAGCTTTTGCTCGATTTGCCCGCAGCTGTAGCCGAGGAAATTGCCGCTGCCTCGGAGGAAGTTGCAGAAACTGCAGAGGTCTGTGAAGCCACACTGGAGCTACTGGCAGTAGCAGTACTGGTGGTGCTGGAACCTGCAGGAACACTGACACTATTGACAGTGTTGAAGCCGCTCTTGGAGTCAAACATGTTAATGCTGAAGTTTCTGTCGTTGTTGTCAGTTGGATCCGAGTTGCTGATGGAAATCAGAGAATCATACAGTGCAAAAGCACCTGTGAGATTAGAAGCCTGCGAGAAAACGTCTGAATTTGCACCGGGAGCTGTCCAAGACCATGAACCTTGACTAGATAACATGATTTGAGCGACTTGCGGTTCAGCTGCTCTTCCTGAGACCTCTCCACCAATGACCAATAGGGATTCCATTGAGAATGGGTCACTATTGTTTGAAATTGGTACCAGAAGTGCATCGACACGCGAGTCAATATGAGAGTAATTGGCCATGCTTTTGAATGTCCAGGCATTGGTTTCCCATAGAGCTAGCTGGTTCATGCCTATCCAGCCAGACGAGGATTTCCCGCCTACCACGAGAGCTGAGGACGGAGACAAAGACAGAGAACCTCCATCGTATATTGGAGCAGGACTTACGCCGAGATCAACAGCTGAGAATGTTTCGCCCGATATGTTATAAGCATAGAGATTGTTCGACACGGTAGTTCCACAGGATCCACCGTAGACATAAATACACTCAGTGTCGCCCTCTCCAGAGGCCCAGACAACAGTGCCGTCCATGTACGAGCTCTCAGGGGTCGTGTAGACCAAATCCCATGCAGAAGTTTGGGAATTGTACTTGTGAAATAGCGTCGAGCTATCGGAGCAGTTGGACCCGGAGACACTCCACAGGTCATTGTTGGAGTCAATTGCCAGCTGAGCACCCAGAGGAGGAATGGCTAGATACTCCGTGCTTGATAAAATGTCATTTTCCGTTATAGATGTCGTAGAGTCCGAGACGTTATGCTTCAGAAGCGTGCCGTCTTTGAGATAGATGTATACTGTAGATCCGTCGTAGGAGTAATGGGTGGACCATAAAGCACAACATGGTATACAGCAGAGCAAAACACTGAATATGAAAATACCCAGCCTCATGGCCGCAGGCAGTAACAGAGATAGGAATAGAATATAAAACGAGTGGTTTAGAAGCGATTGTTAAGACCCCTGGCGTATTGTTTACAAAGGGCGGACGATTGCCTAATTGGGATGCGGCGTGTTGCTGTGGAAACACGCCAAGAGGAAGAGCCCGGAATCCAGCAGCAAGCACATAGAACTTAGAGCCTAAATGCACTGGAATCATTTGTATCAACCCTCCATTCTCCAATTCACCCTAAACATCTGCCTTCCCCCCCTCCTCTCCCTCCAGCCTCTCCACCCTGTCCTGATTGGCCCGACAACGGCAAATTTCCAACGGCGCCATTTGGGAGTTTGGGAAATTATAACTTTGCAGATAAATTTCTTTCTTGTAGCTAAAGATCGGAGCTTTGAGGGAAACCAAGGTATTTGAGGCTCATATTTTTGCGTTTCTTTCAGGTATCGGCAACAAACTATTAAGTGCTGGGAAACTTTTGAGCTTTGTGCCAATAGCTGTCTAATTACTACCAACAAGCAACTTGTTTTAAAACAGGATAGCTGCATAAACTATCTGTTAGGACAGAGGATTCTGTTTTCTATCGTTGCAGGCTGTTCAATCTATTATCTTTGATATTCTGAGCTCTTCTTCTTGAGCTCCTATTCCTGAGCTGCGTTTCTGCGATTCTTTGATACAATGTCCGCTGCTACTGCTCCTTATTATGATACCATAGGCCTCCTGGCCATATGCGATGCCATCGAATCTGCCGAAGGCGTCAAGCTGGCCAACTTTGCCAAATACGCCGGACAGGACTCTGACGTCTACGTCAAGTCTGTGCTGGCCAAGGGACTGCCTTACTCGACGGTTCCTGCATTTCCAAAGGGGTTCAGCCGGCATACAGCAACCACACCTGCTCACACGTTTCTGGCGCACGTACCGGCGTATTTGTCGGGCGATAATGGGCCTTCTGTTCCTCAGCCTGCGGGATCACAATCTCAGTCACAACAGCCAGCCCACGGCGGCTACTATCCATCGAGCCTGCCTCTGAACGCACCAACGGCCGCATCGCCGCTGTCGGGCCAAGGATACTCGAACTTACCGCCGAACCTTCTGCCTCGAGATAGCACGGCACAGGGAGTTTTGCTTGGACGTACGGACCCCTACAGCCAGCACCAGTACCAATCAAGATTGCATATGTCGCCTGCTGCCGGACCTCGACCTATAACATCGGCCAGTGCGACGTCGACGCCTCAGCAGGTGCCAATGAGGAGCCAAAATTACAGGCAGTCGGCCTCGGCGGGCTCCAAAGACTATAAGCGGGAAATATGCCCCATTTGCAACCGAGTGTTCGAAGGACCCAAGGCCTCTACGCATAAGCAACAACATATTAGAAGACTGCATCCGCAAGACTATATGCCTAAAAGAGGAGGGAAAAAGAGAGTGGTTTTGGATCCTATAACAGGGCACCCGTTGACGTTGAGCCCAGGGCAGACGTTGCCTTCTTCTCCGCCGGTGAGCAGCCAAAATCT
Organism: Casaregolazyma suthepensis; assembly: GCA_030568895.1. NCBI lineage: Eukaryota > Fungi > Ascomycota > Dipodascomycetes > Dipodascales > Trichomonascaceae > Casaregolazyma > Casaregolazyma suthepensis. Next base: position 51,071 of record JAJMJB010000001.1, read on the forward strand.
GAGCTATGGATCTCCGGGATTGATGTAACGGCCAGCATGATTGCACGGTAAATATCCTGCTGCAAAGCAGTAGGTTGCCAGTCCTTCCATTAGTGCAGTTATCCCGTTATGTACGTTCGTAGTAACAAAAAAGCGAATAAATAAGATGCTAATAAGGTAAGGAAAGTCATAAGGAAAGTCATAAGGAAAGTCATTAATTGCAATTCCTAATTCCATTATTACTTCCATTATTACTTTCATTATTACTTTCATAATTACCCTGACCTTATATGATATATCCCTTTGCAATCAAAACCATTCCAAAGTACGATTCTCCACTGGGATTTCCCACTGGGAATTCTCTCCGACCCACCACTTCAATGAGCAAAGCACGCCCCTTGGCCCAGGCAGCGTTCAACGGGGTTGCCGTCGCTGTGTACATTAATGCTCTGTCCACTCTACTTTATATTCCCCTGATAGTCGGCGGCAAACGCGGCTCGCAGCTGCAGTTTCTGACCAATCTGTCGCTCTTTACGTCTCTGATAACGCAGAGTATCGGCCTTTTCGAGGCATTGAGTGCTCTCGTGGGGCTGAAATCGCTGTCTCAGAAACTTCATGCCTTAAAGCTGCACACCTCGTATGTTTCTGCTCCCCTGGAGTTTGCTGTCGGTGCAATGTTCTGGCCTCTGTTCCTGACTGCTCCTCAACTACTGATACCTCCAGATAGAGGATACATGTTGCCTCGATGGCTCAATTTCAGTATCCACCTATGGCCTATGGTGTTTGAACTGGGCAATCTATGTCTGTTCAGTCCTCTATGGAGACTGACGTGGCCACGAGTAGCTGGACTGGTGCTCTCACTGTCGGCCGGGTACATCATCTGGGTCCGTTACTGCCGACAACTGTATGGATTTTACCCCTACACGTTTCTGAACTACTTGGGAACATCCCATTGGTTTCTGTTATATATTGTATCCTCTCTGTTGTCGTTTTCGTTGGCTTTGATGCTCAAGAAGATCCAGGCAGTTTGGCACCGCAAGTAGGTAGGGTTTTGCCCGTAGGCATTTTCTACCCGTTAATAGGCGTTTTCTACCCCTTAGTCGCCCATTCAATGCATTTTTTTCCCATATTGGCTCGAAAGAATGTCCTGCGTGGTTTTCACAAGCTCCTCGGGGTGCCCTGCTGCCTCGTCGTCCAGCAATATCCAGTCGTATCTGTTCAAATGCGAGTCGATAAATACCAGGCAGTCCAACGGCTGGACCCCACCTCCTACGGGATCAACCACCCTGCACTCCTTCGCAAGCAACCCGCGATCGTCGTAAATGGTATGGATATGCTGATTATGCTCGTTATTTTCCTTGCTGGGGTCCCAAAGCATGTCAATGTCTGTGTTTGCTCGAAGGTGAGGGTCGACCTTGACGATGGGCACTGAAAAATTCCACACCAGGCCCCGCAGAATGCCATTGAGGTCCCGCAGGCTGTACAGCGACTGAAACACAAAGATGAAGCCCGGGTACGAGCTCAATTCCTTGAGAGCTTCCGTCAAGGTATTATCACGTTTACAAAGAATCGGCGCATAGGTGATCCACAGGCTGGAAGGGACGTCCAACGTGAAGTGTTTACACTTGCGGATCCGCAGCCTCTTACCACCATGATGACTGGCTATGGAGGTCTCGAGCCCGAATCGAGCCATGATGCGAATTGCGTCTTTGGTTCTCTTTCTCTTCATGATGTACTAAATGTGGAGAAGTTACAACCTTGTGATCTGAGCTTATTAGTAGCATATCCCAATCCGGCAATATTTCTCCAGATATAAACATGCATGAACAAGCAGCAACAAGATCATGAGACAGGGCAAACTGTGAGTCACATCAGGGGTAGAGTATAAGAGAGGTGCAATTGTATAAACTAAGACCGACCATAAGCATGTATCATGACCGTTATATACTGTATGTTTATGTATAATTAATTTAAGTAGCTGTTTCACTTCACCTCAACAACTAGCTTCAGAGCCTGCCAATTAGTAAAATACCTGTGCAAAACGGCTTTCGGGGCAGCTTACTTTGAACTGGTGATGAACTCAACGCCCTTGGTGATATTGCCGCCCAGACTCTTGATGGCCACGTCCAAAAGACCCTTCTCATGGCTGGAGATCTTGGACAACGGGTTGATGATCTCCTCGGCTCCACTGGGGCCCAGCTTGACCGGCAGAGAGAAGAAATCAAGCCCGATTTCCTTCTTGGCCTCTGGTCCGCCCTTGATGCCGTCCAGGAAAACATACGAGCTCTCGACAATATTCTTTTCTCCGGCTGCACCCTTGAGAACGGCTTCGGCAAATCGGTACCCAGAGTATGCCATAGACAGCGTGGCCGAACCAGCACCGTCCTTGGCCTTGACCACCTCATCGCCGCCAAACTGGATTCTATTGACAAGCTTGTCTAATGTCTCCTTATCAAGATCAGCTATCTTGGGCTCAGTCAAGCTCACCAAAGGCACAATAGTCTCGCCAGAGTGACCTCCAATGACAGGCACCTTGAGCTTGGAAGGGTCTTTGACGTCGGCAACAGCAGCAGTAAAAGTCTGGGCTCGTACCAAATCCAAGGTGGTGACTCCAAACACTCGTTTGGCGTCAAAAACACCATGCTTCTTGAGAACCTCCACGGCAATAGGAACGGTGCTATTGACCGGGTTGGAAATGATGAGAACAAACGCCTTGGGGGCATATTGAGCAATGCCTTCAATCAAGTCCCGGACAATGCCGGCGTTAATCTTGAACAGGTCGTCTCTAGTCATACCGGGCTTTCGGGGAATACCAGCAGGGATAACAACTATATCAGCCCCTGTTAAAGCCTTTTTAAGACCATCCTCCTTAGGCAAAAGGCCTTCAATGACACTTTTTGTGGCTATGTGAGATAAATCAGTGGCTACACCGGGGGAATTGACGACATCGTATAATGCCAGGTCGTCTACATATGGAGATAATTTGAGTAGTAAAGACAAGGGCTGACCAATGCCTCCGGCAGCGCCTGCAACAACAGCTTTGACCATCTTGAACAGTAGAAAAGTATAGGTAGCAAATAGAAACTTACGGGGGATGAAATGTTGGCAAGAATGGTTAATTTATAAAAGCAACCTTTGTGGGGATTGAGTGGGGAAAGGTGTGTGTGTGACAAACAGCATTATTTCCCGCCTCTACCATTGGTCATCGGGGAGCCGGGTGAGCGGAATTGACCGCTGATATGAAGGGAATTTCGGCAAGATTATGTGTTTAAACATAATGTAGTATATTGATTATATTATATGTCTTTGTTAATACTTCTTGTACCGCCCCGTAACTGCTCGCTTACTTTATCTCAGGGTTCGAGTTGTTGAGGTGTATTCGCAATGTTGAGGTCGGTGAGGCAAGGGAATTACGGCTCATAAAGAACGGCTATACGGCTTCGTTTGCAGGGCATCAACAGGAGGAATGCCGCACAAATAAAGGCACAAAGAATTGTTTATTTGGATGTTATTTGGATGGTATTTCGATATTCTTTTGGAGTTTTAGGTGCAATTGTGCATTGTTTGCACTAATTGATGATCATATTATGCTCAATGTTTCGATAGTTCACGGGTTCCTGCAAAGCTATGAGAGGTTTTGTGCAGCTGCACGAGATGCAGATGGCCTTTGGGGGAAATGTTGCAGATGTTACAAGGATCAGGTAATGAGGAGAGGAATTGAATACGATGCTATGCTTTTGTTGAATGGTAAATGCCTGATGGACTACATGCAATTGATGTGATGTGTATTGATGTATTCTCAGCTAGTAATTACATCACAGGAAATCATTACAGCATAGTAAATCATTACAACATGTTTTCTCTCCGAAGTAAGTTCTCGGAACTCTATGTTCTAGCCAGAACAGCCATTCAACAACCAATCAAAACAGCCAATTACCAGCACTAATATCACTCCTTAATCACCAACTTACTATTACGACATGCTACGTTCCACGCTACCCTGCAACATCATTATCATATTTATTCTTTTTTACGTCCTCCAACTGATACATGAAAACAAATGATCTACTAATTTATCCTCGCTTAGGCTTAGGCTCATAGGCCTTCTTGGGCTTCTCAGCTCGAGTCAAAGCTGATGCCTTAACTACGGCAGCCTTGGTGAGATCATCTCGGTATCCATGAGTGGCCTTGGCAACGGCATGAGCTGCTCGTCGTCCAGAAGTATAGGGCTTGAAAGTAGTCACAGAAACAGACTTGGATGGCTTGTTAGCATGCTTGACAGTCTTGGTAAGAAGCTGGATCTTGTCACCCTTTTTGACCACACCGACAGCCTTCTCTGATGTGAATCCAGATGCAGTAGGAGTATAAAGCCCAGAAACGTTCAAGGGGTCGCTGGAAAACTGCAAACCTCCGGCAGTTCGTCTCTTGACGAGGTATGCTGAGTTGGGTCGAACAATTTCCCACAAAAGGTCGTTAGAAACTTGTGCCATTTTTGATGTTTGTTGGATGGTTGATGGATTGAAAATTGCCGTTGGATAAAAGTTGAGTGGGTTGGAGGGTGGTTGCGTGTACATTTCAGCATGGCTCGATTAGGTAAGTAGAATGAATGGCATACGAAGCATACGAATTAGCCAATTTCTTTAATTATTTTTAATTTCATTATCATTATGTTGAATTGTTTTTCTTCATAGCCCTCTAACGGGCCTACTTAGACCCCAGATCATACTTAGGCGTGCCGTCTTCCTCAAAGATACCCCAGTGCTTCTCCACCTCCCCGTAGTCTCCAATTGTAGGTTTCCAATTTTCATCAAAGGCTTCAAATACAATGGTATTCATGCCATATGTGTCTCGTGCAGGAAGAATGGCTTCTTTCCAGAATTGTTGTGCTTCGAGAATACCAGGTGCAGACAGCTGAAAGTTAGTTCCATGTGTAGGCCAACCAGTTTCTCCAATGTAGAATTCCTTTTTGTTGTGAGGATCAGCTTGAGATACCACTGCAGCTATCGAAGTAGCAGCATGAAATAGACTATGTGCTGCTGCGTGAACTGTGACTCCTTCCCAATAAGGGAATATGTTAGCAAATACGATATCTGAAGCATCAATTACCGCAACATTAGAGGGATCAGTCCATATGTTCCAAGTTTCAGCTGTGCCGATAGGAGTCTTTGCGTACGACTTGCCATTCTTATCCCTGATATTTGCCAAAAGACTTCTTACTTGGCTGATATAACTGGATAGAACTTGTGCACTGAGCTCCTTTCGATAAAGATGCTCTGATCCCACGCAAATCGCCTTGATCTTATCTCGAGAAACCTTAGGTAGATACTGAACAAGAGCAAGTTGCTCTCGAGCAAAGTGCCCTTCATCTGTCGGCCATATACCGACAACTGCAGCAATATCTACATAGCCCAATGCAGTAACCAAGTTCTTGAGAATATCATTATCGCTGGTCGCAAATGTCTTCACCACCGTAGCATTATGCTTTTTGAGAATCTTTAGCTCCCTGGTATAGTCTCGATATGTTTTAGGTTGACTGTCGGTATTTCTAGTGCCTCCAAGGTTAAAGCCAAACTCGGCAGCCTGAGAAACAAGCAATAACGAGAACAGCAAGACAGTAGATAAAATCATGACAAGCACAGCATATGCATAACAAAATTTAGATGCTGTAAAGTCCTTTATATAAAATGATAATATTATCATTCTCAATTATCTCTATCAGCTCGCGCAGATTATTGCGTCCAATTGCGAGCGAATTTCACCACCTGAACCCAGTTGCAAGCATATGATAACAAAATATGAGATAATTATGCAAAATGCAATCTTGAATAAAGATCAATTAGATTTAAAGATCTAGATTGTTTGAGACAATTGGATCTCATCTTACGTTTGCTAGAGAGATCAATACAACGTCTTCAGTAGTTGATCCTCGCTGAACTTTGAATCGACCGTCAAATATAGCTTCGGGGGCCTCTATATTTGCCAAATCTTTATCAGAAGAAATAGCCTGCTTGACACTCTTCCATTTTCCATATACGAGAAGAATATGCTCAGATGAAGGTAGATCGACTTGTTGCAGATTGATGTCACCGTGAGCAGTAAATTCCTCGCTAGGAACATATACCGTATATGAGTATCCATCGGGATAAATTGACTCGGTGAATATTTTGCCAAATGAGTCTGCTATTCTTACCTTGTAGCCAAATGCAGAAGAGCCATATGCAGTTACAGGGGAAACAACCTTCTTGGAAATCATATCCACGGTAACTCGAGATCCAACAGGTATTGACTGATCACTGAGATTCACGAATTCTGCAGATCCAACATTTACAGAGTTAGTGGACATTTCAGCTGCCAATTCTTTCTTGGACTTGATGGAACCGTTTTTGTTCTTCTTCTTGACAATTGCAGCCATCTTCTTGTCCTTGATACTTGATTTCACAGCAATTCCCTCGAGATAGCGACCGTTAGAGTGATTTAGAAACGGCAAACCAGGAAGTTTCTTGAATTTTTTGGCATGTTGGAATGGCTTGAGATCTCCAAACACGAGTTTGCGAAGATATGACGGTGTAATGAAGAACTCCAGCAAACCAGCTAGCCGTAAAGAATCATCGTTAGGTTTTTCTAATTCTTCAGGTTGTTCTTCTTCAGCAAATACTTTCTTTTGGTTCGAAACCTGGGGAGAAGAGTCCGATTCACTGTATATGATGATCTCAGCAACCTGGAATAATACAGCAGCTCGAGCTATTTGGTGAACAGTTGAAATGCACTGCAAAGACGAGCCTCGAGAACTGCTTGAAATACAGCTACTGGGAATGGCTATAGTTATTGAAGACATAGCATTATAGAAAGGTTCTGGAATTTTTTTTCAGTGCTCAATAAAGTTGACATTCAGCCGTGCGTGTATCTGAAGTCCTTAACCTGAAACCATATCAGTTGGCTAGATGTCACTTAAAACAACTAGGAAATAATCTGGGGATTAGAAATAATCAATTGGATTAGAAATACATTGCATAACATAGTATGTCACTTAGTATGCTCATCTGATCGTTGTGGGTCGTATTATCGCGCGAATCAGTGACCCGATAGCTGTTCCCAGGTAGGTTGCAGTGAAAAATGGCCAGGTTGCATTTTGCGAAATCGCACAAGACAACCAAACCAAGCAAGGATCCAAAACAGGGTCTGCAGCACTATTCAGATAAGCATTCCCAAAGATGGGCGATATGCAACGTATTTCTTGCTACCTTCGGATAAACCCTGTTAAGTCCATTCCGACGGACAAGCAGAGATGCCATGGGCTGTTATTTTGTTGTCCAAAACGGGAGTTTCAAGATGAACAAGAAGAGATGTTCATCACCCCTTGCGATGGGCCGATAGGAGCCCGAGATGTTAAAAAGTACACCCTTTTAGTATAAATCGATAACCGTTTATCATGTAGTATTATTTTCTGCGTTTATCTATAGTATGTCGCATTTTTATCTGTGCGCCCTGCAAATCCCCTCGATGACAGCCGTCCGTATCTGGTAAATGATCGGCAAAATAGCCTGTGTCTGCTTTTCAAACCAATTAGGATGCTATCAAAGATGAGTAGTTGAGAGTGTGACATTGGAAGATAAGGAAGCAAAAAGCCACTGATATAACGATTGCATGACGGGGATATTCCGGCTATGGAATCCATTAGATATCTCTGCTACTCTAAAGGCCGAATTCAGCTTTTTCTTTATTATTTTCATTTTCCGGCTCCAATCCAGGGCGTTTTGCTCGCTCGTCCCGTCGCTTCTCTTGCACCAAGGGTTACAGTGGGGCTCCCACACCTCCCCGCTCACAGCTATCTGAAGGTCGTAATTGACTCGACTGAAAAAATGGATATATAAAGCATGCCACACCTGCCCCTTGGAGGCATCGAAAATCCAATGGCTGACGAACAACCCGACATTCCTCCCGTCTCTTCGACGGAGAAGCCGCGTGAGGAGGCTATTAACAAGGAGATCGAGCATCTTTACGATGAAGACAACGAGCCTCGATGGTTCAACCGATCCCCGACTATTTTCGGCAAGAAACTGCTTCCCTACAATGATGCCACTGTCCAGGTCATCATCGTGTCATTCATCTGCTTCATGTGCCCCGGCATGTTCAACGCTTTGAACGGTATCGGTGGAGATGGACTTCCTCCAAACTACATCAGTGTCGCCGACAACCAAAACGTAGCGCTGTACTCGACGTTTGCTGTGTTTGGCTTCATTGGAGGAACCTTTGTCAATACCTTTGGCTGCCGATCCGTGCTGGCTGTGTCTGGCCTCAGTTACTGTGTCTATTCGTCGTCATACCTGTGCTTCAACTATACGAAGAACACCGGCTTTGTCATTGCTGCTGGGGCCATTCTGGGCATTGGAGCCGGCTGTCTTTGGGCTGGCCAGGGTGTCATCATGATGTCGTACGCTACCGAGGAGCACAAGGGCAGATATGTGGCCATCTTCTGGGCCATCTTCAACATGGGAGCCGTCATTGGAGATCTCATTTCTCTTGGCCAGAACGTCCACAACACTGAAACTGCTGCCGGAGTAAGCAGTGGAACGTACGCTGCATTTATTGCTCTCATGTTTGTTGGAGCTGTTCTCGGCTTGTTCCTGCTGCCTATGAAGCATGTCCGCAAATCTGACGGCAGTAAAGTCATCTTCAAGAAAAACCCTACTTTTATCGGCGAGTTCTATGCTCTTTATGAGGCCATTCGAACCAGTCCTCAGGTCATGCTGCTTTTCCCTATGTTTTTCGCCTCCAACTGGTTCTACACATACCATTTCAGTGACTACAATGGTGCATTGTTCAACGTTCGAACACGATGCCTCAACTCAGTTCTTTACTACACTGCGCAAATCATCGGTGCTGGAACCTGGGGTCTCTTGCTAGATTACCCCTTTGCTTCTAGAAAGATCCGTGCTAGAATCTTCCATGTCGCCATATTCGTGCTGACCATGGTCATCTGGGGTGGAGGTTACGCCGTTGAGAAAAAATACAAACGTTGCCTCGACCCTAACGCACCGTGTGATTTGCCTGGCTGGGATTGGACTGACGGTGGTTACATCGGCCCAATGTTCTTGTACATCTTCTATGGAATGTACGATGCCATCTGGCAGACTTACTGCTACTGGTTGATGGGAGCCTTGTCCAACTCTGCTAGAAAGCTTGCCTACTATGCTGGCTTCTACAAGGGACTCCAATCAGCAGGCGCCGCAGTCATCTGGAGAATCGACGCAGTCAAGAAGCCGTACAGTCAGGTTTTCGGATCATCGTGGGGAATTCTGGCTGGTGGCCTGGTCATTGCAGCTCCAATGGTCTATTACGGTATTGAAGAACACGCCGATCTCGTACGAGACTTGGAATTTACGGACAATCCGTCCTCAAAGGAGTTGGTAGACCCTAAACTTGCCGATGCGGTGGAAGCGGTTGCCGTGGCATGATGGGTGAAATTTAACATTTGTGATTTGAATAGTTTGTCGTACACATAATTTTATGTTTGATATTTTAATATTGCATAATTAATAGCTTGGATGTTTGAGTTGATATTGTTATTAACTTTGAGCGGTTTATGCGATAATTTTATTCTTCTTTGTTACAGAGCCATGGGCATAAGGCATTTGATACGAGGCTTGATACGAGGGGTAATACGAAGGGATGAGCAAAAATGGCAGAACGCGACAAAAATCTCGAAAATATTTATTTGAAAAATAACCAATTCGTACAACTAAAACAATTGATTATGCAGATTTTCCAATTATACGAGATACCGTTGCATATTTTAGAGTTTGCAGCTGCCAAAGCTTAACCTAGTTCACCCACAGCTTGCATCAACGACTGACGCCTTTATTTCCCCATCCAGATTTATGCATCCAGGCATTTGCGTATACAGCTGACAAAGTGCCGCGTACAAGGAATTCCATGCTTATAGTTGGTTGTGGCTGGCATTGTTGCAGCCATTGTCGGTAAATGGCGATGGCTGGCTCCACCGCCATATTTCCTAATATTGACCTGAAAGCCATCAACACCCTTAGTTATATAATATTTACTTTTTAATATTACTTGATACGGTGCAGCCACTGCCGAAAACCCAACCACCGCCGTGCATGGCTGGATATTATATATATGGATAGGTCCAGTGCATTAGCAGGCTATGATTAAACCTATTGACTATGGACGGTTCGGACAATATTTCTTCTTCGTACTGGAGAATCCCCGACAGTAATCAATATCTCACCTCTGTAGCTACTCATGCTTCTGATCCGCTCATTGCTGTGGCCAGTGGCTCGCAGAGCTCCAATCTCTTCATTTACGGCCTGGAAGAACCAGGATTCACCCACAAGTCAAATTCCCCTGTATTGACACACCATCAGACAATTAGTTTGGGAGGCATTCATTCCCTGGCTTGGGTATCTCCAGACCATTTACTTGGTTCTCAGGGCAATGTAATTGCTTCTGGTCATAATGCAGGAATAGCTCATTTCGTGCTTCTTCCTGATCCACAATCTACCGACGCGCCGGCCGAGATAATTCGCAGATATAATCATACCCGACATCTGCCTTCGTCAAGAAAGTCAACGCGTATAAAACATTTGCAGTTGTCGTGCAATGCTTGGACTTCTGCTCCAGAGTCTTCTCTGATAACACTATGCTCAGAACACCTGTTTATGTGGGATCCTTCTCGATCTGACGGGCCTGTTTTACAAAAGAAATGCCGAGGATCCACCTGTTTTCATGCTTCAGAGTTGCGTAATGCAGTCGTGAGTGTCGGAGGCTCAAAGGGCATGTCTATTAGAGACGTTCGATCCTCGACGTCTGGAGGACTCTCACCACCAGAAGGCAACGATTCCGCAGTCTCGGCAGTTCAATGGTCGCCGACCGATGAAAATGTCGTTGCAGCCGTGTATGACAATGCCGTGATAAAAGTATGGGATATCAGAAACCACAAGCCTACCAATGTCTTTGACGGCCATACAGATAGAATCAACTGTATTAAATGGGATCTTTCGCCTGGTGCAAAGGAATCAAACATAATCTGCTCATCTTCTGACGATGGTACTATTCGATCATGGAAAATAGGCGCGTCCAAGGATGACAGTGGCCTGGTGATCCGAGACCAGCAGACATCCGATAAAGATCTCGAGTGGATTCAAAACAAGCCCTGGAAACTCTACAAGCAGAGACTTTCACGATACGCCAACGAGCCGGCAGTGAGCTTTGATTACTTTGTGGACCGAAGTCAATCAGTAGGAGGCTCGACGATATTTTCTCCTAGCAAACAGTACCTGAAACTGGCTTCTATAACCACGACGGGCTCGCTGCTCTCTTCTCTGATATCCATTGATTCCGAGGGATATTTTGGCCTTCATACCAAGGAAGTGTTCTCGTTCGAGTTATCTTCTGACAGCTCGGATCTGCATTCTTCTGAAGACGATTTGTCGATAATCTCGTCAGAGCCAGAGTCTCCGCTGACATCACGGCCAACCAGCAGAGATGAATCCGCACTCAAGAGCCCTATATGAGAGTTCATATGAGCCCGTATGAGAACCATATGAGTACATATGAGAACATATGAGAACCATATGATTAGTACATATGAGAACCCATATGAACTCCTATGATTAGGACATATGAGAACCCATATGAACTCCTATGATTAGTACATATTCGACATAGATTATGCATGCTAAAAACTTCCGATTATGCATGTTATTAAAATAAGATATAACCACTATAGTCGAGTTAGCCACTCTTAGCATATGTCTCATACTTAGCAGTAGTATCCTCGTATTTCTTCTGGAACAGCTCGTTTTTGTTCTTGGCAAAGTACTTTAGAAATGCCTCCAGATGCTCTCGAAGTACAGTGACGCTTTGAGAATCCATGTTAGTCTGAGCAATGAGACCTGGAAGACTGATGAAAAGTCGTAGTAGGTGCTCTGCACCATACAGGTTGCTCATGGGTTCTTCAGGGAACTCACGACGAATATTTAGATACTGCTGCCGTTCAAATCGATACAACAAGATGTTTCCCAGCGACTTGTCGAAATAAAGCTTAATTCCCGATATGACTTCGTCGAAAATGTCCTCTTCGGCCGACCCAGGCTCCCTGGAGCCCGAGGTGGCATCTCTGTACTTGCGCAAAATGTCCACCACGTTGGGTTTACGGGGCAGAGTGACGAGCTGGTGGTTTTTGGTGACGTATTCCCAGTCGTCGACCAATTGGCCCTTGAGGACCTCGGGAACGGCCAGAGCTATCTCAGCTCGATGAGCGTACTCCTCGTACGACTCCAAGTCGTCCGGGGCAGAACCTCCGGGAACATTGCCGTTTCTGGATCGTTTCTGAGTCGACTTTGAACTCTCTTCTCGCCCCACGGACGACCGTGATTCGCTGTCGTCGCTTCTACGTTTGCTGGACTGTGTCGCCAACGCAGCCTGACGCAGCTCCTTCTGCGTGCGTATATTCTCCTCGTTCCACACCAGCACCCGGTCATCGCGGATCCACTCGTCCCACGTGGACTTCCAGCCCTTGTAATGAACAAAGTACGCGACGTCCTGGGCCAAATCGTCGGGGATTTCGTCGGTATTCTTCGACTGAGTCTCCGCTCCAGCCTCGCCCGAGACGCCCTTGGTGGAAATCGCCTGGGCCTCAGGATCGTACGACTTGAGAATCTTGGCCTCGTACAGCAGCGGGCCGTGGAAGGCCAGGCAGCGCGCGCCGACTTGGAGTTTGGGCATGTTGAGTGAGGAAGAAGAAGGGAAAATTTCAGTGCACCCAAAGGGAGAAACCACGAAAAATAAGCACATCAACCGAAGAACAACGTCTACGACAAAGCACATCAACAAACAACACCACCCGATAAACACCACACATGCCTAGCGTAATTGTGATCGGCGGAGGCCTCGTAGGCTGCCTGGCCGCTCTGGCCTTTGCTAAGGACGGCTTCAACGTCCAGTTATACGAGGCCCGGCCCGATGCCAGATCCCACGGCGAAATCGCCCTGGCCAACTCGAGATCCATCAACCTGGCCATCTCGGCACGGGGGATCTCGTCGCTGGAGTCCGTGGATGCTGAGGCTGCCGAGCGTGTTCTGAGCCAGGTCATTCCATGCTACGGACGAATGGTTCATGATCTCAACGGGAGACAGATATCTCAGAACTATGGGCTTCACGGTGAAGCCATCAACAGCATCAACAGGGCTCTGCTGAACCGCTGCTTGCTGGACGAAATCGACAAAAACAGCAATATCGAGTTTTTCCCGAATCATAAGCTACTTCGGCTTGATTTGCAGCCGGAAATGCCTGTAGCCACGTTCCAATGGGGTGAGCAGGTCGTCACGGCTTGTGCCCATCATATCATCGGGGCCGACGGGGCCTACTCGCGAACCAGGGAACAAATGCAAAGAGTGGTGCCTATGAACTACCAGCAGACGTATATCGACCATTGTTACATGGAATTGGTCATTCCTACGGGCCCCAAGGACTCCTTCTCCATTGATCCGAATCACCTTCACATATGGCCTCGGCACGAGTACATGCTCATCGCGCTGGCCAACATGGACAAGTCGTTCACAGTGACGTTGTTTGCACCGCGGCGGCTATTTGAGAGTCTGGAGGGTGATAACGACGGCATTTTAGCTTTTTTCAGGAACAACTTCCCCGATGCCCTGGATCTCATCACTGAGCACAAGGTCCTGGAGAGCTACAACAAATATCCAAAAGGAAGTCTAATGACTGTTAAATGTACGCCATATCATTACAAAGGAAAGGCTATAATCATTGGAGACGCTGCTCATTGTACGGTTCCTTTCTACGGTCAAGGCATGAACTGTGGTTTTGAAGACGTCAAGGTGCTACGGCAGATCCTTCACGATGTGGATTTCGACTTCGACAAAGCTTTTTCTACATACACAGAATCCCGGCATGATGATCTCACTGCTATCATCGATCTTTCAATGCAGAATTACCTGGAAATGAGGCATCATGTCGTCACAACTAGCTACTTGATCCGCAAGAAGGTCGACGGCTGGCTCAGCAAACTGCTCGGTGATTACTGGCTGCCTCTGTACACAATGGTCTCTTTCCGGCCGGATATTCCGTATTCTCGGGCCATTGAGAAGGAGAAACGACAGGCGAGTATTCTCGTTACGGGGCAAACACTTACAGCTTCAGTGGGGCTTGTGGGGTTACTGTGCTTAGCATGGAAGAAGTGGGATAGGTGAACAATAGGAAACAGCCTAGGAAACCTCGTAGGAAACAGCCTAGGAAACAACCTAGGAAACCACCGAGAAAACCACCGAAACCACCTAGGAACCTATTTATTTTAACATCTACCATTATCAGGTGCTATATGATATATCCCAATATCTCAGTTGAAATCAATGGGCAATGAGCTTCCTACCCCATACCAAGTCAGCAGCAACGACAAACCCACAGTATCAAGCAGACTGACGGCAGCCTTGGCCAAAACCAAATCAAGAGAGCTGGAATTCTGAATAACATCGCCTATAATCGATGGAAGTCCTGTAATGGCAAATACCAAGCCTCCAACATAGGCTGAGGCCTTGTACGAAACTGTGGCTGTCAACTTAAGAAGTGCGGCAGTAGCATACGTCTGGGCAGCCGATGAGATCAAAGACGAACTCCAAACAGCAGCTGCACCCTGCACCTCTTTTGAACTGAAAACATCCCGCTTATTCTGCAACTCCCGGGCCTGCTGCAAAGCAGTGCCAAACACGGGCCGAGTCAATAAAAAGCTAACAGCATGAGCATAGCCGGTTCCCAGAGCAATTGAGCCGGGGGTAACAGTAGGAAAGTAGTCGAATTGAGTGTTAACCATGATGACGAATTTTGGCCAAAAAAACACAATCTAAATGAAATTGTGGCAAAAAAAGGCGAAGAAATATTCACCTTATATAGTTTTGAGTTCAAATGGTTATATTGCTTTTGCCCTTTGTTCTCCATCATGTGACAAATGACGAAATTAGCCGAACCATGTGACAAAAACCACAAAAGAGCAATGTCCATTTCTCAATTAGGAACCCCAGCATGTTTTCCAGGTCCTTCCAAGCCTGGGCCCCGCTGATTATTTTGCCTAATTGGCCCTGGGCTTCCTCTGCCCTGAACAGCAACCTATCCCAAAGCAAATTCTCCAAACATGTGCGAGGCTCATCACCAATTAGGTGTCAGCCTCTTTTATTTTAAGTTCGATTTCCAGCTCATCCAGCTGCTTTTTGGCTTGTAGCAACACTGTGACACTTTGTAGTAAACTCTCCATCTTTGCACACACCTTAGCAGTGGGCATCACTGGCCGTGCTGGCAAATTGAGCTCCTCCAGAATCGTGTTGACTCTGGCCTGTATAGCCGGTTTATAGGTGGTGATTTTCGACGATCGCATATAGACTCCTGATGTTAATTTATCATGATATGACAGTCCAAATGCCGCTTCTTCCTTGGGTGACAGTCTTCGCTGTATTAATGCCTGCACAGCTGCTGCTCCAGAAAGCGGCTTTTTATTGGCCATTGCTGCCTTATCCTTAAGGGCCTGCTGAGAACTGACTACGCTGCCACTTCGAGATATCTCTGAACGAAGAGAAGGTGATGCTATTGACGGTGAAGAAGAACTGACATCTTTTCTCTTTCTGACCTTATCCGAAGTAAGCAGAGTATTTGTAAGATGTGCCAAGCCTTGACTCGTTTGATACTGCGTAACTGGGCTTGTAGCCTGAGGTGTGTCCAATAATCGAAGCAATTCCTGTCGTTCAATGAGCATTCTTTCAGCTGCTGCTTCCAGTTTGCGTGATTCAATCACCAGAGCTTCTTCCTCGGCGATTTCGGCCGGAGATCGACTCAAAAGCC
This sequence comes from Casaregolazyma suthepensis, assembly GCA_030568895.1. Taxonomy (NCBI): domain Eukaryota; kingdom Fungi; phylum Ascomycota; class Dipodascomycetes; order Dipodascales; family Trichomonascaceae; genus Casaregolazyma; species Casaregolazyma suthepensis. Next base: position 66,917 of record JAJMJB010000001.1, read on the forward strand.
GCTCCAGGTGTGCTTTTCTCTTCAATTCCTTTTCCTTTGAAAATTGAATCTGGGAAGCTGCTTCTTCCTCTGGAGAGAAGATCTCACCTCGACTCTGCCTAAGCTTGTGTAGTTTTGCCCGCACTTCGTAGTAACGAGCCTTCAAATCCTCCAATATACGGCTCGGGCCGACGGCACTTCTTGACGATTCCTGTGCGTTTTCCATGTCTGTATCCTGCTGTTCTTTTGTACTGTCATCTCCCTTGTAGTCGTACCGATCATTGATCACCAACCACCTGAGATCATACTCTCTACACAATTCAAATAAATATCGAGTTTCGTCAAAACTCCAATTATCACTCGTAAGACACTCATCGTAGTCCTCTTTGGTGAAATCAGGAATATTAATTTTCTTATTGAATGCTGAGTAGGCCGATTCAGTGGTACCAGCATCGTCTACACGCACCCAGTGATGCAGCACAAGCTTATGATCGTCGTCTTCTCCTCTAGCACGATTAGTAAACGGAGCCCATTTCCAGGGAACGGCTTTTTGTTTCCAGTTGGGTTTGCTGCGGAACCGGTTATCAGTAACAGCTATCGGAGGAGTATTATTGCCTAGTAACGAGAACAGTTCTCGCTGCATGCCATCGAGTCTTTTACTGGCGGCGTCGGCTTTGATTTTCTTCGACACGGGTTTCGGGATGTCCGAGATCTCCAGGACATCTTTGATATCGGCAGCGGACATGGTGGTGAAAAAGGTGGTGAAATTCGGGAGATTCTGAAATTCGTGGGAGAAAAGCTAAGGAAGTGTTAAAAGACGTGAAGAGAGAAGATGAAGATAAAGATGTGAATTTAGTGCAATTGGGGTGAAATTTGCAGCAATTGGGAGTTTTTACGTTGAGATTAATATTGTTATAGTTTACTAAATTATGTTTTAGAAATTCCTTAAATCCCGTATTTTCTCTACTTCCTCTCTTCTCTTCTCACCTTCGTTCACTCTCTGTTTGTTTACTCTACCATGCCTTCTAAACCAACGCCGTCCAGCCTTCCTCTACGAGGCCCCGCCAGCATAATAGCCGATTTCTTCGAATATGCCATAGACAGTATTCTTTACCAACGAGGAATATATCCCGAGGAAGATTTCCAAATGGTGAAAAAGTACGATCTCAACCTCCTGGTTCCAAGCAATACCGAAGTCAGGCTGTATATCCGGAAAATAATTAGCCAATTGCATAAATGGCTCATCAAAGGCAACATATCCAAGGTGATTCTAGCCATTACAGACATGGATTCTGGTGAAGTCGTTGAAACCTGGCAGTTCGACGTTGATCAAATTGACCAATCTACAGATTCAGCTGTTCCACCGGAAAAACCCCAGGAGGAAATCCAGAAAGAAATTCGAAACATAATACGCCAAATAACCGCGTCTGTCACGTTTCTTCCCGTTCTCGAAGGCAAATACACCTTCAATACCCTGGTCTACGCTGCATCCGACGCCCTGGTACCTACTGAATGGGCCGATTCTCAGCCCAAAACAGTGGAAAACGCCGAACAGGTCCAATTGCGATCCTTCTCTACCGATTCGCATACCGTCAAAACCCTCGTGGCATACAGCCTGGCTGCTCCTTAAAAACAAAATTAACATACTATTTATTTTTCACATTTTTGAGCCTATTTCAATAATATTCATATTCCCGAATCATTTTTACAGTTCATCGTGATAATAATCATCGTCGTCATCATCACTCTCAAATGGTTGCTGGTCGCCGCCGCCCTGTTGGCCGTACAGTTTGCTGGTAATAGGATATGTGATAGACGTCAGCTCCTCCTTCTTCTCCTCAATTTCCTCCTTGGAAGCCGTAGCACCATTCTCCTCAATCCACTCTAAAGTCTCCTTAATGGCGTCTAATAGCGTCTTCTTGTCGTCTTCGTCAATGACTGAAGCAAAAGAAGCATCTCCACTGGTATCGGTGACTTGGTTTCGCAGAGAGTGGGCGTAGTTTTCAAGTCCATTACGTGCCTCAATCTGTTCTCGCACCTCGTTATCCTGCTCAGCGTATTTCTCGGCATCTTCGACCATTCTCTCGATTTCTTCCTTGGAAAGACGTCCCTTGTCATTGGTGATGACAATAGAATTCGACTTGCCTGTGCCCTTATCAGTAGCTCCAACCTTGAGAATGCCATTGGCGTCCAGCTCAAATGTCACTTCAATCTGAGGAACTCCTCGAGGTGCAGGGGGGATGCCAGTAAGCTCGAATTTACCAAGGAGGTTGTTATCCTTGCACATTGCACGCTCACCTTCAAACACCTGGATCAACACAGTAGGCTGGTTGTCAACAGCCGTAGAGAAGATCTGGCTCTTTCGGGTAGGAATAGGGGTGTTTCGGCCAATCAACTTGGTCATAACACCACCGGAGGTTTCGATACCCAGGGTCAAAGCATTCACGTCCAACAAGACAATCTCTTCAACACCTTCTTCACCAGACAAGACACCAGCCTGAACAGCAGCACCATATGCCACAGCCTCATCGGGGTTGATACCCTTGGATGCTTTCTTGCCGTCGAAGAAGTCTTCAAGCAAGGACTGAACCTTTGGAATTCGGGTAGAACCACCAACGAGAACAATATCATGGATATCACTCTTCTTGACACCAGCGTCCTTCAAAACCTGCTCAACAGGCTTCATGGTCTTCTTAAATAAATCCATGTTGAGTTCTTCAAACTTGGCTCGAGTCAAAGTCTCCGAGAAGTCGTCACCCTCATAGAAGGATTCAATTTCAATTCGAGTCGACATTTGAGAAGACAAGGTTCTCTTGGCCTTTTCGACTTCTCTCTTCAATTTTCCAACAGACTTAGGACTCTTGGCAACATCTACGCCTTCGTGCTTCTTGTTGTACTGCTTGATCAAGTGTCTAACCACTCGATAGTCGAAATCTTCACCACCCAAGTGAGTGTCACCAGCAGTAGCCAGTACTTCAAAAACACCGCCTTCAATAGACAGTAAAGATACATCAAAGGTACCACCACCGAGATCGTAGACAATGATTTGTCGTTCATCGTCGTTACGGTCAAGGCCGTAGGCAATTGCTGCGGCTGTAGGTTCATTGACAATTCGCAAAACATTCAAACCAGCAATTGTACCGGCATCCTTGGTTGCCTGTCTCTGAGCATCATTGAAGTACGCAGGGACTGTGACGACAGCGTGAGTAACCTTCTTGCCCAAATAGTCTTCGGCAATCTCCTTCATCTTGCCCAAAACCATGGCCGAGATTTCCTCTGGGGTAAAGGTTTTAGCCTCACCCTTGTAGTCAACCTTGACGACAGGTCTGCCGTTCTTGTTTTCAATAGTATAAGGCATATTCTTGGAATCCTTCTTGACGGATGGATCGTCGTATTTCAGGCCAATCAGACGCTTAATATCGAAAATGGTGTTCTTGGTATTGGCAGCAGCCTGATTCTTGGCGGCATCACCAACCAGTCGTTCTTCCTCAGTGAATGCAACATAAGACGGAGTGATTCGATTTCCTTGATCGTTGGCAAGAATTTCGACTCGACCACCTTTCATGACACCAACACAAGAATAAGTGGTACCAAGATCGATACCGATTACTATAAGGTTAGTATTTTGGCAGTTTAAAGATGGGGAGTCACGGGACCTGAAAAACCTCAAATTCAAAAAAATATCAGATTAGGGCCACGACATCGGGTTACCGAAGGAGCGGTATGAAAAAGATGCCACAGTAGCAAACTGGATTTTCTTGAGACAAGCACCAAATGTGGCAAATGTTATTTTGATCAATATGAGGGGTTTACCATGTTTTAATAAGCTCGTTGTTCAAGTAGATCAAACCAAATAGGTGTGTAGATCTTGACGAGAAGCCACAGCGTCAACTGGCATGATTGCGTGCTAGTGGCAAAACAAGGGTAAAAAAATTAATCAAAAAGCACCTGCTACTATTGAGCGCTTAATCCAATCAGAGGAAGACGGTTTCGTGACTAAATCAGTGCATCCCATGGATATCTAGGTTATACTTACCAGTGCCATAATTGTCCACGTCTGAATCGGCAGCAGAGGCCGTTCCACTCAGAAATGGAATTACAACTAGTAGAATAGCGTAAAATACAACGCTCCACGGAGCCATTGCTCTAAAAGTAGGCTTCATTTTTCCAATTAACTAATGCAACGTATATCGCCAGCGAGAGAGAAAATGACCCGGTTTAAACAATTCAACCTTTTACAAACGTGATCCCACAAGTCGTTAGTACGATGGCTGAACAATATCCAATCTATGCTCAGTAATATCGGCCCCCAAACTTGTCAAGGTCGTTGGTTTCTGTCGTTGACGTTACACTTGACAAGATAAAGTTAAGAAGTTACAATATAAAGATTTGTGCCAGCACACCAAAAATCGTTAACAGAAGTGGATGGAAAAATAAAGCCGTGCGCCCCACGCAAAAAGCCTAAAACTTGTTTTAAGTTGCAAAACCCAAAATTAATTGCAGCTTTAGAGAAGTAAATGGGCCGATTTATTCACCAATGACCTCGCCACAGGAGCATTATCAGTTTATGCGGGATGCTCTTACGATAGCAGAGGACGCTTTGAAGGTTAATGAGGTTCCGGTAGGATGTGTATTTGTATCTGAGGGTAAGGTCATAGCTTCGGGCATGAATGATACCAACAGATCACTATGTGGACATCGACATGCAGAATTTCTTGGAATCGAGCAAATTCTCTCAAAGTACCCTCCATCGATATTCAAGGACACCGATCTTTACGTCACAGTCGAACCCTGCGTGATGTGTGCAAGTGCTCTTCGGCAACTTAAAATCCGTCGAGTGTTTTATGGATGTGCCAACGATCGATTTGGAGGCTGTGGATCGGTGTTTGATGTGAATTCCAATGCACAAGCCCATTATGAGCCTGGGTATCCTGCATATCCTGGGTTTTATAGGAAAAATGCCATTTTGTTACTGCGCAAGTTCTACACACAGGAAAACGAAAAGGCACCAAAACCACAGACCAAGAAGAACCGTGTACTTAAGTTTGATGTGGAGCCTTTGGATTACAGTAAATATGTTTCAAGTGAGGAGGAGTTTGTTGAAATATATGGAGAGAAATATTTGTATTTGTATAAAAAAGAGACAGGGCCGACGGCTAAGAGGTTGAGGATGGATGATGAGGTGGAGGAGGATTACAAGAGTATAGAAGGATAAGCATGGTAGATCATAGAGATATACTAGAGACAATGTATACTAGAGACAATATATACTAGAGACAATGTATACTAGAGACAATATATACTAGATACAATATATACTAGATACAATGTATACTAGAGACAATATATACTAGATACAATATATACTAGATACAATATATACTAGATATAATATATACTAGAGACAATACCTACTAGATATACTAGATATCGTAAAGATGTCTGATCAATAGATAACCGATACAATACCTGATATCAGCTTTCCTGTCCAGGCCGCCCCTCCAGCGATCTCGACACCCCTTCCAACTTATCAATTATGCTCTGATAGAAACTGATATTATACGTAGCCAGGTTGTCCAGAGTCTCCTTCATCTCACTATGCTTAATATTGTAGAATATTTTGACTTCATTCAGAGCAAAATCCTCAAACGAGTCTGAAGTCCGTTGTGCACTGACCACCTCACGATCCAGCTCCTCTATCTTAGATTCAAGTTTACTCAATCTCTCCTTGCGCGACTGATCATGATTAACTCCTCGCAAATCCTCGACCTTGTTTCTCAAGAAATTAGATCCACCACCAGAAAGAAGAATCTCCCGATCACTCCTGGCCTTAGCCAAGTAATCAGATAAGCCCTCGAAGTCCAGCTGCTTCTGCTCGCGCTGTTTAATCAAAGATTTCAACGATGCCAAATATGCCTCCATGTCTCTTAATGAACTTATGTAGTCATTTTCCACCTGTTCTTTCAATGTGTGGAAATACGACGACATGTCCTTTACACCCAGGGCAAACTCGCCTAGCTCTTGTTCCAGATTGCTCTCAAAGGAGGCCAATTTAGTCACTTGCCCGCTAAACTCGTCCAAATCGCTAGCTATATCGCCCTGCCGTCGAACGACTCGGCCAAAAGTCTTTTCAATTCCAGCCAAATTCTCATCAAGCTTATCAGCCTTGTCTTTGACCTCAAGAAGCTCCTTACTAGGACTATTGACTTTTGCAAATGCATTAAGAAATGTGTCTGATAAGCCATCAAACACCGAACTCGTGTAGGAGTTACCGGGAGAAGTACCAGAACCAGAACTCACCGACAACCTCGAACCACCCTTATGCTTTTTGAAGGTATTCCAATCGTCGGATTCCAAAAAGGTATGAAAGACTCTCGACTTCTTAAGAAAGGGATGTTGTCCTATACGGGACAAGAAGCGTTTCAAGCTAGCAGCCCGTTTGAGAGTGAATTCCGCCTTGAATCGGTCTCCTTTGAGGTATTCCAAGCGCAGTTTATCAGGCAAAGGAGGAATAGCGCTGGCCGGGAATTCATTGGACAGGCTCTCGTATAAATAGACAAAGTCAGAGAATCGGCGTCGAACTCTGGCATGAGGATACAGAAAGCTTGGGGAGTTGGTTTCGGTATCAATTGCATAGGATATATAGGCACTTTGGGCGTCCTGTTCCTTCTGAGGATCGCTTATAGTGCAATGAAAGTAAATAGCGTCGGCAGTGGCAGTTGCTCTGGATATGGACTCCTGTTCGGGTGGCGGAGGCCCATTGGAAGATTCTCCGCCCTGCTCATTCCATAGGGAGCCGAATTGCTCAGACGACATGATGAAGCTGGATGCTGATGACCGGGATGTGTGGCTGTTGACAGGCGTCAAGCTGGATCGATGGTGGTCAAAAGGTGAAGCTGGGGTTAGTTGGATACGGCTGAGGAGGGGAGGGTGAAGAACGGAGGGAGCATGAGGATAGGGGATAGAATGATATGATGATATGATATGAAGAGTGTGATATGATGATATGATATTGTGAGTATGATACGTATATAATATGATGACTATGATGGAATTCCTAAAAATATGATGTATTTTCTGTTTCTCCGCAGATCAATCAGACCCTATTGCGTAAACTCATTGCGAACTCATTGCGAAACTCATTGCCTAAACTGCTACCTAAACTGCTACCTACCTACTACCTAAACACTACCAACCTCGGATTAAATCACCTAAACCAGAAACCCCCGTGCGCCACAACCTTAATTAGCACCGCCCATGCGCCATTTTCTCCCTGCGTTACGTGTGGTCATCGGTACCTCCGTTGACGTGCCTTTTCTCGAGCTTTATCGACCCAATCAGCTAGGGCCATTGCTGTAAAGCCGCATTCGCAGCTAAAGTACAGCCATGAAAAAAGTTATCGCTTAAACAATAAAAAGAAACAAAGAAACGTGAACCAAACGATTTGTCCAGAGATTCCATTTTGCATTTTCGGGGGGTTTTGTATGTCCCTTAACCAATTAGCTATTCTAACCATTGCTCTTTAAAACATCGTCTCTTAAAATTAAAAGTGCGAAACTTGAAGGGTTTCAACAATCAAGCATTTTGAGCAGTTATATCGCAACAGGGGGGAATATTCGGCAGACAACAGACATTGACAGGACATTGACGCATCTCAGGACTTGGATTTTGCATATTTCACCTCTCATAGGCTTCCATCGCTTCTGCTCCTTAATCTACCGCCTTATCAATGAGCTATGCAGATTCAGGCCATAGTCCCCATGTGTGGATCCCCGATCATCTGAGGACCAACCAGCAAGGTATGTATTTGGCGCGAAACCCGTGAAAATCGCTGATCTGTCGTATTTCTAACTCTTTCAGCTGATGAGGAGCAGTTCGTCTCGTCGTTGCGTGATTATACTGCTGGCTTATCTTCCATGGCTCTGGAGGAAGGCATGTCTTTAGATTCCACCTCGGTATTATCCACCACCACGAACCAGCAGAACCTTGTATCGGACTCGTATCCTGGTCAATCGCTCTCGGGGCCCAAAAGCAACGAGTTGCCGTCTTCGTTTCAGCAGCCAATTCTGCCTGGCGACGAAAATGTCGACGATTTCGAATCTGAACCGGCTCATGAGGCCTCGTCACTGCTTCAGGGAGCTCCTCCGGTCGATTCCAAGATCCCTACGTCTTCGCGCATCGACTCGAAACTCCCGCATTCTTATCATACCTTTGACCGTGGAACTTTGACCGAGGGACTCCGAGATGATCATGCTGATTCGCATAAGCCTCTCAAATCTATGAGATCTTTCATCACCAAGTACGGCAACAAGAAATGGCTCGTTGAAGAAGTCGTCAGAAAACCCGTTTCTTACATGCCGTCGGTCGTCGTGGGTGTTTTGCTGAATATCCTCGACGGTCTGTCATACGGCATGATCCTGTTTCCTATTGGTGAACCGATCTTTTCACACCTGGGACCAGCTGGTCTCTCCATGTTCTACGTTAGTTGCATTGCATCACAGCTTGTATATTCTCTGGGAGGAAGTGCATTCAAGGCCGGCATTGGCTCGGAGATGATCGAGGTCGTGCCTTTTTTCCATTCCATGGCATTCAGCATCATCGACCGAATCGGCAAGTCCGATCCAGACGCCGTTATAGCTACCTCGATTCTAGCATTTGCTATAAGCTCCGTTGTTACCGGGTTGGTCTTCTTTGCTTTGGGTTATGGCCGTCTAGGTGCCATCGTCGGCTTCTTCCCTCGTCACATTCTCATCGGATGCGTAGGTGGTGTCGGATGGTTTCTTGTCGTTACTGGAATTGAAGTCGCAAGTCGCATGCCGAACTCTCTTGAATATACTTTTGCTGTATTCAAGTACTTGTTTCTGGATGTCAGTGTCTTGCTTAAGTGGACTACCTCTCTCATGTTCGCCGTCATTCTCATGGTTCTCGAGAGGCATATCCATCATAGTCTGCTTCTACCGGCATATTTCATCTCGTTATTTGCTATATTTCACTTGCTGGTTTGGATTATCCCGGGTATAAGCTTAGCATCATTGAGAGAATCTGGCTGGGTGTTCCCTGCTGTGGAATCCAATGAGCCTTGGTGGTACTTCTACACCTTATACGACTTCAAGAAGGTCAATTATCTGGCTCTTCTAGACACTGTTCCGGCCATGTTTGCTTTGACTTTCTTCGGACTGTTGCATGTACCGATCAATGTCCCTGCATTGGCTGTGTCGACTGGAGAAGACAATATCGATGTCGACAGAGAACTGATTGCCCACGGCATATCTAACACGCTCTCAGGGCTTGTAGGGTCTATTCAGAACTATCTCGTTTACACAAACAGTGTTTTGTTCATCAAGAGTGGTGCCAATGCAAGAGTAGCTGGTGTGATGCTAGCTTTTGCAACAGCTTTGGTTATGTTTGTGGGACCTACCTTGATTGGATATATTCCTGTATTGGTAGTTGGTGCGCTCATTTTCTTGCTAGGCTTTGAGCTGCTTATAGAAGCACTGAAGGATCCATGGGGCAAGGTGAGCAACTCGGAATACCTTACAATTGTCGTCATTGTTGTAACAATGGGCGTATGGGATTTTGTCTATGGAATCATAATGGGCATCATACTAGCGTGTGTCGTTTTCGTGATCAGTGCTTCGCAAAACTCTATTGTTCGTGCTACTTATACTGGGGATATTGCTAGATCTACCGTTCGACGACATGTGACTCAACAACAGTTCCTACAGCAGGTCGGCAAGCAAATATATGTCGTGAAATTATCGGGTTATGTGTTTTTTGGAACTATTATGACCCTTGAGAAACAGGTGCGGGATTTGATGGAAGAAGCGATGTTCAACAAAACACCGATTCGTTATCTGGTGCTGGAAATATCATTTGTTACTAATATTGACTACTCTGCTGCTCAGGCTTTCACTAGGATGAAGCGACTGTTAGATTCAAGAAAGGTAACATTGGTATTGGCCGGTGCGTCGGAGAATAGTTCATCAGTGCGAGGACTGAGAGCTGTTAACTTTATCGACGAGACTTTGGACTCTTCTGAGGACGTCGGCCACGATAATTCATACGCTGCGGATCAAGTGAACTTGTATCCGGACTTAAACACTGCATTGGAACACTGTGAGAACCAGTTCCTGGTCAGTTTCTACAGAAAGAGAGACAGTATTCAGCACAAACCTCACCGGCTCAGTATTCCTGCACCGGCTCTTGCCAGCAATAGCGAGCAGAGAAATGCCATGTTTTCGCTGTACGGGTCTTCTCCACGAGCGACTGTTCTTAACCAGGCTGTTAGTCAGGCAGCTAGCAAGGATATTCAAATATCATCGAAATGGAGGCACTTTAAGCCTCCTTTGCCGGTGATGATGCAGATTTTTCAAAATGTATCGGACAAGAATGAGGACTTTTGGTTCAAAGTTACACCGTTTTTCAAGAAGATGCAGCTTGAAGCGGGAACCGTTCTCTACTATTCGGAAACTGAGGCTACGGGATTCTATCTAGTGGAATCAGGAATTCTACGAGCAGACTATGATCTTGCATCTGGTAAGCTTTACGAGAGCATTCTGGCTGGAACTACATGTGGTGAACTGCCGTTTTTCTCTCGTACGTCGAGAACTGCCACGGTCAAGGCAGAGAAGAACTCGACGGTATGGAAAATGGATGCGGAATCATGGAAGAATCTAAAGGAATCTCAGCCAAATGGGGCCGAGATGGCCAATGAAATATTAGAAATTGCCCTGAAGTTGACTGTGGAAAGGTTTACTTCGATCACTGCGTATATTATGATGAGTGCAGCGGGGTAGTGGGCGGTAGCTAGCAGGCAGCAATTAGCAGCAGAGGCAACTAGCAGTTTGCAATTAGCAGTTTGCAATTAGCAGTTAACAACTAGCAATTCGCAATTCGCAGTTAGCAATTTCCATTTCGCATGTACATGTATATAATAATGTTATTAACATCAAGCAATAAGTTATAATGTTATGAACATCAAGCAAAAAGTTATAATAATGTTATTAACATCAAGCAATAAGTTATAATAAGTTATAAGTTAAATAGTGATCACCGGCAGGTCTGACAGGTTGTGTAAACTGTCTATTTCTCCGAATACCTGCTCAGTCGTAACAGGTTTAGGAAACCACGTCTCAGTTTGTTTCCAAATGCTAGGGTTTTTATGCAAAATATATATCACAAAGAAGAGCAGAAATACCAGTCCAATGCTTCGTTTCACGTACCAGAACCGCTTTATGCGCTTGCGATCTATGTGATCCAGCTCATTGACCTGGGCTGTGACTTTTGACAACCGAACTCGATACTCCTCAAGTTTGTCCTTTGCAGACTTGATATGGCTGCTCAGATGATCTATCACTTCCATGTCTTTCTCAATAGCCTCGATCTTGTCTAGCTGATCATTGACGTCTTTCCTCGACAGAAACGACATTGACTTGAATGTCTTGATTTCATCTGCAACCTGGCTGCGGAACTCCGACAGCTGTGATATTTTCGATGATAGCAGTGAGACACGCTGCTCGACGGTATCTTCGCTAGTTTTGAGTTTGTTTGAAACCTCGTATTTGAGGATCTTCTGCAGCTTGGCCAGGTTCACCGTCAGAGGATCCAGCAGCCGAATTTCCTCCTCTCCGTCTGCGAGATAGTCTCCAGAGTTCAGTCGTGTAATCGCAGGCGAAGATTCAGAGGAAAACGCTGACATCATGGAGCTGTTTCCGATCGACGGGCGAGCCGATCTCGAAATGAGCACATCAGGAGGAATACCGTTACTCAACGAGATGATGGAGTTCGTGCTGCCAGTTTTGCGCCGTCTGCCGCTTTCGCTATTTCTGCCGCTTTCGCTATTTCTACCACTCTCCCCATTCTCATACTGCAACCCCTGGAACGATCTGTTCGACACCGATGTCGGTATGGTCAAATGGCTGTAGTCCATGTGCAGCGGTCTAGACCCGCCGTCCTCGTACTTGAAGTCGCGAAACAGACTCATGAACATGATATCCATGTTCTCTGTATCGGACCGTTTGCTTAGAGCAGGCCGATCATTGCTCATTGTTGGTGTTAATGCAAGTGTGGGTGTGCTGTGCTGAGGGAGGTGGGTTTTAACTGTGAGGCGGTCAGGTGACCAGGCTAATTTTAGAGCCAAAGCTCCATGCTACCTGAATTAATTCTATGGCAATTGTGGAGGTAAGACGGCGAAGGTGAGATATGAAGTATGCGTTTTCAGGTCGTTTTCCGTCTTGGATATCGTCGACCAGTTGAATCGTTCGTCTCCTTCCTTGATTCGAGACATGCCTTTACCCCATGGATTGTATCCTTTGAACCTGGGAGGATTTGGCTCATCGCTTGTTTTCTGCTTTTTCTTCAATGGTTCAAAGTCTCTGGTTTTTTCAGAGCTGGTCTTTTCAGGGCCGTTTTGGCTCTGTTCGTCCTTTTTGCTCCGTTCATCCTCGATACGGGCATTCCTTATAGCCAGACCGTCTGATCTCCTCTTTCTGATATCCCGTAATCTCTCCACTGCTTCGTCCAAGTCCTTGATCATTTCCTTATGCACTTCCCAACGTTTCGACTGAACTTCGACCATTTCGATCTGCTGAAACCCATGTTCCTTGAGCTCTACCACTGTCTTGGTGACCTGCTCGATACAGGGCGAGAAACAGCATATTCTCACGACCCTCGAACGATCAACAACATGCTTTAAATGCTCAATAGCTTCCCACGGACTAGGCAGATCCAGAAATACAGCATTTCCATTAATATGCGGCTGTTGATCGACCTGGAAGCCGTTTTTGCATACATCCCGATGAGTTATAGTCACTCTTCCGTCGACCAAAAGGCCATGTTCTTCGAATTCCGCCTTGGCCTCCTTGCATCGCGACTCATGAAACTCGTACGTGTAAAGTTTGCCTGTAGGACCGACACTTCGTGCAAATGCATGGCTAAAGCTGCCTGATCCAGTTCCAGCTTCAAGCACCACTGATCCAGGCACAACTCTCAGACGTTGAATGATATAGCTGGAATCCGGTGTATATACGATCTGCGTCCTATGAGGTAAAGATAATGTCCATAGTTCCGGTGTAGGTCGCACTACATGAATAAAGCCCTGCCCGGTCGTCGATGCGATCTGACTGCCATAAGGAAGCCCGATAATGCTGGAGAACGGGAAGTTGCCGAACCTGGTGTTTATGCACGGGTTCGGAGCGGACGACGAGATCTTCACGGGCTTTATATGGCTTCGTGTGATCCAGGCCAGCACGAGATCGCCGTCTTGGATCGTGGGATTCGAGCTGAAAAACATGGTGGGAAGGAAAAATTTCACATGGGGAACCCGTAAAATTGCAACACTAAAACAATGAATATAATAATATGGCTGGCTATGTCCGAACTCTACAATATTCGTCTCTGTGTATTGGCCGAGTCTCGGCCCGAAGCGACTCCTGTAGACTGTTCGTTGTTCCAGGTCAGGTAGCTGTGATCCCCGAGCTTCCTGGGCTTGATGAAATGCTTGAGCATGAACAGGATGCCGAGCGCAAAGCAGATGCCTGCTACTACCAGGTACGCGATGCCCAGAAACGGGTTTCGGCCCCCAATGACCGTTCTCGTAGTCAGCATCAGGCTCTTGGTACCACTGTACTCGAGAACAGGGAAATTGTATGTGATATTGACCAAATAGGTGCCGCTGACTAGAGCGTCGTTGTCGTTTCGTCTTGCCAACTTGGAAAATGTCGAAAGGCCAGCTGTTCTCATCCAGTTCTGCAGAGCTTCCCATGTCGACAGATCAGGCATGTTCTCGGCCGTGTATCCATTGGGGTACTTCTTGATCCAGTTGGGCGGAGGAACAACCTCGTCGGGCTTGTAGGCTGTCTTTTTGAATCGGTTTCTATCAGTGGCCCACGCAATGCCCTTCTCGGTCATGGCATAGGTGGTATTATCTTGGTTGGAATGGGGAGAATTGAGCAGAACTGGCTCGCCCAACGTATCGTTGAACAACGAGTTTGCAATCAACCCACAAGGATAAATCGGCTTTCCGGTCTTTTCATCGACACTGAGCGGCTTGCAGTCGTCTGGAGACGTGACACTTGAGGCAGTGACGGCCTTCCCGTTGAGCTGATTCTCATTATAGCTCTGAACATAGCGTCGATGATTCTGGTAAAAGTTGGTCATCTTGTAATACATAAAAACAGGCGCCGGCATGTCATGAGGAATGTCAAACTGCAAAAAGCACGTATCATCCTGATGTTTCCATCGAGCAGGCGACCCCACTGCTCCGCCGGGGAAATGCTGCGTCACGTATTTGGCCGGAATGTCGGCAAAGTCGCTCGAGCTCGTGTTCATACAATGAGAATAGTCAATTATTATCTCCTGGACCTGGTTCGATGCATACAAAAGCAGTCCTCCGAGCGGAGCAAACACCACTGCTATACAAAAGAAGAGGGGCAGTACAGTCTTCGGAGTGAGAATCGGCTGCCATGCCTTGAGCCGCTGCTGCCTGAAGGCTGTGTTTTTGGGGCGCCGAGACTTGCGCTCCGGCTCTTTTGTATCCCTGGTCCGCTGATCCGAGTCGGAATCGAAGTCCATGGTGTTTGGTTGATGGTTTAAATGTGAATTTGGGTGTAAAGCGAATATTTGTGTGTAAAGTTAACAGAAACAAATGGGCGGGAGGTTACCCGGGGGTGGGATGAAAAAAATGTGGCCAATGTGGAACTTTTTTTCACAACCGGTTGAAAAAATCAATAGATTCAAGGCATATAAAACACCATGTCTACAGAGGAAGAGACCGCCGAGAAAAACGTCCAGATCTGGAAAATGAGCAAGCTCATCAAGGGTCTGGAGCAGGCGCGCGGCAACGGCACGTCCATGATATCCCTGGTGATTCCTCCAAAGGGCCAGATCTCCATGAGTTCCAGAATGCTCACCGATGAGTACGGTACGGCGTCCAACATCAAGTCTCGTGTTAATAGGCAGTCTGTGCTCGGTGCCATCACGTCGACCCAGCAAGCGCTCAAGTTATACAACAAAGTTCCTCCGAACGGTCTAGTTATTTATTGCGGTGAGGTCATTACGCCTGAAGGAAAGGAGAAGAAGGTGACGTTTCATTTCGAGCCGTTCAAACCCATCAATACGTCGTTATATCTGTGTGATAACAAGTTCCATACGGAGGCGCTGAGTGAGCTGCTGGCCTCGGACTCCAAGTTCGGTTTCATCGTCATGGACGGTAATGGTGCCTTGTTCGGTACAGTCTCAGGCAACACCCGAGAGGTTCTTCATAAATTCACGGTGGATTTGCCCAAAAAGCACGGCCGTGGTGGTCAGTCTGCATTGCGTTTTGCGCGTCTTCGTGACGAGAAGCGGCACAATTATGTCCGTAAGGTTGCAGAGGTTGCCGTGCAAAACTTCATCACCAACGACAAGGTCAACGTCACCGGGCTGGTGCTTGCCGGTTCGGCCGACTTTAAAAACGAGCTCAGTCAGTCGGACCTGTTCGACGGGCGTCTGCAGGCGAAAATCGTCAAGATTGTCGACGTTTCATATGGTGGAGAAAACGGCTTCAACCAGGCCATTGAGCTGTCTGCTGAGGCTCTATCTAACGTCAAGTTTGTTCAAGAAAAGAAACTTCTTAACCAGTACTTTGAGGAAATTTCACAGGATTCGGGCAAATTCTGCTACGGTCTTGAGGACACATTAAAGGCTCTGGATGCCGGTGCTGCAGAAATCGTCATTGTATTTGAAAACTTAAGTCTCATGCGTTATACTCTCATAGACTCGGACGGAAACAAGACAATAGTATACCATGAAGGCGACGGAGAAAAGGACTTTTTGGTCGATAAGAAGACCGGTGCTGAGTTAGAGATTGTCGACGAGCAGCTGTTTGTTGAATGGCTCGCGGAGAATTATCAGCAGTTTGGTACTACGTTAGAATTTGTAACTGATAGGTCGTCAGAAGGCAACCAGTTTGTCAAAGGGTTTGGTGGAATCGGCGCCTTGCTGCGATATAAGCTCAACTTTGAGCAGCTGGTTGACGACAGTGACGATGACGAGTATTATGACGATTAAACTGCTTGTCAGTAAATGTACATAGAAGCACCCACTATTTCTTAATAGCTTCTAAAGCGCTTCTTTTTTCTTTTCCGATGACCGTCTGATGGCTTTTGTCTGACAGGAGCAGTTTGGCTAGATTCTTGCCGTGCGTGAGATATTTGCCATGATAGCCCACTGGTGTTTGTAGTTCTCGTTGAAGTTCATGTCTCATGCTTTTCAATTCATCCTTGCCGACGGTCTTTTGAGTCTTTTTCCTGTTGTACTTGTTGTCCTGCTCCTCGACTTCATCTAAGTCTACTCCTAGATCTTCTGCAGCTTGCTTCATCCATGAATCGCCTTTGTTTTTACGACTGGCTTCTGATGTCGCTTCAGAGACTTTTTTAGCGAGAGAAACTCGGTTTTTCAGTCTTCTAAGAGTATCGTAGTCGACATCGAAATTCTTAAGAGCCTTGTTATGCTGGAGAAGTCGTTTGAGCTTAGCTAGTGGACCAGAAGATTCCTCAGGCGAGCATAAGATCAACGATACACCTTCATTGCCAGCACGAGCTGTTCTTCCAGAACGATGTACATACATATCGGCCGTTCGAGGTATATGGTAGTGAATGACATGCTGAACATGGGCAATGTCAAGACCTCTTGCTGCAACATCAGTAGCAACAAGGACTCCGTCTTTGGCAGCAGCAAACCTTTCTAGGGATCGCAGTCTTTGTTTCTGCACCATTTCAGAATGAAGAGCAAAGCTGTTAATTTGTAATTCCCGTAGAATACCAGCCAGACGTTTCACTATGTCGATAGAATTCACAAACACAATGGTACGGCCCGGATGCAGTAGTAGGAAGTAATACAGATATAAATCCTTTTCAACAGCCGAGCATTCAATGATAGACTCCGTAACAGCTCGTGCAACTTCCTCTACAGGATTCGAATCAATCATGACTGGAGTTTTCGTTTTGAATCTCAGTTTCTTCTGCAGCAGGCTAATGGCTTCGTCATTAGATGCAAGTTTAGTTGCACTAGCCTTTTGTTTTTTGGAGTCCAATTTTCGAAATAAATCCAGTTGAAATGTCGCCGAGAAAACTAATGTTTGCATGGTCGAGGATTTTCCACGGCATATGAAGCCTAGGATTTTCTCCAGATCCTGGAAATGGCCCTCTTGGATAAGACGGTCAGCCTCGTCGAGAACAAGCATTTCGGTTTTGCTGAAATAGTTCACGAGCTCCTCGCCTCCGGTTTTTAGAATATCAAGAAATCGTCCTGGCGTAGCTACGACTACTGCAGGATTAGAAGAGAGCATTCGTTCTTGCTTTTGAACAGCTAGACCGCCTGTAATGGTCACGACTCTGGAGCCACCAAATGTACAGAATTTTGCAACAGCTTCAATATGATGCGAGATTTGATGCGCTAGTTCTCGTGTCGGACTGAATATAAGAGCAGTCGGCCATTTTTTGATCTGCTCAGGGCCCTGAACTAGGGTTTTATGCTTTTCCAGAATAGGAATGCCATATGCAAGTGTTTTTCCGCTTCCTGTAGCTGATTTTCCAATTAGATCTTTGCCAGAAAGAATGTGTGGTATTGCTTGAGCCTGGATATCAGTGGGTTTGTTGAAGCCCAGGGAAGTTAATGCACGACGGATATCTTCAGAAAGACTGAGGGTTTTGTCTTCGAAAGTCCAGTTTATGAGGGGAGTATTGTCTTCGTCGGCGTTAGAAGATAATGCTTCAAAGGGGTTCGCAGAGGCTTTTTTGGTTCGTTTAGAGAGTTTGGTCTTCTCAGCTGGTTTCTCCTTAACCTCAGGCTTTGATTCGGCATGTTTTTTGGCCTTTTTCTGTTTCTTGGTTTTCTCGGAATCCTTTTCATGCGATTCTCCGTTATCTGAATGTGTTTCCTTTGCAATTTTCACCTTTTTGTTGACTTTTTTGGAGGATTTTCCATCGGCCTGCTTGGTACGGAACTCGACATGACCGTCTACAATATCCACGCCGACTCCATCGACTTCTTCCAGGCCGTAGAATCCCTCAAAGTCGTCTAGTTGGTTGACTTCGATTTTCTTCCATGGCAGGTCGTCGATGTTTGAGGAAGAGTGTTTTCGTTTGGCTGCCATGTTCGGTGGAATTTTTGGAGCTTCCAGGATTTTTTTCCAACGGTTTTTGCGAGTTGGGCCGATTTGGTGCGAGCGAGCGATGGGCAAAGGGGGGATAAAATAGTTAGAATTTAGGGGAATTTTAATTAGAAAAATGATGCATTTACAGAAGACATTCAATAGTATAAAAGAATATTTATTACAAATTAAAAAACTTGCATAGTCATCAAATACTCCTTCTCTTTCTCTTCTCTCTCTAACCCTCCAACCCTCCAGCCCCACCGCTAGCCACCATCCCAATACAGTAAGCCCGCATTTGTTCTTCTTGCCAACTATTTATATGATTCGCCGCCCACTTACTCTCTCCTATAAACCCACACCCAGACTGATCAAACCGTTTTCAACATCTTCAACCAGAATGAGCTTTCCCGTGGATAAATCCGACACCGAATGGCGAGCCGTGCTGAGCCCAGAGCAGTTCCGAGTCCTCAGGAAGAAAGGCACCGAAGCTCCTGGAACAGGCAAGTACGACCATTTTAACGAATCCGGCGTCTATCACTGTGCTGCGTGTGATAATCCACTATATAAATCATCTACCAAATTCGACAGTGGATGCGGCTGGCCGGCTTTCTACGACGCCATTCCTGGTTCCATCAAAGTGCACAAGGACTACTCTCTAGGAATGACCAGAACAGAGATGGTCTGTGCGAAATGCGGGGGGCATTTAGGACATATATTTGAAGGCGAGGGCTACAAGACGCCTACGGATGCAAGACATTGTGTAAATAGTATTAGTCTTAAGTTTAAGGGGCAGGCCCAATAAGAAACTATATATTTATTGTACTACATGTAACATTATAGCTCAGGGGCAGGTGCTCGAGGAAGAAACTCAATGAAATACCCATCGGGATCTGCAACAAATGCAATGAGTTTCAGTCCTCCAGGGCCCTCGCCGTGCGGCTTGATGACCTTGGCTCCATGTGCTTCAGCATGCTTGACGGCAGCTGCTACATCGTCCACAGTGATTCCAATATGTCCGTAGCCCTGAGGAGCGTCATTTCCATTGTGATACTTGAACTCGGGGTCTTCTTCAGTGCCCCAGTTGTGACATAGTTCCAACACACCTTCTCCAGCAATGAAATGGCCCTTAACACTGGGATCCTGTCGGTTCTTGTACGTCAGGAAGTAGTTGGTGAACTTGGCACCGGGCTGCGGAGATTCATGAATCACTTCCAGTCCCAGGGCTTCTTCGTAGAACTTGAGACTCACCTTGGGGTCCTTGATTCTGTACATGGTATGGTTGAATCGGAGACTGTCGATGTGGGAAACGTCCTCAGACTTCAACACAGGGTTCTCCAGCAGCTCGATCCAGTACCCATTAGGGTCCAGAGCAAAGGCCAGATTGTGCATTCGGCCCTCGGTACGACGTTTCTGGAACTTGACATTGCTGTCTTCGAGCTTCTTGCAGAAATCGTCCAGATGATCCACCGTGAAGCAAACATGGCCGAATCCACGGTGGGGCTCCTTATTGCCATTGTTCAGAGAGAAATTGTCATCGTTCTCCGTGCCAAAGTCATGCCAGAGCTCCAGAATGCCCTGGCGATCCCAATAAGGTTTGCCGTGAGACAGGGCGCGGGGGGAATCAAAGGCTAGCCAGTAGCTAGTAAAGTTACCAGCAGAAAGCTGAGTGATAAGGGACATACCGAAATGCTTCTCGTAAAACCCAATGGACTCCTTAGGGTCCTTGATACGGAACATGGTATGATTAAAGGCGTATTTGCTGGTCATTTTGTATGTGGTGGAAAACAGACGTGAAAAGCTCAAACTCCGCTGCTTGATAAGGTTGAAAGTCATGTTCTCAAGCGGGATTTAAAAAGGATCGAAAAAACAAATCAGAAAACACGGCAAAAACAAAATCTGCAAAACACCCTTGCACATAGGTTGCACATATTAGTAATTGTCTGCACAAACAAGGAAATCACTTTTCTCAACGTCATGCTACGCGCAAAGGCTCTTGTTTCCGTGCTGGCCCAGCCAATTGACCAGCACCATGATCCCAGCAATAAGAGCGATCTGATATCGTCCATGGTCATCGCCAAAGACGGCAGTATAATTGCCAGTTATCACAGCGAGAAGATCCCACCGGAGCCGGCCGTGGAGCAGATCAACGGGTCGGAAATCATCTCGCCATACCATGTTGATCGGCCAATGCAAACCAAGCTGTACTCTATTTATGCATCGACAGCCTGGCTAGAATATACGGGAGACGAGGTTAAGCCAAATGGATGGCTGAGTATAAAAACAACCAATTCCGTTATATTTATCCAAGAAATCGATTCTCAGCTTCTATATGTTCTGATTGCTAATATACATACTCCGTTGGGGCTCATGAGCCTGAAATCGCAGCAGATGATTGAAGTGTTGAGGGAGGAGTTTAAGGATTTCAAGTTGAATAAGGTATAGGGGGGAGGGTGGATACCGTGGATTGGGTGGATGCCGTAGTTCGGATGAATACCGACTATCAGGTTAATATGCCGGGTGAATACCGACTATCAGGTTAATATACCTGGTGCGAATGCCTCGTGGGAATATCTACGATCATCCGAATATGCCTCGTCTGAGCACCATCCCCAATACCTTCGCTCGTCTGAATCATCCCCAATATCCCCTGTGCCATACTACCACATCGGCTTCACACTCGGCTTCTGGTTCCCCACCTGGTGCGAGTCTGCAAACGGATCTTCCTCGTCCTCTGCATCTGCCAATGGCGATCGTACTAAAACTGGCTTGGGCGATGTCGGCAAAGGAGGCTTCTTCTTCACTGGAGCTGGCTCCTCCTCCTCCTCACTCTCATAGTCCTCGTCATCATCGTCCTCATCTTCGTCGTCACTCACTCGCATGTTCCTCGTTCGTCGCGCCATGCGATCTACCTCATCTCCACTTCGCCAGTCCTCACTGTCCGAATCCCTGCTCAGGGCATCATACGATTTCAATGCACTGACCAGGTCCTCATTGGCATGGATCAGAGGACCCAATAGCTCTTCATCCGAAACAGAATGAATGTATCTCAAAATCTGGCGTCGCAGCTTCTTGCACTTCTCAAACCATTCCGTAGCCCGTTCATTTTCCGTGGATAATTCCGTTTCCCTGTTGATGGTCTGTAAAGCATTGGCCAGGTTAGTGGAGAACGTAGCTGCGTCTGCCAGACATTGCTTAATTCGAGGACGCTCAATGAGCATATTCAGACGCTGAGGAGCCTCTGCATCACGCTTCTTCTTCTGTTTGCGCTCCTCTTTGGCCTTCTTGCGTCGTTCTTCTTCCCGTTCCTTGGCCGTGCTTCGCGACCCCGAAAAGTCTCTGGAGTTCGTACGCGAATGTGAGCTAGAGAACGTTCCAGAGAAGGTGCGCTGGCGGCCTCCGTTCTGAGAAGAGGCCCTGTTTCGAGTCCTGCTGGAGCTGAATTCAGGGGCATCTTCGTCGTCGTCATCGAACCGTGTATGATCAGCAGAAGATGTCGACCTGTGTTCACGAACAGCCGTCTTATGAATATACGAATAAAGCCCAACCAGTCGATCGAATTGAGGCTGTCCCTTGAGCTCATTATGCCATCCAATGATCAATCTCTGCATCTTCTTCTTGACTCGAGCATCCCCCGGCTCAGTAGCCACCAGTCTCAGGCGATCCAGCAGATTGTCGTCTCTATACAATGGGGTCATTGATTTGCCACCGTTCTCAACAAAAGTATCCAGCAAAGTCAGCGCTCTGAGCTGCTCATGGGCACTGCCGTACTTGAGTCTCTTACGAAGAGCTCTAGCAGCCTCCTGGGCCCCGGTAGGCCGCAAAGCGATGATTTCCATGAGATCAGGAATATCAGCTACATCGTCCTCGGCATAGTCTTTGCCGGCAAGTCGCTCAATGTTGGCAGTAACTGCGGTATAGGGCTTGTCTGATAAGAAGCCCATGGTAGATAGAGCCTAGTAGAATATATAAATATACAAGTCAACACCCGTGTAATGCCCCTCAGCAGCCTGGTATCTGGCTCTTATCAAAATGAAAAACGCAGACTTTTTACAGCCCTCAAAATTATGGGTAACGGTGTGAAACAGCTGATTGACTTTAGAGCAATTATATCACCACCACCGGGTAAAGCCGATTAGGAAAATGCCCAAACGGGAATTGGAAAACGGGAATTGGAAAAACAGAACTTTGAAAAACACACTCCAATGTTCAACAAAAACCTGTTTGTAGTGGTTTTGCTGGTGCTATATATGGTCGTGCCGGCCAATCTGAAGCCTGCTAGTATTCTTGTCGGTCTGATTGGCTGGGCTCTGCTTACCTACTTCGATACTGCTTCTCCAGACGACTACAAGCAGCTGAGCCAATTGATCCATAAACACCCAGCATTCATAGCCACTAATTCGTGGTGTTCCTATGGAGATACGGCTATTTCGTTTCTCAAGCAAAATAATATAAAACCTCATGTAATATATCTTGATAAAATGCCAAATGGATCCAAGCTGCGATCGGGCCTGCACTCAATAACAGACGGCCATAGCACAACTCCGTATGTTTTTATAGGCGGTAAATTCGTCGGAGGCTGTGATGCTCTGCTTGCGCTTGGAATAGACAATGTGAAGAAACTGCTGGCTGAGAAGAGTCGGAAAAAAGTCAAGGCAGCTAATGGCTCTGCTAATGGTTCTACAGCTGTAAACTCAAAATAAGCTACTCATTCTTGTACATAGTTAATTGCATAACCATTCTTATTAACCTTATATCCCGTTAGATTTCTCCAAATGTTCCAGCCTGACCTTCACGGCCATTCGGTGTGCATCCAATCCTTCCTTCCTGGCCAGATCCATCGTAGCCGTTCCGATATTCTTGAGTCCTTTCGACGAAAGCTCCTGCATCGTAATACTCTTCATGAACGACAAAGTATTAACACCACTGTAACTCTTAGCGTATCCATATGTAGGCAAAGTATGGTTGGTTCCTGAAGAGTAATCTCCACAAGACTCCGGCGACCAAGGTCCAACAAACACACTTCCGGCATGTTCAACAAGTGACGTATAAGATGGTGCATTATCAATTTGCAAAATCAGATGCTCTGGTGCATATTGGTTGCTCAGCTTAATGGCCTCTTCAATAGTCTTGACTCGTAAAGTCGTCGAATGTCCAATGGATTTACGAATAATGTCAACTCGAGGAAGTGCAGTAGCTTGTTTGTGTAGCTCATTTTCAATTTCGGCCAGTTCCGAGTCGTTCAAGTCCACTGCAATCAAGATAACCTGCGAATCAGCACCATGCTCAGCCTGCGACAGCAAATCGCTAGCCACAAATGCCGGGTTAGACGTCTTATCAGCTATAACAAGCACCTCAGACGGGCCAGCAGGCAAATCAATAGACACAATGGCACGACTGTCATTCTGCACGAACATTTTAGCAGCTGTGACAAACTGGTTTCCAGGACCAAACACCTTATCGACCTTAGGAACTGATTCAGTGCCGTATGCTAGAGCTGCAATTGCTTGTGCTCCTCCCGCAAGCAAAATCGACTTGGCACCGACCTTATGCGCAATATAGACAATCTCAGGCAATATAGTACCATCAGGACGGGGAGGACTTGCAAACACAATGTTCTTGCAGCCAGCTACCTTGGCAGGCACACCCAACATCAAAGCAGTAGATGGTAGTATAGCAGTACCACCGGGAACATACAGGCCAACAGAAGTAATGGCTCTGGTGAATCTGCTGCAAACGACTCCCGGTGCAGTTTCGACAACGAGAGGTTTCTGCGAAATCTGGGCAGCGTGGAACTTCTCAATATTAGAGAATGAGAGATCAATAGCCTCCTTGAGCTCAGGAGTAATCTCCATCAGTTTAGGATCAAAAGGAGCCTCTATAGTTGGCGAAGTCAGTTTGGCCTTTTCAAATCTCTCAGTGTACTCCAAGATAGCCTTGTCGCCATTTTGTCGAACATTATCCACAATTGGCCTGACAATCTTCATGACATCGTCGTAGCTATTCTGAGAAGGACGTGTCAATACAGCTTCTATGTCCTTAGGATTCGCTGTGGATACATCTAATCGGGCCATTTGAATTCTATCGGGAGTGACAATCTCTTTAGGCTCTGCGGGTTTGTCTTTAGGAGCGGCCGGAGCTGAAGGCTTTTCTTCTTCTGATTTCACCCACTTTTCCTTGGCATCACCCTTTCGTCTCGATATCTTTCTGCTCTTGACATCTAGATTCTTCTCAACGTCCGAAAGAGTCACACCAGTAGCTGTTAATTTCGTAAGGGCAAAGTAGAACAAGTCGGCAGCTTCCCAAGCCACTTCTTCCTTGGTTTTAGCCTCGCAAAGCTCTTCCGCTTCTTCCATGATCTTGGCTGTGAGAAGCTTGGGGTCTTTGAAGAGTCTAGCAGTGTATGAGCCTTCAGGGGCCGATTTGAGCCGTTCTTGCAAGACATTTTCCAATTTCACCAAGCCACTGTTGTTGCCAAAACAAGTAGATGTGTTTAAATGACAGAATCCAGGGCCTTTCTGGTTGACGATGAATTTGAGACAATCACCATCACAGTCTAGCTCGATTCTTCGAAGAGTCTGAACAGCACCAGAAGTGGCGCCTTTGTGCCAGATTTCCTGACGAGAACGAGAATAGTAGACACCGTTGCCGGTCTTAATGGCCTCGTAAACAGATTCTTTAGAGGAATAAACCAGTCCAAGAGCAGTGTTGTTCTCGTCAGCAACCAGAGTCGTATAAAGTCCGTCATGTCTATCGGTAGTAGCAGCAGCCAGTAGAATATCACCTATAGGAATGATACTAGGAGATGACTTAGCATCCTTAGTAAGTCCACCTACGGGAATGACAGGAATTGCCGGCAAATACTGAGCATACTTAGCCCCAGCACCAAGAACATAGACCTTCTGAAAACCTCCAGACACACTGAGAGGCGACTTGACTTGCTTCTCGGCGTACTTCTTCAGCTCCAAAGGTGCAATACTGGACTCCGACTCGGAGATCAGCAGTCCTGCGAACTGGCTTCCGATGGCCGGAAGAACCCTCGTCTTCAGGATGATTCTCGTCGGCACAACGCCCTGAGCCATTAGATCTTGCGCCTTGTCGTTCTCTACAGCAATATAAGCAGCCCCGGCATCCAAAAACCGAATTAAAACTGCCGTGTCAATGGTGTTGACGTTGGAAATCACCGTGATATCAACCGAGTCGACCGACTGGCTGATTTTCTCACATATATCGTCAGCGTTGGTTATCGACGAGACGACGACGGCCAGAGACCCGATAACGGAGCTGAAGCAGACTTCTTCAGGCGTGAATTCCGTGGAAAGTGGAAGTACAGGAATGGACATTGCAATGACTAAATCGTGCAGTGAAAATCTCTTGGGAGCCCAGTGGAATTTTTATGAGCCAAGGGAATTTTTATGAGCCAAAAGGGAACTGCAAGGGGGGTGCAAAAAATAATGGAGAAATGCCTAAAGCTTAAAGTATCTATAATGGCTTTATTAATATATGTTGCAACAGAATGCTTTTATTTACGACCGGAACGCGAGCCGATCACAAGTTAGTAGCATACTAATATTCAAGGTTCATTCGTCATCGTCACTAAGTTCATCCTCATCTTCCCCCATGCTGTCGGCGCTCTCGTACCAAAAGTCGTCGTCCACCACGTCCTCTCGAAGCTCCGACGACTTGGGTGCAACGTAGGCCTTTTCGTAGTTGGGCATGACGAAATCCTTGGGGATATCCAGCTTGGAGGCCGCCACATCCTGAGCAACTCGCTTATTATATGCTTCACGATCCTTTCGCCAAGATACGGCAGCATCCACGTTGGCCGGCGAGTTAATGTTGGGATCTGATAACAGAGATACAATGGAAATGAGAACAGTCTCCACGCTCTGAGCAGGGCTCCAAGTCTCGCCATCAGGCTCTCCGGTAGTACTGTCGCCACCACGATGCAAAATACTAATGCAGATTAATCCATCCTTGTAAATGTTCGGATGATAGATCGGTGGAGTGAACCGGAACTTTGGTGGTGAGTAAGGATAGTCATAGGGGAACATGAGTTGAGCCCGAAAGTAACCCCCATGATAAGGACTGTCCTCAGACAGCACCATGACGCCAACGTTCCAGTGGTAAATGTCATCGTTATCCAGCGATATATGGAACGACGGGATGGCCTTCTTGGGATCCGTCAGTTCCTTGTACTGCTTCATGAGCAAAGTAGCGCTGGCGGCATTTGGGGCATTGGTCGCCATATTTTAGAGGCCGCGGAAAATGTTAATGAAAATATGTCTTCTTCTTGTCTCTCCTCCTTAAGTCGGGTATGCTCCTCGCGATATAAATATATATATAGATATATGCGGTATATTTATATATATATTTATTCCCCAAGAACTTCTTCTATTTTGTTAGGTGGATTGGATGGTGATAACAAGGGAGAAAATTACAAAATGCTTGTCTTTTTAATATAGTTCCAGCCGTACTAAGCCGTGGTAAATAAATGCTGCCGTTTGAGCAAAACATTGATAGACGGGGGGTATTGGGAGGGAAAATGTACGGCATGCTATACTATACGTATATATTTATTTACCTCTATTATCGCAGATCCTCCTCCAAATATACCCTGCTTTTGTACCCGACGGCTCTCCGTTTGCTTGCGCTGTCTTGCCGGTTTGCCATTACCACCAGGGTACGTAAGCCCACACCTGGACTTATGGAGATGTGACTGTATGGGCCAACGGGACTTTTCAAGGGTTCTGATATGTATGGAAATGTAGAAGATTTACATAAATATGTATTTTGGCATTTAGGTACTCGTATGCATGCCACACAACTATGTCGTCAATAGGAATGCACGTCATGTTATTGAACTGTGGACATAGATAGCGGTGTGATCTACATGACAAGAAGAGCTGAACAGATAAATACAAGCATTTTGGGACCTGCTACTCTTTAGATAGTCAAATCGCCTTTTCCAAACTTAGTATTTACTCACTATTGGCCAGATATCATTGTAATTACCGATCGTAAGCTAAGCCGCACCTGTGGCGGCGGACGAGAAGATTGAGATTGCACAACAGCAGCTGCAAGCTTTAAGGTTTCAAACTATATGAGATTTTGCAGACAAACGGGAATCGTATGTGCTTTGTCGTATAAACCCATGTACGCATAAATATACCTTAAGGGCCCCCGGCCTAACCCGCCGCTTACGCCTTCTATCTTTATACTACCTATATTTGAAAAACCAAACGAGGTGTGTCCAATAATTATGGTGGCACGTGACCCCCGCAAAGCTTCATGCTGCCCCACTGTATTTATCCTTAGCCATCCCCCCAATTTCTGGTAATCGTTACATTATTGTCTACGAAGCATCCAGGAAACGTCATTTGTCAGAGGGATTCCCGATATTTTGAGTAGTGAAAATGATGTGTAATGTGCGCAATTTGATTTTGGCCGGTGTCTTGTTTCTAGGTCTTGGTACTGATGCCGCTGTTTACAAGTAAGTAGACAATGGTAGATAAACAGGGAGAAAGCAGCGAGAAAGCAGCGATAAACCGTCATAAATAATCCCATGCCGTTCTAACCCTCCAGAGCCGCCTTGAAAAAAGTCCCCCTGTCCGAGGAGCTGGACGACGACAGCTTTGTCATCCAGGCTCGTTTGTTGCAGAATAAGGTTTCGCAAATGGTTGGTGGCAATCAGCAGCAACCGATTGCAACCGATGGAACCGGCGTCACGCTGCCGCTGACCAACTATGCGAACGCCCAGTACTACACGGAGATGCAGATCGGCACTCCGGGCCAGAACTTCAAGATTCTGCTCGATACCGGCTCGTCCAACCTGTGGGTTCCTTCCAGCGAGTGCAGTAGTATTGCGTGCTTTCTCCACAATAAGTACAGCTCCAGCAGCTCGTCCACCTATAAAAGCAACGGCAGCGACTTCACCATTCCCTATGGATCTGGAACTGTGAGCGGTTTTGTGTCTAGAGACACTATTAGAGTTGGTGACTCTCTAGTCATTCCTAACCAGCTGTTTGGAGAAGTCACCTCGGAACCCGGCATTGCCTTTGCATTCGGTAAATTCGACGGTATTTTCGGCCTTGCTTTTCCTTCCATTGCAGTCAATGGAATCACTCCACCCCTGGTTTCCGCTGTTCAGCAGGGCTTGTTGGACAATGGGGTGTTTGCCTTCTATCTAGGTGATGATACTACCAGTGAGTCGGGTGGAGTTGCCACGTTTGGTGGAGTCGACAAGTCCTATTATAAGGGTGATATCACCTATTTGCCTGTACGAAGAAAGGCGTACTGGGAAGTAGAGCTTGATTCCATCAGTCTTGGTGATGAATCGGCCGATCTCCATATTGGTGCAGCCATTGACACTGGGACTTCGTTGCTTGCCTTGCCCAGTGATTTGGCTGAGATTTTGAACACTCGAATCGGTGCCAAGAAGACATGGACCGGCACCTATTCCGTCGAGTGTGATGTCCGAGACACGTTGCCGGATTTGACCTTCACCTTCTCGGGCTACAACTTCACCATTTCGCCCTACGACTACATTTTGGAAGTCAGTGGATCCTGTGTATCATCGTTCCAGCCCGTTGATATTCCTGCACCGGTCGGTCCTCTTGCTATTATAGGAGATACGTTTTTGCGACGATTCTACAGCGTATACGACTTTGATCGAAATGCCGTAGGCTTGGCCACGGCTATTTAAAGTATCGAATGGGCTTGTCACGGCTATCTAAAGTATATGCTTTCTCTTCTTATAATTTGTATATTCACCTAACTGTGCTACCTAAATATATAGCTTTTATTATAGGCTAAAGAGAGACGTCCTCTTAAGGTATTGGTGAACCAATATTAAGGCATCACATCACACCTATAGATATATCCACACGTAATTGACAGGTAACACACTACAAGGTAATTGACAGATAACACACTACAACGAATTAACACCACGCGAAAGAACCAATGCAAACACTAAATGCCGGCTTGTTTAGATGCTGTCAAGCTGCTGAGTGATCTCCTCAAGCTCGGCCTTGGCTGCATTAAACTTCTCCGTCAGATCTTCATGCTTTCGTTCCCACTCCTCACGCTCCTGTTCCAACGACGTCACCTTCTTCTCAAAGTGTTCAGCCTTAACGTCCGTCTGACGCAATTTCTCCGTGGTTTCACGTAGGTTCTTGTCTGAAGTCTCCAGTTCGTCCTCCAGCAGAGCCAGCTTCTTGGTCAGAGATTCGTTGGTTGATCCATGTATAGCACCTTGCTCCGCCGCCCCCTTGGCATCTGTCAGCTTGGACTCCAGTTCCTCCACCTCCTGCTCCAGCAACGAGTTCTTGTGGGTCAACGACGCGATCTCCTGCTCCTTGGACATGTTGTCTTGCTCCAGGCTTCTGATTTTCTCCTGGAGTTCTTCGGCTTTCTCCTGAGCAGACTCCGTTTCCAGCTTGAGCTGGTTCATTTTCTGTCTAGTTAGGGGTTCATTATTCGGCTTTCACGTGTATTCCCGCTCCCACTTACCTCTCTCAATCTATCCATGTTTTCTCAATATCCTCTCTCTTCTCCTTGACACCGTGGTGGGTTAAAGAAAGAAACATCACATAATTTTTCCCCTTAACTGGTTTACCCGTTTGTTTAACTTTTAGTTGAGGTTTTCCTATGCTCCCAACCAGATATGCGGCCCAAACCTTCTTTTAAAAAATATAAACAAAACTTTTAAACTACGGCCCAATTCCATGAATAGCCCCCGAAAGTTTGGCAGTAGGCCCACTACGCCGAGCCTCATAAGGCGCCCGGCCAGCAGCATGTCGCTGCGCAGCAACACTCCCTCGCTGTACCGCTTGAGCCACATGCCGAGCTTATCTAGTCTCAACTCGTCTGCTTACACAGGCACTATCAAGGTCAGCATAAGGGTCAAGCCAGAGACCGTCAAGGAGAACAATTGGTGGGTGGATTCCTCTAGGGGCCTCATATCGTCTAGGGAGGTCGGCGAATTCAGCTTTGACCATGTTCTGGCCGGCTCAGGCACCAATACGGACCTCTTTCTCACCTCTGTCAAGCCCCTGGTTTCCCAAGTCCTGACTGGATACCATGGCACCGTGTTTGCCTACGGCATGACTGGCTCTGGAAAGACCTACAGCATGCAGGGAATCCCCTCGGACGCTGGAATCGTGCCTCAGACTGTACATTACATATACGAAACGCTGGACAAGAAGCATGTCAGTGAATACTCCGTCACTCTCAGTTACCTGGAGATTTATAATGAACACTTTCATGACCTTCTGAATCCTCTGACTGCTGCCGACGATATCAAGCTGCGTGCTGAAAAGGATACCATCAAGGTCGTTGGGCTCAAAGAGGTCATTTGTGCTACTGCTGAAGAACTCTTGGATCACATCGCCATTGGCGACTCGCTTCGGCGCACAGAAGGCACCGAGTTCAACACCCGATCCAGCCGATCTCACGCCATTATTCAAATGAATATTTATCAGAAACCGTCCATTGAGTCGTCCAAGGCCACTCTTTCCTCTCTTTATCTGTGTGATTTGGCCGGCAGCGAGCGTGCTGTGGCCCATAACGACCGCAGAAAGGAAGGTGCTTACATCAACAAATCCCTACTTACTCTTGGAACAGTCATTGCTCGATTATCTTCCTCGAGCCCTAATACTTCTGTGCATATTCCTTATAGAGACTCCAAGCTGACTCGCCTGCTGCAACCAGCCCTCTCAGGATCCTCTCTAGTGTCTGTCATCTGTACAGTCTTGCCCTCTGGAGGAGTTGAGACAGTCAGCACGTTACGGTTTGCTGCCAGGGCCAAAAACGTCGTAATACAGGCTAAGAGAAACGACGTGGATGCCCCTTATGGCACCTCGGCTATGGAGGCCAAGATCGCCTCTCAGAACAGTGAGATTGAACGACTCAAGTCACTGGTGGCTCAAAACTCCCCTCGTGCCTCCACTCACAGCATCCCCTCGTCAATGTACGTTGCTCAATTAGAGGCGGAGAATAAGATTTTGCATGAAAGAGTGGAGCATTTGACTCGACTGTGTGACGATAATAGAATCGAGGAAATCGTGGGCCTGGGCATAGATGACGGCACTACCTCTATCTCGTCGGAAAAGTCCTCCACTACTGCAGCTACTACTACGACTTCTCCAATCACCGAATACAAGTCGTACATTGATCATTTGGAGAAGCAGGTCATGCGTCTGGAGGTATCTCGAACACTAACTTCACCTAATTCCATCGACACTCCTCAGTCGACAAAGCCACAGACAGTCTCACATCTTCAGGACATTATCAAAGAGCTTCAAGAAGAAATCATAGAGCTCAAGGAATCCAACCGGGACAAGGATAGAATGATAGAGGCATTCCGAGCCCTTTCCAAGCAGAAGGAAAGCATAACGACCAACGCTCGAGCCTATGCTAGATATTACCAAAACAGTCCTCCTGTGCTGTCTGAGCAGGATCTTAACACAGCACCTAATGTATAATAGCTGGCTGGACTTGAATGGATAAAGTTCAGTCACGAAAACCTTATTTTAATTTTGTATACTGATTTATTTGATAGCAATGTTGAATTGCTCTACTATAAGAAACATGTTGAATGTCGTTATGTGAAAGAAACTGTCATAGAAAGACTAGCTCGGGATTTACCAGAGTCGTTCTTCAAGCTTGAGCTCGTTCAAAGGTCCAAGACCAACAAGGCCACGAATGAAGTTCTCAAGACCGGTTCTCTGCTTGTTCAAGCCATTGACTGGCTCGGATCCAGGACGAGTCAAAGGAGCCTTGAGCCAGTATGACAAGAACGAAAGAACAGAGTGCAACTTCTGGTAGTCTTCAGTGGACTCCTTCTTCTTGTAAGAGACACGAGACAAGAACTCAGCAACAACCACCAAATCAATGATCAGGGGGCTGGCAAGCAAAGAGTCCTCGCAAACATTGTGAATAGACACAGTGTTGTGGCCACCAAGCATGAGCTCAGAGTGATACTCATCCATGGCAACCTTGGAATCGCCAACAGCAGGTACATACTTGATGACGATACAGTGGTCGACTTTCTTGCCGGACTTCTCGTTGTAGAGCAAGTGGTTAGACTCGATCATGTCATCGACAACACTGGCCTTGGAGATTTCCTTGGATCGGAATTGTCGAGGAGAAGACAAGTTATAACCGTCATTGTTACCCAAGTGGTTATAACTGGCAATAGACACCGGCTTGATACCAGCGTCGACCAAATATTGAGCCAAAACAGACTTGATCTTAGTCTGTCCAGACTTGAAGTCATCTCCGCCGATGAATGCCTTGTGCTGCTCCGCCAGCTCAATGCATCCAGGGACAAAGGTGTTCTGAGGAGAACCATTGATGAATGGAACGCCTTCCAGAATAGAGGCAATAGCAAAGATAGTGGAAGGAGCGACCTCAGAATGGGACTCCTTGACCGACTTGAGCAAATTCTCGGCGGTATCGTTAACACCGGGAATGATATCGGAATATCGCTCAGTGTTAGCAGTCCACAGAACAACAACCTTGTCCAGACCGTTGTTCTTCTTGAACTCGTGGATATCGTTTCGAATGTGCTCGACGTGGGCCCACTTGTCAGATCCAGGAATCAAGTTGTCGGCTCTCTCCTCCTGGTTTGCGGCAATGAAATCAGGATAGTAGATAGAAGGCAAAGGCTTGACCGACTTCAAGTACTTGGAGACCTTGGTCTGCAAATCATAGTCCAACACCTTGGATCGCTCCATGGCATCAGCCAGATTCATAGAAGAGATATCCCATCCGCCAATGACGAAATCATTGGGGTGAACAAAAGGAACGATCTCGTTGAAAGGAGCATAGACGTCGTTGCCATCGGCATCAATTCCAAGCTTGACGGTGGAAGACTGGGTGACAGATCCATAGTAGTTGGGTTCAACTACACCGTTCTTGGTATGGAAGCTGATGTTGTACTTGTTGGCAATAACAGCAGCCGACAAAGTGGAGCCGTTGTTACCTCCAAGGCCAACCAACATGAGACCAAGCTTGGGGACATCAGTGTCAACCTTGAACTCATACTCGGTCTTAGTAGGAGTCACGACGTATTTGCCATCAACCTTGTCCACCAGAGCATTCTCATAGGTGTAGTTGGAGATGATGGCATTGCCTTGAGTCTTGACCTTGTCAGTGTTGACATGGACAGAGACTCGGCCGGAAGTCGACGATCCAGCCTCGGATTGAGCTGCAGTAGGAGCCATTGCAAATGTAGATAGCGTACTAATTAAGTAGTCTTAAGAACTGGTCCGTTGTTTCCCACCCAAACCTGAAGCGGAGCGAGAGTTTTGATATGGGTGGTGAGCACTACCAAGTAAATTTGAGAAAATTGTTATCGATCTATGTCGCACGAGTATAGGTTGATCTCGTGCTTGTATAAATCAATTATTAAAGATCAAACACAATGTAGTTCGAGCCTTTAACTGAAATAAGGGGTTGTTGAG
Organism: Casaregolazyma suthepensis; assembly: GCA_030568895.1. Lineage (NCBI taxonomy): Eukaryota > Fungi > Ascomycota > Dipodascomycetes > Dipodascales > Trichomonascaceae > Casaregolazyma > Casaregolazyma suthepensis. The sequence goes on from JAJMJB010000001.1 coordinate 100,496, forward strand.
TGGTGAGGAGGAAAAAAGGTTAAGTTGGGGGAAACCCAATCAGAATAAATACACGAATTCTCCGCGCAAAACCCGTCTTTACCCGAGGTATGAGGGGGATCGGATGAGGAAGAAGATATCCCCGCCAATGAGATGAGCCACAACTATGATGTATTTCGATAGATAAGAAGCATGCATTCGGATGGTCATCGGAGCCCGGATTGTACTGCAATTGGCGGGTTTGCCGAGCACGTTTTTTGCCCAGATCTGGTTGTTTAGCTTATCTGTGTGCACCACGTCATATGTGAGGTTAAATTAGAATTTGAAATAGGTTTGAGAGGTAATGGGAAAATAGGGAATGGATGAGGGATTTATATAGTAATAGGTCAGAAATAGGTTAGAATGAATTCATTATATCCAATCCACTTAGCCATCCTTGGCAGATATCCACTAGATACGCTATCAAAGGCAAAGCCATCAGGGTGGCAAAGTTGGCTGTACCCACAGTGACAAGCACTCGGAGTTGCCGTCGATGTACATACATTATGCCTAAAGAGGAATATGCGGATGCGAGGCACATGAATTAGGGGCTTATCGGCAGACCATGCAGCTAGAGATAAGGCGGGCAGTAATTGGGCATGATAGAGGATAGGATAGAATGATTGATAAGAGTCTATAATAATAATATTATTATTAATATAGGTAATTTGAAGAATAATAGAATTCATAAAATGTATTCTTTTTTTCCCTTCCCTAGCTCTGTCTTCTAAGATCTGTTATCCCTCTATCCCTCTCTCACTGCACTCGATCGAACTCTACCTACTAGCCCACCAACCATCTATGAAACACCCCCTTGCATAACACTAAATCAAATGTAATTGTCACTGCCCGGTTTCCCCACTATTACTCTATTTTACCAAATTTACTCGGTTCCAAACCTCGATTCCGTAGTTTATTCAACAATGACCCTCCCTCGACCTCCAAACCCTCACGTGACCTCTTAATTTCTCCATCTCTTCACCTTTCAACCCGTTCATCATTTCCATTCTCCAAATAATGGATCCAACCTTCGATCCAAGAGCAAGATTCAAACGTAAAAGAACCTCTGCTAGTGCAACTCCCGGCCCGGAATCTCCCTATGACGAGCCTGTATATTGCATATGCAGAAAACCCGACAATGGCAGATGGATGATTGGCTGCGATTTCTGCGACGATTGGTTCCACGGGTCCTGTATCGACATGAATGAGACAAAAGCACGTCTGGTGGTGAAATTCGCGTGTCCTTTATGTACTAAGAAGGGCCATTTTGGCATCTGGAAGAGAAAATGCCGCCTAAAGGACTGCCAAAGGCCAATAGCTCCTGGAAGCAAGTACTGTAGCCCAGTACATGGAAAGCTGTTTATAAACGAGCTTGTTTCGCATAAGTTGACGGGTTTGAAAAAGTCTGATTTGCAGCAGGTTGTTCTGAAGTACAATTTTGACGAATTCAAGCAACTTGGTGAGTCCATTACCGAAATCAATGGCCAACAGACCAACGGGAAGCCTGCCGTCGATGAAAAGGAGGCCAACCACTGGCAGAAACGACTAGACGTATTGCATGTATCTAAGGAAAATACCAAACGACTGAACGAGCAGTTGGCGGTCGCTTCAGGGGTCAAAAAGCGCGACATATGCGGCTTTGACTACCGTTTACTCGACGAACGATGGCTCGCAGACTACGACTTCAGCGATGATCCCGAGGTGATTTGCCAAAAAGACCGCCGAAAGTGCTTCAAGCATACTGGCTGGCATAATATATTATTGGACGAAGCTAATTTATATTTGCATGGAGCTTCTCGTTGAGCTCTTCTTAGCTAATTTTGTATAAGCTAAACTTGTATAAGCTAAACCTTGTATAATCTAATTCATTACGGCCTTACTCGCCCGCCGGCCTACTCGCTATCGACCTTCCCTGCCTCATCATCTTCCACAAACTCCTTATCGACAATAGCCCCAGCTACTCTCCATACCTGAACAATGTTGTCCTCACTGGTAGAAGCAATGGTCCAAGGCAGTTTGGGATGCCATGAGAAGGAGCTGATTTTGTTCGTATGGCCTCCATGCACAAATACCAGTTCCGAAGGTGCTTCTGCCTCATTAGGAACCTCCAGCCCGACCATGGAAAGATCCCAGATATTGATTCGGCGGTCATAGGAGCCTGAAGCCAGCACCGATTCATCAAAGGGACTCCATGCAAGCGAAGATACATCTGCAGAATGGCCTTCTAGACTATATACCATCTGGCCAGGACGCCTAAGATCCCATATTCGAACAGTATTATCAGAAGAAGCCGAAGCAAACAGATGCTCACGGAAAGGGTTGAAAGCTATGGCATTGACTGGCTCGGGATGAGCTTCCTCGTAGTCAAACACCGGAGACGAAAGAGTGCCTCTAGTATCCCACAACTTGATTGACAAATCATCCGAGCAGGTACCCAATAAATAATCAAGTTTCGGAGAATATTGAACATCGTTTACAAGCGAGGTATGGCCTCGAAGAACATTGGTAGGTTTGAGGTTTGATCCAGCAGCAGCAGAAGAGATATCCCACAAAGCAGCCGTTCCGTCGCCCGAAGCCGAGGCCAGATGACCCTTCTTAAATGGACTCCATGACAATCCCCAGCTTTCCTTGGTATGGTGTATTAAGCGATACTTTGGGGCGCATTTCCGAGTAGATGTGAAGGCCTGTTGAGTGGCCTCAGCTCGATCAAAAATCAACACCTCGCCACTAATGGCCAACGTAGCAATGATATTAGGGTCCTGCGGGCAGTATTTGAGCCTGTTGATCTCGCCTTCATGGTCAATTTTGTCCACAATGTCGATTTTGTTCTGCAATAAGCTGGCATTGCTATCTCCTTCAAATTTGCTGGTAGGAAGATCGACCTTGGCAACCTCCACGTAGTCCTGGTCCTTCTGCGAGGTATGCGTGCCGAGCAGGAGCTCGTACGTCGCGTATTTATCGTCTTGTTTGGTCTCAGTAGGCAGCCATTCTACTGCTAGAGTGGGCCATTCCAGGGCTTTGGTGACCAAAATATCATAGAGAAAAGGAGATTGTTTCTTCCATATTTTATACTCTGGGGTTAGAGCAAATCACGTGGATATTATAGACTATTACCTACCCTCGTTTACTATCTTCTCGTTTATTTGGATCTCTTCTAGCCGTTGATCTTTCGTAGGCTCTGCGTCGGTCGTCATGGTGGGTGGGAGATAAAAAGCTGGGAACGGTGATTTGAGTGGAGATTGAGAGCTTAGAGCTGAATAGAGACATGACGTAGTTTTACTGCAACAGATGATAAATGGAAATTCAATACGAGACTCGCTCGTGTTCACGATACTCTCTCGTGTTCACAATACTCTCTCGTGATCTCGTTTTACGGCAAATTGAGCGGACTTTCCCTGCATACAAGTGGATAACTATGCAGCCCATATATATAGGCCCATGTTTAGGCTCACAAGTACTTTACATGGCTGTTTACATGCCCACCTTAACAGCTTATTGCTAACTGTATTAATACATACAATGATTTCGACATAACATGACAACATTTTTGGTTTTGTTTCACCCTGTATCCCTTCGTTTTCATTGATTAAACTAAGTGGTAAACGAGGAACACAAAGGCATGCATTTTTGCACCTCTTGCGACGGAAAAATGTTTAATCACCTCCTCTAGTTCGCTTGGCCTGTCGCTTTCCAGTACCAAACACCTTCTTTCCTCGGTTCTTCTTCTGGGCTCGTTGAGCTTTGGATACCTTTTCAATCTTGTCAGCCAGTCCGTATCGAACCAATCTGTATCGGGGCTCAAACTTCTTGAGAGCTTCTGCAGAATCATATATCAAGCCGAATCCAGTGGACTTTCCGCCACCAAACTGAGTTCGTAGACCAAAGACTGATACAGCTTCCTTCTCAGACTTGTAAAGAGCAGCAATCTTCTCTCGGAGATCGTCCTTGGACACATTGGCTCGGTTGGGGTGCAAAACGTCAATCACGAACTGACGTCGTCCCAGAAGTGGGTTTCGAATGTATTTTCGAGTTCGAATCGTAACTGCGTCAGACATGTTTAAAAGGCTGATAACAGGTGGTTGATGAAGTTGAAAAACCTCGAGTTGAGTGGGACAATTTGGGATGGTGGAGGTGGGGTAAATGTGAGCACGGAGGGAAAAGAAGTCACAAAAGGGGAGAATAGGAGGAATAACAGAGGAGGAATAGATTAATAGAGTGTGTGGTATTAGAGGTTAATATGGGATATATTTCTTTGAATTGGGCCCCTTTATCTAATTGTAAGTTTCTTTGGATCAAACGATAATATAGCTTAGCTAGGGCCCCTTAGCCATGCCTAGCCAGACCTTCACCTCCTCTCCATTATCTGTAATTACTACAAACCTGAATATATTCAAGATATCTATCGTCTCTAAGACCCCATAATCTCTTACGCCCCATCTCTTACCCTCACTTCTTAGGCTCAAATGACGCATACGAGATCTTCAGGTCCGATATCCAGCCCAGTGCGACCAAGAACACATATATCAAGAACAAAATTACAAGAGTGCACATAAATATGCCCGGAGAGAAGAATTGGTACTTGGCAAATAACGAAGCATTGCTTGGAACTGCTGCTTGTGTCTCTTCCTCAGTCCATGCATGAACTTCATTGTCATTGCTTGGCTTCTCATCAGGCCCATTGCTACCGTCGGTATAAACAATCACATAATTTCCCGATGGCAAATGTCCGACGACCTTGTCGATATATTTATCATTTGATGCTAAACCCACCGAGTTATCAAGCTCAATTGAAATGACTCGAGTCCTAGTATCAACATACGGAGCAAAGTCATCAGCCTTAGAGCTCGTAGTTAAGTGTTTTGCATCACAACGATCGACAATACTGCTGGCAAGTATATCCATAGGTGATTTGTCGTCGTTGCTTTCCACCAAAAGCGATGGAAATTGAAGAACACTGGCTGCCTTGGATACCAGCTTAAGCAAGTTCGGAGTAGTTTTCTCAGATATATCCGAATCAGAAACACCAGGCTGACTGGCCAATATGTATGCATCGTATTTACATCCTAGCTTCTCTACCAAGCTGGACAATGCTCCGTTGACAGAGTAGCTGAAATCCTCCTCCAAGGACGTCGAGTCCGATGCTGACAGCACCTGGGTGTTGGAAATGACGACCATTGGCGAGGTATTGGAAAATGCCAGAGCGGTATTTACCAGACACGACAGGGCGAGTCCTACGGAATACCGCATGTTAGTGTTGTGGTGGGTGTGAAGGAAGGTTGTGTTGTGAGTTGGGCGAAGTGTGAGGGAGTGAGATATTGTGATAGTAGAAGAGAGAGGAGTGAGAGTAGAGAAAGGGAATAGCAAATAGGGAAGAAGGGATTGGGAATTGGGAATAGGTGAATAAATTAATTGGATTGTTGAATGATTGATATTTGATAGATATATATATATATTTATATATATTTATATATATTTATATATATTTATAATTATTTCGCTGATTATTTCGCTATTTAACTACCTCTGATACTCAGATCATCTCTCTTAATCACCACCTCCTCCTCTCTTCCTATTACTCCCCCCTCCTCAAATCAGCCCAGTCACTCTGAAACCCCCAATTCCTAATATGATGTAACTATCACACGCTTAAATATAAACAATAGGGTATGATCTCTCTTTGCTGGGCATTTTTGTGGAGAAGCGTGTTTTACAAGTGCTTATTTGGATTCCATCACGATATGTGTGAAAAAACTGAATTCGTTTTTTATTCATTTAAAAATCGGCTTTTTCAAGTCCAAAATAAATTCCATCAATTGTCGTAATTGCTTGGATCTTCTTCTACCATCATACTCTCCATACTCTCTATCCATTTATCTCATTCCATCTCCTTATCACCCCTCGTATTTTCCCAATCATCCCTTCTTTCCTTCTTCTCCTTTCTATCTTCCGTAAATCTCTTTGTCCAGCTTATAAAGCATCTGTTTTGTCCTATCTTAGTAATGCCTGCAATGTCAGCTGGACCTTACCCCGCAGTATAAAACATATCGAGCCTGCGATGAGTTTGCCACAAAGACTTTGACCAATGACAAATATGAGTGAAAATACAAGACATGACGATATCAGTGGCACTTCGCCAACTAGCGGCGCTAGAAGAAGGTCGTCCTTTGGCGAGTGGTGGAACGGAACATGGCAGCTAGGCCACAAGTCTGGGTCTCACCACATTGCGCAAAGAGGCTATTTTGGAAACTTGGCTAACAGAAGGAGGAGTTCCACTTCCAAATCTGACGATGGCAAATAATTGCAAAGCGGTGTTTGGTAGCTGTTAGCTATGGTTTTTATTTTTTTTGGGGCGCTTTTTATCCGACCGTGCCGACCTTACCGTGTTAGTTACATGTGGTTTAAAGTTTGTGTGAGGTCATTGAAGTAGGACGGTGATCAATCATTTTAGCATATAATATTTGGATTCTAAAACGTATTTTTAGAAAGAGTATATTTATGTGGATTTTTAGCAATTCCGTTTCCACCCGTCAGCCCAGCTTGCATCTCATGTGATGCTCTTCCTCCGGTCATGCATCTACTTCTCATAGTCATCTGCAGTGTTTCAAAATCGTCCAGTCAAGATTTGGTGAACAAAAGCCACACTTTGAAGGAATTTCTTTTGACCATTTTGTTGAATTTGCTCTTCTCATGTACGCTTGGTTCAACTAAGCAAGCATGAGCCTGCTTTGGTCATTTGACCTCCAAGCTAAATTGGATTTTATGATATTTCAAGCAACCCCATCGAGCATTGTTCATTTGATCAAGTCCTTGGGAACGGTGATCAAATGGTCAAAAAGAGTCAAGCCTTTAAATCCAAGATCAAACCTTTCCACGTATTTCCCCCCTTTTCCCTCACCTTTGCAAGCCCACTCGTCCGGCTCAATAACCTGGAACCTTGGTAGTTCGTCCCCACTTTTTATTTCTTTCTGTTCGTATAAGGTTCGGGTTAGCGGTGCAGGTGTTGTGGTGCGGCGGGCGAGCCTGAGTTTGGTTTCCGGAGTAAAGGAATACCCATGTTTCTTGCTATTGTAGCTACAGTTGAGCGTTTCGGTTCGCTTTGTAACTTGGGATATAGATGTGATAGCCAATGAATTCCCCACCGTCGCCTTTGTCTCTATTTCCGCCTGTCATTGTGTGTTTTTTCCCCCCAATGGTGTTCAAATTGCGGTGGTGGTCAAAAAAAGACCCTTTCCTCCGACTACCTATATGGGTACCCCACACATCCCGCACAATGATATAAATAGGGCACCACATTCCCGCAATTTTCCTCATTGATACTTGACCATCTTTATTTGAATTTTATTAACCATGGCATCTGTTCAAGAAATCACCACGCCTAACGGCCACAAGTACAAGCAACCTACTGGGCTTTACATCAACGGAGAATTTGTAAAGTCTGCTTCTGGCAAGAAATTTGCTGTCGAGAACCCGGCCACAGAGGAGCACATTGTCGATGTTTATGAGGCCGACGAAAAAGATGTCGACGCTGCCGTAGCTGCTGCCGAGAAGGCCTTTATTGGATGGAGTACCACTCCCCCTGATGTTCGGGGCCGTTTGCTGTACAAGCTGGCTGACAAGATTGAGGAGAACACCGACTTGATTGCCTCGATTGAATCCATGGACAACGGTAAGACTTTGGCCATGGCTACCGGAGACGTCGGCTTGGTCGTCAATGTCCTCCGAAATTGTGCCGGATGGGCCGATAAGTGGTTCGGTTCCGTCATTGAGACCGATGAGGGCCATTTCACCTACACCCGAAAGGAGCCAATCGGAGTGTGCGGCGCCGTGATTGCCTGGAACTTCCCATTGATGTTATGGAGTTGGAAGGTCGGCCCGGCCCTTGCTACCGGTAACACACTGGTGATCAAGTCTGCCGAATCCACTCCACTGAGTGCTCTTTTTGTTTCGCAGTTCTTCAAGGAGGTTGGTTTCCCCGATGGTGTTTTCAACCAAGTCTCCGGTTACGGAAAGGCCGGTGCTGCCATTGCCAGCCATATGAAGATCAAGAAGATCTCGTTCACCGGATCTACCGCCACTGGTCGTCACATCATGAGAGCTGCTGCTACTTCTAACCTCAAGAAGGTAACTCTAGAGCTCGGTGGTAAGTCACCAAATATTGTGTTTGCTGACGCCGATCTGGACGAGGCTGTCAAGAATGTATACACTGGTATCTTCTACAACTCTGGTGAGGTTTGCTCTGCCGGATCGCGACTGTACGTCGAGGAGAGCATTTTCGATGAGTTTAGTGCCAAGTTCAAAAAGCATGCCGAGGCCAACCTGCCTGGTGATCCGTACAGCGCTAAGAGTGCTTATGGTCCTCAGACGTCTAAGATTCAGCTTGACCGAATTCTTGGATATATTGAGGAAGGTAAGAAGGGTGGAGCCACTGTGCTGACTGGAGGTAAGAGACTTCCTGGAAAGGGATACTATGTTGCCCCGACTATATTTTCCGGTGTCACTGAAGACATGAAGATTGTCAAGGAAGAGATCTTCGGCCCTGTTCTTACCATCACCAAGTTCAAGGATATCAAGGAGGTGTTGGCCATGGCCCATGATACCGAATACGGTCTAGCAGCAGGTCTCCACACCACTAATCTGTCCAAGGCCATTCATGTTGCAAACACGCTCAAGGCCGGTACCGTGTGGATCAACACGTATAATGACTTCCATCACCAGGTTCCGTTTGGTGGTTATGCCCAGTCTGGTATTGGCCGAGAAATGGGACAAGAAGTGTTGGAGAATTTCACCCAGGTCAAGGCTGTAAGAATTGGAGGCATCACTAACTACGGCGGGCAATAGGTTGTTTAAATAGCTGTGTACGGTATATAGGTGCTATTATGAATTGAGAAGCTTTTATTGTCGGTTATTGTCAATTGTAGTAATTCCTCTTTACTGCTCGATAGGTTCTAAGCTGGTATAATGCAACTATTTCTTTTTTGACGTATTCTCCATGTTCAAGAGCTTTTGGGATTTCATTGTAGGAAATGTTCTTATTTCTCTTGAATGCTTTACTGAGACCTTTTTTGAAGTAATCATAACCAAGGCTGGATTTAGTTAAAGTTACAAATAATGTTATAATTGTACTTACGGGTAATCCATTCCTAGATATAGCAGTTCCTTGTACATGTAGAGCACTTGTTTCCTGTATGGATTGGACATTGTCAAGGCATGTTGATGGAGAAAAGGAACTTTCCACAGCTTTAGTTTCCAATTAACTACGCACCATATTTCTTTACTTTCAATTCTTCAAACCCATCAATTATCTAAGAAGCTATATGAGTCACTCTTATAAGTCTATTATGGTTGCTTTGCGCCTTAATAGTATTCAATCTCTCGTCCACTGCTGCGTCGGCTGCTGGATCAAGGTACTTGACCTTATGAGTAAAAGTCATCTCCATAACACTTAGATTCACAACGTTAATATCTGTAAATTTAATATTGGTATATCCATAAAGCTTTATAATATAGCTGTAAGATTCGAGGTTTATCGGCAATGCTTGAGCGGCAATGTTTGGATCTAACTCGAAGTAGAAAGTAGTCGTAGTATAACTACGGGCACGGTCTATCACCGATTTCATAGCAGCCTCCACTAGATGGGTTGCTGATTGTGCCTATACAGCAAATTACCTCGTCACCCCGTTTTACAAGCGAGTGTCTAAGTTCGTTTTCTACAGGTAGAGCACTTAGTGGAGTGATAAGAAGAAGTGTAAGTAGAACTGAGAGTTTCATCATGGCTGGCTTTTATGTACATTTGAGCTGCATTGTCTCGGAATAAATACACGGCTTCATGTGGTAGAGATAACCAAGAACATATCTAACGGAGAAATATGTAAGCGGATACGGTTGAAAGGTAGTAAGTTTTGCAGGGGGTGGAAGCAATGTTTGCTGAAAAGAGGAGGATAAGCGTATTTGATTTCCTCTTTTCAAGATTTTAGTACGAGCCCCAGAATAAAATACCGCAAACTAATTTGTAAGAGGAAATGATCGTAGAGCAGCTGATTGTAATAGGAAATGATCGTAGAACAATTAATCGTGAGGGGATGATATCAATTGATGAATGGATTGTTAGATATGAAGTTAGAACTGATTAGTTCTGCCAGAAGACTAGAAAAACTACGTATATCGCGTATATCAATGGCTGGTATCACGACATGAACAAGCGAAATTTCTAGATATTTCCAATATTTATACGAACGGTAATCATCTTCTATGAAATAGCAATCTTGGACCAATTCAACCCACTAGTTTACGAGTTGAGGCATAAAACTCCGGATTGAAATATGGTTTGCTGCAGAAAAAGAAATACGAGAGATAAGGATCCCACCTAAGGATATGCGATGCCACCTTTATCGATATAGCAATAAGTTCATGAGCTGATATTGTTGTGTAGATAGGTGATTTTGGCAAAATATAGAAAAAATAAATAAGAAGAAATTCATAAGAATATTCTTTAATTTTTAGATTGACTTACTGAAAAGCCAGATGATCGAGCTTGTTTTCCGTATGCTGTGCTGCTAAGTGTACTCCACAAAATACCAGTCGATTCTGAATACGGTAACATACTAAACCCCAAAAATTACATTAATAATAGATAATACTTTGATAAACAAGTCATAATCTACCTTCTCAGTATAAAATAAAAATAAAAACGATGATAACCAATAAAATAGATTATCCTAATCTCTTATACCAAATACGAATTCCCTATATCACGTGTTCATCTCATCCCTAGGCGAAATCTCACCTCTTCATCAACCTAACAACTATGGCTGATTCGGCTGCTGCTAGAGTAGCAGAGCTGCTCAAACACCCCGACGATTTGAACCAAGTGGGTACCTTGAAGCAGAAACTCTTGAGAGAAAAAGCCGGAATCGATGCCCAATTGAAGGCCGGTGTCCAATCCCATATTGAGGTGACGATGGAAGGTCTTCATTCACTGTCGGAAACCAAAGCCAATTTGAATTCGGTTGGAGAAAACGTCATGAAAATCAACAAATTATCTGCAGAGAGCAAAGAGGCCGTTATTCACTTTGATCAAATCAATAATTTGTCGCGTGTTTTGCGGAATTTCGAGGAAGTGCAGAAGTTTGTGGACAATTTCACCACCATGCAGCAAGATCTCCAGTATATAGAGCAACTGCTGGACCAGGACGGCAAATTCGACATCTCGAATCCGTTTCCGAATATTGTGGAGATCCATTACCGATTGTCGAAACTGCGCGATAGTAAAGATGAAGCCATGTTCCATGCTGCTCATAGCTCCGAGGACAACCGTCGGATCATTGCGCGGCATTTCGCTGCGTTGGACAAACTGGTGGCTGAATTCGATTCTAACATATTCGACATTGCTGAATGCATGCTGGAGATCATTCGTGAAGGCGATCAGTCTGTCATTGTTCGAGTTGCTAAGATTATTGTTGTCGAGCAGCAACAGGACCTGGTTGCAGACATTTCCTCGGATATTCTGTCTTCGAACAATTCCAATGGTAATAAGAATAGCAATCTTCTCATGAATAATTTGCATGGATCGTCGCATCGACAACCCAGGAGGTATTACGATCGGTTTTTCAAGGCTGTTGAGAGATCCATTGCCGAGACGTTTCAAAACTGCGTCGAGCATTATAACAATGATCCCGATGAAATCCTCAATGGTCTAGATTGGATTTTTGCCGATTTGGCTGTAGCAAAGGTGGCCCTGGTAAAGTGTGTTCCGTCTCATTGGAACATATTCAACAAGTATGTACACTACTATCATTATCAGGTGTATCTGTTGCTCAAGAACTTCATTGGACAGGATCCCACTGCAGCTACTATTTTGCATATTCTAGACTATGTGAAGGACTACTATAATAGCATGAAGGAGTTAGGAGTCAAGTCAAGGTATACTAGTGCTAAGAAAGAGGAGCCATTGGAGTCTAATGATCCTACGGACGAGAACGGTACTATTAATGGTAACAACAGTGGTGAAGATATCCTTTTTCCTCCATTGTTGGATGGTGAAGAAGATTCATATTATGATGATTATCTCACTCTTATTGTTTCCAAATTACGGGAATGGTACAAAAGCTTTGCAGCTACCGAGAAAGAAAACTTCATATCTCGGCAAGTTCCTCCTGGTACTATTGGAGAAGAGAATTACTATGGATTAGAAGGAGAGCAAATCATGTTCAAGCTGGTCACGCAACAAATCGAAGTATCAGTGGAATCTGGACGTGGTAGAATTTTGGCTGGTTGTGTGGAAGCTTGTGCTGAAATCCTCATGAACAGACAACGAGAATGGGAAAAGACTATGCTCGAACAAGTACAAATGCAGCTCGATGATACAGCTACTGAAGAGTCGGAAAGCTCTGTTCCTGGTGGTTTGATGGAATATCTCATTGCGTTGGCAAACGATCAGATTCGAGCTGCAGATTTCACAGAAGCCATCTCGTCGCAGAGATCAGCCCAAGTCTCAAAGAAGTACAGAGGTCAAGTTGTATCAAAACTCAACGCTGCTTCCGATGGGTTCATCTCGTTGGCAAAAAAGTGCCTTGCATCTTTGTATAAGATCATATTCAATGACTTGGTGGCTCCTTACGGGGATATCTTCTCATCATCTGCTTGGTATAGAGGCCGACCGTCTCGACAGATAGCAGATACAATCCTGGAATATGCAATTGATGCTTATGAGCATATGAATATGCTGCTGTTTGAACAATTCATGGAGGATTTATTGGCAGGTGTTGTTGTGCATTATTTGCGGGCATTGGATCATTCTGGAACGGTCAAAGTGAGCAAAGCCGTGGAACGAATTCGCCTGGACGTCGAAGTGTTTTATGAATTATTCACTAGGGCTGAATTCAATCTAGAACAAGAGATTATACAGTATCATTTCTCCATCTTTGAGCATGTGATAGCCACATGGGAGTCGCCCAAGGATGCTCTGGTGGAGAGGTTTGTCATTCTAAGACAGGACTTCTGGGATGCACCACTAGACTTGTTTGAGAAGATAATCAGAGCCAGGAAAGATACTGATAATAAGGATGTCCGGGGAATCATGGCACTGGTTCGTTCGGAAGCGCTGAGGCACCAGCCGCTCGAAGCATTGCCGCCAACGTTCTTAGCAGATTTCAAGGTATAAACAGGATTAAAGGTTTTCTTTGTCATTTACCACTGCATCAGCAAGCTTGGCAGTGGGTCTTCTCATTTTAGAGTTAAGAGAAGGCAATGCATAATTGACTACCTTTCCACGGGTAGCTCGACGACTTTCAAGTTTCTTTGGAGAAGATTTGGGCAGAGGAGACTCGTTCAGCTTGCTAGGAGACTTTGACACCAATGGAGCTCTGTCGGTCTTTGGTTTCTTGACGACGTTTGATTTCGGCTTGGAGATTCCAGCTTTGGTCTTTGTGACCTTGGGGGTCGGCGTCAAGGTGAAAGGCGAGTCTGGCGATAGCCGCTGGGGAGTCTTGAGCACTGTCACAGGATGAGGTTTGTCTGCGTGCTTCATGACGGACGGGAGATCCTGAGTCAGCACGTCCATGGTATTGTTTGCAGTATCAATAGTTTCAGTGACTTCTTCAATGCAATTAGAAAGACGATCCTGAGATGCTTTTCGACTGGTGATCATTGGGCGGTCGACGTCGTTCTCCTTATGACCAATTTCCCGTTCTTTCTCCTCAGCGTCATTAACATGGAATCCGTTGCAGATGATATCTTCGATTTCCCGGTACTTTGATTCCAGCTGCTGTTTGACGAGATCAAATTGGCTTTTCCTGGCGCCCGACTCCCCGCTATCAACGCACTTATTCAGGCGAGTGTTTTCATATTTCAGATGCAGATTCTCCTTCATAAGATCATTGTTCTTCTGCTCCAATTGCAGGATTTTCTCCTGCAACCCGGCGTAGGATTTGGCAATGGCCCTGTTTTGAGCGCCAAACTTCCGTTTCACTGATGTTAGCATAAAGCAAAATATAAACTAGAAAAGAACATTTATATTCTCCTTATACGCATTCTCCTTATTCTCTTCCACTTACACATATCAATATTCTGGCCCTGCTCAGACAAATTGTTGAGTTTGGCCATGTCGATTCTGCTGCGAGAGATGAGGGTAAATAAACAAAATAAACAGCCGTTTGGTTTTCAACTTTATTCCATCACGACGAACACGCGTAAATGTTGGCCACAAAACTGCGAGAAAAAAACCAGGAACTGCGCGATTTGCAGCAGATTCAAGTCGCAAGCAAGAATCTCGTGACGGAGGTCGAGACTTTGGCGAAAAATCTGAATTCTTTAACAAGTGGTACTGAGGCTGTAGGTCAGCTGATGGCCAATTGGCCGTCGATTCTTAATTCTCTTCAGTTGGCGTCTTCTTCGCTGGCAAAATACTCAGAAGAGGATTATAAGAAGCAGGATGTAGACACGGAGGAGAAGCCGCTTCCGGAGACGTTGGTGCGAATACGAATGGAGAAGTAGGCCACGAGAAGAACGTAGATATGGGGTTTATGTTCTCGAAACTGTTATCAAAACCTCAATACGTTTATTACGTTATCTTATCTTATGGATACGCCCTGTTACGTTCTCTCATCTTATGCATACTTATACTACGTTATCTCATCCTGATACGCCTCTCTTCTCATCTCTATTCTACATCTGGCCGTTCATCTCCAGCCTTCTATACAAACTCTTGATCCAATCCTCCAGCGCACAGCTCGATGAAATCCCCTTCAGCCTTTGACTATCGGTATCAATGTCTTTTTTAATCTGGCCAAGAGTCCCGGCATTTGCAAACGTGTATCTCGCCGAAAGAGCATCCGACGTCAACGGTGCTGTAGCCATACTAACAGGCTCACTTGTCAATAACCTAACCGAGTAATCGCTCAATGTCACATCGCTCAGTACAATAGACAACGTCCTGTACAGCAACGTGTCTTGAATCATCTCCTCAAGCAATGCATCTGACTGATACTCTGTCTTGGCAAACGAGCTCCAGTCGTCGGCAAGAAGAAGTCGACTCCAAATCAGTTGCTCATTCATCGTGCTTCCATCATCCTCCGATGCCACTCTTAATGCCCGAACAAAGTTATACTGCGAATCGCCAAGCCGATCTGCCGGGAACAACGTCAGTAAATCGACTATTTCATCAGTAGATAGCGACTTCTCCGCTTTAAGACGTAGAAATGCACGACCAAATACCTCAGATAACCCTGATTTCTCCTGCAAGTAGTTTTCGTCAACCCCCTTGAACACCGCTTGCATCGACAGTCTCTCGTGAATGTCAAGTCTCTCAAGATCCACGTTAATATCATGCAGCAAGCCGTCATCATCATCAATAGCCATTCCATCAGAATCCTCCTTTTTGGTAAGAATGCATAGTTTAGCAATTGACAATTGCAGTTCTTTTTTGGCCGATACCCCTTCTTCACTGCTATTGGCTACAATGTCACTTAGAGCCTTGCCTGCACTTTCAAACCTTCCAGCTTCCACATCAGTCACCCAAGATATATAGCCATTCTGAGTAGCTTCTAGATATTTCTCCAAAAATGGCCGTTTGTCCAAGAACTCGTTCAAAAGCAGTTGAATTTGCTTGGTATCAATCCAGTACTGGTATAAAACCGATGCAAAGTCATACCCAAACTTCTCCAATAGAAGTCCAATGTCTTGTTTACATCTCTCGACCTGTAGTTTCGCGCCAACGCTTCTTGATGCAAGTTTCCAGTCTTCTCCAATAATCTCCACAAGGCTCCTGTAAACAGCGTACTGATCAGCTATCTCTACAGCTGCATCCTTGCGGCCAACTTCTACCACCACCTGAAGCCATTCGCCGCGTTTATTCACATAGTCCTGATCTGATACTGGATCTTTCGAAAGTTGATGCCATTTCAGATTCTCCACCGTGATAGCAAACAGTGTCCTGACTATATCAACCAGCTGAGCACCCAGTTTCTCCTGCAGAGGCGCTTCCAACGTCCTAGCGAAATATTCACGAGATATTTCATAAAGAGAAGTAAAAGCTGTAATCATACCCGGCTTGATAGTCCAAGGAACTTGCTGACTGACATCTTGTTCGAGGTCTAAATTGTAGACTTTCTTTGAATATTGATCTCTTGCGCCAACACATGCAAAATAGACACTATTAATCAAAACAGAATTGGCATCCCTTACTTTGCTCAGAGATGGGCGATCCTCACATAGCTGGCTGGTTAATATGAGTAGCTGGTCGATTTCAGCAGGCCGGTAGAAAAACCAATCCCTCAGCGAGCTGTTTATTTTATCGAGCTGAGTAGTAGCCTCTAATACCAGCGTAGTTTTTCCTTTCTGAAGAGCTCGATCCACGTATTCCCATAAAGCCTTTGCGGCACTCGCTTTTTCAAGATCCCACATAAGCTGGAATCGGCTATCGACCGAGAAAGTATCCTCAAGGAACTTTGGCTGAAGATAAAGAGCCAACCTCTGTAGGCATGCAAGTCTCATGTCTAAATGCTCACTCAAAGAAGGAAGCATTGGCGGAAGATACGCTGTTTTCGTGCCGAGAACTTCAGAACTAACTTCAATAGCAGCTTGTTCTTCGACATTAGGAGGAAATTTGAAATGCCGGCTTCCAGTGAAGTCAATAGGTGTGCCTTCAATTTGGCCATAAAACACTGCTTGCTCAATTCTAGTCTTGGCCAGCTCATATTCGACTGTCCTGACTAGTGGAACTTCTGATCCTTCATCGTCAATGCTAGGAAATTTCTCGACTCTGATGACCCCGTAATGTTTAACAGCAAGAGTAACTCCAGCATGCCGTATGACACTTCCTTCATTATCTCTGCCGTCTTCGGCGCCAGCACCAATGATGTCAAACTTGTCGAAGAACAAGATCGAGTCTTCCCATCTCATAGCATAATGCTGATTTTCCTTGGGAAAAGTGTCCAGCAAAACTACTGCGTTACTGAAAACCACAAAGAGTGTCTTGTGAGGTTTAGGAAGAAATATCCTGGGCCGTCTGGCACTGGGCTGCGAATATTGCGTTAATCTGTAGCCAGAATAAACAGTCAGCACGTTATCTGCTTGTACCTGGAGAGTGTAGACAATATAGTTGATTTTTCCAGGTTCAGCTTGAAGTTCGAAAGAAGCCAGAATAAATATAAACTTGCCGGACTGGTGAATTTCCACATCGTGAGTTTCGAAGTTTGTAGGATTATCGTAGAGGCCATCTAGGAACTGGATGAAGAGAGAAAGTACATTCTGAGCCAGGGTTTTTCGAGAAATTCCATCGCTGGAGCATTCCCATAATGATAAATCGCCTCCAGTGTTAATGAACAATACTTGACGGTCGTTTCGTCCAACCACAAGACCGGGCTTGATAGAAGAAATATCCCGCTGAGTGTAGCCGAAACGAGCGGAAAAGTTCAAGTTAGACAAGAATCCAGATCCACCGGGGTACATTGTGAAAGAATTGAGTTCAGGAATGCCGTGTTTATCACGAAGTGTCAACAGAATGAATCTGCCAGTAGTGCAGTTGAGAACAATACCGGCTGGTTCAACGTTTTGAATGCTGTCGATCTTTTCACGAGCATACAGAGTGATTGTATGTCTCAAAGCTTTTCTCTGCTGCAACAGATCATATGTTAACGGGCCCTCTACCGATTCCCAGTACGTTGTGTCTCCAGATAGAGTGTCTACAGTGACGATTCCAGGCTCAAGACGACCCAAAGACGGCCTTGTGAGAATTGACACGGAATTGATGCCAATTGGAGCATCTTTCTGGCTATTGAATACCAAAGTATCAGGAACATTATCTGATGATACATAGTTCCAAACATAGGAGCCAGAAGAAGATTGAACGAAGGCATACGACGACGTCTGATCCAGGCACGCACCCGACACTGATTCATCGCCTAATAGTACACGAGGTACAGCCGGTAATCTTGAAACACAATAGTGAGCATTTCTTGTCAATTCCAATACTCCTAGCGGAGGTTCAGATTTGTCAACATCTCCAGGCTCCTCTGCGCTTCCAGGAATAACGAATTGATGGTTTTCATCAGAAACTACACGAACCTTTTTCCGCGAGCTGATATCCCTGTCTCTGGCACGGAATGAAGAAACTCGGATCTTCCTGAGGTTGGGATCCATGGTTTTTGTATGAGTAGAAGGTGTTTAGTGTTGGTGTTGAGAGAAAAACAGTGAAGCACAGCCGTGCGGGCCTCAAGCAAGAGCGTATGATGATACGACGAACTCAAACTACGAACTCAAAAACAATGAAAAATATGCATTTTATATACAATCTAATGTCTGTTTTTTATTCGTCAAAAACATTGCCTAATTGCAACCGTGGTGCAATGTTCATAGCCATCAGCTCCTGGAATAGAAGCTTGGCTGCATATGGAATGGTCATCTTGATAACATGCTCAGTGCTCTGGCATGACGTGCACCATCCGTTGTAGCCCATTAAACCGCATTTTTGACAGATATCGACATCAAACGCGTCTGACGACAACATGAGTCGTTCCAGCAGCAGCTGAGATGCTCCATATGCAATAATACAGTCCCTTTCCATCTCTCCCAGTCGTAGTCCACCGTCTCGAGAACGACCCTCAGTAGGCTGTCTAGTAAGAACTGCTCTGGGTCCTCGAGGTCGAGCATGCATCTTATCGACTACCATATGTTTCAACTTTTGGTAGTAAATAGGTCCAAAGAAGATATAAGCTTGAAGACATTCTCCTGTGGTACCTGAATAAAGCATATCTTTACCAGAATAACTGTACCCATTATCCACCAAGATTTTCGACATATCTTCAAGTTTAGAACCGCCAAAGCATGTACCGTACTCTAATGATCCTCGTAAAACACCAGCTTTTCCTGAGATAAGTTCAATCATTTTGCCCACTGTCATTCGAGACGGAAATCCATGTGGGTTCATAATAATATCTGGACATATACCATCGTCATTGAATGGCATATCTTCCTGTTGTACAATAATTCCACATACACCCTTTTGACCGTGTCTTGAAGAAAATTTATCACCCAATTCTGGTCTTCGTGTCTGACGAAGAAGAACCTTGAGCAAAGGGGTCTCATCGTGAGTTGACGTGACCATGATCTGATCAATATAGCTAGCTTCCGGTCCTTTGTAGCTCATGGGAGCTTCTCTGTATTCCGGTGTGCTCGACACTGAGAGATCTCTAGAGCCATCGTTGTAGTTCGAGGTGTTAACAGGCACTCCTTTGTTGATATAAACTTGTCCGCTCTGTACTGGCACTCCTACTTCAGCCAGTCCATCAGGGCCAAGAGCTTCATGCTGAAAAATCGGTTTCATCTCACCTTCTTTGGCATCTTTGTCACCTACAGGTTCGAACTTGACTCCTTCCAAACGGTCACTGACCTGAGCAGAATACTTCTTCAAAGTTGCCGTTCCCTTTCGAAAGACTTGGCAGCGTCCAAATCCTCGATCTATAGAACTCTTATTCAACACCAGAGCATCCTCTATATCGTAGCCGGAATAACTCATGACAGCAACTATGGCATTTTGACCAGCAGGAAGCTTATCATACTGAATAAGTTCGATAGTTCTAGTCTTGACCAGAGGCTGTTGTGGATATACCATCAAGTACAGTAGAGTATCAATTCGGTTCATCTGGTTGTATGCAATAGCACCGATGGCTTGCTTACCCATAGCACATTGATAGGTATTTCTAGGAGACTGGTTATGATGAGGATAAGGAATTAGACCAGCAACTGCACCGAGAATAGTGAAGACCTCAATTTCCAAGTGAGTGGTATCGGCAGCAATGTCTTGCTCGTATAATGCTATCAAGCTGTCATTCTCCTCATTACAGTCGAGATATTCTACCAGTCCTTGTTTCAAAAAGTCATCAAAGTCCATATCTCCATTTAGCAGTGCTCTAAGATGATGCTCTTCAACAACTGACTTGCCGTTCTTGACTATGATCAAAGGACGGCATATTCGGCCACCATCAGTCGCAATATGAACTGCTGCGTGGTGATGGTTGCAGTATACGCTAATGAATTGCGAAACTTTGCCTGTTCTTCGAAGTTGACGGAACAGAGGTGCAAATTTTGCAGGATATCGAGTGCAACCAATGAGAGTACCATTGACATATACTCCATAGGTTCCAGGAGCATACAGCTCTTTTCCACTAATAAGCGATACATCCTCCACTCCCAGAAGTCTGCAAAAGTTCCTAATCGGCTCCTCTTCAACATCTGTGGTAATATGTGTCATAAGTGCTAGATTCTTGACCAGACCACATGCTTCACCTTCAGGGGTATCAGAAGTGCAGAGCATTCCAAACTGAGAAGGCTGCAAAGCACGAGGACCCGAAACCTTACGGGACTTTTCAAATTGAGAAGATATACGAGTCATCATTCCCAAGGCTGATATATAGGACAATCGAGATAAAACATGAGTGACTCCAGCACGTTCCATTTTAAATCTCTTCAAAGACCAGTTTCCTGTAGATATGGCACGATTGATTCCTGAGGTTATACCATGATTTCCATGTATGCCGAGATTCAAAGCAGCGTCGAACTCGTTCGTTCGGTTTGGTCGTTTTAATACTTTGTCAATGCCAGCTTTGAACTCGGTGTTGAACTTCTTGAACAAATCTTCGAAAAGCAAAGACATGAGTTGTCCAGCCAGTTCCAGACGCTTGTTACCAATATAATCTCTATCGTCGATCATTTTTGGGTTATGCACGGCCATAATGACTCTTCTGGTCATCACAGCTAAGTAGAGAGCCTTTTCTCTGAAGTTCAAATCATTGACGGAGATGTGAGCAACGATTGTAGTAGCAAGAGCTTCAATTCCTTCAGAGATGGCATTGAGACGAGGTGTGTTCATTTTTCGTACTGTTCTTACCTTAGAACCAAGATACTCCAGGGCTTGTTGTTGAGTGTATACACCTAGTTTGGAGCATTCCTCGAAGTTGACCGAGAAAATCTCTTGATATGCAGCATTGGATCCAGCTACCAGATCGAGGATTTCGTAGTCGGTGGTTATTCCAGCAGCCTTGAGAACAAGAACTATAGGAATGTCTTCGACGACTGAGTTATGTTTAAGATAGACACGGCCGTTTTTAGTAAGCACATATGTCTTTGATTTGCGCTCATGAGTCGACGATGTTACACTGGCTTGAAATATGCCCTTTTTCTCGTCAGCTTCAACAATGATACGATTCTTCGACAATTGTTCTTGGACTAGAATGACCTTCTCAGTGCCATTGACAATGAAGTAACCACCGGGATCCAGAGGACATTCCTGAAGTTTTGCCATTTCCAACTCCGAACGGTCTTTCAGAATGCATTTGTTCGACCGGAGCATTATAGGCATTCTTCCGATTTCCACATTACGTTTAGAAAGAATCATCTTTCCCTTGGTATATTCAACGTCAACGTAGATCGGAGCAGAGTACGTCAAATCCCTCAGCCGGCACTCCTGAGGCGCTATGGGCTGCTGTATGCCATCGGGATCAATGTACTGCGGAGAACCGACTCGTATGTCGGTATATTTGAAGAAAAAGTCCGGATCAACGTCGCTGAGGACTCGCTCATTGGCCTTGACGATCTTCTTCAAGTCCACATCGATGAAATAATTAAAAGAGTCCAAATGCTGTTTAACCAGGCCCTTGACTTTCAGAAAAGCAGGCAAAAGATTCCATTTGTCTTGTGCAGTGTTTATAGGATCAGTGAATGATTTGCCCTTATAGTTCGGGCTCAGCAGCTTATTGAATGCAGTATCGGTAGCAGCCGAAGTTCGGGTCTGAGGTTAGAACAATAAACGTTAAAATATAAACGTTAAATATAAATACCTACATTTTTCCGATTTCGCCCTTTCAAAACAGCCGGCATTGCAGAGGTTGAAAAGTTTGAAACTTATTTTTCAACTTAGGAACAATTTAGTTAGGTAGGTGACAAACATCACTATGGCTGATAGAGCATATGAACATATCGTGAAGGAACTATCCGAGGAGCTGAGAAAACCGAAAGTCGCTATTATATGTGGCTCAGGACTTAGTGGGCTTGTGAATTGTTTAGATAGTGGTGTAAAACATGGGATTTCGTATGAGAATATTCCGGGATTCAGATCGTCTACAGGTAAGTAGGGCATGTTTATGGCATTGCGTTTATGACATTGTACTTTATGAACAGTACTAATTACAGTCGCTGGTCATAGTGGAGAGCTCGTATTTGGAAAAATCTCAAATATACCGGTAGTTTGCATGAATGGACGATTACAGTAAGTAGACGATGCTAATTATCACTTTATCACTCTAACATCAGCACCTACGAAGGCTGGGATATAAAAGATACCGTATTTCCCGTCAGAGTGTTTGCTGAATTCGGCGTACAAGTTCTCATTGTGACCAATGCTGCTGGGGGCCTGAATCAATCGTTTAAGGTCGGTGATCTCATGCTCATCAACGATCATCTCAATATTCCAGGACTGGCAGGCCTGCACCCTCTCAAAGGGCCCAATGACGAGTCTAAGGGACCTAGATTTCTGGCTCTTTCAGATGCTTATGACCATGACTTGCGGTCGAAGTTCCTGGACATTAGTGAGAAGCTCCAATTGACTCGCAGTGTTCACGAAGGAACTTATGCTTATGTTAGTGGACCTACCTATGAAACAAGAGCAGAATGTCGGTACCTTGCTTTATCCGGTGCAGATGCAGTAGGAATGAGCACGGTTCCTGAGGTCATTGTAGCCAGACATCAGGGCATCAGAGTGCTGGGGATCACTTTGGTTACCAACATATCTGTACTTAGCAAGCCACCTAGTGCAAAGGAGAAGGTGGTGGATCTTTCTGATGGAAAAGCATCGCATGAGGAGGTCATTGATGCAGCAAAGAAGGCGAGTGAAGAGCTGCAGAATGTGGTAGTTTCGCTAGTAGGCGAGATAGGCTTAACGGAGGAGTAACGGAGAACTAACAGAACAATTTAAACTATTACAGACAATCTTACTCGAAGATTTACTATATTCTCCGGCTTTTCTCGAATTATATTCTCGAATTATTATAAATCCCCGACTTATTTTCTCATAACTATCTACTCGTCAACCACGCCAGCAGATTCCCATTCTCCGTCCAGATTCTCCTTCCAGAGCGTCACCTTATTATCGCCTCCAGAAACAGCCAGAATATTTCCACTCAAGCTCCAGGAAACTCTCCAAACAACGTCAGGGAACTTGTCTGCCTTGAGTAGCTTCTGCTCCCATGGCCCATCGCCTTCCTGAGTCCAGATGATGACAGATTTATCCTGAGAACACGAAGCAATGTAGCTTTTAGACAGCACCGAAGGCGACCATGCAACGTCTCGGACCCAGTCGGTATGACCCTTGAGAGTGGCTTCTTCTACGTAGTTGTTGGCAGCAGATGAATCGTACTTCCAGATCTTGACAAGATTATCACAACCTCCACTGACAAATCGACACTGTTCAACTGGCTGTAAAGACGTCTGAACTAGAGATCCATTGGCTGTAGGTGGAGCCCACGATACGGAATTGACGCCAATTTCATGTGCAGGGAAGATGACATTGTCAGGCTTGTCGTCCTTGAATTCCACCACCGACACCTTTCCATCGGAAGATCCGCATAACAGCAGAGCTCCGTACTCCTGAGGAGCCCATGTGACGCTGTTGACACTGGCCTGGTGGCCTGCGTACTGCGTAATGCTGCTCCATCGGCCATTGTCCTCTCGCCATATAATCACCTTGCCGTCGTAGCCAGCCGAAGCCAGAATGACGCCGAACTTGGGATGGGCCCAGCTGATCTGCCAGACGGGGCCGTCGTGGCCCCGCAGAGTCTCTACGATTTTCTGGTTTTCGCCGTCAATTTCGAATATCTTGATGGTCTTGTCGGATGAACACGTAGCCAGACGCTTGCCGTAGTAGTCCAGGACGGCATCGTGGATCAAGTCGTTGTGGGCATTGCCGATGACGACCATTGTTATGAATTAACGATGAGCAATGTGACGATGCGGTGTCAATGCAATGTGTTGTTGTGAGTTGTTTTGAGGTGTTTGTAAATTTAAGTGTTGTAAAGTGAAATTTAAGTGTGTGTAAATTTATGTGTTGCAAAGTGAAATTTAAGAATTGTCAACTTTCACGCTGTTTTCATATCGCTAAACTTCTCATTGTGTTCTCATCGAAGTCCCATCACCATGGCCGAGGATCTGAGAAACAACGTCAAGGATTACCTGGAAGGGCTGCCTGAGGCGGTATTGACGAGATTATTCCAGAGTGTAGGTAATTACGAAACAACGTTTTGAACTTTCTAACGCCAGCCTGCCACTTGTTTGGCCATTTTTCGCCTACTGCCTGCCTTGGCTAAGGTCCTGGTGATGAGCATGCTATTCAAAGACGGCTCGTTACCGTTGGCAGAAATCGATATTCTTGTCAAACCCGATAGCCGGAGACTTCAGGCCGATGCATTGCAGAAATTACGGGGTTTGCATTTAATCAGAGAAAAGTACCAGAGTCAAACAATAGTGCTTTCGTCGACGTTTCGCACCAGTTTCCGCAATGCGCTGACTGCTGGCGACGTTTCCAACTCGTTTGGCGTGCCCTGTGATACCGAGGACAAAAATAAAGTGGATCTTGCATTTCTCGACGAGCATGCCAAGCGCAAGTGGGAGAATATCTTGCATTTCATGGTGGGAACTTCAGGCGACGAGATGCCTGGTCAGGGCGTCGTTTCACTTCTGAGCGAGTCCGGTTTAATGGAAGGAACGAACGTGTATGATATGTCTATTACAAATAAGGGCTTTCAATTCTTACTACAAGACGTCAATGCTCAGATATGGACCTTACTTCTGCAATATCTCAGTATGGCTTCCAATCTACAAATGGACCCTGTGGATGTCCTCAACTTCATATTCATGCTGGGATCTCTGGAATTAGGCAAAGATTACAGTCTGACTGCTCTCAGTAGCACTCAGGTCAAAATGCTCGAGGATTTGCGTGATTTCGGCATAGTTTACCAGAGAAAGTCGTCGTCTCGCCGGTTTTACCCCACCAGACTAGCAACAACTTTGACATCCGACTCCTCAGCTCTCAGATCTGCATCTTCCTCTCTAGAGGTAGCCATTGGCGGTGGTGACGCAGACGCTTCGTCATCTACACCGCAACAAGGTTTCATAATACTCGAGACCAATTTTCGCATCTATGCATATACCAATTCTCCTCTGCAAGTGGCCGTCTTGAATCTCTTTTCGCATCTCAGAGCTCGGTTCCCCAATATGGTTACGGGCCAAATCACTAGAGAATCAGTCCGCCGTGCTCTGCGCAATGGCATATCTGCTGACCAGATCATCCTATACCTTTCTGTGCATGCTCATTCACAAATGAGAAAAGACGGTGGCACTATGCTTCCTTCTACAGTAGTGGATCAAATCAAGTTATGGCAGCTTGAAATGGATAGAGTCAAAGCCACAGAAGGATACCTCTACTCCAACTTCCGCACTTTACAAGACTATCAGACAGTCGCCAATTACGCTCAAGAACTGGGTGTTTTGGAGTGGAAAAACGACACCAAGCGCAAGCTTTTCGTGTCTAAAGAAGCAAACAGTCAGGTTGTCGATTACATCAATCGGAATATGCAGCTATGAAATAATACGAACAGCCCTCTGCCCATGCACGCTCATCACATGTTGATTTGCCAGTGAAACCCGATTCCTCCAAATCCAACATGCATGCCAAACTGAGGGTTATTTGGCCCCTGAGCAGGAGGAATCTGGCCGGCTTCCTGCTGCTGTCTCTGGAGTCGTCGAGCATTCATCTGACGGACCCAGACAATGACAAAAAAGGCCAAGATGAGGATAATAATAATGAGGTCGCTAATGAACTCGTCCGAATCAATGTCCTCTGCGTCATCATACTGGCTTCTGGTACTGTCATCTGGTGCCTGTGTTTGGCTCGACTCATCGTCCAAATCACTCCACACCTTGAAGTCCATTTCTTTCCATGCAGCCCACAGTTTCTTCCAACCTTCTATGGCAGTCAGCTTTGGCCCATTCAAGCTGTCATTCACTATGCTCTTTATCTTTCCTCCAGTCATGTCGTTCCAGAAACTCTTTGCATATAGTTTTATTAGAGAAAGCTGGATGGGGAAGAATGCCCTAAGATCAGTTTCATATGCCAAATCATAGTATCGCTTTGCCAAGTGATAGTCTTTTTCCACTCCTAGGCCATTTTCATGCATCCATCCAAGATTCCAATTTGCTAGTGCGCTTCTGGCATTGGACGCCATAGTGTAGTAGACAAATGCTTGGCCCGCATCTGCCTCTACACCTTTTCCTTCAAGGTAATAATCTCCTATCTTCAGGTAAGCATCGGCGTCATGTTCCTGTGTTGCATAACGTCCCCAGTATATTAGTGCAGTGGTTAGAGGCTCGTTGAAGTCGTATATTTTCTTAGATTTGGCACTCCTCAAATCAATGTATCCAGCCTGATCGTCAAGTAGATAGGCCACGTTTGCTTGGGCACTCTTGTAGCCCATTTCAGATGCAATTAGAAATCCCAAGATGGCGGTTTCATAATCGCCATTCTTGTAGCTATGAAGAGCATTAGGCAAAGGCGAGTTTATTTCTTGGACTCGTTCCACGAAGCTCTTGAGATGCTTACAAGCCTCGAATGCATAGATCACTTCTTCCTCGTTCTCCTTAGCCAATTGTGCCTGGTAAATACCGTACATGTAGTTGGCCTCTGTTATGTCGCGAGAAGCCACGCTTTTGACGATCTCATAGCCTTTGTTGATTTCACCGTTTTGAATAAGTATATTTGCCTTGGTCAGTTGGGCTGCAAAGTTTTCTTTCTTTACAGCCTTTTCAAGGTTTTCGAGTGCTTCCTGCTCAGATTTCTCAACTCCGAGGCCATGAAGTTGCATTAGGGCCAATGCGTGTAATCCTGCAGAATGGCCTAGTTCTGCCGAACGCTGGAACCAAGTAACAGCCTCGGATATGTCTTGTTCCACTCCTTCACCGCGTAAATAGAGTTTGCCCAAGAAAACCGCACATCCTCCGGCATCGCTCACAAGATACGAGTCATGCTTGTCGACGTATGAATGTATTTTGCCAGAAGGTCCCCAAACCACTGATGTTCCAACTTTGGCCAGTTGAAACGCCTTGTCGATATCAGGACCCTTCAGCGGTTCTCTGCCAGAATAATATATTCTAGCCAAGACAAATGCAGCGTTTGCCAAGAGGGAGTAATCGCCGGTTTCCTTGGCATATCTATAGTACTCAGTGGCTTCGGCCAGAGTCACTACTGATTGCTTGTTATTAAAGCCGACGCCGCTGCCATAAATGCCGCCGTTTCTGTCTACAGCAAGAATATTCCTGTAATTCAGTAGCGTTTTACCAGAAAATGGCAAATCCGGGTTGGGCATGTAAAATGCCATGGAAGTCTCAGCAAGAGCTTCGTAGAACGGCAGAGCTCCTTCGCTGCCTTTATCCGATGCAATATTCATATAATTCCTGTAAGCAGTGGCCATTTGCGCCTTGACACTTCCACCGTATGCTCCAAACATGTAATAAAGTGACGCTTTGGCCTGGTCAGGCTCCACGGTGCCAAACATGCCGCAGCTGTAGTATAAACCGCACATGAATTGAGCATCGGCATCGCCGTCAGCAGCGAGCTTCTCGTAGTATTTTAATGCTTTTGTGAAATTCCTCGGTACTGTATAGTTGCCGTACATGTATAATTCGGCCAAAAGGCCCGTTGCAGCGGCATTTCCGTCGTCTGATGCTCGCGTAAGAAGCTCCAGAGCGTAGATCCGGTTGTGCACGTCGCTCTCACTGTGCAAACTGATGGCTGTCTCGTTCGATACAACGCTCACAGTATCTAGTAGCTTATCGTATACCTGTAAAAGCCCCCAGCGCTCTGAGCGGAGGTTCCCTGTAGGAGCTCTGTTAGGTTGGTTTGGCAACTTGTTCAGAAGCTCCAGTCCTTCGGCATACAGCTCAGCAGGAGAGGCTTGAGCATATAACGGTACTGCGTATATTATGGCAAAACACCATAGTATAAGCGACCAACGTAAATGACTCGTGGTCATGGCGCCAATGGGAAGTATGCGATGGTTGTTAAGGTGCGTTGGAGGTAGTATTGTAGTTTAAGTTGGAACTCCCTCCGCAGGGTCACGTGATGCGGAGTTTTGACTTTCTGGGTATTTCTTTGAAGGTTTTTTATTTATGTAGGTGAAATAAGTAGTATTGTATTATATTCATAATTATGTGTTGGATAATATCCCCCTGGTAGTGTTGAGTAGATGTTTCTCTATTGACTTGGCATGCATATGAGATCTGTACCTCGTATCGTGAGATGCAATGCCCAGAGTAATTAGGTTGTGGGACACGTAGTTGGAAGGTTTGGATGAGAAGTATGGATGAATTAGTTCTATGTATGATAATGAAAGAAGTTTTGTGCTTTAGTAGAGAATGTTGGTATGGTTGGAGGCTAAGGTGCTGAGCAGAGAAGACGTAATGACTGATAGAGAAACGATAGAGAAACGATAGAGACACGATAGAGAACGATAACAGTGATTGTACGATCGGTGGGGTTTAGTAGCATGGAATTAGAAATGCATATAATTTATCAATTGAATTTTATATCTTATGATCTTTGAATGGTCTATTTTCACAAGAATTGTATTCTCTGTGTGAAATTGTAAGATGGAATTCTAAGTTGTGCAAGAATCTCACAGATGTTATCTAGGAGAATGGCTAGGAAACAGACGAATGTCAACATATGACTTTTGGTTTTTTTAATTTAATATCATTGTTTATATCATTCAGTGAATAAGTAGATTACTTGAAATCACTGTTTTTCTTGACATTTTTAAAGTAATTTTTTCAATTTCTTCACTAACCCCAGGTTTATATGCATAGTAAATGGCACCCATATTATTGATGAAGTTGATATAAAGAAAAAAAATCTATGAAAAATACAAAGAATGACATATATTACATAAACAATTTATCGCCATTTATCATCTTTAACTCTTATTATTCAAATATTTACTGTTATGCTGTTAAAAACGTATCTGTCTGTTACTCCTAGTCTAAGACTAGATATCTTAGATATCTTGAATCACAACACTCACACTCTTTTCTCCTTCCATATAGCACCAAACCCCACACTTTACCCTAATACGACCAGCCAGATAACATACCTTATAAGCTAATCTGCTGGTTTATAAAGATCAATTTCTTATTTCCT
Source organism: Casaregolazyma suthepensis (assembly GCA_030568895.1). Taxonomy (NCBI): domain Eukaryota; kingdom Fungi; phylum Ascomycota; class Dipodascomycetes; order Dipodascales; family Trichomonascaceae; genus Casaregolazyma; species Casaregolazyma suthepensis. The sequence goes on from JAJMJB010000001.1 coordinate 129,747, forward strand.
AACTACACAACTAGTCTACTAGATCAACTCGGCCTTCGTCTACCTACCTTCACCTACCCTCTTTCATGTCGATTGCCCGTGTCTTTTGCCCCTGTAAAGACAAAAACACCTCACATGGACAAGTACCTTCTGGAATATACGAAAAAGACGGCGCGTTAGAGCTCGAATGGCTCTATTTCTGTGAAATATGCCGGACCATACGATGCCCACGCTGCGTGGATCATGATATTGTCGTGAGATTCTGCCCTACATGCTTAGTGGAAGTTCCTTCAAGTAATGCAAGGAATGCTAATAATACGTGTCCTCGGAATTGTCTTGCATGTCCTCAGTGTCAATCTTTACTGAGTGTTACGACGATAGATGGATCTGACTCTGAAGGAACGGTCCATTATGGCCTCGAATGCCCTTTCTGTGACTGGAAACTAGATACAGATAAAGTTCAGTTGATCAAATCACCAACAGGATCTCTGACTGATCAGGTCAGAGATCAGAAGCATCAGCATGAGAAGAGCCGATTTGAATACCTCAGAAGAAGCTACATGTCGGAGAAATTCAACAATTTGGACCTTTCTACGAGGAAAGAAAGTAGCAACAATACGCAGTATCCAGAATTCGTCAAATTACGCGCAAAGAAATCAGTACGCTGTCGTGGCTGTCGCCAGGTTTTGTGCAAACCGGAAACATCCATTGCATCTATGCTCTTCAAGGTTCAATCATCAGCACCAGCATTTTTGCCGAGAATTCGGTTATCGAAAAACATCGACGATCCTGCTAGTTCAGGTTCGATTCTGACAATATCAAACTCTCTTCCTTACCACTTAAAGGTCAACATATCAGCAGCATCAGACGAACGATCAAGATCTATAACAGTGCTTTGCCCATCCCTAGAACTAGAACCGTGTTTTGATAACGTCGATGGAAAATCACTTGTTCAAGCAGTTCCTAGCATATATATCTCGCGAGAAACGAACATTTCAAAATCAGTGTTCATGCAGGGTCTTCGAACTAACAACGGTGGAGTCGGTGGAATATACCAGAGTGGAAAATCGTGGAAAAGCATCATGATATCTCTGGGGCCACTGAAAAGCCCTACGATGACCACGGTACCATTATTTATAAGCATATCTTACATGGCCGAAGGTGAAGAAAGTGAAAACGGCTCTCCAATAGCTCCTGAGCTCGTTGAGTTTGGCTACTGGGCATTGATAGACACGTAAATGAAATCGCATGTAATATTATCTTCAATGTACAATTATACAGGAATGCCTGTCAGCTATCTAACAGAGGTCTTCTCTGTGCGTAGGAGGGCGATCTTTTGGGGCCTTTGGACGAGGTCGGGACTGCATCATCGCCCTCATCTTCGTCGGTAGTAGTGAAATCATAGTCGATGTCGTCATTGAGAATGTCTGGGCTGAGAAATCCATTGAGCTGAGGACCTGCACCGGGCTGTGGAGCTATGGTGGTTTCCTCAAGCAAGTCATAAGCAGTCTCATCATGCTCAGCCAGATCCATTCCCATGAGCTCTTGCTCCTCGGTTGCCCGTAACTTTAGACTGGGGACTTGTTGTATTAGTACCAAGATAACAAGAGACATGACATATGAATAGGCAGCACCAGCAACGCAGCCAAGGAGTTGGATAAAGGGACTAGATATGGAACCAGAAATAAGCCCACCGTGGGACCCCTTCACAGGGCCCTCTAATGCAAATATTCCAGTGAGCACAGTTCCTAACATGCCTCCAATTCCGTGAATGGCCAGGACATCCAACGCGTCGTCGATGTTGATACGAAACTTGATCCTGGTCGCCAAGTTACAGCAAATGCCACCCAGGATTCCGAAAACAGGAGTGCATATCGGTGTTACCAAGCCGGCTCCAGGAGTGATACACACGAGACCGGCTACCACGCCAGAGCAGAAGCCGACCAGAGACCACTTGCCTCCAAGACGGAAGTCCATATAGGCCCAGGTTATACCACCGAAAGCAGCACTAATCTGAGTATTAAGCAGGGCAATTAGAGCCTGAGCGTCGGGAGAGCCTGAAGACCCGCAATTGAAGCCGATCCAGCCAGCCCACAGAAAGGCCGTGCCAAAGACCACCAGCATTGTATTATGAGGTCGGTAATTGAGAGTAGCAGTTCCATGGCCAATACGTTTTCCAAGACAAGTCGAATAAGCCAAGGCAGAGAATCCACTAGTGATATGGACAGGCGTTCCTCCAGCGTAATCGAGGACTCCTATTTTCCAGGCCCACCCTTTTTGGTTCCAGGTCCAGTATGCGATTGGATCATAGACCAAAGTAGCCCATATTACCACAAACACGACTGTAGGAACGACTCTGCCTCTTTCGGAAGCACAGCCAATCATCAGAGCAGCCGTGACAGTGCTGAACATGCCATTGAACAAGCCCCAAGCTAGTTTGTGGACCTCTTGAACATGCGAGATCTTGCCAAACACCTGATTGTAGCCAACATACTTAAATGTGCCGATAAATAAGCCGCCGTCGTCGCTGAAAACAAGAGAATAGCCCACCAGAAACCACTGTATACTGATGATTGTCAACACTATGATGGAATAAGTTAGCTGAATCAGGCCATTCTTCCTGCGAGTCAACCCCGCATAGAAGGCGCCGGCTCCCACGACTATCCAGAACATGGCAAAGGTCGAGAAGATGAGAAATATCACGTCCAAGAAATCCTCTTCATTTTCAGACTGGTCCACCATGCTGGTGGTGGCTGATGGAATCCCGTCGAGAGTTATTTTTTTTGTTGTTGAAGCCTTGGTTTTTTAGACTTTGCTGCTGCGGCGCCCATGTCCAGGGCTCGTTTCGACGCGCGGCTGGACGTAGAAATACGAGGCGCCTGCGCGCGACTGGCTCGATACTGTTTCCATTCGTCCATTGTTTTGAGGGCGTTTTTCCAGTTCGTGGTTGTTTCCTGGAGTTGTTGCTCTAGTTGTTCGATCTGCTTCTCCTTGAGCTCCAGCTGCTCCACGGGAACAAAACTGGGATCGTTGAGAACAGCGAAGATTTCGTCGAGAAACGCTTGAATTTCAGCTGCGACGTCGTTTGTGTGGCTTATGCGTGTCGCTACTCCTGCACTGTCGGCATATGATCCTGTAAACTCGTATTCTGATTCAGACACCTCCTTATTGGTCGCCTGAGCCAGAGAATTTCGTATCTCGTATAGACTTTGTAGTAAAATGTCGTTTTCCTGTACTAGTTTCTCGTTCAAAGCCACCAGTTCTGAGCTCAGTTTCTCCACGGATTCCTCCTCGTACTGCAAATGCACATTATCCTTCGTTTTAAACGAGCTGAAATTCTTCGTCAGCGTCCCTGAAACGCCCATGTGTATTCGCACGCGCCGCGGATCACGCAGCCGTTCTTTCAGCGCCGATAACTCGACGTCTTTGCGCCGAACCTCATTGGCAAACTGCGCCTTGAGCTGCCCCACGGTCGATTTCAGCCGCGAATACGCATCCTTGGTGTTTGAATGGTCCAAACGAGCCAGATGAAGCGCACTTTCCTGCTGCTGATTCACCTGATCTACTTGCAATATCTGCCGTTCCAAAGCCCTCACCTGCCGAGCCCATTTCTCGTTTGCCTGCTGCTCCTTCTCCAGCTGAGTCTCCAGGTCTTTTACTTTCCTCTCTACTATCTCATTGGACTCGTTATCACCGTCCTCCGACTCCAAAAGCCCGTAAATCACGTTAATTATGCGCGTATCGTTCCTGAGCTCGGCCGTCGATAGCTCGTCTGAGTCCCCGTTTTTTTTCTTCAAACTCCTGAAATAGATCTTCTCATCTTCTTTCAAGTATCCCTTAGCTACTAACGTGCTATTAATGTGGTTGGCAGCGGAATCTAGATTGCCTAATACCATAATTGTAGGTGTATGGTGGTGTACCTAACTTGATCTGAGCATATGTAGTGAGCAAATATAAATAACATGTTTAAACCCCAAATCTACGTTATGTAAATGATGATATATATATAATGCAAATTAGAATATGATAGAGGGATATACCAGGGAATAGGGAATAACTCAGGGAATAGGGAATAACCAGGGTCGCATAGTGACTTGCCCCATACCGACCCGATTAATGGCCCCGTCACTCCTGAGGAACAAACGGCGAATATCCACTGTAATTACCCTGCTTCTCCAAAATCGCCTGTGCTGCTGGCCCCAAAACCGCTGTTAATGGCGTAGGCGGCGCTCCAGGAGTACTTGGGCCGGAACTGGCAAGAACCGTGGGAGCAGACATCATACTGCTGCTGGTTGAGACATCAGAGATCGATGGCCGTGGACCTGCAGATGAAGGATACGACTCACCCATAAATACCTTGTAACTGGAATATTCAAGCAGTGAAGGTATCTCCTTAGTCACTCGAGTCAACGTCGTTAGGTACGGCCTCACGTCAGCTAGAAACGGCAGGTAGTTCATCGAGCTCTTAGTAGCTGCCAGAATGGAAATGACCGACTTCAAAAACAAATTCAAATCATCCCAGAAACTTCGCCGATCCATCGCAGTACCATCGCTTATTACTGTTTCCATTCTCTGTTTTAGTTTTCGAGTAATGTCGACCCCGGCCACACACACCGAAGTCAAATCCCTCATTTTAGCAGCTGCCGTCGGCGAAATGCCTCCACCTCCAGATGACTGCTGTTTAGCTGTCTCCATAACAGACTTAGAGATAGTTTCCGTAAGGCGTCCCAGAACCGACTGAGACGCGTTAGCAGCTGCCAACACCCTCTCATATAGCTGGTCATCAGTGGAGGCTAAGACCGCAGCACGACGACGCTCTTCACCTCTAGCAGCCGGAGAAATGAAATCCTTGAAATCAACCGATGTCGGATCTCTAGGCTTTAATATATGATATGCATTGTGGAGCTCATGAAACGTGCCAAATAGTGTGAGAATCAAGCCCCGAACACATTTCACATCCACCAAAGGAGTAAAAGATTTCAGACGCTTGCAGAACCAGTCAACCAACCAATGAATATTTTCCGAGCAGCTGACAACCTCTGTGACTAACGAGTTGGCGTCCTTAGGCTCTTCCAAGCAAGCAGACAAACTTGGGATACTAGACCTGACTCTCTTGAGAAGAGACGTGAGTTCGTCAGCAAGACTCTTGTCAGGACAGAAATTAATGAATTTTCCCATTTGGTCGCTCAGCTCATTTGCACAATAAACAAGTTTCTGCGCAATTTCAATAAATCGGCTTTCGATTTCGTAATTAACAGCTTGTGACTCTTCCGGCAGTGTTTGCAGGGAATTAGGCGGACCAAACCTTGATATATTGCCCAGAATAGGATGATGTATAGTAGCTGGCTGCTGCTTAATAGTAGTGGCCCTAGGAGTAGTACCATCTGTAGCGTGAGAGTGTCCTGAAAAAGGTGATGGATCCCTAGAAAGATGAGGAGTTGTCGTAATGGAGGTGCTGTTAGCAGCAGAATGGCCCCCTTGTCTCGACGACTGCGTATGCGCTATAAAAGCATCTCTGTTTTCCAACGTACTGTCATGAGAAAGTCCACGAACATGCCTAGAAAACTCGTGAAAAGTGTCATGAACGTCACTGTCAGCCAAAGGAGACAGAGCTGCCGTAGTTGGAGAAAGCGAGGATACAGAACCATCACCAGGAGGCCTTGTTTTTCTCACAATAAAGCCCATACGCTTACTAGCACGGGAAACCGACCGGCTTTCAGAATTAGAGCGAAATCGGTCAGGGGGTATCGGAGGAGCCTGAAACTCCGAAGTAGGGGGCTGAGATGCATTAGGAAAAGTAGGAGATGTAGGCGACGTAGTAGCTGACGCTAAAGACGTAGGTTTTGGAAAGTCGTAAGATTCCAATTTTGCGTGCTGAGGATGAAAAGACGGCTCCGAAGAGAAAGCGTCGTGATTCAGTTTGTCTAGAATCAGAGTTCGATTGTCGTTCAAATATGCTTTCACCTTATCAACGGATTCAGTAGGACTTCCGCTGAATGTCTCAGGAGGAGGCAGAATAAGAGGATTGCCGTCTAGTTCCAAAAACTGTAAATTTTCCATATCTGCAATACATGGAGATAGGTATTCAAAGCTGTTGGAAGATAGCGAAAGAACCCGCAGATTGGTCCGTAGAAACTCGAGCTCGTCGGTATCTGGCAACCTTGATATCTTATTTTCAGAAAGATCGAGTATTTCCAGATTGGGGCATTTGGTAAGAACCATTGGAAACTCCTCCAGTCGGTTATTACGTATCTCCAGATACACGAGCTTGGACATGGCAGCAAACTCGCCGGGCAACGAGGTCAGCCAGTTGCCCTGCAGACTAAGTTTCGCCACCTTATCAGCCATCATCGATATCAATGGAACAGGCATATCAGCCATATTCAGGTCCACCAACTCCAAGCTCACATCGTCGTCCTCGCTCTCCTCACTTCCCGACGTTATAATGGATAAGTTGTCAACGCCATTCTTGGAATTGGCCTCATTTATAGCCTGGGCCAATATCTCCTCAGCGATGTGTAATAAGCGCGCCGAGTCGTCCATCTACGGACTTTATAGAAAGTAGTTGAGTTTGTAAAGGTTAAAGCAGTGTTTCATTTAAAGCCCAAATTAAGATCTTAGATCAGGGTAAATAAGGGGGAGCAAAATAAATTATAATATCAGCAACAAAATTATAACAAACAACTATGTATTAGCTATGTAAAAAAAAAACATCCTACAGTGTTTTAAAGAATAAAAGACCAAGTGCCAAATCTAAAAAAGTGTAAGAATGAAGTGATTACAGATCGGCATCGTCTTCATCAGGCAATGGCATGTTTGCAGCCTGTTCCATCTCCTGCTGGTATTTGTTCATCAAGTCGGCATCGACAGCAGCCTCAGGAGGAGCCAAAGCTGGGGCAGACACAAACTCTAGGTTGGGCTTGCCGGTGAGTTTTCGGGCCAACCACAAGAAGGGCTTCTCGAAGTTGTAGTTGGACTTGGCAGAAATATCATAATATTGCAAGTTCTTCTTTCGGTGGAAGGTGATGCTCTTGGCTTTGACTTTTCGTTCCTTGACGTCAACCTTATTTCCACACAAAACCACCGGGATGTTTTCACACACTCGAACCAAATCTCGGTGCCAGTTGGCGACATTCTTGTAACTCAGACGAGATGTCACGTCGAACATGATGATGCCGCATTTTCCATTGATATAGTATCCATCTCGCAATCCACCAAACTTCTCCTGGCCGGCAGTGTCCCATACTTCGAATTTTATCTCGCCATAGTTGGTGAAAAATGATAGGGGATGAACTTCTACACCTTGGGTGGCGTCGTATCTTTTTTCGAATTCACCTGTCAGATGTCGCTTGACAAAGGTTGTCTATGGGGGTTAGTTGATTTGTTATGGAAACTTGTATGATAGAGAGATAAATAACAACTAATCTTGGCAAATAAAACTTGCAAACTAAAACCTTGAAATAACCGCCAAAATCCTTATTATACCCATTCCACTCCTATCATACGATTCGGCGCTTAATCAGATGATGACAGCTCCATGATATCCAACAATGGATTGCCTACAACAGCCATTGAATAAACCCATCACTTACCTTACCGGTACCTCCATCACCCACGAGGACCAACTTGAACATGGGGACTTCATTTTGCTGATTGTTCATGATGAAATTTTTTGGTGTTGTGTATTTTTTTCAGTGAATGAAGTATGCAAAGAAAAATTTGAAATATAAAGCAAACTATGTAAACAGGAGGCAGCCACGTGACTGGGACCCAAAATTGCAAATCACCAAAAAGAACTGTTTAGAAGACCAAAACTAGTAGTTACGTTAGTTTTTTTTACCAGCATGTTTGCATTATCTTCAGCAAGATATATTGCTGGAGTTCGCATGAGATCAATTGCGACTCAAGGTAGAGTGATAACACCGATCCGTAAATTCAGCTCGGGGTTCGATATAAGTGATTATCATACCAAATCGGACCAAGCATTGGAATATATCACCGAGCAATATGAAATATTGGCTGAAAGTATACCGGAAGTAGATGCTGATTTGGCTGTAAGTAAAACAAGTAATAATGGTATTTAAAATGCTAAAAAAACTAATCTTATAGCAAGGAGTTCTTACATTGATATTACCACCAATTGGAACCTACGTTATTAATAAACAGCCTCCTAATAAACAAATCTGGCTCAGTTCGCCTATTTCGGGTCCTAAGCGATATGACTGGATCAAAGACAAATGGACTTATAATCGAGATAATTCCACCTTGGGTGATCTTCTAAGGGCCGAGACTCGTCTGGTGACGGATGCTAAGGGGGTTGAGCCCGTGGATTTTGATCAATTGGATTAGAAGTACCATACGTGTATATAAGAATTCGTACGAGATATTGAAAATATTGCAGATTCTCATTTTTAATTGTATTTTTTGGGGGCAGTTTGTCACAATGCTGCTAGTTTAGTGTCTGCCCCGCTTTAGATAGACAAAGGCGGAGAGATAGTGATTTAAGTTCTGCACACAACTTGAAAATTTTCAGAAAGTAGTAGCGGAGAGTTTTTGCTGATTTTTTCTATTTCAGTAATTCTCGCTTAATCTTGTTAATATGCCTAGCGTAAATAGACTGCCTGCTCCGGCTGTTCCTGAGGGATGGCTCGCACAGTTTGACGAGAACCATAAGACTTATTACTATGTAAATTTGGCCACTGGCAAAAGTCAATGGGAACAGCCAATTACTAGGAGCAGAAGTAGCAATGGAAGAGATGCCAGTACCAGAGACAGGACTGGTGGTGACGATAAATCTTCGTCTCGGGCAAGTCAGCAGCAGGACCGACCTCCTGGATACAATCAGCAGCAATCTACTCAAAGAGTTTCACGTAGTCCTGAGCCAGTTAATGGAGCTGGTGGACGTAACGTCTATTCTCAGCAAAGTTACGGGAATCAGGTACCGACGCATACATACCATCATCAGACAATTTACGTGCAACAACAGCCTCAAGTCATGGGATATGGACATAGGCCAGGAGGCGGTATGCTGGAAGGAATGCTTTTAGGGAGTATGATGTCTTCTAGGAGGCATGGACGGAGGAGAGCTATGAGACGTAGATGTTAGGCATAAGCGTTACGAAGGGTTGGTTTATTATTATTGTTATTATTGACGATTGCATGTCTGTATTCATTCTTTTTACGGTATTCTCGGCTTGGTATTCATTCTTAGTTTGGTATTCGGTCTTAGTTTGGTATTCGTACCCGGCTTGGTACATTCTTCGTCTTGATTCATTGTCTTACGTTTGTCATCGCACTCGTTTTTACCTCTCTAAGATCGCTCAGGAACCTAACAACGCCTTACATGTCATTTCATAGCCGTTCAGTACAATTAAATACCTCATTGCAAATTCCAGCCGAATATTAGACGACTGAGTCTCACCGCGAATACACTTTCAGGTATCATTTTACCAGAATACAATTATAAACAAATGTTCAAATTCTATAAAATCTACATAACTCACGCTTCTTACCAATCAAATGTTATTATCAAATGTTATTATCAAATGTTATTATTGCATCTCCGTTCACATCGGCTAAACCGATCTACACCACATCAGATATAAACAAACCAGCAACCAGATTCCATCCAAGTTTTAGCCACGATTCCTAATAACCACTAATTATAATTCTTGCTACATAAAACGATCATATTTTCCCTGTTGTTTCACCCATTGCACATCCCCCCCGATATTCGGCTATAAAACTCAACGAGGCAATGCTTTCAAATCCGCCGCTAAGATTACCCATTTTTAACAAAACTTGGCAAGCGCAACTACCACCAACTTCTGACAAACAACCACCAAATGTCCAGTGCAAGTAGACCGCCGCCTCCTGCTGTTCCAGACGGATGGATCGCCAAGTTCGACGAGAATTATAAGACGTACTATTACGTGAATACTGCCAGTGGAAAAAGCCAATGGGAGCAGCCATCTGGAGCCTCTGATAAGCCGTCAGGGCCACCTCCATCTAAAGACCAACCCCCTGCATATAGTCAGCAGCAGCAACCTCAACAGAGAGCTCAATATAACGCTTCGCCTAGGTATGGCCCAGGACCAGGGCCTGGTGGAGCTGCTGGCTACTACGGTGGTGGTGGTGGATATCCTCAGCAAGGCTATGGAGGGCCTGGACCTGGATATCAGATGCCACCTCAGGGGGGCTATTACCAGCAACCATATCCTCCTCCTCAACCACAGGTAATGCCTGCACAGCAGCAGCAGCGTCCTCAGCACAACTACGGAGGAATGGCCCTTGGTGCAGGAGCAGGTTTGTTAGGAGGTATGGTTCTTGGTGATATGATGGGTAGTCATAACGATACTACGGTTATAGACAACAACTACTATGATGACAACAACAATAACTTTGATAACGGAGGAGGAGACTGGGGAGGAGGGGGATTTGACAACGGGGGGTTTGATGATGGAGGATTTGGAGGGGGGTTTTAGGCATGGAGGTCGGGGCCTAGTAGTTGTGATCTGGGCCCAGTTGTGCTGATTGAGACCTAGTTATCCTGATTTAGACCTAGTTTTCCTGATTTCCTACTCCATTGCTAAAGTCTGATGTATAATAATCTAATGCATTGCAGCTATATTTTAGATAAAAAGTAAACGTACATAATCCAAGTTTTTAAACGTATAATCCAAGTTCTCTAAACGTACAGATCCAAGTTTCTAAACCTTTCTACTTCTTGGTCTAGGTGAATTAGTTCTTAATTCCGTCTCACTGCTCTTGCCCACGTCCTGCTTGGGTGACTCAGCTTGCTTTTGCTGCTCCTGCTGAGCCCGAACCTCGGCAACAAACCAGGTGATGGCTGCCCAGAGCCCGGATGAAAGTATTAAAAGAGCCAGGAAATGGAGGTTTTTCGTGGCTATTAAGAGCCCTAGTAAAAGTAACACCAACGATGCAAAGGACGCATGAGTAGCATATACTAAAGCAGGAGTAGTTCCTGGGGTAAATATCGATTCCCATAGGTCTATTATGAAAGTAGCCATTTTGAGAGTTGGGGGGTTTTTTTCAACTAAAGTTCAACTAAAGCTGGTGGTTTTATAGTTCTTATGCTTGAAATTTATAGGTGATGATTTGGCTGGGAAAAGATGATCTAGGCTCAAGGTGCTTATCGGATAGTGATGAGATAAAGAGAGATGAAATATTGGCAATTATGCGCAGTTTGGATATTATTCAAAGTGGATATTCCTGAATATCTCGTATATCTGAAATAATAAATTTCCGAAGTTTTTTGACCGAAAAATCTCCAGTACCTTTTCTGCTCATTTACCCCGATTTTAGCATAACCACTAGCACCAGTGACTCACTAAATCACTTAAATAACACACTTCAATAACAAAATATATTATAAAGCCCTAATAATAGCAACTAACCAAGAACTCCACAAAAACCACACCCCAAATTATCATCAGTTACCATTCTCCAAAGCAGCCGTTCTCTTCTTCCAATGCTCTGCTTCTCTCCATGCCTGCTCAAGCTCCGTCTGTAGCGACTTATTTCGAGTAGTAAACTCACTCAACGTCTGCTTCAGCAACAGCTCCCCGTAATTCCATTCCTCCCGGTTCTTCTTGGCTTCAGCCTGAAGTTGGTTGATATAATCAGTGGCCTTTTTCAGAATCTCTCCCTTATGCTTGCCACAATTCGGAACAATTAAAGCCAGCTCATCGATTCCTTTATTAATAGCTTCTCGGCGCCTTCGTTCAACCTCCTTATGGTTATCACGTCTCTGGCGCCGCCAGTCCTCGCTATGTGATTCTGATTCAGAGGGCTCGGACTTCTTACTATTGTCACGGAGTTGCTGTAACAAATGGTCGTCATCGTCCGGAGCCCCGGAATAATGATCCAGCCCCGACGAGCCCCCAGCTCCTGCCTGGCCGTCTGCACCAGTGGCTCCATAGTTGCCGAACTTGGCTACAGTAGCAGCAGCAACGCGGAGAGACGGGTCTTGAGCGTCAGATTGGCCGTTAGAACCGTCTGTTTTCGAAGAGCCGTCCCGGTCATAGAGCTGGTTATCAATGGCGATTGCCGTCTCCTTATCTTTATCCAATCTCCTCTTCTTCACATTACTTTCCATGTTAACTTGCATCTTGACTTTAGTTTAGGTCCTTGTAGGTCACGTTTGTCATGTGATGATGGAAGAAGTCAGGTGTTTGCATAATTTTGGACTTGAAAAACAGGATGCTTTGTTGTGGGGTATATCTGAGCACGGATGGGTGGGGGGTTTAATGAGCGGAGGATAGGATATTAGATAGTTACATGTATTATAATTATTTTAAGTGGATTTTGATTATTTATATGGGGTTATTGAGTGGTAATTGAATAGGATTATATTATGTGATAAATAGGTTAGAGGCGGTGTTATGAAACATTCAATGTTCTAGGAATAATTAGATACTTAGATCAAACTCCTAAGTAACAAGTCTTTGGTTCAAGACTGTCTATGTTCAAGACTGTTTGTATATCGAATAATCTTAAATCTCATACAGTTGAATACAATAGATCCAATCTCCATGATTTGATATGCAATGTTTCATATGCGATGCTCACCAAGGCTAATGCACATCTCTAGCCGGATCAGATCATGGCCCGATCTCATCTATACCCTTCTCTCCTGAATAACCTCTAAATTCCCCGAATAAACATCTATGCAAATGAAACCTGTTTCTGAGGACCCTTCTTCGTATTATTGCCCTTCGTATTACTGCCCTTCGCATTGCCCTTCGTATTACCCTTCGTATTGTCCTCCGCACTCTTCTTCGCCTTTCTCCTCCTCAATGCAGCCTTCTTGTTCTTCAGCGCTTTCGCCTTCTCCTCCTCATTTGCCTCCATTTCCTTACGCTTCAGCTCCCGAATCTCCTCCAGCTGTCTAGCCTTCTCTAACTTCGATGCATTCACACTATCCAGCTTCTCATTTACACTATGCATTATTCTCATAATAGTCTGATGACTAACAGCAAACTTCTTGCCCTTTTTACCCTTCTTCTTAACACCTTCAGGATCTATGGATTTGTTCAATTTAGGAATGCCCAGCTCTTTTTCCGTGTATTGTCGAGGTGTTTTCCACTTCTTCTTGAATATCTTTGATTTACTTGAGTTTGCATTAAGATAATTTTTCGATTTAACTGATAACAGGTTCGAGGACTTCTTATCACTGACTATTTCAGCTTCATTTTTCCTTGTAGGGTTTGTTTTCGCTTGTTTACGAGCTTTGGCCATTATGGATGATGCTAAAATTTTAATAGAATCCAAAACATTTAAAATATTAGCCTTGCAACAAACAGCCAAATTAGTCAACAACAAGTGAGAAGTAGATGGTGAAGTATATAGTGAATAATTATCAGGAATAAAAATAGAAAATATATCCTGTATTTTCTATAACCTTCTATATCTACATTATATAGCATTCTGATCAACTGCTGCCTGAGACTTCAAATGAGATGCTGAACCAAAGCTCTCCAACGTCCCCTGAACAAGCTTCTTCTCCTCGTTTATATCCAGTTTAAACGTTGTAATACTGCAATTATGAGGAACTACCAGATCTGCTGTAGAAATATCATCTGAAAGCTTATATCCTCTCTTGTTGACCGAATAAGCCACAAACTTTGAAGTCACACTGCCATGAGATACTATCACTACGTTTTTCCAGTCATTTTCAATCGAAGCATCAATTATGTGATCCCAGAAATGTGTCAAACGCTCTATACATGCATGATGTGATTCTCCAAAATCATGCAATGTTTTACCTCTTGATCCTGCATACTCCTGAGCTTCCTTCACCGTCATTCCTTCTACAACTCCCATACTACGCTCACGAAGATTCGCACTATATGTGATTCCAGGACTCTGCTCTGAACCTTCAATAATCTTTTCTGCAGTCATTTTACATCTACTAAGATCGCTACTAAAGATATGATCAATGATAATCCCCTGTTTCTTGAAGTACTTTCCCGTACAACTAGCTTGATCTATACCGTGATCATTCAAAGGAACATCCTTATGACCCTGAAGTATCTTACGTTTATTACTATCTGTTTGTCCATGACGAATCACGTACACTTTCAGCTCTCTCGTATTACCCATTTGTTGAGATGTTGATGATTCAATCTGCGGCTTAGAAAATGGAAGATTTAAAGTTTCTCCGAAATCCAACTTAAATACGGCGAAAATCAGTCATTGAAAAATTCGTATAAAAATAATAAATTATTTGCTTAATTTCTATATAAAAACTTATGCAACCAAAGACATTAGCTTAAACCAAAGAGCAGATCAGAGATATCTATACTTGAGAGTCCTCTGCTCGCTTTCGCGACAGGAACCGTCTCTTTCCAAACTTGTAAAGTTCAACAATAGCAATAAAAAATATTAATCCTCCAAAAGCCACACCAAATTCCCAAGAAATCGGAGAATGCATGAAGACATTTTTGTTAATGACAGGAATGTAGATCACAGGGAAGATCGTGAAGAATCCAAGTACAACACTCCAGAACAAAAATTGATTTTTCCATAGTCGTCTAGGGAACGTAAAGGGAGATCGTCGCATGTCTACGATTTCCCATGCCAGAAAGAGCAAGCACCATGTCATCTCAGCAAAGGCTGTAGATCTGGCTCGGAACACATAACGGCACTCCTGTGAATATGACTCGTTACAGCCATGACCAAGATCACCATCGCCTTGCCCATAGACAATTCCAACAAATGTAACCATACAGATGACAGCCAGCCAAAAGCCATAGACAAGCATGTCTATAATAACCTCAGGAGTAAACACTGCTTTCTTCGGGTTCTTAGGCTCTTGCTCCATGATTCCAATATCTGCAGACTCCACTCCTAGACCCATTGCAGGAAATGACGAGGTAATCATAATGATCCAAAGTACCTCAACTGGTGACAATGGAAATACTGAGAAACCATCGTTGTCTTTGCATGCAAGTGCAATTACCAGGAACAAAACTTGAGACACATTTCCTGCCAGCAAATGCAGAACAAACTTTTGAATGTTACTTGCCATTCGTCGTCCTTCTTCAATAGCATTTATGATCGAAGCGAAGTTGTCGTCACTCAAAACAATGTCGGAGGCATCTTTGGCTACATCTGAACCAGCCATACCCATAGCAATTCCAACATCTGCTTTCTTTAAACTAGGAGAATCATTAACACCATCACCAGTCATTGCAGTAAATGCATTTCTTCGATGTAGTGCGTCAATCATTCTAACCTTAGTTTGAGGAGCACATCGCGCAATAACAAGAGGCAGAATTTCAAGATTGTCAATCTGTTCATCCGTCATGGCATCAAAGTCAGTGGCGGACATAACCATGCTCTTTACGACATCAGCAGCCCGGTTTCCATAGTCAGCAGGAAGAATGCCTACTTCCCTTGCAATTGCTCTAGCGGTGCCAATATGATCTCCAGTTAACATGTGAACGTTAATACCGGCAGCATGACATTCAGCGACAGCAGGGGCAGACTCATTTCGGGGAGGATCATATATTCCAATCAGACCCAGAAAGGTGAGTCCACTTTCAACGTAAGACCTCTGCTCTGAATCCTTCATGGCCAAAACTCTCTCGTAATAGTCAGCCTCTTCGTTCTTGTAAGCAAAAGCAAGAACCCTGAGACCTTTATCTGCCAACTCTTCAACTTTATCAAAAATAACCTTGTGATCTTGCTCCTTGAGAGGAATTGGGTCGAGAGAATCTGGGCTGGACTCACCGTACCAGTTTGAACAGATGCCAATGATTCTTTCTACAGCACCTTTGGTAAAGCTAACTGTGCGAGAATCCTTTTCATCTTCCACCTTTCCATAAAGAGAAGTCATTCGTTTAATGGAGGAGTCGAACGGATACTCAGTAATGAGTTTATATTCCTTGGAGTCATTGAGTGTATCAGTTTCATCCGAGTCAGCTTGGCTAAATCTCTCTCTAGAATAGTTAAGCCTAGAAACAAATACTTGAAGAGCAATTTCAGTGGGATCACCATGACAAGTAATTTCATTGGTAGCCTCATCCTTTTTGACCGTTGCAATATTGGCCATGGAAGCGGCCATGACGAGATTTCTCATTCTGTCATGCTTGGCCATCTCTTCCTCAGAAACTTTAACTTCTGTTCCATCATGAAGTACAGCGGTAGTTTTACCAATTGTAAAATCAAAAGAGCTGTTTTCAGAATCAACTTCCATATGGCCAAATCCAGGAACCCAAGCTTTCTTGACAACCATCTTTCCCTGTGTCAAAGTACCAGTCTTATCGGAGCAGATATCATTCACGGCGCCAAGAGATTCTAACGAGTCCAGTTTTCGAACAATCACATGCCGTCTGACCATTGCTTTGGCTCCCATTGCCATTGTAATGGTAAGAACCACCACCAAAGAGGATGGAATCATAGACAATGCTACGACTATGGCATAAACAGCTACTTCACGAGTAACATTGAACTTCTGGGCAGCCATGGCAATGATAGCAAGTAATACAGCTACTCCAAAGAGGTAAATTGCAAGCTTGGACAAGAGACGATGAAGAGGAGTGCCGACTGAGACTCCTAGAAAAGCGCCAGTTACATCCTTAGCAGCTCCAAGTAAAGCAGGGACAAAGTCGCGCTTTCTTTCGGTGTTTATAGATCGGACGCTTCTATTTGAAGAGTCTTTAAGAGAAGCTGCTATAGAACCAATCTGACTATTCATACCGGTAGCCACGACAATTCCTAGGGCTCTTCCTTTAGTGACAGAAGAGGAAGAAAAGGCCATGTTGACTCTGTCTCCAACAGGAGACTCAGGATCTACTACAATGTGTGGATCTTTGGCAATTGGAAGAGACTCACCCGTTAGTAGAGCCTCGTCAGTTTCTAAATTCATCGAAGAGACAATACGAACATCAGCAGGAATGGTTTCACCATCTCTTATAGATACCAAGTCACCAGGAACAACGTTAGCAGAGGGGATGGTTTCATCATTACCGGATCTTATAACTCTGGCGGTCGGGGAGGAAAGAGAACGAAGAGCAGCCATGGTTTTCTCGGCGCTAAACTCTTGAATGAAGCCAACAACAACGTTGATGAGAACAACGCCGCCAATTACGCCACCGGAAATCCAGTCTTTGATGGCCAAAGAAATAGCCATGCAAATAATAAGCACTAGGATCATGGCGTTGCAAACTTGGCGTAGAAAGACCTGCCAGAAGCTGACGCCGCCGCCATTGTCGAGAGAATTGGCTCCATAAGTAGCTAGACGATCTTCAGCATCTTCATGAGTTATTCCATTTGAAACATCGGTTTTGAAGTATTCAACGACATCCTGAATCGACTGCGCCCACGGAACAAATCCTTGTGGGGTAGATGAGCCATCGCGGCTTTGATCAGTGTCTTTACGTTTCACAATACTCGAGGAATACACAGTGTTAGAATCCGAATAAGTTCTCGAAGCCTTGAAATTATTATCGGACTCAGAAAACTTCAACATTATTAATTAACTGATGATTTACAAGGGGAAAACCCCTGCTTTTAAATCACAGGACCCGGACAATATCTCGTTGAATTTTTTCTTGGCGTTCCTTGGCATTCTTCTCTTCGAGTCGAAAATAACTGCAATATCTTGGCAGCACCCGATGCCGAGATCTGGGCATTTAGCCTCGGCATGTGATGACAAACTAAACGAGAGATTATTACAAAACTTAAAATCCCGGATTGATCGGGTTTCCAAAACCAGTATATATTTGTAAACCTGACATTGTGGGTTGTGATATCTCGTATAAATCTCTTTGTGGAGATCGTCAAACGGGAAGAAAAAAAAACGAACCCTTGACAACAAACGTTCGAGAAGCCCAGGGCTAGGGTAAGCAAGTCGGGTTTGATAACTTCCGAGATAATAATTATAGCAAACTATCTGCATATGAAACATACGTAAAAAAAAGAGAAATTAAAAAGAAAAAAAAACACACTTATCTAAGCCAATCAAAAGACGTATAGATATGCAAAATTCACCCATATAATTAAGTCGACCGAAAAAACACGTGCTGCATGCAAAATGAAAGGAAACTGCATCACGTACAACAAAGACATTTACGCAAAAAGCTAGTTTTACGCAAAAAGCTAGTCAAATAACAATCAAATATCAGAATCCTCATAATCCTCATATCCGCTAAGTGAAGCCGACGTTATGTTATCTTCGTCGTCTTCAACCACGCTCCATTCTGCCCCATCGTGAGGTGAAGCAGCCGATTCCACGCGTTTTGAAGATCGGCTCGTTCCCTGTGAAGGAGGCTGGATCTCTGATGTAGGGTACGTCGCAGTAATAACCTGTTGAATTTTATCAAGACCACTTTCAGTGCGATCCATCTCGGCCCGGAAAGCTCCCATCTGGTTCTTAAGCAGCTGCACCTGTTTGGCCATGGTCTGCACAAACACCCCGTATTTGACCCTATCAGCGTGCAACTCCTTACCACTGTTGAGATAATTTACAAGATAAGCCACGGGATCGGTAAATGGCTTGGACCGAGTGAGCCATAGCAAGAGAGATCTCTTCTCGGTCCGGAAGTCTTCCCAAGAGATGCCCGGCTCTATTTCTGGTCGTAGAATCTTATAAGACGGGAATTTGGCCTTGATAAGATTGTTCAAGTTTTTGAAAAGTCCACTGAAAACCCACTGCAAAAAGTACAGCTCATCTTGACTGGCCCGATCCCTGCCATTGTCCTGAGCAACATTGATTGGAATCTCTTCCAAAGATATGGTTGGAGGATCACTGTAGGCGTTGATTTTACAGCTTATCAGTATATCATCTCTGTAACCATTCTTTAGAGCCATTTCAACCACGTCCAATGACTGGGTCTCAAGAGCTTTACTGAGGGTATCAGTGCTGCTATTACGCTGTAAAGCCATAACTAAAGGCCTGTATTCCTCAAACCCCGATACTCGTTATAAACTAAACTAAAATAGTCGTAAAGTCTAGAGTTCTTCGTTGTTACGTGTAAAGGTACCTTTTATGCGATTGATGAGTTTCTTATCGTGATTTGGAATAAAATCACGAGTTGCAACGATAAGCTATCGGTTGGGATGAGCAACGTGAAGCTTAGGTGATTTGACTATAAATGCATTTACATTATTTACTAGAATTATTTACTTGTTTAGAACATTATTTCTTGCTTAGAGACATTACTCTCATTTCTCCAGAATAATATTATCCCATCGTCCTTCTACCCAGTCTGTCCAAGCCTTCCAGTATCCCTTTTCCAAATAGGACACATATCGTTTCGTGTCGAAAAGAGCCGATTCAAACCGATGTTCAAATAGCCTCTTTCGAATGTTCATTAGAGCATCTCGGCCTTGTGCTGACGAGCCTAGGTATACTGTCAGTTGCTCATACTCCTCCTCTGAATGTACCGTCAATTTCGAGTACAATTCTCTGTTCTCATCCGATTCCGGATACGCAGCATTTGCAATAGATGAAGATATTCGCGAGCACAGCTTATGAGGATGTCTAGGATATGTTATCATTGGCGTGCACGACCATAAGACATCTGCTGCTGTTGTATGACCACTGCATTCGGCCGTATCCAAAACCAAGTCGCAAACTCGAGTTCGGAATATATGCGCGTCCTTCATTGCAACAGGAGTGAATATTATTCGACTCACCACATCTTCTCTTCCTCCCGTCCATTTACGCGCATAGCGAATGAGGTTTTCTTCGGCAGCCTTGGGGAACTCCAGCAGCCACAAGTATGATTCCGGCATCTGGCTGAGAATTCGCACCCATAGAGCAAATGTGACCGGCTCCAGTTTATAAAGTTGATTAAAATTAGCCATTAAGAACCAATCCGGGTTGAGGTTCGGGAACATCTTCTTCCTCATGGATGCTCTCAGTTCAAGTTCCTGTTGCCAGTCGTGCGACTTTTCGCGGCGAATATCCGGCGCACTCTGGCGATGATCACAGCAAAACAGCGTGTCAGGCATATAAATAATTTTCTCCTTCTTATATGGAGACAATTCATTAGGCAATGACATGGGAATAGCTATCCTGTCACCCAAAATGTAATCGATCCATTCTGCTCCCATAGTACCGGCAAATCCCATGAGACAGATTTGAACAGGACATGGACGCAAGGCAAATATCTCATTCATAGCACCCTTGGTGAAGCCATTGAGATTTACCAGCACGTGGATCCCGTCACCCACAATCTGATCAGCAATATCCTGAAATGACCAGCCAGCCACATCTCGAAAGACATGTGCTTCACGCTCAATTTTCTTTCGATACTCCGAGTTATCGCTCTGTGAAGTGGCATATACAAAAGGTAAAGCCTTGGATTTGTCATGGAAACCAAACACACTTTGCATGAGATGTGCCAGAGGATGATCCACGAAATCAGACGAGACATATCCTACTCTAAGCACGCCATTCTGAGGAGGACTAGGAGGTGAGTAAACATGCCTTGAAATATCTGACCGTGTCAATGTCGAAACAGAAATCCTGGTTGCACACTTCTCGGAAATTAAGCGAACCATGTCAGGCTCAAAAGGAAGCGTAAAAGTATGAAAAGGCAGTACAGATGTAGCCAATGGTACAACAAGCATTCCAGGAATATTTGGTCGTAGATACTTGCTGCCGTCCCCATTAATCCCATTGAGCCTGTCAATATACCAGTTTCTCTGTCTTTCCTTGGTCGTCTGCTCTATCAAGCTCATGACCATTTGACCCTCGTCCATCTTGCCAGACCATTGAGCCCAAGGCACTGGAATATCCCTTCTGCCGCCTGTAAGAATACTTGGTAAATGAGTGATCTCCTGAAATAATCGACCATTCTCCAGCCGTTCAATATAATTAATTAATCCCAAACCCCATTTATGGGTCTCCTCAATCTGATTGATTGCTGCCTGTACAGCCATATTAACCCAGCCATCTGCTGGAGCATAGACAAGATTATCGTCCTTGTCGACGGCGAGCTTTTCCCAACCATATGATCCCCGTCCTGTCCATAGACACAAGCTTCCGTAGCAATTAACAAGACCAGCTACAGCCTCAGGAAATTTGTCGTCATTTTTCACCGCACTTACATAATACTGAATGGCTTCCTTGAGTCGACCCCGGTCTTTCAAGCAACTGGCAAGGTTGACCAAAGCAATGACGAAATCCGGATCAACTTCAATGGCCCGCATATAAGACGTAATAGCTTCATCAATGTGGCCCTGCTGACGTAGTAGAGATCCCAGATTTGTGTGAAGATGAGGATGCTTCGGATCAAGAGCAAGTCCCTGTCTGTAATATTCCATTGCTCGAGTCTGTACAGATGTCGAAGAAACACTACCCATTTTCTCATCCACCTCTTCCACGCAGCCAGTTAGAAGAATCCCCATATTATTAGCAGTGCTTGGAGACTGATTGAATGAGTAGGAAAGCACGTATAAAGAAAAAATATCCAGGGATGTCGGGGCATTACCGTTAATATAGATTATCTTGCTCGGATAACCAGAATTCACACCGTCCTGTAACAATTTGGCCAGATTAAGCAGACTGTTGGACCAGATTGTTTCAATAAACCCACAGAACTTGTTGAGAACGTCTTCACCGGGAAACAGCTGAGGGTTGTGTGAAATCTGCTTGGCCGTTTTCAGACACAGAGAAGCAGCAAACGGCAAGCGATTCCAATAATTAGCAAAGAGCAGTTTGCGACATCGTACAGCATCTTCTGGAGATACGTAATATCCGCGGTCCTTGTAAAGTTGAACCACACCGCTTATGAGCTTCGATATGCCATTCGGAGAAATATCTTGCTGAGTTCCAATGCCCGCATGAAGACTCTCGGCAGCACTATAACCGATTCCTAGCATTGCAATAAATGAGAAAAATTTCGACGCTTCGACATAGTAGCCGGCAGAAACCAGTATGGAACCCAGAGTATGGTGCAGAGACAAACATCTGGTCCACTCGTAGAGGTTTTCCGGGTAAAACGAGCCGAGAACTTGGTTCAAAGTAGAGATGGCTTCCTTGTACTGCTGCTTGCCGGAAAGTACCAAACAGTGCCGTTCTAGTTCCTCATAATAATTGAGCACATTGGTTTGCACGGGCCAAGGCCCTTGGTCAGCAACCTTATGGTCCGAGGACGAGTTATGAAATTTGGCAAAGTTGCCAGAAACATTATCACGGACTCCATTTATTAGTCCTCCATCCATTCTAGCAAAGTTGCGCGAGTATGGCTTATATATAGTGAGATCGTCCTGTGCCAAGATCTTCTTCTCCACAAACTAGGCTAGTAGTCGGAAAAAAACGCTGGTTAGCGAGATTATAGTCGTAATTTATACAGACTAATGGTATGAAGCATGCAACTTTCCGTCTTATGGTGGTAAGATGGTAGATAGAGTCCCATATGCAGAAAATGTCGGTCGGTTATGACCTGGTTACCCAAACGGGCATTTATGATATCATAGGTGAGCGGGCAACATAGCAAAGAGGGAAGTTGGGGAAAAGAGATGAGAGAGGGGAGGAGGAGAGACTTGAAGAAGCAAATATATCTAATAATGCCATCTAATGCCATCTAATGCCTTTCTTTGCTTTGCCTCGCTTGTTTCAATACCCATCTGCTCGTTCTTCGAACCTTACCTTACCTTCCATCCATGTCTCTCTCTTGCATACACAACGTCATGTACACACACATCATCACACTATTTCCCCCTGCTGAGGCTTATATCCGATGATCCGTGCATGGATAAAGGTTGCTATGGCTCATTCGGGCCACATTTTTCACATGTAGATAAGCCATTGTAATGGTTGAGGTCATAAATTTCTCCTACTCTGCGCAACCTGAGTCAATTGACGGAGTCGACGGCATGCGGTGGATCAATGCATTACGTAGTTTAGGTTCAAACGTTGCACAAACGGATAGTTGCTCGAGCAGTTTTTAGAAGCGGAGCAAGAATTGTGATTTATGGAGGAAATTGCGAGTAAATAGGTGTTGAGGGGGAAATCGAGGGACGTTGAGTCGAGATAGAGCAGGAGCGGAGCAGAATAGATAGGTGATAAATATTCATAAAATAGCATCTAAAAAAAGCATCTGATAAAAGTTATAGAAATCAAGTACTAGCTATATAACAAGAACAAAAGTAACACAAAAGCAACAATCACAGTCTACAAGAAACTAAGTCTAGACTCTAGAGCTATGCAACTGCTCTATGCACTCTCACCTACTACTGCTTGACCCCCACCGGACCTCCAACGAGCACCAAGCACATGCACCACGCGAATGCCTTCTTACGCTCTCCTTTATTCACCCTTTATTGCTATATTTATATTTACGCCATATCGCCGTAAATTCCAACGGTACTGATGGCAAATGCTAGACTATAGATGATTGCAGTAGCTAGACTTATATTCTTGATTTTCCCATACTCAGCCTTGAAAGCCTCACTATTGTACTGGTCTGAACCCGTGTTATCAGATCCCGCAGCTGTTGCCGATGCTTTATCGCTGTCAGACGCCTCGCTGAGCACGTGAGCGTACACTGAGTCGTCCAGCATCGAAGGCTCGTCACTTCGCTCCTTGAATGACACTGGCTTATCGGCAGTAGTATCCTCTAGAGAAATAGGGCTCAAGGTAGCATCGTCACCTGCATCGGAATGCTTGAGCAACGATAAAAGTCGCGTTCGGGCCTTATCGACAGCAGTCTCGAAGTAGCCAAGACTACTTATCAATGGGACAGAAAGGGCCGAATACACCAAATACGGATGCTGAGCAGACGGCTTGGCAAAGACAAATGCACTGGCCAGGCAGACAAAGGCGCTTATCGACATGAAATTGATAAACCTTGTGGTTTTGGCCGAAATGGTCTTGATAATAGATGCCCCAACCACTCCGCCATCGGTAGCCTGAGATAATCCCGGCAATACCACGTAGTTGGTGGTAATAGAGGATCCAGCGAGGATTCCCAGGGAGACGGTACCGATAACTTTGGACAGAATGAGTAAATGGTTCACCATGGTTGTGGGTCGGATAAGAAGGTCGGGTTTGCCACAAGAAGAGGGAGAGGAGAAAAGGACAAGTGGGCTGGTTGTCATGGGAACGGCAGGAGGCAGGAGAGAGTAGTTGGATGCTTGAGATAATAGTGATATTTATGATATATATGATATTTATTTTAATGATATTAGTTATGATACAGTCTTGATTGTTAATAATATAATATAATATATATATATATCATTTAGTATTGCTATTGTTGAACAGTCTCCTGTACTGAGCTGTTGTATTGTATAGCCTGTGTACTGACTACTACTGAGCCTAAGCCTGCTACTCCAACAAGCATCTACCCTCTGCCTCCTGCCTCTCCCTCCCCCTACACCCTTCGATACGAAAGCCTACGAAAACAACATCCCGCATGCTTAATCCCGCATGCTAAACCCCAACCGAAGCCCCGAACCACTCCACATGATGAAACAAACCCCATGCTTGTGATCATCCCGTACCAAATGACTCAATTAGGTCAAGCCTCACAACCCGAGTTTATACGTATTTCATCCTTTGCCAAACAGTCTAGATCCAGTTAATACATAATTTACATTCCTTAAACCCCAACCTATTCCCTTTTCTGCAATCGGCCCAGCTTTTTACCCCAGCCTACGCCCCTTTTCTCCAATGACCCCAAACCTTCCGACTTCGCTCCAAACCCAACCAACCCAACCCGACCCCCTCCTTCTCCCGTTTTCTACCTCAGCATCAACACTTTGCATTCAGTCATCAACTTTTCTACACCGCACAACACATCGCACAGGCAAAAAAGACTAGTAATAAACTTCTCGGGACTCTTTGTCTGCTTACCGGATAGTTGTTATTTACTGGGATCCACTGCCTTGTGCAGGTTTGTTTGTGCATCTCTTAAAGATATCGAGGCTGGGCCTACCGACCGCCCCCCGCTAGCTGGATTTTGCAAGGTTATCAATAAGCTCAGTATTTGCAAAACAGTTCACAAGGTACCGGGCTTTCTTCTTTTGATAATTGCTGGTTTTTTGCACAATCCTCCTCTAGATTGTGGTTGCCTTTATATGCAATTCAATCTACAACTCTATCGACCAGTGGTTATATAGATAGAGTTGCTTTCCAAAAAGGCCCGCTACAACAACGCTTTATCGACACTTGAGAGAGTAGAAACGGTTATTTCTCGCTGCATTTTGGAGTTGCATCATCTCCCGAACCTATTCCCCTATTATATTGGTGGTATCTTGTGTGTTGTTATTTGCCGATAGTCAAGTCACTCGGCCCAGCTCAAAACACACCCTTCTTAACTACCACTTGGATATTTTATTCAGACTACTCAAGTCTACAACCCTCTATATTTATTTCTCCGATCAATCCGCCTGTATCGGGTCTTCCTCCGCTGTTATTACTTCCTATCTCATACTTGTTTAGGCAATCTTGTGGGTTGGGACGGAAACTACAGAACCTTCTAGTCGAAGCACGCCAGGATCATATTTCGCACAACATTTATTATTTGAACCGCCACCAAGCCGTCTGGTCTTTTTTGGCTCGGTATCTGGATCTTGGAGTGAACTGTGGAGGTTTGGGGTTTAAATAACTAAGGATATCTTAGTTGTGCATATCAGGCTGTTCGGGTTCCCTGACAACAACTATATTACAGGAATTGACCGGATAACTTGCAAACTTAAAGCCAATTTACAATAGGTTGGCATTTCTACTTTGTCTCTGAGAGGTTTTTTCGTTCGAAACCTTCTAACGATATTTGGCACAGTACATTCTTTAACTTATTCTTATGAAAAACAACCACCACCGCGGCCGCTCTAGCATTCACCCAAAAAGGGACCCTAAGCTGCTCAACGGCAGGTATCTCGTTGTAGCGGATTTGAACCATGGCTCGTATGGTGTTGTCTCTCTGGTCAAAGATACCTGGAATGGTGACCGTCCTCTGGCTGTGAAATGCATTGACAAGCTGCAGGGAAAGGACAGAGCCATTGTTGCCGATGAAGTCAAGCATGAAATCTCCATTCATAAAATACTGGATGGGCATCCAAATATTGCTAAACTACTGGATAGTTTTGAAACACCCAGGAAGTGGTTCTTGGTGATGGAATACTATAGTGGTGGTGATCTTTACGAAGCTATCAAAGCCCAGCGGGGGCCTCGGGATCAAGGAACTATTTTGGATTTCATGAATCAATTGATCGATGCTGTGGAGTATTGCCACTCTAAAGGTGTTTATCATCGAGATATCAAGCCCGAGAACATATTGATTGCTGGTGATGGATCACTGAGACTTGCCGATTGGGGCTTGGCCACTACCAAGAGAATTACCAGTGATTTCGGTGTAGGAAGTGAGAGATACATGGCTCCCGAACAGTTTGACAAGGCCAACACCAAAGAGTATGATGCTGCTAAAGTCGACATTTGGGCCGTTGGTGTTTGCTTGGTCAACATTCTCTTTGGCCGAAACCCTTTCACTATTGCTTCGCAGAAAGACAAGCTTTTCATGGATTTTGCTACGTCTCGTGAAGCTCTGTTCGACATTTTCCCTACCCTCTCTACTGATGTCTTTGCAGTTTTGAGACATAGCCTCACCATTGATCCCGATAACCGATCTTTTACCAAAATGAGAAGTCAATTGGCAAAGGTTGAGATGTGGGCCACTGACGACTATACTTACGAATACGAGGACGAAGCGGAGGATCTGTCTTGCCAGGAGAATATTGCTCCCATGGTATCTACACCTGAGGTTTATGTTACTACTGTCAATCGACAACCATTCCGAACACCCAGTGCATTTGGTAGTGTCAGACAAGAGGCACTCAGTAGCTGGAATAGGTCGATGCAGTTTACGCCTCCTGTTGGCAGCGCTATGTCTCTTCGCAATAAGCGCCTGGAACCTCTTCACCTTTCGAAGAGCCATGCTAGGAACTCATTGGATGCATTGGATGAATCCCAGGAGGATATAGATGAGGATATCTCTTCAGATGATTATCTGGATGTTGGGGATGATCATGGAGAGCTGTTTGCCATGGACCACGACAGTCATCATACTTCATTGGTTTCCAGCACCCCCGAGGCATCTTTTGTTGAGCGAAAGATGGCCTCTATGAGCATTGAAGACCCACTGGAGAGCGATGCATCACTTTCGCCCGTTCCATCACTCATCAGGTCTTCGTACAGTAGAAGTATGCAGCGGCCTGCTGCCAAGGCACCGATGTCTGTGAGTGCCAGCGTGGATAACTATGCCCCGTCCAGGAGATCAGCATTTCAACCAGCAGCCAGCCGATTGCAAGCGACCAGTTCTTCCGCCATGTCCCAGAGCGTGCCTTCCATGAACAAGGATATATGGAAATTTAACAAGAACTGGAGCGACGACGATGCCGATGATGATTTGGTGAGTGATGAGTACTTCCAAATGCTTGCAGCTTCTCTACCTTCGTCTAGCCGATCGCATGACAAGAGCACTCCGTTATCCGATACCACAGCGAGCAGCATGGAGAAGGGCAAACCAATCATCAATGTCTCAACGTCTCCATCAAGCGCCAAGATGAACGGGTCGTCGTGGTTGGTTCCTAACCGATGGAGAGAAGTATGATTTACATACAAGCAACTTTATAGCATTATTATTGCAGTAAATATGACACTATTCTCACGATTATGTATATACAATTAAATTATTTACATGTCAAGTGTAAATTGATTATTTACAAGTTAAGCGACAGGCGAAGGTGTTGTTTCAGGCCGTAGATCTGCTATATATTGGACGTCGGTGATGGTATGATAGAGAATTGAGGAGCAATTTTGATCAAACTCGAACTCAAATATGCCTGTAAGAACAGGGTACTCGTGAGGAAGAATTCCAAGGTTTCTCGGGTCGATTTTCGACAAAGATGAGGACCACGAGTGCTGCATGAAAGAGGTAGGTTCAGATTGGCCAATGCCATCGTCGACTGTTCTCCAGCGCATGAGCAGTCTTGGAGGAAGCCCGTCACTCAGTGATTCAGATATGTTTCGCAAATGATAAGAGTTTGTTTGGCCGTCGAGATGCGAGGACAGGATCATAAGCTTGGACGATGATGGAACCAGCAGAGTAGTGATGAAGAACTGCATCAGCTTGATGGTCGCCTTGTATGGCTGTTTTCCTGATATGCTAGGCAGATGCATGTGAGAGCCCGGCAGAAGATGTAAGGTTATGTTTTGGTGCAGAATGTCGTCGGGGTAGCATTTGTGGAGTAGATCCGGGGTGGAATCATGGATCACGTCGATCACTGGAGGATTAGAGAGAATAGATAGAAGTTTGGTGTCGGTACTTACGTTTGCCGAAATCCGCCAGCCTCGACGAGCCGTAGAATCGAATATTCCTCGAGACGCAGCGACCGGGCGATCTGAACATGGAGATGGAAACTGGAGAGAACTGGGGATGCACTGAAGAGAACTGGAGATTCGAAGGTTGGAACGTCGAACTCCCGATAAGATAACAAATTATAACAATTAGACAAAACTAAGATAAACTACAAATAACAATCAGATAATTTATTCTTCAACGTCTACCGCAAAATAACAGATATATTACTTCACGTCTACCGCTAACCTATATAATTTATTCTCTCCAGAGCTTGAATTGGTTAATCAACCCATTAGTAGATCCGTCGTGCGATTCAATCTCATCCGTGTTCTTGAGCTCCTTCTCAATCACCTTGGCCAGAGCCTTGCCGAGCTCGACACCCCACTGGTCAAACGAATTGATGTTCCAAATGGCGCCCTCAGTGAACGTCAGATGCTCGTAGTAGGCAATTAATGCTCCAAGAGCCGCCGGAGTTATCTTCTGCGCCAGTATGGATGTGGTAGGTCGGTTTCCAAGAAACAGTTTGTGGGGAACAAGCTTGTCTGGAGTACCCTCGGCCTTGACCTTTTCTTGGTTCTTGCCGACCATCAATGCCTCTGACTGGGCAAAGAAATTGGACGCCAGCATGGTCTGATGCAGGTTCTTCTCAATGGGGTTGTGAGACTGCGCTGCCAGAATGAAGTCGGTTGGAATCAACTTGGTGCCCTGGTGGACCAGCTGGAAAAACGAGTGCTGAGCATTGGTAGCAGGCTCTCCAAACAAGATAGATCCACTGGAGTACTTGACAAACTCGTCGGATCGAGTCACTCCTTTACCGTTGGACTCCATGCTCAGCTGCTGGAGATAGGCAGGGAATCGATGCAGGTACTGATCATAAGGAGCAACCAAATGAGTCTGAGCACCGAAAAAGTTATTGTACCATACAGACAATAAGCCACCCAAAACAGGAATATTGTCTTCCAAAGGAGTATTCTTGAAATGATGGTCAACGGCCTGAGCACCCTTCAAAAAGGCACTGAAGTTGTCATAACCAATGTACAGGGCTACAGACAGACCAATGGCAGACCAAACCGAGTATCTTCCACCGACCCAGTTCTCAAAACCAAACATGTTCTTGGTGTCGATTCCAAACTTCTTGACTTCCTCGGCATTGGTACTGAGAGCCACAAAGTGCTTGGCAACGGCCGAGTCGTCGCCGGCCTTGCTCAAGAACCACGTCTTGGCCGAATTGGCATTGGTCAGAGTCTCAGCAGTAGTGAACGTTTTCGAAGCAATCAAAAACAGAGTGGTCTCGGGATTGCACACCTTGAGGGTCTCGGCAATGTGAGTACCGTCGATATTGGAGACGAAATGAGCTCGCAAACCAGGCTTGCTGTAGTGCTTGAGAGCCTCGGTGACCATGACAGGGCCCAGATCAGAGCCTCCGATACCAATGTTGACGACATCAGTGATCTCCTTGCCGGTATAACCCTTCCATTCGCCTGAACGTACTTGCTCACTGAACTCCTTCATGTGCTCCAGGACAGAATTGACCTCAGGCATGACGTTCTTGCCGTCGACCTCCATGGGCTTGTTATCAAGATTCCTCAGCGCAATATGGAACACAGCTCGGTTCTCAGTGAAGTTGATCTTCTCTCCGGCAAAGAAGGCTTCTCGGAGACCTTCTACGTTGGCTTCTTTAGCAAGCTTGAGCAAAGCGGCCAGAATCTCATCATTGACGAGATTCTTGGAGAAGTCGAACAGAATCTCGGAACCGTCGTAGTTTTTGAAGGTTTTCGAGTACTTGCTGAACCGCTGAGGATCCTTGGCGAACTCGTCCTTGACGGAGAGTGATTTCCCGGTGGACTCGTAGAGCGACTGCAATGAGGCCCATACAGGCAGTTCGGACGCTTGTGAAAAGGAAGAATACGACATGTTAGTTTCCGACGTTCCGGCTGGTAGTTGGTGGAATTGGTTGCAATTGGTTTAGGTGGATATTCCGTGGTTTAAATAGCCTGACAAAGACTTACCCAACAGAAAGCCGTTCGAGGCGTGGGGTGGGTCTAGAAGCATGTGCAGAGCATCTCACGAGGAACGCAAAAAAATCACAGAAAATTTCGACGGATTTTATTTCTTCTGTAGTTCTTGTTCTTGTTTAACTAAAAGTACATATATAGCTGTAGTACGCAATAGTGGTAGTACGTACCTGCCTGCCCTAAGCACCAGACCTGCCCTAAGCACTACCGGTACTACCGGCATAACCTTATTACCCATGCATTTCTCACAAAAACGTACTGCCGACTGCAAACGCCGCCAACGTCAGTACGGCCAGTCCTCCTACGGCCTTTTTGCTCAAATCAATCGAATCCAACTTCAATGGCTTCTCAGGTACCACTCGCACGTCCCTAGAGTCACGCGACTCATTATTTTCCACATGGCCGAGATTCGAAGTTTTCAAAGGCAATTCCGCCTCAAGACTCTGCTTGGCAAGCTTGCTGAGCGAAAGAAGATCGTTCTCGGTGTTATCCACCTGAACATGCTGTACATTGCCGAAGAAATCCGTAATTAGAACCTTATCCAAGGGCCGATCAAACAAATCTGACCGAATGCCAGGATTAGAATGAATCTCGTCTGCTGAATAGCTTGCAAACAAGTCGGCCATAGTTTTCTTCGATGTCTTGTTGATTTGCTCCAGAAACTCCAGGTTATAGTATGTAAATCGGTCAATCACTGCTACTCCAATGTCACCGTCTGAATGATGCGAATAGCTATTTTCATCCATATCCGACGACCCAACAGCCAGGATATTGGGGCTGTAAAACTTGGTGAACATGGTGTTTGCCTGGCATGTGTCTATCATGAAGAGAATCTCATTGTACCTTCGCTTTTCCCACATTTGCTCAAATGCATCAGCAATATCAACTGCACCTATTTCAGCAGCGTCCTGAAACTTGAGAAATTCATTGCCTCCATGCCCAGTAAGGTAAAAAAAGATGTTGGAGCGCTCATCAGTGAGAAGTCGCTTGGACCGAGGAGAATCTGCATCCCATCGGTCAGTAACCAACCGTATGAAGTTCTCGACAGTCACGTCGTAGCCTCGATAATCAACCTCGATATTCTCCCCATACAGATCGAGCCCGCGACCGGCATTATTGAACACAGCCCCGGGAAACGCATTCCGGGGATTGCATGAAACATCGTCCGACAACATGAGGATTATCTGGCTGTCTGGAATCCCCAGACGTTTCACGGTACGATACATGCTTAGAGCATTGGCCATATGGCGGTAATTGAACCAGAACCGGCTCGTGGAGACCAGAACGGCCCAGTTATTGGTATGCCTGGAGGATCGTTCAAAGAACTCAGCGACTTCCTCCGAGGCATCTTGAGCAGAAACCCATGCAGCAAATAAAAATAAATAAAGTAGCCTGAAAATCCTCATTGTTCAAATGGGGCCAGGGGTGTTTGTGGTTTATGCAGAGAGTTGGATGGCAGGGAGGGCCATGTAAGGTAATTAGTAAAGGGAGAGTTAGGAGTTGGAGTTCGAAATTTAAGAAGTTAAGAAAGAGTTAACGTTATTTGAACGAAAGCACTTTATAAAGCCCACTTATCCGTAAATACGCCGAAAACCCCCTAAATCCGTTTCTTTCCGTTTTCTCCTCCTGCAGGCCTCTTTACGCAAATTACTTAAATTTACCGTTTTGTTTGTCTTAATCTATCCCTTTACAGTAATTCTTCTCTCATAACACACCTCCTGAGACCGAGCGACGAACTTGAGACTATGGGGCCAGGCAGAATGAGGATTTCCACAAGGATATAAAACAGAGGTTCGTGTAGAGTAAAGCAGAGAAAACAATGATGAGAAACCTCAATTTGCAAGCGTGGACGCGAGCTCCAGGGTTGAGACTGGGTTTTGAGCCCTTCAGATCAGGCTTTCAGCCTCTCAGACATGGCTTCGTGCCTCTCAAACATAGCCTCCGATCCCTGTCTACACATAGCCATGAAACACACGAATTCCCCCCTCCCGTCGTTCCTATCATGCTGAAGAAGTACCAAGAGGAATGCTGCAACTCTATCCTGGAATCATTCAACACCTACAACCGTATTGGAGCCTATCTTGCACCAGGAGCTGGAAAAACCATCATCATGTTGAAAGCCTCTAAAATGGTTCAACCTAAGAGTGGTCAGGGCCATAGGACTCTTCTTGTTTCCAACAGTACTGAGATCTGTAAACAGATCTTTCAGACTGCTCAACGCATGTTTCCTCATCTCAAGGTAGACATGGAATCTGGCAAACACCATGCGTCTGAAGACTCCGATCTCGTCATTTCTACCATCCAGTCGTTGAGTCGAGACGCTCGTTTGAATCGCTTCAATCCCCAGGACTTCAAGCTGATTGCCTGTGACGAAGTCCACCGAGCCGTCTCGTCAACATATCTCAAGGTCTGGAACAAGTTCGATTGCCTCAAACCAGATTCCAAGATCTTGGTCCTAGGTGTAACTGGTACCATGGAGAGACACGATAGGAAAGCGTTGTCGACGATTATGGATAAGATCATCTACCAGAAGTCTATGTCCGACATGATTTCTGGAGGCCACTTGTCTGACATCAAGATAACCACTGTATCGACCAATGACGATTTTTCCCAGTGCATTGCTGCTGATGGTGTTGCACTTAACCTACGAAAGGTCTCTCAGATCCTTGATACCGATGAGAGGAACCAACTAACTTATCTTACGTGGAAACGTCATGCCGTCGAAGATAATCGAAAGTGCTCTCTCGTCGTCTGCTGCAGTATCTCCCATTGTGAGAATATGTGCAACATGTTTCGAAAACATGGTGTAAATGCTCAGATGGTAGTCGGCAGTACTCCTGCGGATGTTCGTGAAGCCAGGTTTTCCGACTTTCGTCAAGGAAAGATCCCTGTACTTGTTGTATGTCAGGTCGGCATCGAAGGATTTGACTGTGCTATGATTGATATGGTCATGATCTGTCGTCCCACGCGATCTAAGGTTCTCTTGATCCAGATCATAGGCAGAGGCTTACGTACCTATCCTGGAAAGCAGGACTGCCATGTGATAGATATGGCCAACGCCATTGATACATGTGGAGGACTGACATCCATGCCTACTCTTCTTGGACAAGATGCGACGAAGCCTCGGGAAAGAGATGCAGAGACATTAGATTCGGAGCAGCAACGAGTGATGGATATTCTTACGGAACTGAAGCCAGAGAAGGTCGAAAAGATCATCTTCGATACATTTGACAACTTTTCTGATTTTCTGAAATCTCATCTTCATAACGTTGTTAACTTCAGTGTTTATCAGACTGGAAGCGGTGTCGATATGAGCTCGCTCACAGACCTCAACTGGCTCAACCTTGGCGATCACAACTACGTGCTTCAGGGAAGCTCGGGCTATTTCAGAGTATCTCCAAATGACAAGAATGAACTTTTGGATGCTATTAGAAACAAGCGAGATGTACAGGACATCCCATTCAAGGCTACTCGATACATCTACAAGCAGAACGCAAAGGGCCAGAAGATATCTATTTC
This sequence comes from Casaregolazyma suthepensis, assembly GCA_030568895.1. Lineage (NCBI taxonomy): Eukaryota > Fungi > Ascomycota > Dipodascomycetes > Dipodascales > Trichomonascaceae > Casaregolazyma > Casaregolazyma suthepensis. The sequence goes on from JAJMJB010000001.1 coordinate 163,600, forward strand.
GCTTCCAATCAAGCGAACGTTCTCATCATTGTCTGATGCATTCAACTTTGTTGATAAATACGCTAGAGGCGTTTTTCCCAGTAGTTACGTCGGCAGAAGGGAAGCATGGAGACAGAAGCCTATTACTGAGAACCAAATCGCCAAGATCAGCAAGTCTATCAAGTCTCGGTTGAAGATGAAGAAGTTTTTGGGTCGTGAAGTCAACGATAAGGTCATCAGTAAGCTGACTCGCGGCGAAGCAGCTGATCTTATCACTGTTGTTTCTCTGAACAAAGCTAGTTTGCTGTTGCCTTTAACTAAAGCGGTAGAGCAGGACGAAGCAGGAGAAGTCTCTGCAGAGAATTAGTCGAGGCAGAGAATTAGTCGACAAGAATACCTAGTCGAAACATCAACTGTTATATTATCTCATGTTTAGAAGTATCAATAAATATAGATTGGATATTGAAAGTTGACATACTGAAAATCTACACTCTATAACATTATTCGAGGATTTCCAGCATTATGACTGAGTTTCGGAGCTTGGCACTCTCAATGGTTTCTTCGAGCATTTCTGCCAGGTTTTTGCGATCTGAAGTCGTTAGACCAAAGTAATGCCCCTTTACTTCAGGCACAATGGCTTTAATGACAGCAAATATATGAGACACAGTATCAGAGAGACCGAACCGCCTGATTATTCTTTGGCCTGTGCCTAGACGGATCTGAATTCGAGTGGTACTGGCCGGATCAGTGGGCTCAGGAGCATCGTCTGGCATGATTGTCGAGAACTTCTCTTCGGTAGTTAGAGAGTCCCATTCCTTTTCCTGCGTACTAGATTCACCACCATTGTTGGTACTCGATTCACCGCCATTATTGACTCCTGTTATTTGCACATCATCGTCTTCGTCTTCGTCCTCTCCATGCTTTCCAAGTGACTGCCTCACAGCCATATCTATCTGTTCCTGTTCCGTCATATGCGCAGGATTCTTACGTAACCGCGGCAGCTCAGGAGCAGGGTTTCTATGGCCAGGCTCCAGGGAGAATTTGTCGAGGAAATCATGCGCTTCAATGAGCCACTGAGCAGGAGTGACTGGTTTATTCCAGATCTTCATCTGCTCGCCGGTCCTGGGATCCAAGATAGATATATGCGGATATTCTTCATGGAACGGGTAATATTGAATGTACTCCATTCCGGCAGGACTATCGTGAGGAAACTGCAGAAAAATGAAGTTGTTGCGGACGACATTGGTGACGTCGGTATTGGACCAGAGATCGCGATTCAGGACCTGACATTGGAAGTCCTGCGAGTTTTGGATATTCACCAGAATCCACCGCTTACGCCTGGTACCTTCTTCTTTAGCTCGATCCAGACTTATGGTGGAAATGATCTCAAAGGGCGGTCTGAACAAGTTAGCGAGCCTAGATTGATGACTGGTCAGTCGAGACGACCCGCCTATACGCTCAACCACGTTATCGTCGCCGTTAGCGTCCTCGTATATGTCATCATCGTCGTCGTCGTCATCGTCTTCGTCGGAATCCTCCACAATGAGCTGACTGCGCAGCCCGCCTGGAGCCTGCTGATTAAATATGCCAACGTTGCCGGAAGCGGACCGGAATTGGGCATGAGAGTTGGAGAGATAGTCTAAAGTTAGTGGTGAATCATATACGAGGAATATCATAGTACGGCAATAATGCTGCCATTGCCTACTACGCCATATTGTCTGCCACTTACCATATCCGAATCCTGGATCCACCAGCCGTTCCGTCACCGGCGCGATCCGCTCTCGAACCTCCGGCTCTCCTGTATTAGACGAGTATTCCTGCTCCTGCAGCTGCCTCACATAGTCGTCGTCAGCCTCGGGCGCTACAGACGAAGCGTTATTCTGCTGGCTCTCGAAGTTCAGAGGCCCTCCTTCAAAAAATAAACTGATCGCCTGCTCCAAATTATTCTCCGACACTCGCAAATAGCCCTCTGCCTGACTGGTCTCCGCGCCTGTTATGGAGCAGAACTGGGCTACAAGGTCGCTGTCGTCCATTGTGGTAGGTTGATGAATAAGAGTGAGAAGATGGAAGAGTGCAGGGAAGATGGAAGAGTTAAGGAAGTGCAGCCTTACGATAACCTCACCATGGCGCACGCAGCTGCGCGACGCGACGCACTGAGGGAGCTGGTGGAGAATATCAAAGGAGAGAATTATGAGAACGAGAATATAATAGCTAGGCTCGAGAAAATGTCTTTACAGGGTGGAATACAGCCATATCATGAGGATGTAGTTAGAAGATATCAGGGCCTGGTGGAGAAGTTCGATGTTTTGGGAAAAAGTGACCTATCACAGCAGTTACAATTACGAGTAGACGAAATCGCGAGCATTGTACGCGATGATTTCAAGTCCTTGGAGCTACTTGTGCTGATTCTACCTCTGTCTAGATACCCGTTGGAAGCCAATAGGGTGGAATTTCACCGGCCGGTGGACGAGAATCCCGATGAAATCGAGCTCGATCTTACCTTTTCACAGGAAGAAATGGACGAGGACTATTTGAATGAAACACTTTCAGAATGGTCGGAAGAATCGGTGCAGGTAGATTCTCGTGAAGCGGCCGAGTCACGTGATGACCGACCGTCGTCAGTCAAGTTTCAACTAGATAGTCCTTTGCAACTACAACAGGCGAAATTGGATCCTTTTCTAGATGTTAGAGACGTCATTGACTCTCTACAAAAGTCTGCTTATTGGAATGCCGATAAACGCATACACCTCTCTGAATCGGATATACTCCGTGAATGCTTCCAAGCTCTCCTAGGCTACACAGGCACTTTATTCCAATCCAGCAACACTGGCCAAGTGCAATTGAAGTTCCCTAGCAAGTACTCAGCCTCACATTTATCACCAATTGCATTAAGAAGCATTCTCGCGCAATTTGCTCAACTAGCATCGACCGTTTCCTCATTCCGACTCTTATGCCAGTCTTCACACATATCTACAAAATGCCCCAGATTCAACTGCTTTCATGTACTTGGGCATCTGAAGTCTATTCTCAGAAACATCGACACTACGCTTGTCGCACTGGAAACTTCTCTCCTTAACGATCCTGACCAAGTAGTCTCTCTCACAGACAGCTTCTTCGAGCTACAATCCCTAGTCGCACCCTGCAACAATGTGTTGATATTATTCAACAATGTATTCAATGCTATTAATTCTGAAACGACCGGTGCGCCGGTAGTCATTCTAATGACAAAGATATTACACAAGATTAAGGAGGCAGAAGACACCAATGACAGGGACACAGCGAGCACAATGCAGTCTCTCTTCATGAATGTTTTCGACAATTATCTCGACAAACAAGGTCTCATGAAATGGCTACAATCAGGTACTCTTCCAAGCATAGAATACCGTGACGAGTTTCTGCTAAAGTTCACAGGCCCTACTGCAAGCTGGGACGACTGGTGCGAACCCAACCCAGCAACCACGCCATCATTCCTTGCCGATTTGTCGGATAAAGTGGCCGAGGTAGGCAAAACAGCATTCTTCTTGAATGTAAACAACACATACAAGCGTCTTCCTTTCATTTATGACAGAAGCGGTCATTTTGAGTACCATCTTCAGGCATACTGTACCAAATTGATCGATCAGACGAGTGCTAAAAACATGCAACTAGCAAGTCACCTTATGGCTGATATCAACAGCATCGTTTCCAAGCTGTGCAGTGGCTATCTTGTGTTGGACCACACCATGGCAGAGTTCCTTAATCGCATAATATCACGACAAAATGACTCGCAATTGAGCAGAACAGTCGCAATTGAAGACTTCCAGGAGTCATGCCACGACTATGACAACCTATTCACAGTGAACCTTACTGGCATTTCAAACGAAATCATACTATACATGAAAAACCAGCAGATCCCACTTGTGGATGCCATATTTGACAGCGATATCAAAGCCCAATGCGAAGATATATTTCTGTTGCTCTTTAATCTTGCTTATCTTGAGCATAAAGTCGTGAATACGTCTGATCGGCAGTTTAGCGACTTGAACTACCTCTCACTCATCAGGAGCTATATCTACCAGACAGTAATACGAGGTACGCGTATGCCAGCCGTCTCCAGTGATGTCGGTGATTACATCAACCAAATACACAATTATATTGGCACGGTGCATCACCTATGTATGCTTGATCAAAGGGAGCTTCTGACACTACTGCGCCGACGAAGCAAACCAATTGAATCTGTTGTGGCCGACATGAAGACCATTATCTTAGCATACAAGTCAAACAACATGACCATTACGACGTTTAAAAACGTCATATTTAGCATGACTTGAAATAAATTATCTAACTTGAGAGGGAGAAGGCGGAGCAGGATATTGGTACTGCTGCGCGTACCTCGCATCGTAGCCATAAGGGTAAGGATATGGATACTGGGCCGCTGGCATTGGACCCGCTTGCTGAAGAGGCGATTGCTGCTGCTGATGCTGATGTTCTAACTGTTGTTGTTGCTGCTGTTGCTGCTGTTGTCCATGAGCTCCCATAGGAACCGGAGGCTGAGATGACGTACTGTAACCATAATGAGCCATTTGCTGTTGTGTATTAAACGGCGGAGAGCCAGATGCAGCAAACGACGGAAGTTGCATAGGATGACCACCGGCTGAGGATGCATAAACCGGATATGATCCGTAATAAGAAAAAGCCGGTGGCCTGTCATTTGCTGAAGGCAGCGGAGGAAGCTGAATTCCATGGCCGAAATTGTTGCCGTATGTCATGGATCCAGGAGGCGGAGGAGGGGGAAGTAGTACAGGCATTGCATGGGCACCTTGGTAAGACAAAGGCGGCACTGATTCGGCAACAGGTCTACCAGCTCGTGATATGTCTGAAGACACACTCTTTTGCCAACCAGGTAATGGCTCCGGTGCCGGTTCTGGGGCGGGCTTGACGAACTGAGAAGGCTCTTCAGCTGCTGGTGGCTCATATGTTTGAGTCAGGGGTGCAGCCGGTGCAGGCACTGGAACCGGTACTTGCGGTTCGGGTTCGACGCTTTCTCGCTGAGCCTCTTCAGCGGCTCTTTGAGCAGGAACTGATATGACTCCCTTGCGAGAAGAATCGAGCGAATCGCCCCACATTTCCGTTTCGCAGATCTGTTCCGCCATATCGACTTCTCTTCCACTCTTGATCAAATCCAAATCAGACTCGATTTCGTCCCTGGGAAGCCCCTTGACGCCAGAATACATGGGAAATTGGCCGGCGACCTGGAGATTCTTCACCACCGTCTGACGCACGGTATATGCGGGGTACCGACAACGGTGATATTCTCGTTCCAAATCAGCGATTTGTTCATGCACTTCGCGAATTAACTTCTGCTGTATTTTGTTCTTGTCAGCGTAAAATTGAAGATGCACGTTGCGGATTTCCCCGGCCGCAGCCTTCTTCACCATGGTAGTCTCATAGTCATAATATTTTTCAACCACACTGCGCTGTTTCTCAAACTGAGCTTGCCTCTGCTCGAAAAGCCCCTTAAACATGAAAACAGGTTTATTTTTCTGAAGTTGAGATAAAATGTGATCAGCCTTTACCGAGCGCACTTGAGCGAACTGTCTGGCCAACTCGCGGTAATTCTTAGCTAGGACATCTTGTTTTTCCTTCAAAGCACTGGGGTCTTAAATATTAGCCGGATTATCGCAGCTTTTTTTTTCAAAAATATCCCAACTTACCAAAACTGTCTGGTTCCGTCGTCCTTTGATACAGGTCATCAGCCGGACTACTGACTGCGACATGCTGAAGCCCGGAATCACTACTATCAATGTCAGCCATGCTGCAGGGCGCAAGATCACTATCGAAACAGCCAACGGTGGAAAACTGGAGCTATGAATTCGCCCGCGGTTTGCCTAACGGGTGACAATAATTTTCCGATTGTGGAGGGATGGAAGAACGACAAACTTCCCACTTCATAACCCTAATAAAGTTAAAAGAGCTTGAAGATCGTACAAGTGGCTGGATAAGGGATAATGAAAATTAAATTTGTCAAAAAAAATAGATGAATGTTTTGGCTTGTGTGTATTATAAGGTGTGGAAATCTCCATTATCGACGCGATATTCCGCTGCTCATTGTTCTATCTATAGCTCTTGTTCTCGTCATAGTCGTTGATTGTTACTCTTTTCTTGTGGCTTGAGCCGTTTTCCGGTGTGTAAATTGCAGGGAAATAGGTTGTTACGAGTAAGAACGATTATTTTATAATATATTATATTTGATAATGAGAGAAAAATAATTCCATCTCATTCCTCCTACTGTTGTCCTTGATCTCTTTTCTTTCATTAAATTACGGCTTGTTGTTAACTATGCATTTGAACTTACTTTTTCCTACCCGATTGCGCTGTAAAAAAATTGCGTCAGCCCGGAATCGAACCGGGGGCTCATCGATGGCAACGATGAATTTTACCACTAAACCACTAACGCGATTATTGGAAAGAAGGCGAAAATAGTGGGTTTTATCGGGGAGAGGTCAGGTGACGAGTTAGGTAAGCGCACCTTTTTCGGAAATATCTCGGATATCGGAAGCAGTAGCCGGGTTTTTTTGTAGATCCAAGCGTATTTTCCGGGTACAATAATAATAATATTAATTAGATCTACGAGATATAATGTAATATAAACTCAATTATCAAAAATAAACCCCCCTGTTCTCACACTACCCTCTCATCTACTCTCTAACCCTCATCTACACTACCCTCACGGCTCCTACTTAAGCTTTAACTTCAACACTTCCAAACAACTGTAAATATCCAAATAAACAATGATCCGGGATTTCCTCACAGTATTCTCGCGTTATTCTGCAAACATTCCCTTCTGTTCAAATATCTCCTCCAATCTCAACCCTCCTGCCGTTCCTCCGTTCCTCACCTTTAATACCTCTGAATCACCGTGCTGGGATTTCTTCCGAGATAACTTATCACCAGCATGGGTGCAAAACGAAGTCGAAACGGCTGCTTAAGCTGTAAAAAGCTCCGCATAAAAGTAGGTAACTTCCCTATGAGCAATTGCTACTGATACTAATATTTAGTGCAATGAAGATAAACCCTCATGTGAATATTGTCTTCAAACCAACCGTGTCTGCATATACCCTGGAAAAGAAGGGGAAAACTCTCCGAATGAGCTACAATTAAGCGCCAAATCTTTCACTGTAGGAGATATGTTTCGGATAAACGGCGAGCAGCTGGCATTACTGGAGTTTTTCCGCCATAAAAGCAGCTATGCTCTGGCCCAGGGACGTATGGAAACCCTGGATATGTGGCAAAACGACGCCATTTCCTACTCGATACAGCACTCGCCTGCAGTGCTTAATGCTATATTAGCGGTTTCTCAGATCCAGTTTGATCTTCTTCCTCATAGAGTCCAGGACGCACAGAATCACGAGACGGCTGGTGAATACTTTACTCGGGCCGTCGAACTGCATCGTAGAGATGTGATGGGCATATCGAACGATGCTTCTGCAGAATCAGTGATTTTGTCTTCGGCGTTACTAGCCTTTTATGCCATGTCAGATGTTGGAAATATGCCGTTGTTGGCAAGCGAGCCTGGCAAAATAGACGTGCTTGGGCTTCTCACGGGAACAACCACCTTGTTTGAGTATTTTGAAAATAATCAAAAGACCCAGAGTTCATTTATACGCGCTTTGGCATTCGATTCCACTGACGAGGAAAACTGCGTTGTACTGGGAAATGAATATACATCGATCTTGGAGCATGAGATTGATGAATGGAGCCGGCTCCACGGTATTCCCGACGAAGAAGCCGACTGTTATCGGGAAACAGTGGATCGGTATAAATTTTTACATTCTTTTGCAATTTTCTATAATACCCCTATGGCTATTGCGGTGGTTTTCAACATGATGCCTGCAGCCTTTGGTAACTACTGCCGGATGCGACGACCTCTGGCAATTCTCATATTAAACTATCAAGTGGCACTATTCCTCAAGTATCTGACTGACTGCGGTATTACGGGGAAAGTGTACTGTGCTTGGAGAGATCTCTTTCTCAGTGGATATACATGGCTTCCTCCGGTACTTCATGAACTCAACGATCAATTCTTCGATATAATATGCGGTACGTTACCGTCGCCGCTAGGATCGTTTGAATTGGATTTGAGAATTATCAAGTAGACGTGTGGAATGAAGCGAACATTGGCCCGACTGGTTTCTGCAGCCAGGCCACTCTTTTGAAAATGGATTCTCATTTATATATTACTGAAATATATTCTGAGATTTGTTATTTTCTATAGATTATTTATTAATGGGATAGTTTATCTTGTTTAAGTGGAGTCAGGGGAGGGTATTTGGGGCCTTGTAGAATTTACTGAAAAATACTCGTAAAATCTAAGAAAAATACTATTGAAAAATCCAAATTTCAAGCAATTTGCTGCTGTAATGTCTTTTATTTCCTGTTAGTTGTCGATAATTAGCCCTAATTCACTCCTTAACCAAAGTGTAACTTCATCTCGGAGAATACACAATAATTTTTCCATCCAATATCAATTCACCTTCATTCCAACACACCGCAATGGAAGAAATCAAAGAACTCAGCAAACTAGTCGATGACCTAGACTCCAAAATAGACGACTTGAAACAGTCTCTAGCACCTTTCATGGAGCATAATCTATCAGAACAGGCATTGGAATGTGAAAGCTCTACAGAAGCAGCTCAACTATTCACATTATTTGCATATGCTATAGACAGTAGTATATTTGGTAAGTTATTTAGTTTGAGAGCCATAGATCGACCTCTAATCTCAGCATACTTGAAATCCATGGGCGTAGATACTACAAATCATACTATAATGAAGGAGTTGGACCGAGTAAAAGCATATATGAGTAAAGTCAAGAGCAGAGAAGAACAGCCTGCAAAGGAAAACAACAGCACTATAGATAAAAACGTCGCATCTAGATTCATTCGATCGTCATTAGGAATCCCTAGAACAGCAAAAGAAACGGAAACTAAAACTGAAAGTAAAGAGCCAGAGACTCCGGATCAGAATGATACCCAGTTGAATGATACGCGATCTAACAAAAGAAGGAAAAACAATGTGAAACCGATTGAAAACAAGCTAAAGAAACAAAAAAGCGACTAATATAATCACTTATAATATTATTTATATTCCTACCTTAATGCATATGCTATTTCTTGCTACTGTTTTCTCCCCTCCTAGTCACGTGCCTCCTCCACTCTCATCCACACTTTTATCCTCGGCCATCTCAACCCCATACTGTTCAACCTACACATCAGCATGTTTGACGGCGTCACAGGCTTCCTCAGGCGCCACAGACGCAAAATACTCATTCTGACTGGCATTGGCGCCAGTGTATATTTTGTCACTGATTATCTAAGATATAAACTGGTGGAACTACAGGATAGAATAGCTACGGAGAGAGCTGCTAAGGAGAAGTAAGTTACCTGGCGTTTCAGGGCATAATTTGACGCCGATTCTAACATGCAGTCTTAAACGCCGATTCGAGCAGAATCAGGAAGATGCGACTTTTACAATCATGGCGTTATTGCCCAGTTTATCATCCCAGATAATGGAGTCATATCAGGTGGAGAAAATCACACATGAATTACAGGCCATTCGCGTCGAGAAGAAGAAATCCAGAGGCGCGTCTAGTGATGCTGCCAGTGAATCATCGGTGAATCTGCTATCATCGAGCCAGCAGTCTGACTCGTTGGCCAATAGTGTTGCTTCTTCTGTTCCTGCGGAATCGTCGCAGACCAAAATGAGCAAAACACGGCTATGGAAAGAGCTCAAAATACAATCGTTGACTCGAGCCATCGTGCTAGTCTACTGCTCGGCGCTTCTTGTGTTCTTTACGCGACTTCAACTGAACATTCTGGGCCGCAAGAACTACGTGCTTTCTGTCATTCAACTCGCGGACAAGAAGAGCGATCAAAAGGGGGAAGGCGATGATGCAACTGAAACGGAGATTCTGGATCACGGCGATTTGTCCAAGATGGCAATTGAGGAACAGGAAATGATGATCAATAGAATGTACCTGACGTTTAGTTGGTGGCTCCTCAACAAGGGTTGGGTTACTATATCTCAGAGAGTAGAGGAGGCCGTGACGGCTGTATTTGGAGAAGTTAATCCTCGTACAGATCTCACATTGCAGCAGTTTTCTGACATGCTTGGAAGAGTTCAGTTCGACGTGGATCACCCCCAGAGTTCAGCAGAGCCTACAAACTTCCTCACAAACTTACTACCTCCAACTGAACTAGAATCATATGTGCTTGCTCAGGCGCCTTCTAGTAATGACGATATGCCGTTATTGGAAGAAATAGCACCACCACTAAGGAGCCTACTGGACGAGACTGCAGACTTCATAGAGTCGCCTAATGCTGCCAATGTAATCCAGAAAATGGTTCATGCTGGCCTTAGCGTGTTTGTTCACAAGATATCTGCATCTTATCCGGCGCCACCAGTGGAGTCTTCAGCAAGTGTTCTAGCTACTGCTCAAACGTCGAATCCATCAGCAGTGGCTGTCACTGCACCAGGAGCCTCCATCAAGCTTGCATCCATATCCGCATCAGCAAGCAAACAAGCACATTCTTTGGCATCTGGTTCACCTCTACAACCGAACGAATACATTCATGCGATGATTAATGTACCGGAACTGGATGGGTTTTCGGCTCTGGTATATTCGAATTTTGACTGGTCCTCTATCCAGGGCCAGTAGGTAATGTCATGTATAATGCATAACTTTGATAGTGCTTAATAGTCGAAGGTATGTGATAATATTATGTAGTTGGTATATGGGGGTGGATTACCGAAGAGCAGGGATAATCAAGGAACATTCGATAGTCATTCGAGAGCCATTCGAAGCCATTCGAGGGCCACATTCGAGAATTCAGCTTCCTGAAACTACGATGATAATTACTGCGACGATATTATTGCGACAATTCTATTTTCTAGGTTTGTTCAGTATGAAACGTACGTCTTCGAAGCCAGCCTCACGTCACTTCGCGATGCCCTGAAAAATATTTTTTCCACCGTCTAAAATGAGCTCTGAGAACATGGAAAAGTTCCGAATTCTCGCTCAAAATGCAAAGTCCAATTCTAGAAAAGGCGCATATACACTGAAATCCGGAGCTGCACTCACCACTCCTGTTGGATTAACTACTACGTCAAGAGGAATAGTACCTCATTTGACCCCAGATCATGTTCAACATCTGCATAATACCAAGAGTATCTCGGGAATAGCGTTTCCTGCGGAAGATTTTCTCGATAAATTGCCTCAGAAAGAGCTTATTCAGTTTCTGAAATATGGCGAAACTAGTACTGAAGGTCGAAAAATCCTAGATTTACTGGCTCTTCCTTCGAGAATACCTACAATTCTGTCCAGTCGTCGCTCAGTGCCTATTGCATCTCCTAAACCGAACCTCAAAGATTCTATAAGTATTATGACATCTGAAGGATTCCGATATATGCCTTTGGAAGTTTATTATGAAGTTGCGGCCAAGTTTGGTGCTGATATGGTCATATGCCCTGTAGATGTACCTAATCTGAGTCCTGGAGGTACGCCGGGGAATAATAGAACTAGAAGCATGATACAAAGGTCGTGTAAATGGCTGGAAGATCTGGTCAAGGCGAAGGAGAAATATGGTCTGGATAGTGACTTGATTGGGTCGGTACTTCCTGCATTAGGTGTTGATGAGCAGCAAGAGCATTTTGATTTATTGAAGCAGAATAGAGATAATATTACTGGAGTTGCTTTTCATGGGACGAGGAGTACGGGCAGGTTGAGTGAAAGGTTCAGGAAATCGAATGAAAGTGGCGAGGAGTACAATGAGAAGACTGAAAGTGATTCAAATACCGATGTTGAGGAATTCATTCAAAAGATCAATGATCCTGGTTTGTTGCGAGTTTTTACGACAGGAGCAAAATCACCCCAGGAGGCTCTGGATTTAATTGACCAAGGAATTGACGTGGTTTACGCTGATTATGTTAATGACTTTTCAAATGCTGGAATTGCATTGGATTTCCAGTTTCCAGCTCCACACAACAGCACATTCTCGGTCAATCTATGGGATACACAATATCAAACTAGCATGACACCACTAGGAAGTGTTAATAGCACCAAATATGGCGATACGTACAAAAGAGCATATGTTCATCATCTCTTGCAGGCACACGAGATGACAGCTTGGGTGGTGCTTCAACTACACAATATTGAGGTCAATGGGCGGTTTTTCCAAGCAATACAAGACTCAATAGCTAGGGGAACATTCGAGCATGATAAGAAGCAGTTTCTGGAAACATATGGGCATTCAATACCGGATGTGAAGAACGGAGCCAAGACAGCCCTGCCAAAAACAAGAGGATATACGGTTTCATTGGAAAAAGAACAACTAATTAAAAGTCAGGGAGTAACATCGAGACTGAATGATCCTGCATACAGAGATTTGGGATCTTCGCAAGAATTGTAATTATGTACAAAATGCATTATGCAGTGGTATGCATATGTTTAGGTTTTAGCTGGGAAAACTAACATTTTGACTTTGTGTAACAATACGCCCATATAAACCATCACTTGTATTGAATAGAAAGCAACCATGGTTAAGCTTGTTTCATCGGACGGAGTTACTTATGATGTTGGTAGGTAGTGGGTAAATTAGAGTAGAAAAGGCTGGGGAGTGTATGGATTGTAGTGTAGTATGGTGGAGCTAACGAATAGAGCCTAAGGTGGCAGAAAAGAGCATTTTGATTAAGAATATGATGGAGGGTAGGTAGGAGTAACCTGGAATGGCAGTTGGAATGGAGTTGCAATGCAGTTGCAATACCAGTTGCAAATCAAAGACTTTTCTAATATCAGATATCGGTGACAGTGTTGGAGAGGTTCCAGTTCCTAATGTAGGTAGTTTGAAGCACCAAAAGGCAATTAAACACCACAATTAACAACCAGGTCACGTCCAACGTGCTGCGAAAAGTGCTGGATTATTGCGAATATCACAAGAACGAGACGTTTGTTCCGTCGGACGAATCCAGCGATAGAGGCAAGAAGTCCACGGACATCAGCGAGTGGGATCAGAAGTTTCTCCAGGTTGACCAGGAGATGCTGTTTGAGATCATTCTGGTAGGTAATTCACACATTGCACGTAGGAAAGCACTAACCCCAGACTGCCAATTACCTCGACATCAAGCCGCTGCTGGACGTAGGCTGCAAAACCGTGGCCAACATGATCAAAGGCAAATCGCCCGAGGAAATCCGTAAAACGTTTAATATCCAGAATGATTTCACGCCCGAGGAAGAGGCGCAGATTCGCCGGGAAAACGAATGGGCGGAGGATCGTTAGTTTTTTGGTAGTGTTATAATTTATTAGCTAGCTGGTTATAAAATACATTTTGTGTTGCACAACTCCCCTCGGCTTTACCGTTCGCTGGCTGTTACTGAGCTGTGGATACATCGGTATCGACGTATATAACCATCATTGGTTGCATCGGAGACTTGGATCCAAGGGCTTGGCGTACGGTTGGAGTCGGCCCGTTAAATAGCCTTGTTTGCCCAAGCTGGAGTTGCAATGGCCACACTTAAACCTTTGGTTTCCCAGAGTGAATCACGAGCTTCCAAGGACAGCGATACGTCTGGGTCTGTTCGAGGAATACGGTAGGTGGAAGATTACGGCTAGGTGGATCATCTAGCCCGTTCGCATTGTCGCTAGGTCGTTCGCATTGGCCTCTAACTCCAGCTTTTCTCATATGCCCTCGCAACGGGACGGCCTTCTGGCCAAACTGGAGTCCAAATCCCACGGCAGCTCGCACAAGAGCGAGCACAACGAGGCTCCTTCGTCCACCGGCCATTTCTTCAGCTCTGTCATCAACGTCGCCAAGGATGCCGCCATGTCCTGGGCCTCGAAGCCCGAGTCTCACGAGAGTATCAACACCGATAGCACTGCTTCCGAGACCAGCGAGCAATACGGGTACAACTCGAAGCCCAATGGCGTTTCTAATGTGCCAATTCAGCCTCTGGGCTCGACGATTTCCACGCTCGGCGCCGGTGACTTGTCGTTGGACCTACTGGAACATAAGGATCTCAACAACACGCCTACTCGGAACATAAACGGTTCTGGAGTCTTGAATGGACCTGGAAAAAAGGACGCAGATGACGCTGCGGCCACTGTGAGCCAGTCCCAGGTCAATTTACCTGAAATTCATCATACTACGCCTCGAATTAAGATCACCTCGAGCAGTTTCAACACTCCCGAGAAAGCCCCCAACGGCGACGTCAGCGTATCACGCAATGGCTCTCGAAGCGGCAACAGAGTCGGCTTTTCTCGCTCGTCCTCGAAATCCCGCCATTTCAGTGCCACAGATCAATCGCAGCTGCCTAACGACGATAGCTCCTACACGGAAAGAAACCCGCCTCCTAAACCAGCACCGGAAAACAAAGCATCACGTCACATTTCCGGCTTCACGTTTGCCGAGAAAAAGCGCAACCGGGAGTTCCATCGGCTCTTCCGTCCAATTCAATCCAACGACTATCTGCTGAGTGATTTCAGCTGTGCACTTTCGCGTGATATCCTATTACAAGGCAGAATGTACGTCAGTGAGCAGCATGTTTGTTTCTATTCCAACATTATAGGCTGGGTAACAAGCTTGATTATTGCTTTTGACGAAATTGTATCTTTAGAGAAGAAGAGCACTGCTGGCATGTTCCCTAATGGCATAGTGGTGCAGACCCTGCATTCTAGATATTCCTTTGCATCTTTTGTCAGCAGAGATAGCACATTCGATTTCATCAAGAACGTCTGGAAGCAGACGGGTGTATATAATGACCAGGATTCTGCCGTGCTCTCGTACATGGCCTCAGACGAAGACGAAGACTCAACTGATCCTAGCGACTCAGATGACACGGAAAATGGACAGGGCAATCGAGATGGCCATGCTTCAGGAGATGCTGATAGCGTACATTCAAACATCTCATCAAGCCGTACCTCTGTTTCACAAGCTAGCATCAACGAAGAGGCCACAGAGCCGGAAGAGAAAAAGCCCAAAAGAGCAGATACGGACGAAGACCGTTCTGGATCTGGCGGTGATAAGGCTGATGGTAATTGGCCTGTTCCAAACCTTGGTCCAGACACTCATGAGCCAACCAAGGCCCCACCACCGTCTGCTGAAAATGAAAAGGTCATAATGACACAGGTTGTTTCTGCTCCACTCGGTGTGGTGGCCAATATGATCTATGGTGACGATACCTCTTGGTATTATAAATTTCTGACGCAAAAGATGAAGAATTCGGAGATCAAGTCTGTTCCGCCCATGGAAAACAAGACTCGAAACTACGAGTATGTCAAGCCGCTCAATGCGCCTATTGGGCCGAAAAGCACCAAATGTATTTGTACGGAAACTGTTGAAAAGTGGGATCTGAACGATATTGTCATGGTTATCCAGGCTACTCAGACACCAAACGTGCCCAGTGGTAACTCGTTTGTCACCAAGTCTAGGACGATTCTCAGCTGGGATGCAGATAATGCGACTAAAATAACAGCATCATATTGGATTGAATGGTCGGGGAAAAGTTGGATCAAGGGTGCTATTGAACGTGGAGCGGAAGATGGCCAGATTCAGTCTACCAAGGACTTGGCCGAGGAAATCAATGACTCTCTAGGAGCGTCGAAAAAGACACAGAAGAAGACGAAGACAAGGAAGAAGAAGCCCAAGAAGAAGGATGTTTCGACAGAGGAAGCACCGCCTGCACGACCAGCCAAGGAGAGTGCTTTCAGTACTATTGTCAGCACGGTCACAGAAAAGGTGCAGTCACTGGATAAATCTATATTATTTGTGGTTATTTTCTTTATTGGAGCAGCAATTGGACGTCTACTGTTTTTGCCGTCGGCATCTGTGACCAAACCGAGCTTTGATGATAAACAGATGAAGCTGATCCGAGTTGGACAAGAGTATGAATTGTGGAAATGGATTGAGGATCGGACGGAGAGTTTTACTCATGATAGTTATAACACTAATTTGGAGGATGAAGTTATCTTGCATGATGAGCAACAGCTGAATGATATTATAAAGATCACGGAGCAACGACTAGAGAGTCTCAAGGAGAAACTAGGCAAGAAAGACCAGTAGCAAGCATATTAAATAAAGGGAGGGAAAGATTAGCATATTCCTGTACTAAAATCCGGTTTCTATGAGTTTCGTTTGATAGAAATACGCTATAGTAATTATGTTAGGTTGTTTATTTCACCATCTACATTATATGAGCACGAGTTTAGAGAATCGCATTGAGGAAGTGAAGAAACGAATAGCTGCAAAAGAAAAGGTGAATCGAGATTTGCAGGCTCAATATGAGAAAATAGCCAAAGCTCTCAGGTAGGTAGGCTCAAGTAGGCTAATCACTTGCGTCTAACCTAAGCTCTGATGTCCATGAAATAGAAAACAACCGCTTGAAAATGCTCCACAAATATAACGAGATCCGAGACGGTGCTTTGGGACTTATATCCAAGGTAGCGGAACAAAAAGGAACCACTGTAAAACAAACCATTGAGGAAATGGATATTAGTTTAGAGGATATCTAGAAGCCAATGGATGATTTTGACCTGCTACCAACCACAGCCAAACGTAATGACAATATGGACAACGCCGTAAGATTCTATAATTATCATGAATATGCCCAATATAATCCATCCAAGCTGGTGAACGAATTCCCCAATTCTTATAATAGTAAACCCGGCTGGATTGTACATATCCCCAGAGCTTACGATACTCCTGATAGTGATGTGCACTCGTCGTTTCCTCAATTCTCGGAATATTTCCCTGGAACGGAGCCTGGAGCTCTGAACGATGCTAATTTCTCGTCTCTTTCACGGCTATCGGTGTACTTGTCGCAGGAAGACTACAAGACGATCATTACGAAGGTTAACCGCCTGCTTGCCGAAGCGTTCAAAGCGTCCTGGAAATCATTTACGGTTAACACGCTTAGTTTATTAACATTTTGGCTATTTTCCTACGATACTACAGCTAAACCTTTGCAAGAATTGAATCAATATATCAGTGAACTGAACCAGAAATATTTGTCAAAGGGCATAGAGTTCATTGATCCGCGCCATACGGCCTTTTTAAGTGTAAGTGGGCTTTTACTAACAAAAAAATTAGTAGATCTTTTTTTTTTGAAAATTGAGTAGATCTCACTACACTCTACAACCCATACTAATTTTCCAGTTCGATATCATCCTTCCCGTTCAAGTCGAAGTCTCTACCGATCTAGACGCCGACAACGACGTTCATTTCACTGTGTGAGCCGCAGTTTCCCTCTGCCATATTGAAAAATTCAGCCAAACAACCATGAACGGAATATTTGCTGTTAACAAGCCGTCAGGGCCTACGTCCAGAGATATTGTCGATAAACTCAAGATAATACTGTCTAAACAGGAATCATTTCTGGACTCCAAGCCTACACAAGACTCTGCAAAGGCCAAACGACGTCCACGAAAGAGGAACAATTATATCAAAATCGGCCATGGCGGTACTCTGGATCCTCTAGCGAACGGAGTACTAGTCATTGGCGTAGGTTCTGGTACGAAATCTCTTCACGAGTATCTAGGCACTTGTACTAAGACGTATCGAGCTACTGCCTTGTTTGGAGCATCTACAACAACTTATGATTCAGAAGGAGCAGTGCTGGATTTCGCTGCTACTTCGCATTTGACCAATGAATCGGTTGCTGAAGCTCTTAGGAATTTCAGTGGTGATATCACTCAGTATCCCCCTGTCTATTCAGCATTGAAGATGAATGGAAAACCACTGTACGAATATGCCAGAAATAACGAGCCTCTACCAAAAGATATATCGCCGCGTGCCTGTCATATCGAGCATATACAAATGAAGGGTGGATTAAAATGGGATCATGACTATACGTTAATTGATAGAAGAGCCACTGAAACTGAAATCTCTTTGGCAGAACAATTGAGCCAATTGACTAGGAAATCGGAAACACTTGATTCTCAAAATAAACTGGACTCTGATTCCCCAAATAAGTCGAACTCTGACTCTCCAACTAAACTGGACTCTGCACCGGAAAAACTACCTATTCTTGACATTGAGTTCTCTGTTTCTTCAGGCACTTATATCCGGTCTTTGATCCATGATTTGGGTATCGCCCTGGGATCTGCTGCCTATATGGTAGCTCTTACACGAACAAGCCAAGGACCATGGGAACTGGAGAAAAACGTGTTCGACGTGAATTATTTCACGAATGACTCCAAACAATGGGAGCCTGTCCTGCAGCATTATCTCAAGCGAGGCCCAAAACTACCACTGGATGTCGTTGAGAAAGAAATCAGCGAAGAAAACTGAAATATCGCATGGATTCTGACCACAAGGTCAATGATGTTATTTCTATGATGTCATGCTTATGCAAAATACAGAAAGATATATATCATGAGTGCCAATTTAATGGCCAAAATCGGTGGTCTCAGCATAGGTGTCATGTTCTCATAATAAAGAGCACCGGGGAATGAACAGGAGACGTCGCCATTATCTGACATCTGTCCATAGGTCGTGTCGAATTGGCCCCGCAGAGCAGGGCAAGTGAAACCAAAATCGCTAGGACAATTCTGTACCAACTGGTTACAAAGCTCAATACAGGGCAAAATCTCCTTGTACCCACCAGGACGGATCTGCTCGTTAATTATTGGGTTTCTCGAGCTGTTGGCTGGACGAGGGTATAGATATGACGCTTCTTTTGTCCAGTCGGTGCACCGAGGAATCGATACTGCACAAAGCCACTGTTTGTAGGCTTCTGCACAGTTTCCACACGTACGGAAAGGACTGAATCTCTCAGATAGCCCCGCATCGCAGTTGACTTGCTGCAGCGAAAGAGAAAAGTTCTGGTACCGTGTAGCGACCATGTGGTCATAGAATGCACTGAGATTGACAGGGTTGAAGATACTGGCGTTTCCAGGAGCCGCGTACGCCACGCTATCGCAAAAGTCAAGGTCGTAAATCAGCTGGCAATTTGTATCGCTCTTGGATGTAAAATTGACAGCATGAAAGACCTCTCCTCCGCCAGAACCTGGTGGATCGGACATGCTGTTGGGCTTTGTAAGATATGCAAAGTAGCCAGACGAGATATTCAAACCGTTTAAGAAGATCTGCCCCTTAAGTTCCGTTCCATTAGTGCCCCGTGTAGTTGTACTTAGCCAAGCGTTGTTCTCGGTGAGTACAGATGGCCCAGTCGATATTCCACAGTAGGACAAGGCAAGCCTGTCGTATATGGGCTGTGAATTGTTTGGCCCTGCATGATAGACATATAAGTTGAAGTCTGTGATGTTTTCCTGCAGACTGCCATTTGAGAATTTCGGCAGATTATCAGTTACAAATAGGCCATGAGCGAAATCGGTGTCGACCAGGTTCATGGCTGGGTTTAAAGTTGCCTTGTGCACAGGAGATACCGTAGATACTGCTACTTCGTAGGACCAGGCATTCGTAGGAGAAATCTCCTTGGAAATAGCAGGTGCAGATAAATCAACGTACATGGCTTTTGTGGACACATTGTAGTAGGTGATGTTGGCAAAACCCTGCTCCGCATGCATGAACGGCCACTGTGTCGAAGTATTATCGGTGCTTGCAAGCAGAATAATACTGTTGTCAGTCAAGCTAGAGGAGCTTGCGACGCTTTCAGGCTCCTGACAGATGTTGAGAGTGATGTACACTGGGGAAGAGTCCGATTCATTGAGCCCATCTAACACGTACCGAACCGTCTCATTTGAGTTGAGAACATATCTAATAGGAACTCCGTCCTTGATAGGCGTACGCTGAGCATTTCCAGTAGGCCCCGGTTCCGGCATGGCTTGGTATCTGGTGGGGTCTGGGTCTAGACCGACCTCGGGCCAGTTATCGCTAGGATACTCCGTCGTGGTAGCCGTTGGCACCTCTGGCATCGAAGGATGCGTCTGCGTAGGCGCTAACGAGGGGGCTACTGGAGTGATATCATATGCTCTTTTGTGTGGGTTTTCCGCAGGCGAGGGAGCAGCCTTCAACAGCAAGGGATCTATGCTGTCCAGCAGATAAAAGCCCGACTTGCCGGTGAAGCGGTCATTTAGGTCGATATCCAGGATCTCAAAAAGGCCGGCGTGTGCGAAGGGTAGTGAAAACCATGCGTATATGAGGAGAAAAGCCAAGTTTATACCGTTCGGCATGATCTGGTTTTAGTGAAACCCTGCTTTGGCACCAACAGGTCGAGATTTCGTTTAAGCTGACGTCTGCGTTTGCTTTCTGCGTCTGCTTCTACGTCTGCGTCTGCTTTTTATACCTGCTTTCTACGCTTGTTATTTCTATTGCACACCTTTTCTCCGTTATCGTTGCCAATCCTCAGTTCACAAGCACAAATAACGATCCCAAACCCCGTATACCAACTGGAACATTAACCTTATTTGGGTGGTTTTAACTCAGACTTTGCACCACCAGCCAACAACACAAACACTGCCATGAGTGCACTGAGTGTCGACTCCAGCACGCCTGCAACTGCCAAATCCCTGCCGCCTATGCTCAGTCCTACGTTGCCGAGCTGGATCGAGGATCAGCTGCCGTTGGAGCCCATGCTGAGCCCTACGCTGCCAGCCATGTTTGAAAAGGAGCTGAAAACTGAAGGCTCGGCAGTCAATTCTGCTGCTGCTGGACCTCAGGCGGATCAGCCTGACTCGGGGCCTCAGACTGACTCGGAGCCTCAACGTGGACGCAGACGCTCGCTAATAGTCACGCTCAAGGTCGCTG
Source organism: Casaregolazyma suthepensis (assembly GCA_030568895.1). Classification (NCBI taxonomy): domain Eukaryota; kingdom Fungi; phylum Ascomycota; class Dipodascomycetes; order Dipodascales; family Trichomonascaceae; genus Casaregolazyma; species Casaregolazyma suthepensis. The sequence continues at coordinate 184,315 of JAJMJB010000001.1, forward strand.
AGAACGGCGAAAAGAACAATAAAGCCCTCAAGTCGCTGCAATTGAACCACAAGACGGCTTCCAGCCCGCTGCCTAGCACGCCTGTACCATACTCTACGTCCAACGGTGTGTCTTCACCGGCCCCTAATGCCTCGAAACGCAAGTCCATGGCTGCCGATACCACCAAGCGCAGAAAGAAGCGCATAAACAGAGACTTCTCGTCGTCTGAGGACGAAAGCGATGTTGCGAACAAAAATAATGCTGTCAAGGCGGACCAGGCGTCGGAGGCTTCTAGCAATGACAGTTCGTCGCAGAACACTGGCAAATCGTCAGCATCAGGCGAAAACCAGGCCAAGTTTTACAAGCTTCTTCGGGCCAAAATGCACAAATGGATCGATATAGCTCGAGGAAAGAAGCACGATAGTGACAATGCAGCTGCCAACGACGACCACAAAATGGCCCATATAATTCTACTAGATTCCCTGTTCGCCTTCATAGTGGGATTCGACTACGAGGACAGAGGAGAAATCATGATGAAACGACAGCCAGGAACCAGCTCATGGCTCACATTACTTCCGTACATTAGCCGGATGGTACGATCTTTTGAGAAGGAGAAGAACTTTGACTTTATCGGCTTGGCATATCAGGTCCGAGCCCTAATTCAGCTGAGAATCTCTGGCAGATATCAGTCTGAAATGCAGAAACTGGTCAAGCAGAAGTCTGAGGACGTTAACAGACTACAGGACCTATGTTCTAAATTAATTGCTAGCAACGATGCAGCAAACATGGACTTCAAGCGGGGATTTCAACACTTGCCTCTAGACACTATAGAGGAGAAGTATCCAGTCACTTGGTCGAAACGAACAAGCAAAATAGCCACCGGTAGTCCTCGAGAAGGAGGATATCGACCGCTTGAAGACCCTTACAGTCTTCCAATGCATGTGTTTTCGTCCGTTCAAGAAGCAATTGCTTTTGGATACGCTCTGACTAACGAATGGATCAGCCAGCATGAGGTAGAATATACCTGGGCATTGGTCGAGGGACTGAAATGATATGAGACTCTTCGTTGAAGGACTGAAATGATATTCGTCGAGGGACTCGTCGAAGGACTGAAATGACATATGAGACTAATTTCGTCGAAGAACTGAAATGATATTCGCCGAAGAATTTCATGACACTAATTTCATCATGCAATACTATTTATTAATTTTCCTAATAAAGCATTCTATGCCTCTAGCTCTAGCGACTGCTTAACCACGCCGATCATTCCACTCGTTTGTATTTTTTCGTTTCCTCCACTGCTGAGTCTCCATTCAATCTCACTCAAACCGTCTAGAAGAGCCACTCTTGTGGCCGATTTCAGATGCAACGACTGGAACTCGGCCGTGATAGCAGTCAGAATGTCGGCCAGAGCAAGTCCTTTCGACTGCTTGATGCTCTGAATGCTCTGTAAAGCAGAGGTCCAGTCGTCTTTCATTATGATTCCAACGATTTCCTTGATATCTGCAGGCTGTGGACTTCCAACACAGTCGTAAACTAGTGACTCTGTAACCTCCTGATCTGGATCAACAGAAGCATTACAAGCCTGTAACACGTTAAGAACCCGTCGCATGTCTCCTTTGGACAGATTAACCAGAGCAGTTATGGCCTCTGGAGTGATTCTGACCTTTTCAGCAGCCACCACGTGATCAGTTCGCGAACGCACGGCTTCATTAGTCAACGGTGAAAATCGGAATCGAGTACATCGTGACAGTAAAGCAGGATTCAGTTTGTATGTGTAGTTTGCAAGAATGCAGAACCGGGTATTGGTCGTGTACTTCTCGATGATTCGACGCAATGCATTCTGAGCAACATTGGTCATAGCGTCTGCTTCATCCAGAATCACCAGCTTGAAGTTATTGGAGAAGATTTGTCTCGTACTGGCGAACATTTTGATCTGGCCTCGAACCACGTCGATTCCACGGTCATCGGACGCGTTGAGCTCCAGCACCATGTTTTTATAGTTTTTGCCGTATATTTCCTTGGCAATGGCAGTAATCGTCGATGTTTTGCCTGTGCCCGGAGGCCCGTAGAAGAGCAGATGGGGAATCTGGCCGGTTTCAATGAACTTTCGCACCGTTGCAACGACGGCATCCTGGCCAGCCACGTCATCTAGGCTCGAAGGACGGTACTTCTCGACCCTGATATTAGCTATATTCGCGTGTATCTAAGTGCTCACATACCATGGAAGCGAGTCATTTTGGCTGTCCTTCACGTTCTCCTTCCCACTCATAGTTGCAGATCAAAGTCCCAGTTCTTCTTTGCAACTATTTGAGGTTCCACAAACAAGGCTGAAATGAGGCTCAAAAACCCCACGAAACTACTCATCACCTCCTCCACTTAGCATCTTATTTATCACCACCATGAAATATATCATAGGCGACCTGTTTAGCACTGCGCCCTCGGGGTCCATTCTTGCCCATGCTTGTAATTGCTATGGTTCCTGGGGAGGCGGAATCGCATTGACCTTCAAGGCCAAGTTCCCTGCTGCTTATAGGATCTATCATGACTACTGCAACCAGGAAACTGAACAGAGCCGAACGCAGCTACTAGGTAAATGCCTGTTAATTCCTGATAAGAACATCGAGACCAACCAGCCGTATTTAATTGCTTGTTTGTTCACCAGTCGCTCCGGCAGCGAGTCTGCAGACGCCATTGCTCACAATACTGCACTGGCTATAGATGATCTGGAGAAGCAACTCAAAAGCACTGGCCAAATCAACACAGTCCACATGCCGCGAATCAATGCAGGCATATTTGCAGTTCCATGGGACAAGACCGAGCAGGCGTTGAGTAAAAGCACGTTGAATATTATCGTACATGATCTAGATAACGGGTTTTAGTGTTAGTTATAGTGTTATCATAATCGTCAATCGTCCTCAGTAATATAAACATCTCATGTCTAACATAATCACCCCATGTCTAAAACACCTCATTTCCTGTACCTGTCTATATAACTCTGCGAAGCTGCAAACGAAAACCCCATAAAAGGTGCATCCGAGTTGGACATTCGGTGCCCATTAATCGGTATGCCTGCCTTGTAGTCTACTGGTGACAAAGCCATACCGGTGAACTCCTGGCTGAAATTCTCCGCCAGCTCGGGATTCGTAATGACCGGCAGAATCGGAGGCACCAAGCTCTCGTCACGCCTCTCCAATTTCTTCCAGTCGATTTTGCGGAAAAATCGATGCTTCTTTATAACCTCGAAGTTCTCGAACCCAAGTCTCTTCTTGGGGTCTTTTCTCAGCAATCGCGTCAGAAGATCCTTGGCATCTGCAGATAAATAATATGGCAATGTCAGTTTGCTTTTGGTGATCTTGTCAATGATCTTCTGGTGATTATTCCCTGTAAATGGAGGGTTGCCTGTTAGTAGATCATAGCAAACAGCACCCAACGACCACCAATCTACCGCATAGTCGTATTCTTTGCCTTCCAAAATCTCCGGGGCCATATATTCCGGAGTCCCCAATAACGTATTACAAGTTCCACCGTCCTCTGCGACCTTAGATAGTCCAAAATCAGTCAAAACCAAGTGTCCATCACCGTCCAACAGGCAGTTTTCCGGCTTCAAGTCTCGGTATACCACGCCCACATTGGCATGCAAATGGTACAAAGCCAGAGCCATTTCAGCAATATAAAAAGCAGTAGTATCTTCTGATAACATGCGTTCTTCAGCCAAATGAGTGAACAATTCTCCTCCTTCGACATACTGTAATATTAAATATAGTTTCTGATGGTCCTGCAACGCATAGTACAGTCTGACAATAAAAGGATGCCTGACACTCTCCAGAATCGACTTTTCCGTCTTCGTCTGCTCGATTCTGTTCTTCTCCACAATCATAGAAGCCTTACGTAGTTGTTTCTGGGCATAAAGCTGGCCCGTCTCCTTCTCCTTCACCAACAGCACCTTGCCGTAAGCGCCCTGACCCAGGACTCGCAGAGGCTCAAAGTCCCGTGGATGCTTCTTTCTTTTGCCCTGTTCGGCATCGCTTGACACGTAATTACTGTCGATTCCAATCTCATATGATACACTGGATCGGCCATTCACGCTGGATCCCATGGTAATAGTGTCATCAGGACCGTGAGCAACAGACGGAACGGATTCTGCTTCGCATTTCTCATCTATCACAAGACGTGCCATGCCATCGACGTCTTCGTCCGGCAGGAATACAAATCCGATGGACGAGGAATTGGACACCCGACGCTCTCTAGAAAAGCCGGACTCGCTATCGTACAAACTGGTCATGGTGACGAATATCAGTCTACCGGCTATCTACTTGCTGGAAAAGATCACGTCTGTCTTGTCAGTAGCAAAAGCGTCGTAAGTTTCCATGAAAATGATTAATTTCTGTATGCGGGTGGAAAATAAATTGTTGCAGGGACGAATAAAATTTCTGAGCCTCAGCGCCTGGGCACGGCTGAGGTTAGAGCGGAGAGGAAATATGGAGGGGGGGGGGGGGTTAATAGGTCGTATAATATAGGAATATTTATAAAGAGAATTGTTCAAAGAATTACTCGAAGATTACTTCAAATATTACGTCAAGGACTATTTCAAAGATTACTTTCAAAAGCCATTTCCAAAGACCTGACTTTCTCCGTTCCCGCCCAGTAAGTTGTATACCTAGTGCACTATAAAGTATACGAGAAAGCGGTAAACACGTGCACAAACCGCCAATTCACAGTAAAACCCTTCCATCGCCAAAACCCGCTTATTACATCAAATAAAAAGCATTCTTTCTCTCCAACCCATCGTAATTCTCCTAATTCTCCCCGCCTCCTTGGGACATCGGCCCCGTGTGGGGAATGCCGCATCTTTGACTCATACATAGAAGCAGCTGGCCCAAAATGACCAGCTCCGTAGAAATGACCAGCGTCGAATCAGAGAACAGCACAATTGCCCAGGAAGACGTTCCACGTGATCCCCAACCCGACGACCGTACCAACGGCATGCTCGCCGTCGTCGCTGGCTTCACCTGCAACTTCATCGTATTCGGAATCGCCTTCACGTATGGCGTATTCCAGGAATTTTATCTCAGTCCACAGGGTCCCTTGCATGGATCTAGTCCTTCCGTGGTGTCCCTAATTGGCTCAATTAGCAGTGCATTGACTTATGGTTGTGGGGTAATCCATACCAACATCCGCATCTTCAAAAATAGATCCCCAAGGACATTAATGCTAGGTGGAAGTGTAGTCCTTTCATTGGGGTTGATACTAGCCGGCTCCTGTAACCAGCTGTGGCAATTTGTGCTTACACAGGGCATTCTGACTGGCATCGGTGCATCTTTCGTTTATCTTCCTCCAGTCGTCTGTGCTCCAACATACTTTACCACTCATAGAGGCTTGGCCATGGGCGTTTTGTTTGCTGGAACTGGTGTAGGAGGAATTGTCATGGCACCCTTGACACAGGCTCTTATTTCCTCCGTTGGCTGGAGATGGTCGTTGAGAATACTAGGACTCATCAGTCTCATCTCTACCAGTACTGCCAGTTTTCTGGTTCATGAGCACCCAATGTACAGAAGCAATGCTCAAACACAGTCGACTGTAAGCACTGTGACATTCAGCATACTGACATCACGCAAGTTTGTTCTGCAGATATCAGGCAGCCTGTTCCAATCGGCAGGCTATTTGATCCCGATGATCTATATGTCATCATATGCCAAAACTCTAGGATACTCGGATAAAATCGGCGCTACTTTTATTGCCGTCAATAATGCGAGCAATGCATTGTCCAAAATTGTCCTTGGGTATGCAGCAGATCGCATTGGTCGACTCAATATGATCCTGATCTCTGGCCTTGTGAGTGTCGGCACAGTGTTCGGCTTATGGCTAGTCCCCTACCAAGCAACATACATTCCGTTTGTTATTCTGTATGGGATATTTTCAGGAGCTATAATAGCTCTACTGCCTGCTTGCCTGCTGGAGCTCTTTGGAGCAGCCAATTATAGGTCAATGTCCGGTTTCATGTACCTAGCCAGAGGTCTGGGTTGCATGCTGGGTTCTCCAATTGCAGGCCTCTTCATAAAAACCGTCTCTGGTTCCATGGGAGAATATCCTTCGTCTTACAGGAACGCTATCATATACAACGGATGCATATTGGCTGCTAATTGCGTCTGCTTCCTGGGACTGAGGGCCGTGTTATACCAGGAAAGCCAAGGCAAGCTGAAAGCATAGATGAAAATTTTCGGGGCCAAATTAATCCTATGCAATGCGAATTTTCCAAGCCGAATCAACCCAATACACCTATCCATCGGACGCCAGTTTGAAGCTGATTTCCATGCCACTGAACCGACTGTTGCCTGTCTGTTTGGAAACAACAACCTTTCGATCACCAGAGCCTGCTGCATAGCCCACAATAAACGACGGCGTGGTATGACCGATATATAGAAAAGCAGATTCACTATGCAGGCCCTTGAGAACAGAGACCACACCCACAGATTGTGGCCCTTGGCCGCTTACGTTGTCAAGGTATGCTTTTAGAATGTCCAATTCCGACTTTTCGTCACGTTGATCGAGAATACGACGTGATAGTGCCTGTGCCACTTGAAAATGAAGTATGTCTTCTCCGAATCCTGTGGCCAAGGTAGCTATTTTGGCATTGTCGGTAGCTATTTTAGCAGTGCCGGTAGCTATTTTAGCATTGTCGGTCCTCTGTACATAGGTGGATGCTCCCATTATGGCAGCAGGACCAATGCGGCCGGGATTCTTGAATGTAATTCCACCAGAAGAGGAAATGGCCGCAAAGTTACCGTGCGAATCAATACATATGACTCCGACGGTATCTAGAACTGGTACAAGGTTGTCATTAGGCTCTGTTTTGTTTGTCTCTCCATCATAGACGGATTTCCAGTAAAGATAGCGAGAATGCGCATCTTTGCATATGAGGCTCTTATCATCAGCTAGCTCACAGCCTTTTTGCTGTCCAAACTGCTGAGCACCTAAACCTACGATCATATGAGGACTAGATCGGCCATGGTGATCTACAGGAGAGTGGAGATCCAACAGAAGCTTATGAGCTACTGAGGACGGGTTCTTGATACCACTAACGGCACCAACACTGGCAAATTGAGTCTCAGTAGCAATTGAAGCATCAAGCTCGACTGTCCCTGAACTAGTGAGCTCAGAACCTTTACCGGCATTGGTCAGAGACGAATTCTCCAGTATTTTACACACCTCCACACATATGACATCGCAGTCTTCACCTCTTGAGAGCATTTCTTCACCTAGTTTCATGGCCCGACGCGCCAACGCCCTGTAGCGAGGCATTTTGCCCAAATCATGCGATCCAGCCCCCAGATGAACGACCACCAGGCCCGTCATGGCTTACTGTAAATATCCACCGATATCCACGCAGTGTCCTGAGTTCGCAGCGCTACACCGGTTCCTGTAGTCCCCCAGTCGGTGCTCAAGCGGTCCACCAGAAGCTTGGACTCGGCACTATCGACGCCTAGGAACCGGGCAGCCGTCAGATTGGTTTGATTTACGAGCTGAATATCGACCTGGGTCTGCGCCTTGGCCATCTGAGCATACAGCAGGTGCGTCCTTTGTCGCTGGATCGATGCTAGCGACTGTTCAGGGGTGAACATGCAGCCGTGGTTGGTTAGAAGGAAGGATTATTTGCTTTCGGATCTTTTCTTCTTAACTACCAGAAGTCAGCACAAGGCCAAAACAACACACATTGACGCCAGTGCAGATGTCGGTGCCTCCTTGGCGGGCCAATAAAAGTAGGTAGGAAGGAGTAACAGATTTAACTATTTTACTAATTAATCAGAAGGCGGTTTTATACCTGTTTCCACGCAGCAGACTCTGCAGCGACCTGGAGACTCCTCTAAAGTTTCCAGCAAGAAGGACGAACCCAGCCAAAACAACCAGGTCGAATGGCCCCAGTCGCTCAAGGACTTCGTGTCGAGATGCCTGGGCCAGATCACCGACCAGAACAAGGTGGAGCTCGAGAGCCAGCTCAAGCGCATGATCACCAAGGCCATTGAGGACAAGACAACTTGGTCAATTGACTGGGACAAACAAACGCTGCCTATATTGGAGCAAAGTAAGACTGTTTTGAAACCTACTAATGAAAAACCCAGGGTAAATTCCAAGCGGCAGGCCAGCCCTGTGCGGAAACCCGTTAGAGATGCCAACGGGGTCGAAGTATCGACGGCAAATCAGATCCAAAAGCGGCAAAAGCGGTTCGAGCGACCGTCTCCACGGCCCGTAGCATCAGAGGAACCCCAGGTGATTCCGTCGGGGCCTGTCATCGGCAGAAGCACCGCGCTGGAGAAGAAATATCTACGTTTAACCTCAGAGCCCAATCCCGATCTGGTTCGCCCAGAACCTGTACTGAAGCAGGCGTTGGATTTAATGAAAAACAAGTGGTCTACAGAGCATAATTATTCCTATATTTGCGACCAATTCAAGTCGATACGGCAGGATCTCACGGTGCAGCACATTGAGAACGACTTCACCGTCAAAGTATATGAGATCCATGCCCGCATCGCTCTGGAAATGCAGGATCTCGGTGAGTATAACCAATGCCAGAGCCGCCTCAAGGAGCTGTATTCCAAAAAAATCAAGGGCCACGAAACCGAGTTCCTGGCCTACCGATTACTCTATTTATTACATACGCAGTCGTCGTCCGAACTGGCCCAGATGCTTCTGGACCTGTCTGAGCAGCAGCTCAACGAGCCCTGCATCAAGCATGCCTTGCAATCATACGAGGCAATTTCAACCTACAATTTCTCGTGGCTTTTCAAACTTTATGCCGATGCTCCAAATATGGGAGGGTATATCATGGATAACTTTGTGGTGCGGGCTCGCTTACAGGCCCTCACATATATGACCAAGGCATTCCGACCAACCATTTCTGTCAAATTCATCTGCAGTCAGCTAGGATTTGACGACGAGCAGGAAGCAGTGCATTTTCTCCAAGAATGCGGGGTCGGTGGTGATTTAATTAACGAGGGACAGCTGAAGACTAAAGAAAGTTACCCCGCATTAGAGGCAGGCCGTCAGAAAGCCTTCAAAAAGGTGGATATCAAGGGGCAGATATGAGGCGTCGGCACATGTTCAGACACCCATGTGACTGCCTCATCATCAAACTATACCGTCAAGCGGGACCCAGGGCGATGATGCTGAATGCTCCACTTTCGCCCTCTCTCTTGAGAAAACCTCGAACAATGTCCAGCGACTTGTCACAAAGTGCATCATCCTTGGCTTCCAGCAGCCCATGGTCTATGGGGCCCTTTCTTCGGCCATCCAGCTCGTATAGATGAGCGTCTTTCAAACTCTTACATATGCACACATAGTGGAACTCCACCTGTTCTCCGAGAGCCGGGGCCGCCGTATTGCCCTCATGTCCAACCACATGCTGAAGATTCTCCACCTGATTATCTTGCTCCAGAAGGTGGGCTCGCTGCTCGACATTGGCGGGTTTTGCTTTTTCCAGAAAGTCGGCCACCACTGAGTTTGGTGCAATCAAACCTTGAGGAAGGGCATTGGCTATAGCATGCAGCGCAGCCATGGTACCACAGGCGTTTCCAATCGTCTGTTTGGCCCAAAACACCTGCTCCTTGTCGGAACCGGCTATGTCATTGTAATAATTGTCTTTGAGTTGTTCGTCATGCTGTTTTCGGTACGTTTCGTATTGCTTGGAGATTGGAAAGGCCAGAAGCAGAGCGTAGATCGGCCGGGGGATAAATGCAAGCATTTCCGGCTCGTCAATGGACCAAACGTCATGGAAACCAATGGCTTCGCTGACGCCCAGGCCATGGATGAATTTGTCAAAAACCTGCGGATTACACTCGAGTGGAACGTACTGTTTGGCCATTTTTGTGGTTAACGAGGATAAAGTTATGTGCAAAAAATGTTTAATTATTTCGGGAGAGGAGAAGATAATTTAAAGTGACGTAATTATGCAGTTTATTAAAAAAAAAATTTCCAAAGGATAATTTTAACAATTATCCGAGAATAAAATAAAGCCTTTGCACTGAATAAAATATTAGTAATGGTTTTTGTGGGTTTCATGCTTGTTATTTGAGTGTCGATCCGAGCCCGCGTTATCAATATTCGCCCACCATGGCTGCTCAGTTCCATGGCAAGACTGCCGATGTCATTGCCATTCTGAACCTCGTGTCCTGTGCCATGAGTATGGCCGCTCTCATCACTGTCATCTTGTGCTGGCATCTTAAGACTGAACCCCGCAATAAGACGTATCGTGAACGACTCATCATCTACCTCTTGGGCTGCGACCTGTTCAAAGCCATCATCCTCATCTTGCATCCTTCCTTGAACTTTCACTATAAGCATGTTTTAGACAACTATCCATATTCTACCCGGATATGTGACGGGCTCGGCTTCATGACCACCTTCGCATTAGCAAATGTCGACTTTGCCAATCTATTATTGGCCGTCACCAGTGTACTTGCAATTTTCTCACATTCAAACGTTCTTGATATGCCTTCGTGGCGAGTAGGCTCGGTGTCTGTCTCGCTAGTCTTACCCGCCATTCTCGCTTGTTTGGGCCTGATACCCTATGAGAACTTTGGTACCGGATACACGTATTTTGCTTCGTCATGCTATCTTAGATTTGCTCCTGTCTGGTATCGAATATTCTTGGTATGGGTACCTAGACTATCCATCATGCTGGCAATCGCCGTTAGTTACGTTGCCATTGCCATTCGGTTCCAAAACGAGATAAAAGAGCTCCAGAAGACTTATACTGCATTTTCCTTGGCAAACCATGGCCATAGCAGTATTTATAGAAAACTCTTTGGAAGTCCTAATAGCACCCGTCGCAAATTGCTTCGAGCTCTTGCTATAAAACTCCCTAGTGTTGAGTTTCTACGCAGATTCCATGAGCATGAAGAAGACCTTTCCGATGTACACTCACCGTCACCCTCTGAAAAAGTACACAGTCCTGAAGTTGCTGAACTTTGCAATATTCTGCGTACAGACAACATAAAACGGTTCGAAGCCTCAAGGTCAAAAATGGAGCGACAGGTCAATATCCTCTTCATATATCCAGCCATATATTTCGGCATATGGGTCTTCCCTCTGGTGGAAGACATATATGGACTTCGATATGGAATTAAGCAAACTCCACCAACCTGGGTCTCGGTAATTGCACTTTTCATGAGATCGTTTGAAGGTGTCGTGGATTCCGCCATATTTGCCGCAAGAGAATTCCTGCCAATAAAATTCGGCAGGCTCCGATCTATCGCAAGAATGATGACTGGCAAGAAGAAGCAAACCAAGGAGCCTCAGGGCCGAAGAGAAAGCTCTTCAGGAAAAAGCGTTTCAAGCGGCATCACCAGCCTCCATCCTGCACCTTCCAACCTAGTACCAATGACCGGCTTCATAAGTGTGCAGGACATGATCAATGAAGGAATTGTATCTCCTCAAAGTATCGACTATCAGTGGCGAAGTGCTAATGATCGATCGACTAGTGATATTTCCGCCCCACCCTACAGTAACAGCGATGTAGGTCCTTTGGTTAAAGAGCCTCAGGCAGCCGTCAGAAAAAACAGCACGTCTTCAGCAAACCGTCAAATTTTTAGTCTCAAACAGATAATAGCTGCTAGCGATCCGCATTCTGAGGCAGCACGCACGCACCCAACGAATAAGCACCAAGGGCCGTCCTCAAGTCTCTCTAGTAACGACGAGGTTGAATCATTTTTTACAGCTAACAGTGCAGAATCATGATGAAAACATCAAAGTAAGAACATAAGCTTGAACACAGAACCTTAAGCATTATTATTAGAGGGCTCCACAGACTTGACATACTGTGCAAGCCTCTTATATTCAAAAAGCAGCTCACGCAAGTCTGACACCTTGAGATTGTCGAACTCAGCATTAACGAATTTTGGTATGGGGGCCACTGCCGCAGGAGCCTGTGAATATGACGATGACCGGAAATTTCTCATCATTCCACCAGTCCATTTTCCAAGCACAGATCCTGAAGGTTCTGCAAAAGACGGCCTCTTCTCAGGCGGTGGTGGAGGCGGAGGCACTGCATTAAGGTTTTCTTGGCTATGCACAGAATTGACCTCGGAATGGCTGTCATTGTCTGCCACTGAACTAGGCGAAGACAAGGGCTCTAAACCAACCACCTTTCGTGCCTCAGCCAAGGTATTGGGAAACTTTCCATCTACTTCAGAGTCTCGACGGTCTGTGAATTTACCCATAAGATAGCGATACGAAGAACCAAAGGTCGTTCCAATAGATTTAATAGAGATATCGGCAGCAGAAGCAGCAATATCTGAAGGATGATGATTAGACAGTAGCGAAACCCCCCGACTTCGACTAACATCATTATTGACGCTGTTTGAACGAGAACCCCGGGATCCAACAGAAGTGATGGAACCTTTATGAGAATGATACTTGGATGCTCTAGGAGATGACGATCTAGAATTTGTAGCGGCCGTCGGAGCACTGCTTGGGTTAAGCAAGCAGGATGCATCAAGATCATTAGGAAGTGTAGATATGTCGATTCCAAGCGAATCTGCAGTTGCAGTTTGAATAAATGTCACAGCAGCTTCGAAATTAGTAAGACAGTACATTGCCTCACCATTCAAGAAGGAGACGTTCCTGAAGCGATATATGAACTTGAGATTGAGGTAGACATTCTGAGCCTGGGTCATAATCAAGGAATATATCAGACATGGTAATATAGCGTCAGCAGAAGATCCTCCTCTGGATTCGTCGTCTCTAGAAAGCTCTTTGACAATAATGCGATGAATAGCTAGTAAATGGTCGATTTTGCCCTTGGGGCTCCGAGACTGGTCGAGCTTGGTCCATTCGTCGGCGGTTTTGTCTAGAATTTCAGCAATGCCACTTCCTTCGTCCGTAGAATAGCCCGTCAGGCCCAGATCGACAATGGTTATAGGGAGCTGTTTTAATACAATGATTTTGGTTCCGAGCAAGTCATTATGGTTGGAATCGTCTCCAAACGATATGAAGAATATCTTTTCATAGACGGCCGAACAGGCTCTCTGCTCGCCCATTTCCGTCAAGGACCTGACATTGGACATTTTCTGCGACCGTTTTTTCTTCTTGTCGGCCATTTCCTCAAAGGAGCTCATTTGCTGATCCAGCCCGTTTTTGGCCGCAGTGCTCTGAGCATGAATCTCTCGACCGGCCAGATAATCCTCAGCCTTTATAGACAGCTTGCGATAGAATTCCTGATATAAAGAGGCTATGTCATCGCCGGTTAATGGAGTGGTATACTTTGGTTCTTGAAGAGAATGCAAAAATAAATCAATGTAATGCGATAAGCGAGAAGGGAATCGGAGACCCGAGACCGGCGACGGGGACTCTTTCTTGACAGAATCGCCGTTATTGGACTCGACGTCGTCTGGCGCCGATTCCGTTCCCTTATCGGGTTCATCGGCATCATTAGCAGCCAGAATAGGGAGGTGGCTTTCGTCGCGGTCCTCAGTCAGCGTTTCCAGCGATACCCGGCCGATATCTTTGGGGGCGTCGTCCGTAGTGCCGTAGCTCTCTTGTTCGGCTATATACGAGCGGTCCGGCAGCATTGGGGGCGTATGGAACGACGCTTGTGGCATGATGAAGGGATGATGATGTATAGGTAGCCGCAATGCACTTTATATCAAAATCGGGGCAAAAAAAACCTACTTTACTTGGAACACAACAAGGATTAACAGCAGTGGGAATAACAAGTATTTAGCATTGTTCTGACGACTTTCTCCTATGCATGCAGACGGGACGAAAACGACATGCTGATATTGCTCCGGTTGAAACCAATAAACGGCGCCTGATTGACCGCTTATCTGATCTGAGCCTGAGTGATGACAATGAGACATTCAAAGTCAATAATAGAGATGAAGTATATGAACCCAGCCAAGTAGAAATAATGCCGGGATATTTAATAATTCCACCGGTACTAGGTCGAGAAAAGAGGCATTTTTACGAGCAATCGCAGTTTATGGCTGTTATTTTGTATCAGTCTAAGGAGGCTGTTATATGGCAGCATGTTGTGGATTGGATGCTTCGAGAACAGGAAAACGATGTAGATATGAATATGGATGAGGAGATGGCAGATTACGAGGAACAGATGGAGTTGGATTGACAGTAGTAGGAAATTCATAGTGGTAATGTAGAAGTGCTGTGAAGTAATGTAGAAGTTCTGTGAATCGGTGATGAGTGGATCGGATGGTCTTTGATTATCAGGCTATTGTAGGGTTTGTAGATACAATATATCAGCATTTAGAACAATAGTCATATTATTATAATATTATTCTGAAAATTCTGAAATTTCTATGATTCAACATATACAATATAAATATAAAACAATATTTTTAATTGCATTAGTTTTCATTGCATTGCATTAGATTTCACTGCATTAGATCTCACTGTACTTTACTCAACACTCTAAAAGCTCTTGTTCTGAGACAATGACGACAAACATGAAAAATACAATCTCGCCAACATCCAGCTAAACTCTTCTCAAGCCACTTTTCCGCAAAAAAAAACCCCCTACTCAATTACAATTGTTTATTTTATAGAAACGAAATCATCCTCGGATTTACCCCGAGTCCTCCTTCCCTTCTACATCTCATTACACAGTTCAAGAAATATTATTCTGTTTTTCATTATACAAAAATGCATCATTGAAAATAAAAGTTTCATTATTCGAGGCTCTCAGCATAGAGAACCAGCTTGGCTTTACCATTGAGAGCATTGGCAAACTCCGCATCGTTAGTCATTTCATATTTCTGCCCATTTACCGCGTCCTTGTAAAAAAGCCGGATGCTCTTCAGATCCAGACGCTCACAGATCTTGTTCGACAAAGATCGATAACTAGCACTGGAAGGAAACTTAATGGCAATCAAGTCGTCGCTATGATAAACCTTGATTTTAACCATAGGCGCCTTGAGATTATTAGTACTAGAGTTAGCACTGACGTTTCGACTTCCGTTGCTGCTGCCGTTTGAATGATCCGAAGCAACAGCTGGTGGTGCTTGAGATGGTGGCTGAAGCTGAGACGACGGCTGAGGCTGAGAGAGAGATTGCGATGGAATTTGACCTGTGGATACCAGCGGAACACTGGCGTTATTAGTGACAGTCGATTGCGATTCCATGCGAGCATGCTGAGGGTCCAGCTTCGGCGTCGACTTCTCATCCTCAGCAGGGACGACTGGTGTGTTCTCGGTAATGCCCTTCACATTGCCTTCTTTATCGCTCTCTGCCTTGACCGGAGTTAGAGAACCACTGCCACTGGCCAGAGACGTATTAGAAGGCACATTGGCAGGAGCACTGGAAATAGAGCTAGACGGAGCAGCCTCAACTGGCTGTGGCATTGCCGTGGTAGGTGTAGGACTTTCGATATCGCCCTCCCGTATAGCGAACAAATCAAGAACCAGCTTACTACGTGAGATGTATCCCGGCAGTTTGACTAGTTTCCGCACATACTCATCTAAGTTGATGCGTCGTTGGCTCGTAATTGAATCGTTCACATACGTTAAAGGACCCGGCATAAAAGGAAGTATCCTTTGATGGCCAGTTCGACCAGCTTCGTCAGGATAATCGTCCAGTAAGCTGATCTGAAAGTCATAAAAGTCTTGATAGTACCGACACAGGTTACGGTAAGTGCCGTCGCTGACTTCACATAGCAGCAGAAACCAGTACCGGCCCCCATGAAATGCATATCGATCGACTGAGGCTTTAACGATATATGGGACTTCGGCAGCAGGAATGCCGCCATGAGATGAAGAGGCTGCCGAAACAGACGTGTTCGGGTCGGCAAAGTCGCTGACAGAAGCTCGACTCATAGTATTGCCATTGGATCTAGTCAATCCCTGTCTTAGCTGCTGTAAAGACTCACGCTCTTTCATGTCTATTGCGTTCATTTGCCGAGACACCTCCGCAGTGTCGTCATCGAAAAACTTGCCCAGGCTTATGCTACTAGCCTTATATTCGGCAGCCATTCTCTTCCATTCCTCGACTTTGGGAACACCTGCACGTTTGATAGCGGCCTGTACGTCGGTGACAGGAGCATTGGAGCCTACTTCACGAAGCTCGACATAAGACACCGGAATAAGCCCAGGGCCACCGAGTCTGCCAATTGGCTTTGCTACAAACCACTCCTCGTTGGATTGCGCAATGACAATTATATTCTCACCGGCATTTGCCTGCAATTCATCTTGTCGTTCAGCAGTGAAATTGTATTGAACAACGCCATACAGAGGACGTTGTTTGTTGGTTGGATAAGAACGCAACGAGAAACTTGAAGGAGCAGCTTTAATCTGACTACTGCTGCCAGTAGCAGTGGTTCCAGTAATCGAATGCCTTTGAGGCCCGGCGAGAATTTCACTGATAGGTACCGTTGGAATGGTTTCTTTACGAGTAATAACCTCAAAATAGGTCACAGGCACCATGCCCTGACCGTCGTTCGGGGGGTCGTAAGCCTCATACCAATCCTCGTCATTTTCATGGCCCGTGACATAAAGAAAGTCGCCCTTTGAAAAGCTTAATTCCCCAGGGCTTTGAGCAGCATAATCATAGAGAGCGCGAATGATCTTTTTAGGGGGGGTGGTTGCCAGGACTTTTGACGGGTCAGATATGGCCGGAGGAGACGCAGATAAGCCGCCAGATTTGCTGCTACTAGCAGACCGTCGCTTTTCACTTCTCAGAGAGCGTCGTATGCCCTAAGGAAAGAGTTAGTGATGTGTCCTTATTGGAGGAAAAAAAATTATCAAAAAAAAAAGGCCAGGGCTCAATGCAAATAACAATGGATTATGACCCAAATTACCACAATCCAAACCCCAGAGTTTAATGAGCGAAATCCCCACCTACCTTAAGCATGATTCTGTGTCGTGGCTAGTATTGCACGTAGATATCTACAGCCCGGAAAACTTGCCCAAATACTGGTTTTAATATGCAATGTGCGTTTTTTGAGGCCCCTCAGTTGGGATGTAGCGTTAAAAAGGAGTTTGTTAAGGCAAGGAGTTGATGTTTCACAAAAAATCAAACTCCCAAATGAAGTGCACAAAGACAGAACCCAATAGAAGGGTAAAATGAGCCAATAAACCTTGCGTTATATGTTACTTTGTTGAGGAGACAAGAATTGCTATATTGCGGCAACAAAACAACCTATATACGTATTTTCCACTCTAATACACATGACCAATTTCGCCAATGAGTTGCTAATTGGCCGTTTGGCCGTCGCCAGAGCTTGCCGATTGACAAGCCTGGTGTCTGAGACCAGTTTCCAGTTTGTCACAAAGTCTGACCATTCCCCGGTCACCGTGGCTGATTTCGGCGCACAAGCTCTTATTATCTCGGCCATTCATCACTCTTTTCCCGATGACAAGGTTGTTGGTGAAGAATCGGCTGAGGTTCTGCGAAAAAACAGTGCCTTGTCGAACCAAGTGTGGAAATTCGTCGATTCGGTACTGTCAAAAGCCCCTGCTAAGGAATCTGACCTTTTGGGCGTCATCAAAAGTGAGCAGGAAATGCTCGATATAATAGACGCTGGCAATTATGCTGGTGGAAAAGGTCATCGGTTCTGGGCCCTGGATCCTGTTGATGGAACCAAAGGTTTCTTGAGGCATGAACAGTACGCTGTATGCCTGGCAATGCTCAGTCAATCTGCCAAGGTTGAAGTCGGTATAATCGGCTGTCCTAATCTGAAATTGGACCCAAGTAACCACTCTTCACATGCTATACGAGGTGCCTTATTTTCTGCTGTACGAGATCAGGGATCATTTGTTGAACCTACGGCTATCGATGACTTCAACGGTGAGTCTCGTAAACCCATCTCAGTGAGCAAGCACGTGACCACTCTGTCGGATGCGTCCTTTTGCGAATCGGTTGAAGCATCTCATTCGAATCTTTCCAAACATGAAGCAATTGCTCATGAATTGGGAATCATCAAGTTGCCAGTGAAGATGGATTCTCAGGCCAAGTACTGCTCAATTGCTCGTGGAGATGCAGAGATCTATTTGCGGCTACCTGCTAGCTCAACGTACCAGGAAAATATTTGGGATCATGCTGCAGGCAGTATATTAGTGGAAGAAGCAGGTGGATTGGTATCTGATTGTCATGGCCGTGAATTGGATTTCTCACAGGGATCCAAGCTGAAGGAGAACCAGGGCATTGTGGCTTCGACCAAGCAACTATATTCCGACGTCATTGCCGTGGTAGCCGACGTGCAAAAACGTGATAGCAACGACAACGATAGTAGTGGAAGAATATGATTTGGACAAGGAGAATTATGGAAGCTGGATCTGACGGAAGAGCGGAAACTCCGAAACAATGATGATAGGTCTGTTAAGGGGTAATGATAGGCGGTGTTCCGAGATCGGCTTTTGATACATGAAAAAAACTGATGCCATATTATGTTGAATGCGCAAGTTCAACAAGCAAAAATACTCAAAGAGGAAATTATGATGAAATCTTGATCCGTATCTATTTTAAAAAATATATTTATATCCTTGATATTAGATTGTGATATTAGAACGATGATCAATGACGTTGACCACCATGAAACAAAAAGTAAATGAAAAAAACAAAAAGTCCAACAACCATGTAATAATAGAAACTTTTACTATCTATTTTGAAAGAAATAGAACAATTTAACAATTTCCCTTAATAAACTATTTCCCTTAATAAACTATTCCCTAAATAAACTATTCCCTTTAAACTATGCCCTTAATAAACTTAGAATATACACCCTTGCGTCTCCACTGCTTCAAGGGACAACTGTTATTTACCGAAAGAAAAATAAAGCATTATACGTGCGGCACTTGAACCCCAGAATCACACGGCCCAAAGCTGCCGAAAACTACATGCTCTTATTTCCGGACATGGCAAGCTCGGATAATCGGGTCCAAGAAAATATCAAAAAAAACGCAAAGGAATATCCCGAAGGTTGCCGTTTACAAAACTCGGAATAGTGGTTAGATGAAACGACTGGAAAAACACGGGAAAATATATGATATATAATAAATGACGCGGAATCACCTATATATATATTTTTCCATCCAATTTAATTGACAAAATCCGCCTTTGTTTGACACTTCCTATTGCCAGATCTTCAACGGGTAAATTAGGAACTGGGTCGCGACCTTTAGGTAACCCAAGTTTGCCAACTTTTCACTCACACGGACAGTCGGAACACGATTTTATACACCTGACATACACCTTGGTTTGACCTTGGAAATTTCGGCGGTTTCCTGGCGGGGGTTAGCTGATCTACGAATCCATTTAATTATCGGGGAATTGCAAGCGTTGGCATATTTGCTCCTTTGACTGAAAATCTCTGTTTGTTTTATAAACCAAAGAACCTGAATAACCACCATCCTTGCATGTGGGGCAATCATCGCCATTTATCTCATCTAATTTTTGCATTCTAGCCGATTATCTCCTTGCAAACCTGTTAACCTCTGGGAAAAAGCTATTATTATCCAAGAAAAATCCCCTGCTTTAGTTTGGTTGAGAAGAATTCCCTTGCTATATTTGTCTTTCCTTTTTTGATCGAGACCAAGTTTTGTTAAGCGAAGTTTTTATCACCCCCGGAAAAAAGCAGCCAAGCCAACTCAATCAAATTGGCTCCTTTTACAATTCTCTGTGAATTCTTGTTTTATTAACTTTTCTTCTCCTTCTTCCTCTAACGCATTGCTTGATATATTCA
The DNA here is from genome assembly GCA_030568895.1 of Casaregolazyma suthepensis. Taxonomy (NCBI): domain Eukaryota; kingdom Fungi; phylum Ascomycota; class Dipodascomycetes; order Dipodascales; family Trichomonascaceae; genus Casaregolazyma; species Casaregolazyma suthepensis. The sequence goes on from JAJMJB010000001.1 coordinate 203,978, forward strand.
TCTCATGGCGATAGTGGCTGCTTCCAAATCAGCCACTTCGTCAAATGCTACAAATGCTTCCTCGACTACTACTACTTCGCAAAGATCAAGCCATAAACCACCGCAACCTCCTCAGCAGCAAAACATAGCGCATTTTGCTCCAATAAGGCCTGCCTTTAGGCCCTTATTACCTAAACCTTGTGCTGCAGAATCTAGCAATAATTCCGGATCATCGACCTTGGCTTCTCTATGTCATAGTAAGGGCAAGGAGTCGTCTCTCAAAAAAGTCCGAAAATCGGGTGGTGCCAACACCAAAAAGGAGGAAAAGCCCCAAAGTACTCGCAAACGGGCCATCAAAAACAATAATAAGTCCGGCAATTTACCTTCTACCATTGCTCCTTCTTCTTTAATATCTAAAAGAAGAAAGTCTTCAACGACATCTTCGCATTCTTCAAAGGTTTCTAGGGCTTCATCTCCTGCCTCTTCGGTGTCCCCTCCACCATCTCTGTCTTCTACAGTCACTGATGGTATGCGATCTTCTTTAAGTCCATCTATTAACCTGGGAGTACGCCTAAACAAAAAGGATATCGCATCTAATCTAATGCTTTTGTCGGAGGATTCTGAGCTTCCCGATGACTGGGTCGGCTCAAAGTCGTCGTCTTCGTCATACTTCGGGCACGGCAGTAGTTTGACAGTTTGGGAAGAAACCTCGGATAAGGATTCCAGCAGCGGAAATGAACTGGTGGTTATGACTGGATCACGACCTCAATCGCCGTCTTTAGAAACAATGTCGGTCTTTAGCCAGACCATTGGCAATGATTCAGAGTCTGATTTTGGCGCAGATAATGTAGCATCATATTCGGAGAGTTTGCTGGAAACTTACCTTACACCGGATACAATTGAAGGTGGATTTAATGGCTATGTTCCGCCTGATTTTTTATGCCCTCCTAGTCATTAAGTGGACTATAAAATATATATATATACATATGCCGTCAATGGCGTGTACAATAAGCAGTCTTTTGTTCATTTTCGTATTTGCTCCAGATATGCATTCGACGGTTGGGCTCAGCCGGGATAGCTCAATAGCCTAGTGCTGCTAGCCTGATACTCGTCCTGGCTGCTCAGTTCTCTCGTACAGTCTGTGCTCGTCGATTTCGGCTTCTCTTCCACTGCCAAGGAGGAGCAAGAGGTCTTCTACCGCCATTCAAACTAGGATAGATATCTTCAAAAAAGAAGAGTAAATGACCCACGACGATTCCAACCAATTGACCCTTGAAATTGGAGCCTTCATTGACCAGGCTGAACAGAGCAAAAACCCAGGCTAAATACGGAGCTGAAAACACAAAGATTCCCATAAATGGCACCAGGATATCGGGATTGCGTCGTCCCCATATATAAATAATGCAAATGGCCAGGTAGGGCCCAGGGAGCGGCAGAGACACGACAAATGTCGATACAATGATGATCAACGTACAAGCCAGAGCCAGGAGCCACGCATAGTTGGCAGCCCTGTGGTGCCTTTCCATTGAATTCTCCAAAGTGGCCGAATATCTCGATAGGAAGAATATATAGAAGATGAGATTGATGCTCAGAGGACCAAAGCTCAGAAAGCACAGAACCAGTCTCCAGTACTCATGGCCTGACCATACCATTGAAGGAATATACATGAACTTGAAGCGATTGACAAATCCAGCATATTCAAGGCCTCCGCATACAGCCACAGCACCACACCATATTCTGGTCATTAGTGGTATGCTGAAGAACCAGTCGAACGGTATGAAATCCATGGTGTTTGTCAGTGTGATGTATCAAGAGAAGAGAAATTCCAGTGGCCACATCAGCACCAAGTTAAGGTTTGTGTGGGGCGACAAAGTTGGGAATGTGGAAGAAGACAAGTTTAGGAGGATATTAGTTTATATATGTATTAATGTATTTATTCTGTGATTTAGGGCTTAGCCTTATACCCATCACGCATATACACGGCATACACCAGCATATACAACAGCATATACACCAGCATAGTATTTAGCATATAGTGAGTTACACGACGGCCACCATGGCATGGACTCAAGAACATGAAAAGGTGAGTATTTATTGGTTATTAATTTACTATTACGTTCCTTTTCTTACTAATATCAGATCCTTATGGGTCCTTATTTATACCTGAAAGACGTCCCTGGCAAAGATCTCCGATCAAGCCTGATAGCAGCTTTCAACAGCGTGCTGAAGATAGACGAAGAACACCTGAAAACTATCTCAGAGGTTGTTTCTGCACTTCATACTGCATCTTTAATGTAAGTGATATCGTCTTTCTACGCCTTATAACGGCCCCGCTAATACCAGCATCGACGACGTCGAAGATAACGCCGAGTTCCGCCGAGGAAAACCCGTCGCTCACGCCGTCTTCGGCGCTCCTCAAACTATTAACTGTTCTAATTACATGATATTTCGAACTTTGAAAGATATTCAAGCTTTAGGCTGTCCGTCGGCTCTGGATATTTTCTGTGAGGAGATGATCCACCTGCATCGCGGTCAAGGACTCGATTTATACTGGAGAGAAACCTTATCATGTCCAACGGAAGAAGAATATTATCTTATGGCATCTAATAAAACCGGAGGCCTGTATCGACTGGCTACGCGACTCATGCAGGCCATGTCTCCCGATAAAGATATCGATCTGGTCCCTTTTGCCAATTTACTTGGAATTGTATACCAGATTCAGGATGATTACCTTAATCTCCAGTCTTCAAAGTACACTACGAATAAGGGATATTGTGAAGATATTACGGAGGGCAAGTTCTCTTTTCCTATTATACATGGCATCCGCATCAACCCCGATAATAAGGAACTTCTTAATATTTTAAAGCAACGAACAACGGATAATTCTGTCAAAAAATACGCTGTGGAATACATGGAAGAAGTCGGCAGCTTTCGCTATTGCAAGAGTCAAATCGAGCATTATCGGCTAAAGTGCGTCAAGGAACTGGAATACATTGAGTCCAAAGGCTACAATGTAGACCGGCTGAAGAACATTCTACAGATCATGTTATCGGTAGATTAACACGATGGGTGGTTCATATATGGGTGATTACGATATGGTGATTACGATATGGGTAATTAATACGATATGGGTGAATAATACGATATGGGCATATTTACACGATATTGGTCTTAATACCATATGGGTGTATTAATACGATATGGGTGAATAACACGACATGGGCCTTAAAACCATGCGCTTACTATCACGAGTATATTCGAGTCATGCTACCTACCTACCTATCTCTAGATCTTCAATTATCATCCTCGGGCTTCTCCAGCTTTTTCGCACTCAAATACTTGCCCAAGCAAGAACTCTCATGATTATCAAACGAATCCTTCACAAAGCAATCGCATCGTAAACCCTTTGAGTTGGGGTCTGCAGGGCATCTACTAAAGGGAGGATGAGTATATCCAATGTCGTCGAAAAAGTGTATCTGCTCCTTGTCTAAAAACAGTGCAGCTGCAATAGAATGCACAGGAGCATCTCCCCACCGCTCATAGAAGAATCCTCCAGTTTGGTCCAGCCAATTAAAATAGTCTGTATATATCTTGCCACGCCAAAAGTCCATGTCAGCAACCTCGAAGTTACTCCAGAAATGACACAGATTGTACGTCTCCAAATTATCATCCGATAGGAAACCAAGCGCTGCGTTCTTGTGAACATAACTTGGATGCTGTTTTATGAACTCCTTGGTGCTGTTCCAAAGAGTAGGGATGGTCTTTTCCCATTCCGTGATAGAAATCGTCCACCCATACTTCTTGCCGTTACGACGCATATATTCAAAAACGTCGTAGTTAATATCACAGTGAAGAGCAGTCTCAGGCTCGACCCGCCAGTAAAATCGGTAATCTTGCATCAAAGGATGGTGAAAAAAGAACCCACTCTCGAATCGACACATGTGCCTGTACGACTCAGATGATGCGTACATGACACCTTCAGAAGCCAGTCGTTCACGTTCCTTGGCTGCTTTCTCCTGATCCACCCACGATGGGTAACTCCAATGTTCCTTGGGGACCTTGCCGAACTTTGCTTGACCAGAAACCAGGCTGGTCATCATAGAAACAAATTCCTCGGTGAAATCGTCCTCATTTAGAAAAACCCAGTCATAATGATAATTTCTATTAAATCGATCCTCGACTGATCGCACGGATCGTATCAAATCCTTTAGGTCGCTGTTGCGGGCCAGGGATACAAAAGTTGCTCGTTCCTTGTATAGAGCCATATTCAAAGGATTGGAGGAGCGATGGGGCTCGCCAGGGCTTGCAGGCGTGAAAACGCCATTATAGAATAGAAAATAGACTAATATACATACTACGACTGCAGCCTGTATCAAAGTCCCTACTCTTCCGTAGCGCATATCGGGTAAAGATGGTGGTAGCTGTGAATAAGCGAGAAAGGGGAAGCTTGGCAAGGGAAGTTGATGCCAGGTAGGACGTGTTGCACGTGACGTTTTTTTTAGTTTCATCTCAATTGCTTATCTTTATCAGTAACACAGTAGTTGCATTTTTCTTGGTATTGTACAATTAAAATTATTAAAATGACGTTGGATACGAAAAAGAATATTGAGAAACATGAAATTATGCATGATGACGATACTACAGCTAAAAGTTATCAGCATTACAATTCAGTGTATAGTTCTTCTATTCGATTCACAGCACAGGTTTTTACCATAATTGCACTTCTATATATCGTAATGAAATATTACGTTTAGATTGGAGGAATGTATTGGAGGGTTACGGGATTAGAAGGTAACGGGTCATCAATTGTATTCTTTGGCATTGAACAAGTAAAATCATGGATTGATACGAAGAAGTGCCAAGCTGTGAAGCACAGAATAAGATATCATGAATGGTTCTATAGAAGTAGAGATATGAAACAATAAGAGCAATAAGATATAATTTAATGATTTAATAGTTTAATACCTGTTATTTTAAAACCGTATTTTAATAAAATATTTTACTAAAGTCGTCTGATTTCAAAGTGCCTTAACCCCTGTAACTCTATGCTGTGCTCTTGTAACCCTCGAACCTCGAACTCGATGTTATCTCATCAAACACACAAATATTTTTTTTCCACCTACAATGCGCACCAGATCCTCAGATAAACAACCACAACCAGCACCATCAAAACATTCTCTTACTGATTTAGATATAGATAATCTTCTGAATGCTGCAAAAACCAATTTATCAAAAACAGAACCTGAAGAAACCGATGAAATAGCACAGATCAAGAAATCATGGATGAATATCGCCAAACTAGACGAAGGCGGCCTAAAAGCATTACCAGTACGCTCCTCGGGCGTTGTAAATATATCCGAAAGTTACTCGGAGCCATCCAAGAAACCTCAATCGTTTCGAACTGTCGTTGATCAGGTTGCAGTGCAGAAACAAGCTAAAGCAGAACGAGAATCCACTGCTGGAAGCAAATGGTTCAACATGCCGAAAACTGACATGACACCTGGGGTCAAAAGAGATCTGCAGTTACTGAAACTACGAGATGTGTTGGATCCAAAACGGCATTATAAGAAGGATAGCAGCAAGATGCCCAAGTATTTCCAGATGGGAACGGTCATTGAAGGAAATACCGAGTTTTATTCGGCTCGTTTATCTAAGAAGGAAAGAAAGAAGACTATTGCTGATGAGATATTGTCAGATAGTGCAGCACGGTCGTATTTCAAGAAGAAGTACGGAGAAATCCAGACGAAGAGCCGGAGTGGACGCAAGGGAGACTGGAAGAAGCGTATGCAGATGCGGGAGAGGCGGTAGGAACGAATGTAGGGTATTTATAGCATGGGGGTTTAATTAGAATTCTTTTCGTTGTTTTCATTGAATTAGTCATGATCGTCGATAGACATGATTTATGAACATAATATATATAGGCACTCGCCAACTCGCAACTCGCTCACCTTACGAACTCAGCCTTGCAGGCAATCTCGCCCTTGTAACATAATCCAATAGCTCATCCAGTGATAAATTCGAACCTTCTGGCTCCTCGGCCTTTTTCGTTATTCCCTCGTCTATGCTACCGTTATCGATCTCCTCCTGTGTAAGAAACCCCGTCCATTGATGCCGACCCATTTCCTCATTAACACTTTCCAAAGCCCAACTACAGAAGTCCTCATCCTGCTTAATATTCACGTTCTCTGCCTCCTGTTTGCCCTGCTGAATCCATTCGTCTACCTCAGGCAGGTTCTTCTTACGCAGCAAAGTCGTCAACAAGCCAGACTGTTGAGCAGTAGGAAATTCCGCTAGAGGATAAGCGACAGCCTTCTGAAAAACCTCTGCAGATGCCGTCAATGTCGAGGAAAGTGCAGTCAATTGCGTTAGAATAATGCTAAACTGCTGATGCAAAGTGGGCCATGACGGCATGGAAGCCCGCTGAATTAACCCCAGAAATTTATTCAGTGAATGCACAAGCTGAGTCAAGCGCAGTCGCAGCGCTTCGAGCTGTATGACGGGAATTGCCGACAGATCGGGCGTCGAGGTGTCCATCGGCAGTAAACTAAGTGGGAATATCAGATCAAGATATTTGGATTCAAACCATGCATCTACAACGAGAAAACAAGAAGTTCAAAGCAAACCAAATAAAGAAGCTGAGGGCTGAAAGGAACGCTCAGCGAGTCGAGAAACTGGCGCAGAAGAACCCTCGGAGACTGGAAAGCCAGATCAAGCAGCTGAAATCACTGCCGTCTCCGAGCCATGGTGATCTGAGGAGACTGCAAGTGCTTGAAAAACAGCTGGTTTCCGTGATTGCTGCTAGGAAAAAAGCCGGATTTGAGGAAAAGGCTGCTGATCCGAAGAAAAGCATATATTATGACGCGGAATTGAATCCTTCGGGGGCTCCTCCTACTGGCTTTGAGCCTCTGTCTGTGAACGATGTTGATTCAGATTACACTACAGACGAAGACGTCAAAGATATCCCCTGGCCGGCATATCGTCAGGACTCGGCTGCTGGTGCTCCTGCGCAAACGGTCTACGAGAGCGAGCCTGTAATGCGGGATTTCGACAAGGAATCTCGGGCTTTTGTGCCTACGACGGTTTTGAAGAAACGAGGGCCCAGTACATCGTAGGTTGACAATGGGGTGTTTTTTGCATTTCATACGCTTCTTTTTATGCATGTTCTCATACGCATGCTCTTATTCATCTTCTCATTCATCTTCTCATTCATGTCTTATACCTCGCATTCGTTACACATTACATCTCAGAACCTGGCTGTTGTACATTAATCTTGGTCACTATCCCCCACATCTATAGTCGGGATCTCAATGTCAGAGTCCATATCTTCGTCATCGTCATCTTCTTCTGGTGTTTTATCCACCGTTTTCTGAGGTTGCACCAACTGCGGTGTCGGCAGCTGTTTAACAGGCTCGAAGTTCAGAGCTTGAACTGACTTCTTCTCCACCGAAGTCTCCTCAGCTACCTCTTCACCGATTGTTGGAAATGTCCTAGGATGAGAACCATTTTCAGGTTGAATTCTCTCCTCAGGAACAATGCTATCCTTACCATTGTCATCTACCTCCATCGATGTTTTAGCCAACGCATGCAACGGCTGACTATCATTTTCACTCGCAGTCTGACTCAATGGTAATCTGGGATGTATCAATGCCTCCAGCACCAGGCTTTGTTTAGCCGAATTGAGAGCCATTGGCAAAGTACTGTACTTGGCCGTAGTTCCAGGATACAATGCAGATGCCTCTAGCCCAGGCTCGTATCCAGACAACAAGAAATGGCAGTCTATTCTAGCTCTTAATTGTAACGGCAAGCCAGGAAATGTCAATATTATTGTCGTCAGATACTTGTTGATGATACCCAAAAATGCAGAGTCTCGTTGTCGCTGGAAAAGCTGAGCATCTCGTGTGAAATCTGGTGCAGAAGTCTGTGAGGCATATTCTGGGAACTCAATCAATGCTAGTGCTTTGTCGGTAATAGTAGCCACGGTTTCTGTGATTGACTCGGGGACCAGTCTGATTACCTTTATCAACAAGTTGTCAGTCAGCTGCACAACTTGAATTTTATGGTTGTCCGATATATCAGATCTCATTATTAGTGCCAGATCGTACAAAAGGTCGTCACAATATGGAAGAAGTGACTGTCCTACATTGTCGATCAAGACCTGCAAGAAAGCCAGGGCATTCAACCGTACCACAGAGTTATATCCGAATTCTGACGACAATTCTGCCGTGCCAACCAGAAGAGTTTTCGTCAAACCTATGAGTTCTGTTATAGGTACAGGCATTGGTGTTTTTGTCGAATTAAGGAAAAATGCCTTGAGGAGTGTGAATAGCACCGACAACCGGTTTAAATTCTGGACAATGGCAGCGTCACTTTTGGTATTTTTGGACGTGCCGAAAAGTGACGAGCCAAAGGTACTGTCGACTTGAGATTTCAAATCCTCTATAGTCGATGTCAAGGCCGAACTCCATTCCTGAGCTTCACTACCTTTGGCTGCAGCCTTGTGTAGTAAGACATACCCTGAAGCTACCAGCTGGATATCTATAGGCAGACCTGAGATGCCACTTACAGACGCCTGATCTAAAGCAGATTTCAGAAATATCTGGTAATTTTTGGCATGAGGTCTGAAAGTCGTGGAATGCTCGGATAATATGTGATTGAGACTCTGCACCAGATCAGTCCAAACAGCAGCTGTTTTAGCAGAGATGTTCAACAACGTCTTGATATAACTGGGCAATATCGGCGTTGCTATGGTCCTGGTAAGATCCTGCTTATTCTGGACCAGTTTCAAAATAACCGTGCTGGCTCTTATGGCAGCCTTTTGATTCGGCACGGGATTGGCAGATGGAGTCTCAATGATATGCAGCAGAAGCTGGATCCACGTGAGTCCATGAGATACCAGAGTATCCCAGTGTGCAGTAGCAGAAATACGGGCCAAATTGCAGCCAACAAGTCGAGCATCGGCCGATTTGCTCTTCAGAAGACTCGATACTCGGACCCGATACTTGTGGAGCACCTGCTCGGAGGCCCTATAAACAGAATGATCTGCCAAAACGTCCTCCAGGTACGGCAAGCCTCCTACATGCGCGTCCTCCTGCGCCAAAAGCTTAACTATTGTCGACAACGACATGGAGTTGTGTGAATCGATTTTTGCACGGAGAAATATTTTGTTGATATGCTTCTTCAGCCTTACCTCACACTTTACTTGTATTGTTATTGGTTCCAGCACTATCCGGAACAGACCGATAGCCTTGTGAGACAGTGGATAGAGCTGTGATTTCCGTTTGGTATTATCTATTATTTTGACATTGTAACAGGGGCCCGATTCTCGCAATGGTCAGGACAAGGGGTCAGGAGATAGCGTCGACAATCACCACCCGATCTATATTTCTGTACATTCCGAATCTCATCGGATACAGTCGAATTGTGTTTGCATTGGCCAGTCTGTTTTACATGCAATGGCATCCCAAGTATTGCACCGTGTTATACTGCCTGAGCTGTTTGTTAGATGCTCTGGATGGCTATGCGGCAAGAAAATATAATCAGACCTCACAGTTCGGTGCTATCCTGGACATGGTTACTGATAGATGCACGACGTCTGCACTCATGTGTTATCTGTGTGTTACATATCCGGAATGGGTTGTGGTATTCCAACTGCTGGTTTCTTTGGACTTGGCTTCTCATTATATGCACATGTATGCTACTCTTAGTGGCGGATCCACGTCGCACAAGACAGTTGGCAATGAGTCTTGGCTGCTCAAACTGTACTATACTAATAAAACAGTTCTGTTTCTGTTTTGCGCCTTCAATGAGCTGTTTTTCGTTGGGCTATATCTAGTCAGTTTCCCGCTAAAGACCCCGCCTCATCTTGGCTACGTCTATGGCTATCCTCTAAGTTACGCTACAATCATTTGTATTACTACATTTCCTGTTTGTGTGGGAAAACAGATTATCAGTGTAGTGCAGATGTATCGAGCAGCATTATCTTTGGCAGAGTCGGATGTCGAATCCAAGAGAAAAGCTGCAAGAAAGTCAAAGTAAATAAGCTGCACAGGTTGCTATTTGCCTAATTATACAGAGATGATTTCAATTGAGGGCTTCTGTAGCGAATCTTGCACAGAGGCGTGAAATACTCCACCTAAGAGGCATGTGCTAAAAGGAATTCAAATAGCAACATAATAATAACATTAAGATTAAGGTGGGAGGAGATAATACGGTATTATTGCTATTATTATTATTATTATTTTCTTTCTTATTTTTATCATCTCTACTTCTTCCCGCATCATCATACAGATCAGAACGTTCTACCGCATTCATAAAGTAACAAGGTAAAGGTTGCACTGAATGCTATCTCCATATCATACCCGTCCCGGTCAAAGGCACTCCAACAAGATGCTGGGGGTATTGTAAGCTGATATGCAGAAGATTTCATCATAGGCGTATAAAACGCAGGAAGGATGAAGAGGAAATTTTGTAGGGGAAGGAGGGAAAAATAGGATTTGGTCACGTGAGGAGATCTGGTTGATTCTCTAATGATATTGTAATATTTTACTCTAACATAGATTTAATTATGAGAATTTCCTTTTTTTGTTTATTTACATTTCAAGAAAACTACCAATTACAAAAACACTTATTCTTAGCACATTGTCGTCGGCCCTTTGCCGTGCCTCGGTTTTCCCCGAGATTGACTGGCTCTGAATTTCACTCGATAAACCTTGACTCAAACCATTTCATACGAGTGAATTTTTGGTTTTTTCGGAAAGTCTTGGAAAAGTTATATTTTCGATTTCGAGCTCATTTCGACAAATCCCCGCTTAAAACTCTCTCCTCTCTACGCTTATCTATTCGTTTATGGTACTTTGATCTGCCTGATATCAGAACTCTCTAGACATTTCAGCTTTTTTTACACCTCAAATTATGACAATAGTCGATCAAATTAAAGCCATCACTTCAAAAAGAGTGTTAATTTCCGGCGAATTCGTCCCGGCCACCGTGTTCTACGCTTCTGGCAAGATCATCAGAATTGATCTGGTCTATCAGAGCTCCGATAACGGTGTCATTCTCGAGGACTATGGCGATCTATGTATTCTACCTGGTCTTGTAGACTCTCATGTTCATTTGAACGAGCCCGGACGCACTGACTGGGAAGGCTTTGAGAGTGGAACCAAGGCTGCTGCTGCTGGAGGAGTCACCTGCGTGGTTGATATGCCTTTGAATGCCATTCCTCCTACTACGACTGTTGAAAATCTGAATATCAAGCTGAAGGCTGCTGAGAACCAGTGCTGGGTCGACACGTCGTTCTGGGGCGGTGTAATTCCTGGAAATGAAGACCATCTGGTACCGTTGGTTGAAGCCGGTGTTCGAGGATTCAAATGCTTCCTTATAGACTCCGGAGTCGAAGAATTCGGTGCTGTGAATATGAAACAGGTTACTACAGCTCTTAGTAAGCTGAATGGTCATCATACGACTCTGCTATTTCATGCAGAGATCGATACAGGATGCTGCGGTGGAGGTGACGGTGATGATCACAAGTATTCCAGCTTTCTGCATTCGCGACCTCAGGAATTCGAGACTACAGCCATTCAGCAGGTCTTAGAAGCTTCTAGTGTCTATCCGGATGTTCAAGTGCACATTGTACATTTGACTGCAGCAAATGCTCTGCCATTACTTAAGGAAGCTGAGAGGAAGCGTGTGAAACTGTCCGTCGAAACATGTTTTCACTACCTTACTTTTCAATCAGAAGATATCCCCGATAAAGCGACTCAATTCAAGTGCTGTCCGCCAATTCGATCTGGGAAAAACCAGGATCAGCTCTGGAAGGGTCTTCAGGACGGACTGATCCATATGGTCGTGTCAGATCACTCGCCTTGCACGGCCAATTTAAAGGAATTGGAGTCTGGCGATTTCATGAAATCATGGGGTGGCATTGCTTCTCTAGGACTTGGACTCGTTGCTCTATGGAGTAAAGTCTGTCAAACATACAAGGGCCAGATCACGTTGGAACAGCTAGTTTACTGGACGTCGTACGCACCGGCCAAATTCGTGGGTCTTCACCATAAAAAGGGCTCTATAGAGGTTGGAAAGGATGCGGATTTCTGTATCTTTGACCCTGAAAAGGAGTGGGTCATTGATCAAAGGAAGTTGCATTTCAAGAACAAGCTTACTCCGTATAACGGATTCCAGGCTAAGGGCAAAGTGATCCAAACAATACTACGCGGCAACGTCATTTACAACAGTGATAACGGATGGTTTTCAGAAAAAGCTACAGGAGAACTTCTGATTGAGAAACGGCACCATTGAGTGGTGCAATCGTGCAATCTGTAAATAGGTACTAAGAACCATTGATACTATGGCAAGAACCATTGAGATACTATGGCAAGAACCATTGATACTATGGCATAGATATAATAAAAATCATAGATAATTTACCAAGCCACGGGTTCGTTCTCCAGCATGCATTGTGTCTACATATCTCAAGCCTTGAATAATGCTTCTACATCAGTGACAGCCTGGTTCAGCACATCCTGTTGGAACTTGGGGTTGGCTATGTCTTTTTGGATCTTGGCAATGACACCGTCTGCAAGCTCCTTTTGTTGTCTCTGTCGGGCCTGGGACTCGTATCTAACCCATGAGTCCAGAACTGACTTGGCTTCGGCAGCATACGCGACCTTTTGCTGCTGTTCGAAGATTTTGGCTTCCAATTCGACGGTCTCCTTGGACAGAGCAAACAAGTCCTTGGTAACACCAACAACGTCCTTCAATTGACCAACAGAGTCGATTCTGTCCTTGACGGCTTGCACATGGCTGTCTCTGGCAGCGTAAAGAACATTCTTGATACGATTGGCATGATCGTCAGCCCATTGTCTATATCCGGGGACTACGGTCTTTCGAACAATGTACAGAAACACCAGAAAGACACCTGTGAAAATAGATTCAGCATTAACAACATAGAGCCCGTTGGAAACCACGTAGGTAGCAGCCAATGCACCGGTTGCTAGAATTCCCGACTTGGAAAGAGTCGTCTGTCCTGGAAGAGCATCTATGATGGATGCAGCCTTGGTTTTGGCATCTGGCTGTTCAGCATATCCCCGTCGCCCCAAAATGGCCATTGAGGCGCCGACCGGACGGCATGCAGCCATCAGTCCGGTGTGACGCAGGGCGCCCTGTCTAGCAATTCGCAATCCAACGTTCATTGTGCTGTTGTGATTTGTCGTTGAGAAACAAAAATTTGAGCGAATGGGAGGTTGCGGAGGGAGAGGTTACCCGGTTTTGGGAGCGACGTACGGCTGAAATTTATTCGATTAGCTGAAATTTTTATTTCAGATCAGTTAAACTTATCAATGGGAACTGCTGTTAAACGAAGTAGAGGGGATGAGTTGGATGGTAATAAGAGAGTGAAGTCGGGAAAGACTAAGTTAGATCTGGCCAAGGTAGAGAAACAGATCTTGGATTCGGCGAAGAACTATAATGATATCCTGTTGATTCTGAATGCATTATCAGAAACGCAAGATGCTTCTGATTTCTTTGATATTTGTGCATGTCTGGTTAGAATACTCGGTACTTTGGCAAAAAATGGCGTTTTGACTAAGAAACAGGCCAAGAATAGTGCTCTGACGGTGGCTTCTCAGTGGCTCATGGAAAGATACAACGAGTTCAAGGTCGTTTTGCTCGAGAAAATCAAAAGCGCAGATTCTCAAGGATTCAGCAGTAGTGCTGTTACTACGTTGTTGAAGCTCATTTCTGTTGAAAGTAAGTACTTTTCCTCTGAGGAGTACTACTATCCAAAGTCATCCTTAAGGGAAGTGCTTGCAGCTAGTTTCTGGACAACAAGAGGCATTGATCAGCTGATGAGCGTGCAGAAGTCTTACTGTCAATATAGGGATTTTCAATTTTACATTCATCGAGAATTGGCCCATATATTGACAGACGAGAGCTATAGCGAAGTCCAAGACAGATGCAAAAATGCCAAATTCAGTTCAAAGATCATCGAACTGTTAATTGATATGATAGATACTCGCCCTGTTGAGGAAAAAGACGCTGAGCACCAGTGGTGGTTGGCTACTCCTCAAGTATCTAAATCATCTCTCAAACAGCTTACACCCCTCAAGGCAACATCTCACAAAATTGTATTTCAGAAATGCTGGATTGCTGCTTTAAGGCTTCCTCATACGTCTTCGCAGTATCATAAAGTTCTGCAAATTCTGCACAAGAAAATAATACCAAACATGGCCCAGCCGCAAATGCTCATGGACTTTCTTACGGATGCCTACAACGAAGGCGGAGTCGTGTCTTTTCTGGCATTAAACAGTGTATTCTTATTGATGCAGAAGTATAATCTCGATTATCCTGATTTTTTCACTAAATTATATGCATTGTTTGAGGATGGATCGATTATGCATGTCAAGTATAGAAGCAGAGTCTTCAGAATGGTTGATCTTTTCTTAACGTCGACTCACTTACCAGTAGCTATTGTCGCATCGTTCATTAAACGCGTCTCGAGGCTTGCTCTGACAGCACCAATTGGCGCAATAATATCGGTTGTTCCATTCGTGTACAATCAGCTCAAAAGGCATCCGACTTGTATGGCCATGATTCACCGGCCAGATGTCGATGAATTTTCCGATTCTTTCGATATTGACGAACAAGACCCTTTGAAGACCGGTGCCATTGAGAGTTCATTGTGGGAACTAGAGACTTTGCAGCATCATTATCAGCCGAATGTGGCTACGTTGGCTCGGATCATGAGCCAGCCGTTCACCAAGCCTCAATATACCTTGGAGGATTTTCTGGATTATAGTTATAAATCGCTGATGGATGCAGAGATGTCGCGAAAGATGAAGACGGCGCCTGCTCTGGAGCATGAGTCTTTTGCGGGGGTGTTTGGTGAAGAGGGATATCTGAAGGGTATTAGTTGGTAGGGTGTATAGTAGCGAATAGTTAGAACCACAGTGAATAGTTGAACGATAGTGAATAGTCAGCGCGACAATTAGTATCACTTTAGAACCTGACTCTTTTTTTCAATTCCCCTCATTAAAGTGATGCTTTTTTCAAACGTCCATATCGACACGGCCGACGTCGGTGCTCCTTTGATGATGCCGATGCCAAAACCACGGTAGAAGCCTCGTATGCCGTCATTGACAAGTATACGTTTGATAATATCGAACGCTGAAGGCGAATGTGAGTTTGTAGCAGGATCTCCGACAATTCCCAGAAATACAGGTCGATTAGGTCCACCGACTTGAAGCTGTTTTCTCAAGGTATCTAGAGGAAATACCATGCCTTTACTTACAGCACTACCAAGGAAGCCCGTTACGAGCTCCGGAGCAGGTATTTTATTCAGCACCGAGGTCTGCTCAAAGTAGTCCCGTAGTTTGCCGTATGTGAAGAAAAACGTCCCCATGTATGGAACAATAGATATAAGAGAAGTGCCTAGACCTCTAGCGAACCCAGGCAGACCCTCATCTCGATATATATGCCGTATACTGCTCGCCAACGACTCGTACACACGAGAAGTTCGTTGAGCAGCGAACCGTGTACGCAGCAGATCAAACGGATATGCAGCTATTGTAGCAGCAGCTCCAGCAGTTCCTCCAGAGACCAGCCTCGTCATGCTGACCGACAGCTGCAGATCATCAGTACATATCTGGTTCATGGCCTTATAACAGATAAATTGCACACCTCCATACAATATGTACATGAGTTCTCCCGACAGATTGCCCTTCCAGAAGGCCGTGATGCCCTCGTGGAGCCAGATTTGCCGGGCTGTTCCCCAGATGGTCCCTCCATTGAGCTGCAGCCTGATCTTCACGAGATCCAGCGGGGCCACCGAGAAGCGAGCAGCCAAGCCAGACGCGCCGCCTGCTATCGCTGCCTCTAGCGGCGAGACCTCTGCCTCAGGGTGAAGGCTGTTGCTGTTGCTGGGCATGGAATTTAGATGTTCATAGATTTTGGTGGAGAAAACGCACAGTTGCCTGCAAAGTTATACTGAAACTTTTTTCCATTTCCAACATGACATTCCCGGTTTCGATCTCAACGTCGACTTTGCAACAGGCTGACGGGTCGTGCGAATGGAAGTACAAGTCTAGTCATATGATATGCTCGGTAAATGGGCCTATGGAGGCTAAAGCTCGGGAGGAAATCCCCGATAAGTGCAGTATTGAGCTGGTGATCCGGCCCATAGTGGGATTGCCGAGTAGGTAGAAGACGATAGCGAACGATATTGCGATAGGATAGCGAACGATATTCTCATCAATTTGTAATTATGACACTAACCCCAGCTACTCGCGAGGTCCTCATTGAAAACCGCGTCTTCTCCGTCCTTTCTAGCTGCATAGTTCGTCATCTCAACCCTCGATCTCTCTTCCAGATCGTCATACAAGTCCTGGAACCCGGCGAACCTACCGATTACACCTGCTTAGAGATCGCATCTGCTATAAACTCATCTACAGTCGCTCTTTTAGACGCCGGTGTGCCTTTACGAGGTGTTGTTACTGCTGCCAGTGTCGTCATTCTATCTACAGGCCAAATAGTATGGCAGCCTGATTTGGACTTTTTCACTCAAAACGCACACAAAATCATCTCTTCGCATGCTATAGCGTATAGTCTGGTGACGGGAAATCTGCCGAAACTGCTGCTGTGTGAATCTACAGGGGAATTTTCAGAGCACGAAATACTCAAGCTGCTTGATCTGGCTATAACAGAGTGCGAAACCCTGTACAAGGCCATACGGTCGAGCATGAAGGATAAGCTGAGTCGGGATTTCATATGGGGGGTGTAGGTTTGCTATTGGATTTTTTGTATATTATATTCGATATCTGTATCACTTATACTCGATATCTGTATTATTTATATCTAAGAACTATTTGTTCTATTCAGAATCTGCTTACTTCTCTTCCTCAGAATCTACTAGTTCTACTCCTCAGAAAACACCACCTAATCCAACTTCAACTTCTCAAAGTCCTTCACAACCGCCTCAAGACCTGCAATCTCCGCATCGTACCCCTCCATCTTCTTAGTATTGCCCTCTCGAACCTCTGCCTTGACCTTGGTCTCGTAATCCTTGACACTAATCTGCTTGGTCAAATTGGCCTTCTGCGCCTCCACCTTCGCAATCTTCTTCTGAGCCTTGGCTATTTCAGAGTCGAAATCCACCAAGCCCTTGACAATCACATAGACTGATACTTCTGGCGACACCACAGAAACAACGGAGCCAGCCGGTGCAGTAGCATCCTTGGTAACATCCAGCTTAGTAGCAGCCTTGACCAATTGCAAAATAGAAGCCTCGGACGAAACAATTGTATCATGAGCAAACTTGTCGGTAGCTGAAACAATGATAGTAGCTCCCTTCAGAATGCTGTACTGGGCCAACAGCGATCGAGATCCCTTGACAACATCCAGAACCAAATTATAAGCTGCGTCTGCCTCAGTGTTGTAAGCCTCCTTGTCAAACTCAGGATAGCTGGCAACAGTAATAGACGGCGTGGTGTCGTGAGGTCTTCGAGGCAATCTCTGCCACATCTCCTCGGTAACAAATGGCATGAATGGGTGAATCAGCTTCAGCGCACCTTCCAAGCACGTATAAAGAGTATCCTGAGCACTCTTCTTTTCCGCATCAGTTCCCTCAAGAATAAGATACTTCGAATTCTCAATGTAGACATCACACAGTTCATACAGCCAGTACGCGTAAATGGCATTAGTGGCTCGGAAGAACTCATTTGCCAAAAGTGCCTCGTTCACCTCCTTAGAAGCGACCGACAATTTATGCAGAATCCACTTCTCAACAAGTGATTCTTTGCCAGTAATCTTATGCTCAGCTGGTGGAACATAGTCAGCACCAAGTCGCATCAGAGCAAACTTAGAGGCCTGATAGATCTTATTGCAGAACTTTCGATATCCTTCGACTCGATATATATCAAGGTTGATATCTCGGCCACCAGTAGAATAAGCACAAAGAGCAAATCGCAAACCATCAGTACCACACTCTGGAATACCACTGGGGAACGAGAGTGTCTGTCCAGTCTTGGCCTTTTCGACTTCTCGAGGATCCAAATTTCCTTGGAGCAGTCTACCATGCAGATCTTCCAAAGAGATTCCTGAAATAACATCCAAAGGATCAATCACATTACCAAGAGACTTGGACATCTTTCGTCCTTGAGCATCTCGAACCAGGGAATGGCAGTAGACGTTCTTGAATGGCACTTGTCCAGTCAATCTAATACCAAACATGACCATTCTAGCGACCCAGAAGAAAAGAATATCCCATCCTGTTTCTAGAAGCGTGTTGGGGTAATAATCCTTCAAATCCTGGCTCTTAGTATTGGGCCAGCCAAGAATAGAAAACGGCCACAAACCAGAAGAAAACCACGTATCCAGACAGTCTTCGTCCTGAGACAAAGTGAATTTGCTGCCGGGGAACTTCTTCTCAGCCTTCGTCTTGGCCTCTTCTTCGTCCCTAGCAGCAACCCAGTACTTGCTAACGGACCTATCCTTTTCACTGGCAGGCAAACCCTCAATATCCACAAAATACACAGGGCAACGATGGCCCCACCAATTTTGTCTGGAAATACACCAATCCTGAATATTCCTCATCCAATGGAAGAATTCATTCTCAGACGACTTGGGGAAGATATTGAGACGACCATCCTCAACAGCTCTGATTGACTCATTCGCTTCCTTGGTCATGTTGGCCCACCATTGAGGTTTCAAAAGAGGCTCAATGACATCTCCGGTCTTGAAACAGGTAGGAATTGTCATGGGGTTCTCCTTCTGGTCAACATAGAGCCCCTTTGATTTGAGATCTTCAATGACTTTGGCTCGGGCATCAAATCTCTTCATTCCAGCGTATTCAGGACCAGCATTCTCATTAAGAGTACCATCCTCATTTAAGATAGTGATGAATTCGAGATTGTGTCGCTTTCCAGTATTGTAATCGTTAGGATCATGAGCTGGAGTGATCTTGACTGCACCAGTACCGAATTCCATATCTACGGCCTCACTGTCGCAAATGATGGGAACTTTTCTCCCCAGAATAGGATGGATGGCGAACTTGCCATGCAAATGCTTATATCGCTTGTCGTCAGGATGAACAGCAACGGCAGTATCACCAAACAAGGTTTCAGGACGAGTAGTAGCGATGATGAGTTTCTCATCAGATCCCTCAACTCGATAGGCAAGAGAAGTCAGTACACCGAATTCGATCTTCTGGTCGTATCCAGGAACAGACAAGGCTGTTCGACCTTTGATCTCCTTGTTATCGACTTCCAAGTTGGACAAAGTGGTGCTCATTGCACAACACCAGTTGACCAAACGATTTCCCCTGTAAATAGTTCCATCTTCAAACATGTCGATAAAGGCTTCTTTGACGGACTCCTGACGGGCTTCATCGAGAGTGAATGCTTCTCGAGTCCAATCATAGGAGGCACCAAGTCGCTCGAATTGCCTCCTGATTCGCTCATTGTACTCCTCTTTCCACTCCCATACAAGATCGACGAATTTCTCACGACCGTAGTCATGTCTGGTCTTCTTGTACTTGGTCCATATCATTTTCTCAACAACAGACTGAGTAGAGATACCAGCATGGTCGAAACCTGGAATAAACAGGGCATTGTGACCCTTCATTCGATGGAATCGGATCAGAGTATCCTGCAGAGCAACAGTAAGAGCATGTCCAATGTGAAGAGCACCGGTGATATTAGGAGGAGGAGCAGGAATGACGTACTTGATGGGTTTGTCCTTCAAGCCGTTCTTTTCAGGGGTGAAAAAGCCCTCTTTTTTCCACCAGTCGTACCAAGAAGACTCGACAATGGCAGGGCTGTACGCCTTGAGAGCAGGTTCCTCGAGATCCACGAGGATCTTCTTGTCACCGGGAACAGTCTTATCGACAAACTCAGGAACGGGCTCAGCGGCCGTTTTCTCCTTCTTGGGCTTTGCAGCAGCGTCGTTTCCAGCCTTGGCCTTTGCAGCCTTTTTGGCCTCGAACTTGGCCAGTTTCTCGGCCTTTTTGCGCTCGTTTTCCAGCTGTTTGGCCGTCTTAGGAGGCCCAGCTTCCTGATTCGACATGTTTCTAACGAAAAGCGGATTAATACAATGCGGTCTATTAGCTAAGAGTGCCTGGTGGTGCAGAGTTAAACACCTGTTTCTAAAGAGCGGGGCGGGCCACTTCGTTTTTGAATCGTTGACTCGTTGATGGGTCGATAGTGAAAAATTTAGAGCCAAAGTAGGGTCACAGAGGGTGTCAGTGAGGCCAACTAGGAGTTGAACGACAACGAGAAGAAATTAAAAGTAGAAATGAAAATGAGAAAGTCGATGGGAGAAAAGAAATCAATTGAGTCAGAAAAGAGGAATTTCCGAAATGCGGCGACCAATGGGCTGTTAGGTGTATAAATGAGTCAGAACGGCCGTGCTTCACTTGGGTGCATATAGTTCTTCACTTAAACTTTAGAGTGCATGCAGAGTTAACAGATAGAATAACGACAAAATAAACAATACGAAATAACAAATAAGGAAAATAAAGATAAGAAATACAGACAAGAAATACAGACAAGAGGAATATCAATCATATCAATCATAACATACCCTACCTCACCTTCCCTAGCTTACCCAGGCTTTTTGACCGATCTGTTAGATTTCACATAGAACGGCCTCTCTAATCTGGCATATCAAATAGGCAAACCAGCTATTTCTTACATATTTCTATATTGTTAGATCTTCTGATTTGCGTACAGACTAATATATATTTATCTATATCTCAACTATTTCCATCTCCCCTCCCCTTGAACTCTCCTCTCATGGTAAAAATTTTGAGAACTCTTCACCATCGCATTCCCTCAACCATGACTCGAGCAGCCAAACGGATCAAAACCAAACGATATAAAGAGAAACCCATAGACGCCGTAGGTCCACAAGGTGTTCTTCTTAAAGACATTGAGGATCTGCTGAGATCAAAAAACATTGTTCCGGCCAGTACCTACAATGACATGCAGGCGTTTTTCGACCGAGATCGCAGTCAGCCAAATCCCGATTATAAGGACGTCGAGCTCAAGGTTGAAAGATTGACTGCTGGAGGTGACGGGCTTGCTGTATATACCGACGCCGTTACTGGAGCCAATCGTGTCATCGTCGTCGCCTATACTCTTCCAGGAGACCGGGTAAAAGCCCGTATACATCGCACGGAAAAGTACTACTTTGAAGCGGAACTGCTGAACGTCTTAGAAGCCTCGGCTGATCGTGACGACAGTCTTGTTAAGTGCAAGTACTTCTCGACCTGTTCTGGATGCCAGTATCAAATGATCTCCTACGAGAAACAACTGGAAATAAAACGCAATGTCATAGTCAATGCGTTCAAGCATTATGCTCCTGAACTGTCTATTCCTGATATCCTACTTACAGAAGCATCTCCGAAACAATACCAATATCGAACGAAGCTCACCCCGCATTTTGATCGGCCTGCCAAAGTCGGCCGGCCACTGCCTATTGGATTCGGTATAAAGGGGTCTAAGAATATTCTTGATATCGAGGAATGTGTTATTGGCACGCCAGTGCTGAATGAAGCCATGAAGTTACAGAGGAAGAAGGTCCTTGATAATGTAGATTCCTATGTGAACGGAGCTACCATTCTTCTGAGAGAACATTCCGTATTAAACGATGGAAAGCAGTCTCTTGAATGTACTTCAAATCCTAAACAAATTATCACTGAAGTTGTTGGAAAAAATGGCTCGGACGATGAAGGCTTCAAATTCTCGTATCCTGCCGGCTCATTCTTCCAAAACAACAACTCTATCCTACCGATAATTACCGGATACGTCTCTGAAAATATCAAACTACCTAATGGCTCTATTCCTAAATACCTCGTTGACACCTACTGTGGGTCTGGCTTATTTGCAATCAGCTGTTCCTCTGCAGTAGAAAGAGTGATAGGCGTTGAAATATCTCAAGACAGCGTCAAATATGCCATTGAAAACGCCAAAGCCAACAATCTGACAAACTCGGAATTCGTTGTCGGCCAAGCTGAAACAATCTTCGAAAAGGTGACTACTCCGAGTGACCAAACCAGCATTGTCATTGATCCTCCTCGTAAGGGGTGTGATACAGCATTTCTCGACCAACTAATTGCATTCAAACCCATCAAAGTTGTCTATGTTTCCTGCAATGTTCATTCTCAGGCCAGAGACCTGGAATATCTGGTCAAAAAGGAGCCAAAGTACGTTGTGGAATCAATCAGAGGGTTTGACTTCTTTCCTCAAACTCACCATGTAGAAAGTGTAGCGGTTCTACGATTAACCAGTTAATGTAATTCATTAATATCATTACGTCAGTTATGAACGATACTTCACGCTAAATCTGCTCGCAAGCTATATCAAAGCTCGGCTTGTGAAGTAGTGTCCACAACTTCATCCTTTCCATGCAAATTAAGTGTATCCTCAGTGGGATAAATATTGAGGCTGAAATTATCCATGCCAGGTATAGGGATGTCTTCAATATCAGCTACCTCGTCAATATCACAAGGCTCAGTGTTGCCTTGGAACATCTCCCATATGTTTTTGAAGTATAGTTTTAGACTCTGAATTCCTCGAAGAAAGCCATGATCTGGCAGATCCGGATGCTGCGGTGGCGTTTTCATGTGTTTATAATCCGCATCTGAAGTTATACATTGTGCAAAGTCAATGAGCTTCAGCTGAAACACAGAATTCGGATCTCCACCGTCATACATCAACAGCATGCTCGACCCATATAGACGATAGCCCTTGAGTTTGGAGATTATATTGTATAATTCATCCAAGTCAGCAATGATTTTCGAAATGTGCCTCAACACTGACCTTTGGCTTCTTCCATCATAGAGAAACTTGATCAAGCACGCTCGAAACTGTTCTCCAGCTTTGACGGCACGGCCGAAATACTTGTCACGGTAGAAATACTTCTTCTCCGCCGGATCCCACACCTGCATACCACATATTCTCATTCCTAGATCAAAAGAAGTAGTTTCCAGACACTTCTGTAGTTGAGATCTTCGCTTGCTTTCACTAGCTTCGACACCATACTGCCGAGTGCCCATCTTAAGATCAATGACACAAGGATGTTTCATACCGGATGTTAAATCCTCCAAAAGAAGAAATCTCTCTGTAGAATACAAAGCTTCTTTGGCTGGCTGCTGTCGTGGGGAGCAAGACGATCGGTCCTCTTCACCGTCCATGGAAAACATGGCTTCTCCACTATCACGATAAGTGTCGCCAGTAGACGTATTGCGTACATCTTGCTCTCTGGATTCCAATACGTTACCGCTGTCAATTACACCATG
This sequence comes from Casaregolazyma suthepensis, assembly GCA_030568895.1. Lineage (NCBI taxonomy): Eukaryota > Fungi > Ascomycota > Dipodascomycetes > Dipodascales > Trichomonascaceae > Casaregolazyma > Casaregolazyma suthepensis. The sequence goes on from JAJMJB010000001.1 coordinate 227,244, forward strand.
ATAGTACGGAGAGGTAGGAGTTCGAAGCCTAGACATACGTTCCGACAGTGACGATGCAGTACCATACGAAGACCTGTCGTACAAGGAAAGCTCAGAAGTACTATGTACTCTCGGCAAGGTGTTTTGTGGCTCATCGTAATGGCTCTTTCTCAGGTCTTTCTTTGCTGCCTTCTCGGGATTCGGCTCCAGAGGAGCAAAAACCTCCTGTAAGATCAACTCCTTCAGCTGTCGATTGACAGTAGTCGCACCCCAAGAAGCATTAGGGGACAATGACGGTATTGGAGAAACACTCAAGCCTTCCTCGCTGATATTCTGTTCCAGAGAAGGGCTCTTGATCGAACAGTAAGGTAAGAGAGAATTTGGAACAATGTGAATGTTATCCTCCAACAGCACCTGGGGAGTCGACTCGACGGAAGGAGGGGTCTTGGGATGGTCAGCAGTAGCTAATTCGGGGCTATCGTAATGAGCCTGACGAACATTTAATACCCCGATATACTTGGGCATAAATTTTAAAAGCTTCTCATGATTATGCTCAATAGTTTCGTACCACAGGTTTTCTCGGTTGATGAGGGTTTTGCAGACGGCTCTGTGAGAAAATCGGAAGATTGCTGTATGACCGCCAACTCTATGCTTAAAAGGAGCTAACTCGACTGAAAGGGGGTATTTGGCACCAGGTGTCTCAGGTAGTGTGGTTGGGGAGTAAAAATGTACAGACTTGGCAGGGTTGGTAAATGTGCCAGATGCAGAGCTAGAATCTGAGACATCCTCGCTGGACGCACTTTCCAGGCGATGAGTGTCGGAGGAATGACTAGTAACGTCAGATTTTACAGCCCCTTCCTCACTACCTCTGGTCTCAGCATTAGATTCTTGCTTGTGAGGAACATATACGGCAACCTGTTTGATTTTCCTCGGTGATGTACGGCCAGTAACCATATGACGGTTATATGAGTCGCCTTGAGTGCCGGTTATAGAATGAAGATCCACAACCTGGGCCTCATTACTAAACAGGTCTTGCTGCTCAGTAGAAGTCAGCGGCACCGTATGAGAGACAGGTAGCTTGTCTTTAGAATCGGTTTTTATCGATTCACTAGAAGACGAGCTGCTATGAAGCGGATTGGCCGAGGCAGACACAGCCCGTGGACGACCGTGTCTTCGGCCATGAGATGCAGAGTGGTTTTCATAGCGCTTATGCTCGTCGATCTCCTTGAATAGCCTCAGCGACTTGGAGGCCTTACGGGATCTGGGGAAATCAGCAGCTGGAGTCGATCCGTCGGTGGACTCTGTGCTCTTGTCAGATGCAACCATGACAATAAAAGATGAGAAATAAATAAGGCATCAACAGCCCAGTGGCATGAAGAGTTGTATCGACCGAAAAGCCCGAGGGGTTGTGCAGATAGAAGACGGTATAAGGCTGTTTACGGCCAACAAAAGTATAAAAAATACAGAATAATCTGTTTACGCTCCTTACGCTTTACTTGTATTTCAACGAATATTTCCTGGCTTCAAGTCGGTTTGGGTTATATTCTTCATAGATTTATGTAAAAATACAAGTCAAAACACAAAAACAAACCAAGAGAGTTGTTTAAATTTCAGTTGAGGCCATTTGAGGCTGCAAGGTTGTAACAAACATCAACTAAATATACACAAAAGAGGATAGAGGGATGGGGACCAAACCCTAAAGAGGCAATCCGGCTAAAGCAAAACATTGTGCGCACGTCTTTTAGGCCCATAAGGAACCGTTCATTATGTGGTTTTGGTGGGCCACTAAAATGCCAGATGGGGATCATGTGATGGCCACGAGTGTCAGACGGCGATGGCCACTGGCTCGTTGAGATGACAACGTGCATGGAGAAAAGCCCGCAGCTGATACTAAACGGGATGCATGTTTCGGGATGGGTATTCGGATTACATATCATTCTAGAACGTGGTTCTGTGGGGATCAGTCAAGGGATCAGCCGGGGGAATATCTTTGTTCAGCTTCTTCAGGGACAGTAAACGGAATCAGTAAACGGAATCAGTAAACGGAATCAGTAAAAACGTGGTGGTACGGAATGTAAGCAGTGTAAGCATAGTGTTATTGTTTATTATTGGCTGGCTAGTATGATTGCTATTACATTACACTACTAATTCTCTATTTCTCGTTGTTGTTCTTCTCTATCCCAGTGTTCTTATCGTTGATCCTTCAAGGTTCCTTCCAACCTGATGCTTCCCCAATAAACAGTCACACCTTGGTAACTCCCAGACCACTCATGATATTCCACAAACAAATTCAACCACTGTTATCCAACTAATTCATCACATCAAACAACATGGAGAACGATAAGGGTGTACTCGTAAGTAGGCGACTGAGAAGAGGGTATGAGTGTGTAGAGGGTGTAGAAGGCGTAGAGTATGTGGTTTATTGGTGGATATACTGGAGTTCGGGTGGTTTTCTGACGGTCGTTCTGCCGTCAATGCTGAAGAACTGTTCACTGAAGATCTCATTCAAACATACTTTACAACTATCCTACACTTCTATAGCTCTACAGTTTTTACTTATTCCTCTCCCTGATTTCCCATCCCCATCCTAACCCCCCAGGTCGAACTTTACGTTCCTAGAAAATGCTCGGCCACCAACCGAATCATCAAGGCCAAGGACCACGCCTCTGTCCAGATCAACATCGCCAAGGTCGACGAGAACGGCCGGGCCATCCCTAACGAACACTTCACATATGCTCTCTCTGGATACGTCCGAGGCCGAGGTGAAGGTGATGACTCTTTGAACAGACTTGCTCAGGAGGACGGTCTGCTGAAGAATGTGTTTTCTTACACCAAATAAAATTGTTACGAGCATTAGTAATATATTCTTTCTATTGAGATAGTCATGGTACAGTCATTGAGAAGATAAAATCAAGAATGATAGAATCCAGAATGATAGAATCAAGAATGATAAAATTCATTGAGAATGATAGAATCAAGAATGATAGAATCAAGAATGATAGAGTTGTTGCGAATGATAATCATCATTCCGAATGATAGAACTCATTCAATGATAGAACCCGTTGAAGTTGAGATTGGTGAGAAAGCTCTGCAGATAACCCGATGTCGACTGTTCCATGCTTGAATACAATGCTTTAATCCGCTCCTCAATCTCGTGATTGTTCGCATTATCGCTTTGAATCATCCTCAGTCCTGTCGCCATGATATCCGTTATCTGATCCGTTATCTCTCTCGACACTCGTATCTGTCTGTACATGTTTCTAGTCGTAAATTCGTAGGTTTCCATTAGTTTTTCCAACGTGACGTCCTGTCGGTTGGCTATGCCGTCGATATCTTTCCAGTTTTTCTCAATTATGCTCATCATGTACTGGTAAAGACAATAAATATAATGCCGAAGTTGAACAAACTGTTGTCCATGGCTGTTGAGTGCACGGTGCACGCGTTGAACCTGTAGCAGACGTGAAAACACAACACTGCAATTCCTTATAACCTTTTCTGAAATCAATAGGCTGTAAGGTAATGGTACATTGAACACCAAGTCCAAACAGTCAGTAGCTTCTAGTTTCTTGGGATCGGTGTTTTCCTCAGTGATGTTCAGGCTGAAATTCAGATGCACATCAGTAGGATTGTATCCTAATGCTCGAACGCATTCGTCGACTACATCAGATAAATCCTCATTGACTTCCACTTCAGTCGGAGGCCATTTACGCCGATTATCAAGATCAAGGCTTCCAAACTTGCTGCTGTACAGTGCATCCTCTAGATCTGCTACAAAGTTCCCTGATCCAAACAAAAACGTCGACTTGAGCAAATTGTTGTACTTGCGAATATCGTTCGTAGAGTCATTATAAAATATCCCTTTCACAAGATCATTCGCCATTCTCCATTGCACATCTATCAGTTTGCAGAAACTGAACTGTGGTATCACACTGGTCGGTGTAGTATTCAAAGAAGCAGGCAAGTCACTGTCGTTCTCCCGTATAGCAGTCATCAATGAGCTTTTGGATGTTTCCTCTGGTACAGATAAATGAAGTTTAGCATTCATGTCGTCTATCAGCTTGTCAATTGATGTTGGTTTGGAAAACAAGTCAGACTGATCTGGGTCTGCTGCAAACGACCCATCAGGAGCTGAATCCGGTACAGCAGGCTCTTTATTCTTGTATTTTTGCAGCCTGGCATTGAATTCTTCCATGTCTTTGCTCGTGTAGGTCCATGCCATTTTCGGAGGTTGGACCATTTTGCTGTATATTGAGTTTAGATCTCCATGACCATATCTGGTGAACATGATCATACAGTTGAGCGTTTCGATGATTTTCAACGCACTCTGCTCGTCAAGAAACAACGGTCTCATGTTTTCGTCATATTTTACAATCTGACTCTTTTCATCGTACAGCAGAAATGGGATCTTTTTGCAGATTTCTTCGATCGGAAGCCAAAACAGAGAATTATTGCCTGTAAGGCCCATCAACTTGCTGACAGCTGCGAACCACGGTTCACTAACACTTTCTAAAACAAGTTTGATTATCTCAAATAGGTCCATGTCAGATCCTTGGAATATTACTGCTCGAATGTACAGTTCGTCGAGAAACTTGGAAGCAGAGGGGAGATCCTTGAGTCGGATGGGTTTAGTGATATCAGCACAGCCCAAAATGGTGCAGAAAACATCCACAACTTTCAATGGACGATAGCAATAATTTAACATGTCAATTAAACCGTTGGAGTTTTGTATGCTTGCGGTGCATTTGGCTTCAATGGCATTGATGATCTGATCCAAGCATTCTCCAAATGCAATCAGCATAGACCCCTGGCTCGATATGTCGTCGCTGGCAAGGATTTTTGCAATCTGAGAAGCCGTGTATCTGATTCTCCGCAATAAAGAGCCCAGTCTAATGGCGAAAGAGCAAATGCTTTGAATCAACTTGGAAGAGTAGCCAACGACGTGGATCTCGTCAAACAGCTCAAACCGCACGTATTGGCGATCAAATCTGAACAGAGAGCTTTCACAGCCGATGCAGAGGAACTTGACATTCCTGGTGAACTCTTCCAAACCTATTGATTTGGTGTTCACAGGCAGAGTCGCGTCGTAGTCGTAGACAGATCGGTCGGAGATGAACCGCGTTTGCTGCTTAGGACCTCTATCTAGATTATAAGCAATTGGATCTATGCCCATAAACGAGTCCCAAGTACATGATTTCCCCAGAATATTGTACGAATTGATGTCTATGCTTGAATTGATGTCTATGCTTGAATTAGGCGATCCAATAGGCTCCTGCTGTAACGTATGTTCCTCATAAACCTGACTATTTTCACTGTTTTGTAAATCCGATTCCTCATCAGACAATGAATACGGGTTGTCAAATATCGACAGGTTGTCAAATATCGACAATGCCATGTTGTTTGCCCTGGATGTATTCAACGGTCACTGCGAGATTGCATCTTAACGTAAACTCAAATTTGAAACATTGATAACAACAATTAGAATAAAACACAAGAATAACAAACGCACCATAACAAACTGAGTAAAACAACGATTGGGAAATTGAATCCAAACAGTTAAACCTTAGGCTGATCTGAACCCGCTTATGTCATCGGTGCTTTGTAATCGGCGAATCGCCGATAAAAACGTTTAAATAATATAATATTTAATTCTATAAATATCTCTATCCATCTCTATACCTTAAATCTTCCTTCCAAACTTTGACCCTCCCCTTGCTGTTCTCCCGCTAATTTGGCTTTCATTTCTACTTTGGCTCCTTTTGGAACGCTACATTTTATACTCGTGATACATAGTAATCCTCTAACTATAGAACAAAAGTCTGCATTACTTGGGTCAAAGAGCCAACCATCTGTATTTGCATTCTTTCTGAGCCATCTTCTCCTGGTGCTTGTAGAAATGGTCTTTTCCAAGGCCAATACTGAGGATTATGTCGAAAGCCCGGGGTCTACTATCAACAGCTTTTCCCTAAGGGGTGCGAATTCCACCAATTCCACTCCTCGATTCCTGCCGTCTTTACGAGGCAAAAAGGACGCTCAGCCCCATTCTTCCAAAGGTTATGCTGACGAAAATGCCCCAAAGGCTGCCGATAATGACCTGGTGGACTCGGCTGACGGCGATGATAAACGCATACAACAACAAACCCAGGTGTTTGGCATGCATAAAATCAAAAACTTCTTTCGCATAAGTAGCGGCGGCTCGGCTACTTCCAACTCGGCGCCTGTTGCCAACGAGGGGTCCGATGACGACGTCATTGCGTTCCCGTCTCTGGGCCAGACCTATGACGACACTGCTAATCACTCTTCCAACGGCTATTCGTCTGCTCCAGGCACTTCGGCCGGACTGGATGTTCCGACAATCTCCTATCCTAAGAATTCCTTATCGCCCGAGTCCTCTTCGCCGCATACGTTTCATGAAGCGTTGTCTGATGGTACACAGCAGCAGCAGCAGCAACCTGCGATAGAATCCAAACGAAAAGGCTTCTTTTCCATGCTGCGGTCTCCTTCGGGCTCAGATAGCAAGGACGGGTCGTCAGCGGCCAGGTCCAGGGCCGGATCTGCCAACTCGAAACACTATTTATTTGGATTCCATAAGGGTGCGGAGACAGACGAGGAAGAGATTCCTCCACAACCGCAGATCTCTCCTGATATACAATTGAGCAATGCTGCCGCTGCTGCTGCTTTGAATCATAGTTTGTCTCCTGAAGTTAACGGTCAGCAGGTCAATCTTCAGCAGGCCAATCTTCCCCCTCCTCCAAGAGGGCTTTTCTCAAGGAATCTTCGACGAGCTGCTTCTGCGCCCAACGGTATCAAGAACCTGTTTGTCGGCAGCATGTCTAGTGCTGATAGTTCGCCGGCTGCTGACACTGAAAGTTCTGGCAATGACTCTCCGGTGGTTCCTTTTGATGATACTTTACCTATTCCAACCAACGATGGCTTGAAACCTACCAGCAGTCCAAATCTTGCTGTGGCTGCTGCTATTGCAGCAACTGGAGGACGTGCTCGTTCTGCTTCTGCCGGCACATATGGTTCAACTCTGGATTCGCAGCGTCCCAGATCAAGGGCCGGTTCGACCTATGCAAATCGTACCTACTCTAAATCTTCCACCAAAATCAGCCAGGTAGAAGTTGGGCCTGGATCTTTTGAGAAACTCAAACTTTTGGGTCAGGGTGATGTTGGCAAGGTCTATTTGGTACGTGAGAAGAAAACGGATGTACTGTACGCTATGAAGGTGCTTTCAAAGAGCGAAATGATCAAGAGAAACAAAATCAAGCGAGCATTGGCTGAACAGGAGATTCTGGCTTCATCGAATCACCCCTTTATTGTTACTCTTCATCACTCTTTTCAATCTGATGATCACTTGTATCTTTGCATAGAATATTGCATGGGTGGAGAGTTCTTTCGAGCTCTACAGTCTCGCGATGGCAAATGCCTAAAAGAGGATGACGCTCGGTTCTATGCGGCCGAGGTGACTGCTGCTTTGGAGTATTTGCATCTGATGGGTTATATTTATCGTGATTTGAAGCCGGAAAACATTTTACTTCATCAATCGGGCCATATCATGCTGTCTGATTTCGATCTGTCTAAGCAATCGGGCTCTGAAGCCGCTCCTACTATTGTGGGCGGTAATGGGCGTTCGGTGAACAATATGCCGGCGCTTGATACCAAGGCATGTATTGCGGATTTCAGGACAAACTCCTTTGTGGGAACTGAGGAGTATATTGCGCCCGAGGTCATTCGTGGAAACGGGCATACATCGGCTGTCGACTGGTGGACTTTGGGGATTTTACTCTATGAAATGCTATTTGGTGTTACTCCTTTCAAAGGAAAGAACCGAAACACTACATTTGCCAACATTCTTAAAAATGACGTATCGTTCATGGACAGTGGGAACTACCAACAAGTGTCTGGAAGCTGCAAGAACCTGATTCGAAAACTTTTGATCAAGGACGAGAACAAAAGACTGGGGTCCAGAGCCGGTGCGTCAGACATCAAGGGTCATTCGTTTTTCAAAAGCACTCAATGGGCATTGCTGCGAAACCAAACGCCTCCGATTATTCCAGACGAGCCGAAGAGCATTGAAGAGCTGAAATCCAATGCAATTGCAGAGGAAAAAGAGAGCCTTGGGGGTCCATCACAGGACTTTCCACCTCGTCAGAGCTCGTTTGTAGCTTCAGACTCGGATCCTTTCCAGAACTTCAACTCTATCACGTTACGTTACGAAGGCGATGAATCGGATTAATTGGATGTTACTTTTTTAGAAAAGGTTATTTTTATTTAACACTATTTCAAATATAGTATTTATGTCTATTAACAAAAATAACCCTTTCATCCAAATTTCTATTTTTTTTGTGCTTTTTGTTTTTTTCTAATGCAATGATTGAGATTTGTCTAGTTAATCTCGAATCTCTAGTCGTAAGTCATGATCTGTTGTCTTGCAGTGATCAGCATTCCTGAACCAAGCCATGGGTCCAAGTATACGATCCCAGCATGATAACAGTGATGCTAAAAGTGCAAAATAAGGTAGTAAATCCATATATGTACGCGTAGTGTGTTCTCAAGGCATACATTTCGGCAATGAAGCTCGATATGGTGGTTAGATTTCCACAGAAGCCGTTCTCAAAGGCAATGATGACATTGCACTTGAGGGCATTAGATATTAGAGGTAGGTAAGAATGTGGTTTTCGGCCTCTTTCTAGTATAGACAGTGCATTGACAAGAATAGTGCCGATTATATTAGCGGTAAAGGTTCCCATCATGAACTTCTTTGATAGTCCATTCATGTATCTAGATAGAAGGTATCGAGCATACACACCGGTTGGTGCAAACACACAGGAAAATGTCCACATTCTCCAGGTTGGTTTAGTAATTGTTAGGACAATCACGACGATCCAGCTGGATATTCCAAGGACTGCAAAAATGACTTCAAACAGAAACTCCGTCTGAGTCAATGCTACTATAGTACGCGCAGCTAAGTACCAATCAGAGAAATGTGCAATGTGTTTTCCAAGATGATAAGCACCGAACGAGACGCACAGGGTAATTATCAGATAACTTAAAAAGACCATGACTCCATATCCAGGGTTCGGATAGTCTATATGGCCAGCTCCCAGAGTATTAGTATTGGAACTGTAGTAAAATAACTGAGTCATCAAAGTCGACAGAGAGGTGACAGACCCGCAGATGCCTGTAGCAGCACTGATATATAGCGGGATCTGGGCCTTTCCGTTGTATATTCGGTGTTTACGACGGTATCGGTTGTCTTCGCTGAGAATCGACCCGGTAAACACCTTTTCATGCACCAGGAAGCCCATTAGGAAGCAGCCTCCGAAATTCGCCCATAATACACCTCCGTATTGCGACCCTCGGAAGGTCGTTAATTGCTCTAAGCCCATGCGTATCAGTACTCCAGCTATGCCAAAGAAGGTGAGATCAAGAAACAGTATGATGGAATCCAGTATATAGGGAGTCCGCGAGGCTTCCTTCTCGACCTCAGTGGCCACTCGTTCCAGTCGACTGGGATGCCGCGACAGAGGAGGTTCCTCGGGCTCGGTCTTTGGAAATGAGTCCGAATCCATGGTTTGTTGGTAGGGAGGTGGAAGAAGCAAATCGGGTGGTTATATAAGAGAGAGAACAACAGAATGAATGACAATCAAAAGAAGAATGAGTAAATTGCAAACAGTATTCTCTAGGAAAACATTACTCCCAATGCCAACATTATTCTCTATGCCACTTCTTCTCTCAAAATTCCCCCTATATTCCCCTTTTATACCCAGAACTCTCCGCAGCCGTGCGACTTGCACTCAGCCGTACGCTCCAGTTTTGACTAATTGGCCCACAAATCTCAGCTTTTCACACGTAAACATGGCCGATTATCCAGCCAACCGAAAAGCAGCAGTGATATGTAAGTAAAAATTTTTGATAAAGCTGTTTTAAAGCTCTCCTAAATCACGTATCTAACCCTAAACCAGTCGCTCCTGTCACCGCTCAATACACCAAAGGAACCCTCGACGTGGATGATTTGCAGGCTGATCCAGCTCAGCAGTTCCAGAACTGGTTCAAAGAGGCCCAGGATGCCAATATCGTCAGTCCGGAAGCTGTCACTTTGTCCACCGCGCAATTGCCGTCTGGCCGTGTGTCTTCTCGTCTTGTTTTGATGAAGCATTTGGACGACGACGGCTCTCTCGTCATATATTCCAACTGGGAAACTTCCAAGAAAAGCAAGGATATCAAGAGCAATAGCTGGGTCGCATTGTCGTTCTGGTGGAAAGAGCTCGAGCGTCAGGTCCGTGTAGAGGGAATTGCTGAACGTCTGTCGGTAGAAGAGAGCCAGACGTACTACAATACACGGCCGAAACCTTCTAGAATTGGAGCTTGGGCCTCTCCGCAGAGCCAGCCTGTTGAAAGCAGAGAAGCCCTGGATAAAATGGTTAGTGACGTTTTCGAGAAATTCAAGGACGCCGACCATATTCCATGTCCACCGTTCTGGGGTGGGCTGCGTGTTCAGCCAATAGAATGGGAATTCTGGAGCGGCCGTGAAAATAGAGTTCACGATAGATTCAGTTTTACTAGAGAGTCGGTGGAGAGTACTGAGTGGAAAGTGCGGCGTTTGGCTCCATAGACTAGTCTCCATAGACTACTACTATGGCATAGCTACCTCTATGGCACAGCTACCACTATGACAGCTACCCCTATGGACACTACACTACCGTGTGAAGCAGCTCTTCGATATCCTCCGGCTCAATTCGCTCTTCCTGCTTCAGAAACCTGGCTATGCGAACATTCTGACGATGCTGTCTTGATATCTGCAGTTCTCCAGTGATTTCATGAGCCCGCTCAATCACTTCCTCAGGTAGCTCAGCCATACGAGCCACATTGATGCCAAACGACGCTTTTGCTGGGCCCCTGACTATTCTGTGCAAAAGCTCAATTGTTCTCTGAGAGTCCATTCTTTGAAGATAATTTGTATGCCAGTTGCTCACAATCTTCTTGTGCATATCAGCCAACTGTGTGACTTGAGGATAGTGAGTAACGAACAACGTTAGACACTTCTTCTTAATAATGAGATACCACAGTATCGCATACGCTATTGCGGCACCATCGACTGAGCTGGTTCCTCGGCCAATTTCATCCATGATAACCAATGACCGGTGGTTGGCCCGCTTGATAATTTCAGCACTTTCCGACATCTCCACCATAAATGTCGATCTACCTTGCAAAATATTATCTGAGGCGCCCATTCTGGTGTATATTCCGTCGAAAATGCCCATCAAAGCGCTCCTGGCCGGCACGAAGCTGCCCATTTGAGCCATCAGTACTGTAATGGCAACCTGCTTGACATAGGTGCTCTTTCCGCCCATATTCGGCCCAGATATAATGCAAACCCGGTCTCGGTCTGGGCTCATCATGATATCGGTCTTGACATAGTTCTCATCGCCAATCTGGCTATTGACAATAGGATTCCAGGAGCCTCTAATGTCTAGCATCTGCTGAGATGAGAACCTGGGCCGTACTAGGCCGTCAGAAATCGACGTCAAGGATATCAGACAGTCCAATTGCGCCACGGCCATGACCACTCTTCTAAATTCCTCGTGATGCTTCGTCACCTCCTTGACAAATGCTTTATACACTTCCTTGCTCGTTTCCTCGACCTTGGCCTTTGCAACTTCAAGCTCCTGCCGAAGCTTATCCAGATCTGTCGTAGTATACAAGAACCGTGCTTTAGCAACTTCAGCTTTAATCCAGGAGTCAGGTACTTTACTGTCTTCTTCTCTGGGAACCTCAATTAGTAGAATGCGAGTTCTTCCTGTTCGATAGATGAGCTTCCCTATCCCGGTCTCTCTCTTGATCTGCTCCAGGTATTGATCCAGCTGGTACTCCATTTCCGCTACCAACAGCTTTTTGTCTCCGATTTCCTCTTCATCTTCACATCCTTCTTGGAAGTAGCAGGTAATATCCTGGAGGTTATTTCGGTCGATTTTGTCCAGGAATGGCTGAGCGACTGCTTCGATACCAGGAAGTACACTGAATATCCCACTCAACAGCTTGGATTTGAAATTTATCTGCCTGGTCGCAGATATATTCTTCATGCATGTAAGAAACTGAAAAAGTTGAGGAGCTTTAATTTTGCCATGGGCGATTTTGGCCAAGCTCTTCTCCAGGTCTGGCAGACGTGATAGAAGCTCAACTGCCTCACGCAACATTATGAATTTCTCTCTCAGCTCAGAAACTGCATCTAGCCGGGATTCTATCTCCTCTCTAACAATTAAAGGCTGCAAAAGCCATTTTTTGAATAGTCGCTGGCCAAAGCTAGTGTGTGTCTGATCCAGCAGCCAGAAGAGAGTTTCTCCGTTCTCTATGTCATCAAATACCTCCAGATTCTTCACGGTGCTTGCAGTAAGTTGGCATGTCGTATCGAGATTAAATTTCACCAAATTAGTTCCGAGTCCGACGTTAAAGTTGTCCAAATATCTGCTGATGCCCTCGAGGCAAACGAGGGTTGATTCAGGAAGAGAAAGACAGTTGTCTAAAAACGCGTCGTCACCTTGATACTTTTCAATGACAAAGTCCTGAGCAATATGAGGCTCCGACTTGCTCAACTGCTCCAGTCTTATGGGGAATGCCTGTGTAGCGCAGTACCTGTGCAATAGCTGATGAGCAGCCCAATGAAGAGAGCCCACGACTAGAATCTCACAGGGCGAAATCAGCGATAAACGACCTTCCAGTTCATTTAACGTATGGTCATCTTCAAAATGATCCATTATTGTTTCTCCTGTGGCCACAATGGCGGATATAATTGTAAATGCATGCTGATGGCTATCCTGTGAATCCTCGGTAATAGCCAATAAATATTTCGAGCTTTCAGGCTCTTTTCCTAGCGTGACATCATCAGAGAGATCGTCTATAAAAGTCCCTCGAGTATATAGTCTTGTGAGTTTCCTCTCGAGTAAATTAGACTTAGATGTCTGCTTGAGAACCGAGCTCTCGACTTGCTCCACGAGCCCTACTTTCAGCCCCAATCCCACGAGAGATTTGACGAATGCCGAGAGATTCTCCTGCCTTACCGAACTGTAAGCGAAATCGCTCTCGACGCCTTCGTTCGCCGGTACAACGACCTTGCCGAACTTTGATCCAGCCAAACGAGCATCATCTCCGTACATAAAGTACCGAAAAGCCTTCTCAAAAAGAAGAAAAGTATCGGGATATTCTTGTTTAGTATCATACACAAACGTCTGAAACTTCGTAGGAGCTTTATGTTGCGGGTTTGGCTCAGGATCAATTGGAGAAGTAGCGGCAGCTGGTTCGGAGGGAGATCGTCGAGGGTTGGAGTTGACGGATTTACCGCGATATCTCAGCTCTTCTAACCTGGAAATCGAGCTTTTCGTTACAGTGGATTTGGTATTTGTGCTATCCAAGTCTGGCTTGAATTTCTTGCTTGGGTGGTCGTCCATGGCTGTTCATGGGAGTGGATGGTATGAAGGAGAGTTAGTTAGAAACAAGACGGCGTCGGTAACTATTTTGTATTAATGCAGCAATGATTACTATTATTACAAATTACTATTATTACAAACTCTTGAGCTTGTTCTTAAGAAATGCTTCTATGTATCCAACAAAGCTCTCGAATATCCGGCTGTCTTTGCCAAAGTAGTGCCATATGATGAGCTGATCTCCGTCCTTCTCAACACGCAATTGAGCAATATTGGAAGGATCTTGTAGTTGGATCTGCTGATTTTCCTCTGTTTTTCTTCGAAATGACCTTGACCATACGTCGCCATGTGTGGTTATATGCAAAATATCTGGCATCGGCAAATCTATGGCCAAAGATAGAGCCTCCAAATTGGTCTTTAGAATTGCCAGCAAATCATCATTGAAAGCCGAAATATCAAGATTTCTCACATATAACGGCGGATTCAGGTGTCGTAGATTGGAAGAAAACAGACGAGATCGTCCGTGATAATCTGTCAATGTCCAGGCAATTGTCCAACGACGAGTAGACGAGCCTTGAATGATCTCATGACAGCAATAATTGATGTTCAGTTCCCGCAGTTTTTCCACCAACAATATAAGTGTTTCTTTTTTCCCTACCAAAGTGGTAAACCAGGTTACAGTCTTGGGATCTACATTCAAAGACTGAGTGAGCATATCCAGTACAAAAGCTTTCTCACCACCAGGGGTAATAAGCTCATTATCAGTAGCTTCTAGCTGTGTATAAGGATCATGCAATTTGGCCGTTCGTGATGCAACCATGTCATCGTGCGAGGAGTAAAAAGGTGGATTGCACATGGTGAAGTCAAGATGGCCATCCCCAGCTTCTAGAACACCGGAGTTAAAGAAGCCTTTTGCAGCATCGACAAGAAGCAGTTTTATGCGACTGGCATTATTGGGGTTCGATAGCACGTTCTTCTGGCATAATTCCAGTGATTCAGCTGAAATGTCGGACCCGACGAACCTGAGCTGAGGGTATATGGCAGTTCCAAGTAGAGGATAAATGCCAGAAGCTCCAACACCGATATCCAGACCGGTGAGTTGAGAAGAAATCTGAGATTCTTGTACTCCAAACAAGTCTCTCAATATCCAGATCAGATAATCCAGCCGATTAGGTATTCTTGGGCATAATCGCGTCGGAGAAAGATGAACTTGGAGATCAAAGTACTTCTTCAGTAGGACCTGACTAACCAATCGAGTGCTTTCCAATGTATATACAAACTTGGAGTCTGTATCTTGACGTGATCTTTTCCGATTTCCACCCGATTTGTGAGTTTGTCCAACGATAAAGTTATCTAGACTTGGATCTATGTCGACGAGCTCATTGACTGGAGGATCAGAGACTTGAGCTAGGAGATCATTCCAGAGAGAGGGCATGGAGGGGATCGAGTTTATATCCCAATGAATGCAACGAAGGTTGTGTTTGTGTTTTCATGAGATCATGAGGTGAGGAGGTGATGAAGAGGGAAAGAAGGTGAGTAACGATCTAAAGAAAGAAAGAAGATGTTAAGCAATGGTTATAACGATGACTTAACAAGGCATTGATTCCAGATTTTATATTCCAACTCCCTTAAACTTAATTCAATGTAAAATCATTATAAATCAATATAACCACAATACAAAAACCACACAAACCACAAAAACCATATTTTTCTATTTTTCTCCACAACCTTTCTCCCCGCTTCCCCAAACATGCTCTCCTCCCTTAAACTCTCTCAACGCATGATGGGCAACGTTTTCTACGGAACAACCAAAAATACAGCCAAGTCATTTGACGGCCTCGGCTTTGCTGCTTATGGTATAGGCCCCCACGAACAGTCGGCCGAGAAGTTGAAACAGCTGCTCAAAGGCAATCATCAAGGATACGGGGTTCTCTTCAATAACCGGTATTTCCACAACCACCTTCCTCACCACCTAATAAGTGCATACTACTTGGGTGCAAGTCCAGATCAACTATCTGATATCTTTGAGAACGAAGTTCCAAGTCTGACTCCATGGAAAGAGGATTCTCCGTCGAGCTTAACGGACGACGACTGGAAGGAACATCTGGGGCAAAAGCGCTACGAACGGGGGTTTTCTGACTTCTTCAGGGATAAAATCGAAGTCGACGGCACTGGAAATTGGCATGCTACTGTCAAATATTACTTGATCCAGCAAGGGCTGATCAAATCACTGCCTTCTGGGCTCATCCATCCGTTGATCCATCTGGCTTGTTCCCTGGAGCTCGACAACGAATATGTGGCCGTGGAAGCGCTCAATCAATTGTGCACTGAGTATCTTGACATCAATGAGATTTTGGTCGAAGATCCCGGTGTTGCCAAATCAGGCCCTGTGGAAATCCTCGAGGAGATGAGAAACGACGACTCTCTCAAGAATGTCAGCATAACCGGAGCTTTGAAAGTTCCACGAGTCGCAGAGTATTACGTGAACAGACTTGATACTTCTAATTTGCAAAAAACTCTCCAAGAAATCATGCATGCTGGTGCTCTGTGCTTGTGTGCTTCTCTCGAGTCCTCTCCCGGTGTCCCTGCATTCGATTTCTACATGCTTCATCTTCTTACTGGAGCTCACGCATTATCAGAAGTCATTTTGTCTCCTCATAAAGTAATTCCAGATCAATATCGTGATCAGCTTATCAAGGAATTCTGGATCATGGTTCTGGCTATTTATTACGCTACTGGACGTCCATACTTGGATCCCAAGAGGATTACTGGATATCACATTGATTCTGCAGAGTCAGCTTGGAAGAAATCAGTCGATTTGGCACTAACTAGCCCGAAGAAGTTCGATGCTCATTTCCTAAAAGCTATCAGAGCTCTGCTGTTTGCTGAAGCTGCTACTGGTGATAAGTCTGGCTTCTATGCAAAGGCTGCACTATTGTTCGCGAAGGAGTTTCAGAACAAATACTACGTTTATACTGCGCGATATTGAAACCATAATCAACCATTTAATTGTACATAGTCTTAACTTATGGATGCTAATTCTAATCCTAACCAATATTAAACTCATTCATGGCATCGACCTTTCCTGCCATGGCCAGCATTATTCTCTTATTTTTCAGAGTATCAGAGCCAGAATCTCGATTCTTTCTCTTCTTGCCATTCTCCGAGCTGCCTGGTGTCTCTCGTAGTGCAAAGCTTTTGGCAATATGGCCCAGATGCAGAGTCTTGACGTTGAAGATTGATTTTTCTTCAGAAATATGCGTAGTATATGCTCTAATGTGGCTGGAAAATGCTCTTCTAGCCGTAGATGCCGCTTCTGAGTTCTGCAGAAGCCATCTTTCACAATTAAGATGCCAGGTAGTAGCATCTGTTTCCCAAGTATCATCGAATGCACTTTGTAGTAGTTGCTGATATGTCACGTTTTGAAACCCTGAACGATGCAACGGTTTAATAACATCCAAATAGCCTGTCTCACTAGGCAGTAGAAATAAAATTGAAGTACCTGCTCTTCCTGCTCGTGCTGTTCTACC
The DNA here is from genome assembly GCA_030568895.1 of Casaregolazyma suthepensis. Taxonomy (NCBI): domain Eukaryota; kingdom Fungi; phylum Ascomycota; class Dipodascomycetes; order Dipodascales; family Trichomonascaceae; genus Casaregolazyma; species Casaregolazyma suthepensis. The sequence goes on from JAJMJB010000001.1 coordinate 244,174, forward strand.
AACACGATGCAGATGATCATCCTTGTTGAACGGAGGATCGTACTCCACAACGTCTGTAATCTGCGGCAGATCAAGACCTCGAGATGCTAAATCAGTACACAGCAGAATAGAAGTAGATGTCGAGGCTTTAAATGCATTCAATGTGTCTGTTCGTTGCTGCTGCGTCAACGAGCCATGCAGTCTGTAGATAGAAATGTTGTTGAGTAATGAGGATTTCTTCATAGTAGAAGTTTCTTCGTCGTCTTTGTCCTCGTCTTTTTCAGTACTGTCGTTTCTTGTAAAAAGCTTGAAATGGAAATCAACCGAGTCTGAGCAGGACAAGAATACCAATACCTTATGCTGGTTCTTCAGATTAGAAAAGTCAATCAAAATAGAAGCCAAGCTGATAAGACGTAGCTTTGCAGGTACCACAACCACGCGCTGTACCAATTGTTCTGGTGCTGAATGTTCTGCAGTTTGAGTATCGGCATTGATCCATTGAGCATTCTCCAGAGAATTCTCACCCAGCGCTTTGACTCCAGCTTTCATGGTAGCCGAGCAAATTGCCGTAATCATTCTGCTAGGGAGTCCGTTGATTCTGACGAATTTAGACGACTTTTTGATCTGTCCAAGAATATGAAGAATGCTTTCTTCGAAACCAAGCTCCATCAATCTATCACCTTCGTCGAGAACGACCCACCGAACCTGAGACAGGTCCAGAGAGCTGGTATTTGCAAAATGATCAACAAGTCTTCCTGGCGTCGCTACCAGAAAATTGACACCTTTGCGTATTCTGGCCTTTTCAGACTTCTTCTTCTCTCCACCGATGACTATGCCAGGAACAAGCCAATGACAGCATGACCGACAGAGGGTCTCAAGCAAGTTGAATATCTGTGTCGATAATTCTCGAGTAGGTGCCAAGATGACGGCAAAAAGTCCTGAGTCTCGCTGTAATCTTGTATCAACAGTCAAGAGTCTGTGGATCATTGGTAACAAGTATGCTAGAGTTTTACCTGATCCCGTCTGAGCCTGCACAAAAACGTCTCGATCATTATCACATAAAACAGGTATTACAGCCTTTTGAATTGCAGTAGGGACTTTGAAATCCAATGCTTTGGTGATAGAAGAGACCAAACGAGCATCTAATCCAAGACCTTCAAAGGACGATTTATCTCGTAGTGGTGCATTAGATGCCTCTCCATGTTCCAGTTCTTTGTCTTCCGTAGAAACTATATCTTTATCGTTTGCAGAAAATATAGACGATACAAACGTACTGCCGTCTGCGTCGAAGTTTGGCTTGACTTTAGGCACTGACGTCGGTTTCGTCTGTTTTTTGGCCTGTCGATGCTGGCCAGCCACAGACTTTGGAGGCCGTTGTTTAGTGTTCTCACCATCTTTCTCTTTCTGTTTATGTGAGTTTTCCTTCTGTTTTCTCGGTTTCTGGGCTGGTTTTTCAGCTGTCTGGCTCGGTTTCTCTTCAGCCGAAGTCTCTTCACCGTCTGCTCCTCCCCGAGCTTTCTGCTTTGCTCTCCACCTGTCACGCCATCTGCCTCCTGTGACAAGAGGCTGCTGAGTTACTGGGCCAGATTGAGCCGGTGAAGCTCGAAAGTTCAGCAAAAGCCCGTCGTCGTCGTCGGACATGCTATTGTTGAAGGGTTTTTCTAAATTTTTTTGAAAAAGTCATATACTGTAAAAGGTAACTCCGCAGCGGAGACGTGACGAGAAGCAGAAGGAGGTTGAAACGCCCATTTTGTCAAGGGACATGGAAAAATTAATGAATATTCAATATAGAATATTAAAGTTTAAGGTTAACGAATTTGGAAAGTATCTATGAAGGGACGGTTATGGAATGACAAAGAAGTAATGGAGTGGGCTTCCTGTTAAACTCTAACTGAAACGGGCATGGCACAAAGGCAGGCAATTGGCTTTTACAACAACTACATTTCAAGATCTCCGTAGCTTTATAATTTGAAATCTCGATACGAATTCTTTGTTTATTCAAGCATGTCGGAAATGCAGCCGGGTCTGCACGTGCATAGCTAATGCGTCGTATTTATCAGGTAGTTTCTACAAGTTACAGAAACGGAAACAGTTTTAACTATATCGTCACGCCAAAATACACGCCACATGCGAAGTCGATAACAAGCGGCTGGTAGGGTTGGAAGGATGGTGGAATGGTAGAATGGTAGAATGGTAGAATGTTTTAGGTTAATAGAGCAGCAGTGCAGCAGCAAATATAACCATTACCAAGAATAAAGAATATCCAATTTACCACTATAAACTACCGCTATAATCCTGTCGATCATTTCTCCTCTCCATTATGATCTGACCGTTGTTAACTACTACTGCATGAAGTAAGGTGACAGGTCCCTTGCCCATCAAATAAAGAACATAGAATCCACAGGAAATGTTGGGATAAAATGCCCGGAAATTCGGCTCAATCGGTTCAATGGGCGTGCAAACGGGATGGATTGGTCTTTCTATAGCATATTTCATCTAATATTATGGACTCCTGCGGTTCCGGAGGTGCGTGACCTCCAAAATGATAATTATTCGGAACGTACAAAGGGCATGTTCAGTGGTATGACCAACTATCAAGCAAACCTAAACTAACATAAGCTATGACGTTGAAAGCTAGCCGGCCGGAAAAAAATTATATTCCCCGATTACACATCAGTCTATTATTAATCCAGAATTGCCTATTCCAGTAAAGTCTGCTGTTTAATTCTCACACCGGCAAGCCAGATTGTTGGTGGTTTGAGCCGCACCCTTCTAATTTCGTAGGTGGTTTGCGCATTTTGTTGGTGAAGGGAGCTGCGGAACCTATATAAGCAGGGGCACATCCCCAATTTTAATGTTACTTTGCTCAATCAGACCAGCGAAAGTTTGTCGGATATTATACACAAAGCAATTGATATTTTCAGAACCCCCTATTAAAAGTACTCATCATGGTTGTTAAAGTCGGAATTAACGGTTTTGGCCGAATTGGCCGTCTCGTTTTGCGAAACGCCTTGGCCAACCCTCAGGTCGAGGTTGTTGCCGTCAACGATCCTTTTATCACCACAGACTATGCTGCTTACATGTTCAAGTACGACTCTACCCACGGTCGATACAAGGGCACTGTTTCCCACGAGGGTGACAACATTGTCATTGATGGCAAGAAGATTGCTGTCACTGGTGAGAAGGACCCCGCAGAGATCCCATGGGGTAAGCACGGAGCTGCCTACGTGGTCGAATCCACCGGTGTTTTCACCACCACTGCCAAGGCCGAGCTCCACTTGAAGGGAGGTGCCAAGAAGGTGATTATTTCTGCTCCTTCGGCCGATGCCCCCATGTTTGTCGTTGGTGTCAACCTTGATGCTTACAAGCCTGAATACAAGGTCATCTCCAATGCTTCATGCACAACCAACTGTCTTGCGCCCTTGACCAAGGTCATTGACGACAACTTCGGTGTCGTTGAAGGCCTGATGACTACTGTGCATTCAATCACTGCTACTCAAAAGACTGTCGATGGTCCCTCTCATAAGGACTGGCGAGGTGGCCGAACTGCCTCCGGCAACATTATTCCTTCGTCCACCGGTGCTGCCAAGGCTGTCGGCAAGGTCATTCCTCACCTCAATGGTAAGCTGACTGGATTGTCGCTGCGTGTGCCTACTGTCGATGTTTCGGTTGTTGATTTGACTGTCCGACTCGAGAAGGCTGCCACCTATGACGAAATCAAGGCTGTCCTCAAGAAGGCTTCTGAGGGTGACTTGAAGGGAGTCGTTGGCTACACCGACGAGGATGTTGTCTCGACTGACTTCATTGGCGATACTCACTCGTCTATTTTCGACGCCAAGGCCGGTATTCTGCTCAATGAACACTTTGTCAAGCTCATTTCTTGGTACGACAATGAGTATGGCTACTCTGCTAGAGTGGTTGACTTGATTGTTGCCGTTGCCAAGAAGGACGGATCCTTGTAGAGATAGTAGCTGATTTATTTCTGCTAGATGATATAAGTATGTAGTTGAATTAAATTATTGTGAAGTGTGTGTGTTGTAGTTTACGTCTAGTTGACTTCTAGTTTATTAGTTCTAGTGTCTAGTTTACTTATAGTTTTAGTTTACTTCTAGTTTACTTCTAGCTCACACTCCAGTTTTAGTGTACTTCTAGTTTACTTCTAGTTAGTTTACTCTAATTTACTCTAATTTACTCTGTAGTTTACTCCTAGTTTACTTCTAGTTTACTCTATCTTACTTCTACTTCTAGCTTACTTCTCGTTGACCCCGTTATTCTCGTTGACCCCGTTACCCTAACTGTCCCAAGGAAGCTGAAATTTTCCGCAGACAACACGTTTGTAAAAACACCCTTTCAACACATTGTCAACAACGTCATAGCAAGCGAAACGGGGGTTGTGGGATACTTCGGGATTCAGGTAGACGATAGTTTAGTATTGAGGTGATCAAAAGACGGTGTTTGCACGATAGGTTGTTTTTTGGAACGTGGGTCACTGGTGTTTTTTAGAGCGTATCACGAACCAAATAGCCTTTAAATTGAAATCGTTATCATTAGCATATTTATTTTTTCTAGACTGATAAAATCATGGGTAAGTGAGGAAAAAGAGGAGAAAGTTACGTGAGAAAAGTTACGTGAGAATTTACGTGACATTAGTTACGTGAGGAACACGTTTGGTTGGCTAACTAGTTTCAGGGCTCCAATTTAGCAAGATATTCTCGAAACTATGGGGCGGAAATAAGGAGATTCGCATTTTAATACTGGGCCTGGATGGCGCAGGAAAAACCACCATTCTTTACAAGTTACAGATTGGTGAAGTTGTACAAACAGTTCCTAGTAAGTTATATTGTGGTGGGCCTGGCAATGGGCAGAGCTAACTATAGCCATTGGATTCAATGTCGAAACCCTTTCATATAAAAACCTTAAATTCAACGTATGGGACCTGGGGGGTCAAACGTCCATTCGCCCATATTGGAGGTGTTACTATGCAAATACAATGGCAGTAATCTTTGTGGTTGATAGTACCGATAAAGAACGACTGGAGGTTAGTAGCCAGGAACTACACACCATGTTATCAGAAGAAGAACTGCAAGATTCAGCATTGCTTGTATTTGCAAATAAGCAGGATCAAAAAGACGCTCTATCAGCATCAGAGGTATCAAAAGCACTCCATTTGGTTGATCTCAAGGATCGGTCCTGGAGCATTGTAGCATGTTCAGCCGTGCGGGGGGATGGGCTGAACGAGGGTCTAGACTGGTTGACTAATGTTATCAAGGAAGAGCATTTGTAAAAAGGGCGCAAAAAAGCGTCAATTAGTACAGTTTAGACTCCGTAGCTGCTTGGTTTTTTTTTAAATTCATTTTAATATCAGTTTTTTTCTAAAAGGTTTTGAGTTTTATGTTGTTTCTTGTTTGTTCATCATAGCAAGGTTAATTTCCTGGGTTTTCCCTCCAAGCAATCTATCATCCAATAGAAACCCTGTGAATATTCCATAATAATCATTTTATTAATCCCTCGAAGCTTTTTCCTTGTTCCTTGAAAGCAAAAGTCTAGAACCGGGGTCAGGGCCTAGGGTATGACCAATTGGCTTAATAATTTCTTGCTTGCTATTCGTCCCATATTCGGGTATATAAAGGGTATCACAAGACTGAGGTTAAACAAGGAAACTCAATTGGAATTAAATACATGCGAAATTCCCCAATTTTGTTCAAACAAGTATTTAATACCAAGAAGATATTTGCCCCCAAAAACATTAGGACAATGGCTGACAAGAAACCTTTGACTACAAGCAATGGCTGCCCGGTGCTGAATCCTTATCAGGCTCAGCAGTTTGGCAAGCCTGGTCCATTGGCTTTGCAGGATCACAACCTGATTGACATGTTTGCTCACTTTGACCGTGAGAGAATCCCCGAGCGTGTCGTCCATGCTAAGGGCTGGGGTGCCTATGGAGAGTTTGAATGTACCGATGATGTCTCGGATGTGTGTGGAGCGGCTTTCCTCAGTAAGGTTGGAAAGAAGGTCAAGACATTCACTCGATTTTCCCATGTTGCCGGTGAGAAGGGATATCCCGACACTGTGAGAGATCCTCGAGGCTTCTCGACCAAGTTGTATACCGAGGAAGGTGTCATGGACTGGGTGTATAACAATACGCCGGTGTTCTTCATCCGAAACCCGATCAAGTTCATCTACTTCATCCACAGTCAGAAGCGGGTCCCTGAGACGGGTCGTCGAGACAACAACATGCAATGGGACTACTGGGTTCAGAACCAGGAGACCATTCACCAGTTGATGCAATTGATGTCTGATCGAGGCACTCCGGCCAGTTTCAGGCACATGAACGGTTACTCTGGCCACACGTACAAGTGGGTCAACAAGAAGGGCGAATGGGTCTTTGTGCAGATCCACCTCAAGACCGACCAGGGTATCAAGAACTTCACCAATGAAGAGGCCACCAAGGTATCTGCTGAGAACCCTGACTACCACGGTCAGGACCTGTATGATGCCATTGCCAAGGGCGACTTCCCCTCGTGGACTGTCTATGTGCAGACCATGACGGAGGAGCAGGCCAAGAAGCAGGATTTCAGCGTCTATGACTTGACCAAGGTCTGGCCCCAGAAGGACTTCCCTCTGCGACGATTCGGCAAGTTGACTCTGAACAAGAACCCAGAAAACTACTTTGCTGAGGTCGAGCAGGCTGCCTTCAACCCTGCCCACGTTGTCCCTGGCTGGGAACCTTCGGCTGATCCTGTGTTGCAGTCGCGTCTGTTCTCTTATGCTGATACTCACCGACACAGACTGGGTGTCAACTATCAGCAGATTCCCGTCAACAGGCCCTTGAATGCCAACAATCCTTTCCAGAGAGACGGATTCATGCAGGTTGATGGCAACTACGGCACCACGCCTAACTATCCTGCTTCGACCTGTCCAGTGACATTCCAGAGCTCTGTGGCTCACCACCCAGTCAAGAGCGAGGTCTGGCCTGGAACCATTGAGAACTTCCACTGGAGTGTCGATGAGTCTACTCCTCACGAGTATGCTCAAGCAGCCGGACTCTGGCGTGTCCTTGGCAAACAGCCTGGTCAGCAAGACAACTTTGTCTCCAACGTCGCTGGCCACCTGAGCCCTGCCGTTCCCGATGTCCAGGACAAGGCGTTCAAGATGTTCTCGTTGGTGGACAAGGATCTGGGAGCTCGAATCCAGAAGGCTACACTTGAGCTGAGTCCTCGAAAGTAAGGTGGAGCCGGGTTGATAACGTTCTTTATTGAATAATTATATAAACAAGATATAATGAAATACAAAAATTACAGAAAATTTTGAAAATACAGAAATTATAAAAATTAGAAAATTAGAAAATTATAAATTCCAAAAATTGTGAAAAATTCTAAAAAATTCTAAAAAATAGTAAATTGTAAAAATCCTATATTGTTCTTAGTGAACTTTTGTTAGTGAACGTTTCTCACTCTCTCCGTGCAGCCTCGCATCTTATCCGATAACCACCAACTTCCAGCCATTGACCCTCCGTCTCTCCACCCAACATGATGCCTGGACTCCGTATGAATGGGCCAGTCTCATGGATGCGGGCTGCTCCTTTGCTTCGGTGCTTTAAATCGACGAGATCGCCGTTGTACAGGGTAAATCCGTCCAGTTTGTTCGGTCGGCTTGGCCCTCGAATGTCAACAAACGCATATAATTTGCCAACAAGAGCCGGCTGGTATACGAATCAGAGGAATTTCCGTCTAAATATATCAAGATTAGCGCCCGGTTTGTTCATGCTCGCTCATGCCGACTACGTGGACGGTGTAGATGAGGAAACAGATACAATGGAGCTGCTGAATGAATCTATAGCTGAGCAGGACACCTCCGGGGCTCATCGGGGCACCTATGCTTTGGCGAAATACGTATTTATTGAGCATGTGATAGAGCCGCTGAAAACCGTCTTCAGGTTTGTCCAACTATCTATACTCTTCATTCCTCTGTTGCTATTGTATCCTGTCACAGTTCTAGGCCCCCGGGACCCCGATGCTCACGGCGAGCGGTCCGGGGCCATTTTGTACTATGATCTAATTGTTGGCGCCATGGAGTACGCCGGTCCATCGTTTATCAAGGTAGGTAGTTACGACTCGACTGTGGATCAGCTTCTGTTCATTATGCAGCCCCGCAATACCGTGGATCCGGTTGGTGACATAATGAAAATGATTGTTTACACGTGGATTTCCTGCGTATTGACTGGTGACTTGATGCTTTAGTGTGTTGGTCGCTGCAGCTGCTAACAAAGCTCTTAGCTCGGCCAATGGGCTGCCTCTAGAACCGACATTTTTTCCGGCTGTCTTTGTGAAAAGCTGTCGAGACTTCACTCTCAGAATAGTCCTCACGGCATTGATTATACTAGACATGTCATAGAGCAAGATCTTAAGTGTTCTTTGGAGGACTATTTTGTGGATTTCCCCGATAAACCCATAGGAGTCGGAGCCATAGCCCAAGTTTACAAGAGCAAACTCAAGTCTAATGGTACTGAAGTGGCAGTGAAAGTATTGCATCCGAAGATCCGTCGTAAGGTTCGGCGAGATTTGAAAATAATGGCGTTCTTCGCCGCTATTCTCAACGCTATTCCTACCATGGAGTGGCTCTGTCTTCCCGGAGAAGTTGAGACTTTCCGAATGATGATGCTGCTTCAATTGGATCTTCGGATCGAGGCTAGAAATCTCATAAAATTCAGGGAAAATTTTAAAAATCAAAAGGATATATCATTCCCAGTTCCTTATGATTTTACCGTCAAAGTGCTGGTAGAGGAGTATATCGATGCCATTCCTCTGGACCAATTTCTAAGTCATACCAAGAGCAGTATTTCCGTGAACCGAGAAATCGCTGACAAGGGCTTGAATGCCTTTTTGAAAATGTTATTATTGGATAATTTCATTCACTCAGATTTGCATCCGGGAAACATATTTGTGCGATTCCACAAGAAACAGCCATATAGGTCGGAGTATGTGGACAAGACGCAAGAGGTCAAAGCCAAAATAGACGGTAAAATGACTGACGAGGAATGGGAAGATGTATTTGATACAATTGACAAGGAGGGATATAAGCCAGAAGTGTGTTTTATTGATGCAGGGCTGGTGACAGAGTTGAACCAGGTCAACCGACGGAATTTCCTGGATTTGTTCAAAGCACTGTCGGTGTTTGACGGCTATAGAGTTGGAGAGCTTATGATCGAGCGTTCTCGTACCCCGGAAACGGCCATCAACAGCGAAGTGTTTGCATTCAAGGTTCAACGGCTGGTGCAGCATATCAAGCAGCGGACGTTTGCTCTAGGTAGCGTAACGCTTGGAGATTTACTGTCGAGAGTGCTGACTATGGTTCGCTTGCATCATGTACGAATGGAGAGTGATTTCATTACGGTGGTTTTGTCTATACTGCTGCTGGAAGGCGTGGGCCGTCAGTTGGACCCGGATATTGATCTATTCAACAGTGCTATACCTATTCTTCGACAGCTCCCTGCGACCCCGGGAATGGGATTTGATTCCGATACTCTGTCGATGCTGAAGATCTCGGTGGCTCTGGAGGTTCGTCAGGTCATCCATGCATCTATCCAGGATATTCACAAGTTAGTGAAGTACGACCAGCTGAGTCCGAATCAGTAGATATTGGCGGTTGATATTAACTTTATTGCATATTTATAACTTCTTTATACAAAACCTTTTATTATTATACAGTCTTTGATCCTTTATACGGCCCTTATCTTTTTATTCACCGTATTCCCTCCCTTCCCTACTAAACCGATGCCCAATAACGGTGGTGTTGAGCCCCACGTTTGTCACTCCAGCCTTTTAACCTCTCAACAGGGTGGAAACCGCACTTTTCCCTAGGCTGGAGGCTCTTTACCAAGCAATGAAGTTTGCCAAGAGGTGGGTGGACGTTGTATGAAATGTTCTGTGTTTAAATATCTGACTCAAATAGCCTTCAACGAAACCAGGTGCCCGAATGGAGGTAGGTGGAGTATCAATGTTATGGTAAACAGAGCAATTAACGGGTTTTTAGCCAGAATTATCTGAATTACAAGGTTCTCAAGAAGGTCATCAAGGAGCTGAATCGTAATCGACAGGGCCGTCCAATTGAGGAGTCGGAGCTTGCTGGTAAGTAGAGATGGTGGTGCTGAGCTCTGCTCATGACTCTACAACTGTTCGTTACAGCGCGCTAACCCCAGCGTTCTATTTCGCCCTCGACCGTAATATCGAGTCCGTCGATTCTTTCTACAATCTCAAGTACTCGGAGTATTCCCGCCAGCTCAAGCATGTCGTCGAGCGTATAACTACCTATTCTAAGATTGCCGAGATTACGGAGGACGAGCTCGAGGACATTGTAGACGTCCTACTATCTTTACGTTCTCAATTCCGCAAACTACAATGGTATGCCGAAGTTAACAAACGCGGCTTTGTGAAAATCCTCAAGAAACTCGATAAGAAGCTACATGTGGAGATCCAGACCAAGGTGCTCAGCTCAAAGGTCTTCATTCTCGGCTTTGCCAACGGAACCGCCATTGATGAAAGTCTCGCGACTGTAAACAACTATCTCAGTCAGGTTGCTCCTTATACTGATGAGTCTATTGCTGTTGCTGCTGAGCCCGTGCAAACAACTACTACTGATCAGATCATTGAGGAGTTTCAACGAAGGTCTGTGCTTAACCGAAAGGCTTCATCCACCTCCAACTCCTCATTGTCCGACATGGTTCTAGCTGAATTGAAGACTGCCGTTGCAAATGACGATCCTGAAGCTCTGGCAAAGATGGGCCCTTTGCCTCAGAAGGCTCTCCTGTCGGGCCTCTCCAAAGCCATATTAGGCAACAGCAGAAAGACCATTATCTATTTCCTCAATCATATTGTCACTCTGGACGGTCCTGCAGAGCTCAACGGGCGAAATGTCATTCATCGCTTTGTTATTTCTCGCGGCCGAAGCTCCAAGACGGATGCCAGCGAACTAACGACTCCTGGCAATCCTCAGACTGCCACGGTAACCCCGCTGGGTGCCGCGACTTCGCAGCAGAGAATTGACAATCATTTCATTAATCCTGCTGAGTTGCCTACCAAGCTTTCTCATGCTCTAAGTTCCGATAGAGTCTTGGCCAACGATGAGGTCCAGCTGCTAGCATTTGTGCTGCAGAACCTCCAGCCTAGCCAGCGTATTGCTCTGGTCACCAAGGACCAGTATCAGCGAACTCCACTACATTATGCTTCCCATTATGGACTGCGCAATATGACAGAGATCATCATTCAGTACACTGACCTTTGGGGTCTGTGGAGCTTGACCGATGATGATTGGAAAGACTCAGATGGTATGAATCCTCTACAGCTTGCAGTATCAGGAAACCACCCCAAGACGACCAAAGAGCTTTTGAACGCTAATGACGAGGTTGTTCATCGCTGGGCTGACGAGAGTAATGGCCAGCTTCTTCATATTGCTGCTCGACTTAACTCGGCTGCCCTTCTGGCTACCTTGCTTGGATCTCAGAAGATTGCATTTGATATCAATGCAACTGATGATAATAAAGAAACCGCTCTTTTTGTGGCCAGCAAGCTCAATCAAATTGAAGCTGTCGAGTATCTCGTCAAGGAAGGTGCTGACATGGAGATTGGAGAAGCTACCTATGGATGGACTCCTGTTTTTGTTGCGGCTGTGGATGGCTATGAAGAGGTCACCAAAGTCCTAATTAATGCTGGTTGCAATATTGATAATACGGATGATTCTGGGTGGACAGCTATGGAACATGCATGTCTTAGAGGTCACATCGAGCTAGCCAAATTGCTCACCCCGAAGAATCCACCATGGGCGAATGTCGACTTGGATAATCCCTCCCATATGATGTTAGATGACACTTCTGTATCGTCTGGAAAGTCTGGTGTGTTCAGTGGTGTGACCTCTGTTAAAAGTGGAAAGGATCTGGCTGGCGATGACTATGCCATGTCGAAGCCTCAACATCACGCCAGAAATGCACAGCAGCCGGAAGCCGTCTTGACATTTGGTCACCGATATCTGCACAGTAGCATGATTTTGGTGACGTTAGGAGGAACCGATGTTCGACATTCGTCCAATCCCGTTGTTCTGGATCGCGTTCCATACTCAAAGGCCCATTCGACTCAGCTTGATACAGCACTTTCTTTGGTAGTGTCTTCGTCATGTTCTGGAGAGCCACTAGTTTATGATCTGCCGATACCTGATGATGGTCATGCAACTGAGCCAATTTCATTTTATTTGGATGAAAACGAAACAGTGGAGAATGTCAAGATTTATTTCGACTTGGTTCCTACATATTCCGGCAACCAAAAGAAGAAAGTTGGTAGAGCCGTGGCATTGATGGGTTCTATTCTGAAAAACCTCGGTAGACAGACTAGCTCGTTGTATCAGACTGTCCAGGCTCCTTTTATTGAATCCGATACATTGGAGGTTCTCGGAACTATCAGCTTTGCGGTACTAATTGTGACGCCGTTTTTCCATCCTCAAATGAGTATTGAGAAGAGCTCGACTTATTGGAAGTCTTTAATCACTACTCGAGTCATTGGTCATAGAGGTTTGGGAAAGAATTCGACATCCAAGAGAAGTTTACAACTGGGTGAAAACACTTTGGAGTCGTTCATTCAGGCAGCAAACCTTGGTGCTTCCTATGTTGAATTCGACGTGCAGCTGACTAAAGACAAGGTTCCTGTCATTTACCATGATTTCGTGGTGAACGAAAGTGGCATTGATGTGCCCATGCACGAGTTGACTCTGGAGCAGTTTATGGATCTGTCGAAGCCCAAAATCCGAACTCCGATGCTGAAACCGCAGTCGCCTCCAATTAAGCCGGTTTCGCGATCTCCGGAGATCCGGCAGAGGTCGAAGTCAATGGTTGAAGAAGGCGATGAGGAGTACGATGCTATGCGAGAGCAATTGAAGCTGACTCGAGATTTCAAGCTCAAGGGATTCAAAGGAAATTTCAGGGGTCATTCGATTCAATCGCCATTCACCACTTTGGAGGAGGTACTTAAGAATCTTCCCAAGAATGTGGGGTTTGATATTGAGTGCAAGTACCCTATGGTGGATGAAAGTGAGAACGAAGACCTCCAGGCAGTTGCTTTTGAGATGAATCTGTTTGTTGACACGGTATTGAAGTGTGTTTATGACCATGCAGACGGCCGAGATATTATATTTTCAAGTTTTCATCCGGATATCTGCCTCATGCTGTCTGTGAAGCAGCCGTCGATTCCTGTGCTGTTTCTTACAGATGGCGGTATGGTGGCTATGAAGGATATCCGAGCTACTTCTTTGCAAGAGGCGATTCGGTTCGCCAGTCGGTGGAATTTGCTAGGAATTGTATCGGAGTGCACTCCTCTGATCCTGACTCCTCGGCTTGTCAATGTGGTCAAGGAAAGTGGGCTTGTTTGCATGACATATGGAGCGGAGAACAATAATCCGGATAACTCGAGACTGCAGATGGCGAATGGAATTGATGCGGTTATTGTGGATAGTGTTATTGCGGTGAGGAAGGGGTTGCAGGGGAATTGAGGGAAGCAGAATAGAGCAGGAAGAGCAGGATAGAGCAGGGAGAAGGATGAGCTTATTCTGTTTTAATAACAAATAGCCGTAACAACAACCATAATAATAATAGCAATTATTTATATACTAATTATGTAAACACAACCATCAGATTACTTCTTCTCAGTAGCCGGTTCAGCAGCCTCGGTAGCCGTCGTTTCAGCAGGCGCAGCACCCGTCTTCGCTCGCTCGTCAGCCAGTCGTCGAGCCTCTGTGTGCACATCGTTGACATGCTGTGCAATGTTGGAATAGAAGCCTCTAACTCGCGAACCAGCGTCGGATTTCATGGCCTGATCCAAGTACTTGTTGAACCTGGCATGGCCCTGCTGAAGAGAGTCGCTGATACCGTACTGCTTGTCGGCAGCATCGGCCTTCTCCTTAAGAGCTTCCTTTTTGGTGTGGAGATCATACTTGGTGTCGAGGTCTTGCTTGGTATCGTGGTACTTGGAATCCAGAGACTTCAAGAACCCAGTGAACCGGTCGGAAATTCCATGTTTCTTGTCGAAATCAATTCCACTGGCAACGGCCTTGTCGCCAAGTACATAGCCGTGACTGAGATATTCGGCAAGAATGGCAGATTTGGGCTTGTATTCCTGGGCAATGTCGCCCGATTCGTCCGAGGTAGGCTTCTCCTCAGCAACAGTCGATTGAACGGCCTCGGGAGATGCCAGTGCCTTGACGGTCACTTTTGATCCATTGAGCTCGGAATCACTCAGTAAAACAGCAGTGGAAATGGCTGCAGCCTTCTCAAACTCCACCGTTGCGGATCCTTCAGCCTTATCGAGCTTCACATCGGTGACCTTTCCGCAGAAAGAGAAGAATTCCTTGACCTGGGCCTCAGTAGTAGAAGAAGATAGTCCGGAGACTTGGATTTCCTTGGTAGACATTGTTTTGGTGTGAAAATCGGGGAAAATGTGAAATATAACCAGTCGGGTTGGTAGAAGGGAAGCACATGTGCGGCAAACAGCAAGGTTATAAACCACAGAGAGGTGCGGAAATGCCGCAACGGGGGAGGAGGCAGCGGGCGGAGGTGTAGTTAGAGTATAAGAGGTTTAGAGAGATGTATTGTAAATATTATTATTTGTTTATTTGCGTGTTTATTTGTGTTTAAGCTATGGTTTAGCTTCAAGTTGAGAATCCGATCGGAATGGTGGAATTCCACCGAATCTAAACGTTGCGGCTGTGCAACCGATGCGACGTGTTGTGGAATTTTGTTGGTGGAATTTCGCTTAAGAGATGCGTAAAGATGAGGTCATTGATGGAAGCATTATGTTTATGGTTGTGGTAGTTGGCATTGTAGAACAGATCGGAGGGGAATATCAGATATGTATTATATAAAGCTAGAATAATCAATTATAATTTTAAGGTTGTTAATATGAACAGAAATAGATTCGAATAATATCCTTTTTCATTCCGATTTCCATAAAACTATGTTCGTTGTACTATTCGTGTACTATTCGTTGTACTTAGCGATAGAATGCCATTGATAAGTGCCTTGATAACAATGCCACGATAACAGTCGGACATACCGAAATCTCACATATATAAACCAAACCTCTCCAGTTATAATTCCCACCGCCTCCACCCATGTCTCCCGTATCTGAAATCCTATGCGACAAAGCTCCTCCTCCAATTGCTCCTTATAGCCATGCTACCAAGGCCAATGGCTTTGTATTCGTCAGTGGAGTAGTTGGATCAACCTCTGACGGCAAATTGATTCAAGGATACGAAGATCCTGTAGTAGAAGCAAGACAAGTTCTTACGAATTTGAAAAATGTCTTGGAATCAGCAGGCTCATCGCTAGATAAAGTAGTAAAAACCACCATCTTCGTTACTGATCTGTCTCGGTACGCGGGGTATAACCAGGCCTATGGGGAGTTCTTCAACGAGAAAACTGTCAAACCTGCAAGATCGTGCGTGCAGGTAGTAAAGCTGCCGTTGCCGGAGGCGAGTATTGAGATTGAGTTAGTAGCGTTGGCATAGGGAGTGGCAGGTAGCCTTAACTTCGGTAGCCTTTAACTTCGATAGTCATAGCTTGAGTAGACTGTCTCAGTAGAGTAACTCTTGGTTTAGACCACCACTTGCACAGACCAGCACTTAGTATAGCCATAGCCATATTTTAAACATCCAACACACTGCCTGAAGACCCCCCAAATAAATATTCATCTTATCATCCCCGTTTCAACCCATTATTCCCCCGCTCACCCCAACCTCTCCTTCGGCACCAGGAAATCCGCCTCCTCGAAGTCGTCCTCCACTATCGGCCGCGACGACACTGCCACTCGATCCGATGCAATTGTCCTAACGTTCTCATACTCGTTCTCATCGTCGGTATCGCCCTCCTCGATAAACCCTCTCTTAGTACCTCCATTAGACGGAACTCCACCATCCACGCTCCGGGTCCAAAGCCGATTGGAACCCACGCCTTTGTCATAGTAATTATCGCCGTAATTGAATGATTTCGAGGCCGGGAAACGCGTATCGCCTACTGTAAGCCCCTGGTGCGAGGGAAGTGACGTTCCTCGTGTCGCATAGCCATCCGAGACATGTTTGCGAGCAAGCCGTCCTACGGTCTCTAAACGTGCTCGAAGATCGTCATCAAGCTCAGGAAACCCCTTACGTCGAAGCCCGACCGAGCTCGTCTTGTTTGCCGGTGTGTAGTGGTCTGTGATGTATCGCTTGGTTGGGTCGCTCATGGTGGTAGCTGGGAAGATAGAAGATCATCGATTCATCATTGTGGGTATTTCATCGTGCGTATATTCGATCCTTCCTCCACAATTAGTGAAAATCGAAATCAGCTAATTCAACACAACGTAAAGAAACGTAAAGTAACGTCAACTAAACACCATGCCCGCCCTCTCTACCGTCAGCTCCAAACAAGCCATGGCCTACGACGAGCAGTACTCTGCTCACAACTACCATCCGCTTCCCGTCGTGCTCAGCAAGGGAAAAGGTGCCCACGTATGGGATCCCGAGGGAAAGCAGTACCTGGACTTCCTGTCGGCCTATTCTGCCGTCAACCAGGGCCATTGCCATCCTAAGATCGTCGAGGCTTTGACAGAACAAGCCCAGAAGCTGACATTGTCTTCAAGAGCCTTCCACAATGACGTGTTTGGCCAGTTCTCCAAGTACGTGACTGAATACTTTGGATACGAGATGCTGTTGCCAATGAACACAGGTGCTGAAGCCGTGGAAACGGCCATCAAACTAGCTAGAAAGTGGGGTTACAAGAAGAAAGGAATTCCCGAGGGTGAAGCCATTGTGTTGTCGGCTACTGAGAACTTCCACGGCCGAACCTTGGCCATAGTGTCCATGAGCACTGATCCCGAGGCCCGAATCAACTATGGGCCGTATCTGAAGAACGTGGGGCCTTTTATTCCTGGTTCTAATAAGCCTCTGAGATATAACAATATCGGAGACCTTCAGGAAGCCTTTGAGAATGCCGGTGACAAAATCGCTGCTTTTCTGGTCGAACCCATTCAAGGAGAAGCAGGTATTGTGGTCCCCGATCCCGATTACTTGGTAAAGGTCGCTGAACTATGCAAGAAATACAACGTCTTGTTCATTGCCGACGAGATCCAGACGGGAATTGCTCGTACCGGCAAGATGCTCTGTGTAGAGCACTCTGGTGTCAAGCCTGACGTTGTACTGCTTGGAAAAGCCATCTCTGGAGGTGTCACTGCTCTATCTGTAGTCTTATCTTCCAAGGAAATCATGCTCTGTATCGAGCCTGGTACCCACGGATCCACCTACGGAGGAAACCCATTGTCCTGTGCTGTGGCTGTGGCCGCACTGCAGGTGGTCAAGGACGAGAACCTGGTGGAACGTGCCGAGACTTTGGGCAAGCGATTCCGGGATGGGTTGCAGAAATTCACCAAGTCCGGTGCAGTGAGTGAAATACGAGGAAAGGGCCTGTTGAATGCCATTGTTATTGATCCTTCAAAGGCCAATGGTCGTACAGCCTGGGATTTGTGTCTCCTCTTAAAAGACCACGGATTACTGGCCAAACCCACTCACGACCATATAATTCGTCTAGCGCCTCCGCTTGTGATCTCCGAGGAGGACATAGATAAGAGCTTGTCTATTTTGGAGACGTGCATTGAAAAGTTGCCAAATGCACCGAAATCGGCAGCCCACTAGGAGCCTCAAAAGCAACAAAGGAGACGGTACGCTCTACGAAATAAAAAGAATTCTACCAAGCAGTTGTAAAATTCAGTAGAAAATCAGATAAATGAGATTATGAGAGAAAGTTTTGTATTATTTTGGTTATTTTATCGCTGTAAGCTCCTTGCTGCTTCTGGAACGTGTGGCTATTGTGGGGCTACTGTGTGGATCTCCATTATATCATTTGCCTATTTAGTCAACATAATGATAACTAAACACTGTTAGTATGTTTTTATAATACCTCATGCATGACCACCAAGCTTATATTGCCGATCTGTCCAGAAAAACCCAATTAAGGAAGATATTTCCTAGTTAGGGTTGACTTGAAACCAATATGGGGCTCAACCACCAAAGGGTGTGAGAGCAAGCCGGCACACGGAGAAGTTACATTACTGGATTTGAATTTCTCCATTGTTCGTAAGGTGGAAATCTGAAAGAAATGCCTGTTGATTGGCTCAGAGGATCCAAAGCTCAGACGACGCCTCACAGTAGCTACTACCAAGGGATAAACTCCAGACCAAAGGGAATATTATAAATACCAGGCCAATACCAGGCAAAATATACCCATCAGATACTTCTTTAATTAATTTGAACAAATACTAGCAATGATTGAAACCACCAAGACTCCTGTTGTTAACGTCGAAGACGGCATGGTTGAACAACCCCAGGTTGCTTCTGAGGCCAAGCCTATGGAGCTCGAAGCTCCTAAGGATGAGTACACTCCTCCTGCTTGTAAGTAGCATGTTTAGGTTTTGCTGTTGAAACTAGCTGGCAAACCTGCTGTTTACTGAACTCTACTAACTTCCTCAGGGGGTGTCATCTCTCAGTGCGTCATCTGCTAAATATTCTGTCATCATCTGACAGTCTATTTACAAGACACTGTACTATTGTCCATCTGACAATCAATTTTATATAGTTTTAAAGGGCCCTTATTTTGTTTTACATCTCATTGTTCACTCCTCCGTATTGTCCCCGATAAGCCGCTGCGGCTCGTAACCCCATTGTTATCCGACCCTTTTCACATGCCAATCGTTATCGATCAGCACATGAAAATTTTGATACGGCCGGTTTTCTCCTTCCACACAACCACACAACGAGGCATTTCGTGCTCAACTTTTGTCGATTTGTAGTAAATATTTTTCGGTGATCAGCGCACTGTGTTCTAGAAGAGAAGTGCACAGGCTATAGATAAAAAAAACTTCCAAACTTGTCCTTATCAGCAAATCGGTCCCCCGAATAACCACGCTCTATCCAGACAGACTGGTTAAAAGGCACGAATATTCTGCTTTATGGCTCGTTCATTCTAAAGTCAAACTGTTTTTTGCTTTATATTGCTATTGTTTTTATTCCATTGTTTTCATTGTTAGCTCGGCCTAAGATAAGAACCGCTAAGGTCATATCACATCATGGTATTTGAAAGTAAAACCAAAGACGCTGCTCCTGATAACACTCAGCCTATCAGCTCCGAGGATTTCGGTGAATCCGAAAAAAGAAGCATAGACATCTACCAGGCCTCGGAATTCAGCTCCGAGGATGATCTCAAGCTTGCTCAGATCGGCTACAAGCCTGTTTTCAAGCGAGAATTCACCTTTTTCTCTGCTTTCTCCTTTGCACTGTCGATCTCCGGTCTTTTTGCAACCATTGCTACGACCTATGTCTATCCTCTAAGTGCTGGTGGTTCCTCTGCCGTCGTCTGGTGTTGGTTCATCTCAGGTGCTGGATGTATGTGCATTGCTCTATCTGTTGCCGAACTAGTGTCTGCCTATCCGACTTCCGGTGGCCTGTACTTCACCTTGAACTATGTGGCTCCTAGACGCTTGGTTCCTGTTTTGTCCTGGGTCGACGGCTGGCTCAATATTCTGGGCCAGATTGCCGGAATAGCTTCTACGGATTACGGTGCTGCTCAAATGCTGCTTGCTTGCGTCTCGATGGGCAGTGATTTCACGTTTGTTCCAACGGCAGATCAAACAGTCGGTGTTTGTGCAGCAATTCTTGTATTCCATGGAGCTATTAACTCTCTGAACACTAAAGCACTGGAAAGAATTGCCAACTTTTATGTTGTTTTTCACATTGGCGTTCTAATTGCTTGTGTAGTAGCCCTTCTTGTCAAGCAAGACCATAAGCATACTGCTTCTTATGTTTTCACTAACGTCGAATCGTCCTCTGGCTGGACCCCTATTGGCTGGGCATGGATGTTTGGCTTTCTTTCCGTCTCCTGGACAATGACCGACTATGATGCTACTGCTCATATTTGCGAGGAGATGGACAAGCCTGAAACCAAGGCCCCTTGGGCTATTTCTACTGCAATGGCTTTCACATATATTGCCGGTTTCCTGTTCAACATAGTACTTGCATACTGCATGGGAAATCCTCAGGATCTTCTCGATTCTCCCATGGCTCAGCCCGTTGCTCAGATCTTCTACAATGTCCTCGGCAAAAGTGGAGGTCTCTTCTTCTCCGTGGCTGCATTCATCATTATGAATTTTGTCGGCATCACTGCCACGCATTCTTGCTCTAGAACCGTGTGGGCTGTATCTCGTGATCGAATGCTGCCATTTTCACGGTTTTGGTATACTGTTGGCAAGAGTGCCGTTCCATATGCTGCTGTTTGGCTGACTATACTTATCTGCATTTTGATCAATCTCATTGGCCTGGGTTCCTATACCGCCATCGCGGCCATTTTCAATGTTTGCGCCATTGCTCTTGATTGGAGCTATTGTATTCCCATCATTTGCAAGGTTATCTTTCGATCTCAGTTCAAGCCTGGCCCGTGGACCTTAGGAAAGTATGGTTATCTTGTCAATATCTGGGCAGTGGCATGGACATCCTATGTGACGATAATTTTCATCTGCCCGACGGATCTTCCTGTTACTGCTAGCAATATGAACTATGCCGTGGTCTTCTTCGTTGGTATCGGAGTATTTTCTCTGATATACTGGTGGATCTCTGGTCACAAGTACTATACAGGCCCCAGGCTGCAAAACATCCTCTCGGAGCCTCAACAAAACCCTAAAGACGATTAACGAGTAATGTGCGAATGTCACATCCATGGTTTTATGATTCTTAGCTGTTTACGTATGATGATATAGCACGTTTCGTAACGTTTTCAACAGATTTAATTCGGTACAATACAACATATATAGATATAAATAGTTTCGTGCATTATTTTACCATTCAGGAGGTTTCCTTGCACTGTGGCTATACTGCTGTGCATCGGTATATCCGCGGTATGGTGCAGCAGCAGGAGGAACTTGCGTCTGTGAGCTTCCAGACAGGCTTCCCGTTGAAGAGTTTCCATCGTCAAAAGGATTGTATCCTAGCTCGTCACGGCTTAGATGTGTTCGCGGAAAATCGTTACCCTGTCCATAAACATTTGTATAGCCCGGATGTAAGAACTTATTTGAAGGTGGATGGCTAAAACCGTCCTCCTCTTCTGCAGCAGATATCACGCTCTGTCTGAATTGTTCAGTTTGATAAGCGTCCTGAGCAGCAGTGGCTCCTAGAGCATCCAACTCAGTGGGCCTCTGATCGGAGTCGAATCCATTGGCATCCTTCATAAATGCAACTCTATCGTCTCTCATCGGCTGATATCTGCTATCAGGGTTCTTAGCGAAAATAAAATAGAAAATCGAAAAAAGAATAAGTATCAACAATACCAGTGAAAAAACGGCATTTAAAACAAAAAAGACCACTGCAGCCACACTAGACACCACAGCGGGCTGACCAAAGATGTTTGAGAAGAATAGGAAGAAGATGGAGTTGATCAACGTTATTGCCGCAATACCAATATTGAAGGCATTGGTGGCTCGATCCATATATGGCTTTATCCATATCAAAGCAACAAAATATGCCAGTTCGATGATGAACACACCCATTGCTTGAGCCTTTCCGACAGATTGAATCAATCCAACAAATATGGCCACAAGCAGTGCATGAGCAAACATAACCAGAATGAAATAGTAGGCAGTGGCTCGAAACTGAACGTACAGAAACCCCCATCGGTTGAGGCATTCAGCATCAGAATAAAGCACGTAAGCAGGGTTCTTGTAGATCATTGTAGACATTCTGGCAGTATGAATCACTTTGTAAGCAGCCCATCCCATAACACCTAAAACGACAGCGTAAGATACGATTGCCAGTATGACTGTCGCAGCAGAATCGTGTTCTGTAAATTCAAAGAGACATAATACTGATAGTTGCGTAAAAGCAATCAAGGTGACACGGTATAGAAACCCTTTGATGAAAGATCTCCAGCCTGAACGATAATCCAAAAATCGGTTAGGATTCATTGATCCTGTTCTGACCAAAAGTTCCATAACACCTTTGACCAAAGCCATGATCAAGACTGAGAAAAAGGCAAGTATCATGAAAAATGCAAGACCAGTAAGGAAAAGATTAGACAATTCCACTTCTGCAAGGTAAGCTACTCGCTTCATTCCTGTGAGAATCAGGGTCTTTGATCGAATATTAGGATCAGCTTCATTGGTGGTAGTAATGTCACTAGTAGAGGTACTACTGCTGTTGGTGGCTCGACCCATTAGCTTGGGGAGCTCAACCATTCTTCTGTACAATTCTCTTTTAACTGAAGCGGTCGAATCGCTATAAGTAGGAATAATTCCAGTCAAATCACGTTTCCTCTTCTTTTGAACCTCCACCGACAATGTGTTCCTGTTAGGTAGAATGTTCAGAGCAGTACCCCCGGTACTTTGAACGTACCAAGAGAAGATATTCTGCATAAAGCCTACTCTTATGATTCCCATTGTCCATTGGAAGTTTTGGGCCCAAGCAGCAGCAATGGGAGGAACTCGAGCTACAGCCATCATGGAGATGATAGCAACGGCCTGGAAGTAGGTGAACAACGACACCACATTGGAGGCAATATGAGCAGAAGTAGTTGAATATCCAGCTATTCCAGCACTACCGGCAGTCAGTAAACCCAACAGGCAAACAATACCAATTCCCCAAGAGGCCCATTTGGTTTGCACAGTCTTGCCGTTGGAAAGAGTAGCCTCTACACAAGCCACAGCCGTCTTTGAATTCTCTGGATACACCAGAACCTTGACTACACCGTCCAGATCAGGGATCTTGTAGGCGACGCCGGGGATCTTGTTCAAAATGTCGTTGGATATCTTGAAGTTGGCATCGAGGTCCAAATGGCCGCTTTGCATGGGGCAGAACTGCGACAGGGCCTTGATCGAGCAGGGATCCACCGACTCCTGGACGACCTTGATGCCATATGCAATGACCTGGACCTCGACGTTGATTTTGCCCTGAATGCTCGAGGTTGCTGAGATGGTGACAGTGACGGATCCGTTGTTCGGGTACAGCTTCACGTCGAAGGTGGAGGCGGTGAATTGCGAGTTATCCATGCATGATAATAGAGCGGAACTTTCAATCAGAGAGTCGGCCCTGACGCTCGCGAAGAGCAGGTAAAATGTGGCTAAGATCCACGGCCACAGGCGCATTATATTGGTGCTTTTTATGTCCCTTGCTCAGCCTGATCTCAAACAGTAATGCAATAATATCCCTTGCCTTATATTAATAACAAACCCAAGACCATATGGTTGTAGTCACGACTTAAGAATGAATAAGATTGGAAACGGGGTTTCCTGGTCGCTCAAACAAGTTATGCTGTTTAGAGAATATTTAAAAATGGAAATGTGGCTCAGGTTTCTAAAATTATAAACACTGCCGGAGGATTAGAGACATGACATCACGGGGGGGAGGGGATTGAAATTGGAGGGATAGTCTTGGGATATAGTGTTTAAGTAATTGATTGGATAGCCGTTGGATATAATTGATTTTACTCTGAAATTGCCTACTGGTGCTTATCCTATTCTTATGCTTTGTACTGTTACTGATTAGGCTCGTTACAGTCATAGGCCTGTTTCAGAAGATCTCCGGAATTTAAGACACAAAAAGAAAACCCCATAATTACAATGGAAAAGAGCTCAAAGTAGTACTAACGCAACCCCATTAGTAGTAAACATATCCTGTTATGTACATATATCAATATCATGGTTTATTACAGTCCTACCCCTTTAGTCAAGCTTGTACCGAATTATCCTAATTGGGAAAATACGATGATCTTTTCAGGCCAATCAAGGGGCTCGAGCCGACGAGACGAGATATTTTTCGCTAGCCCAATCTTGGGTCAAATCATCACAATGCACTTTTATGCTTTGTGACATGCAGCAGCAGCAGGCTTGATCGCATCCTTGTGGTTGGAGATGCTGTTAAGCGTAGAGTAATTTGGTACCTCTGAGAGCACCAAGGCTTTCCATATAGGCTTTGTGTGTCTACACTAGGTGCTACAGGGTGTAAAGCCGCACCCGTATTCTCCGGGATGTAGGATATCAGTAGCAGGGGATTGGAATAAGGCGTAGGAGAGTGTGTAGTAGAGTAGTAGTAGATACTATGGTTATTAGAGATCAAGGATAAAGGATAAAGGATAAAGATGACTGGTTTGAATAGTGATTTTTGAATATTATTGTCAGTTCTTCTATAGAATTCATACTGAATATTTATGAATATTTCTTATAACTTGTTATTTATCAAAACCGTTTAGCGTTATATACTGTTCTGTTAGAGTGTTGAGTGCTATATGCTAGTTTCCTAAATTTCACTCTAAACCTCGCACGTAGTAAGCGGAGAACCCACTCATCCAACATTTCCACCAAATATCATTCAAATAACCATTTAATCTAACAATATCAATACACACAATACACTCACCAAATATTCCCAATAATATTCCAATTCCCATTCCCTCTGCCTCTTCCTCTTCCTCTCTCCGCTCCCTGTGACTGCCCCCGCGTAACTCCCAGCACACCTCCATCCCCACCCTCCAAATAAACCCACTCAAGTTTTTTTCAACACTCTTAACAACTTCACAAGTCGGTAGAAAAATGGCTGTCCATCACAACTACCCCATCATTCGAAATCACTTTCGAAAGCACTGGCAGGAACGTGTAAGAGTTCACCTGGACCAGGCCGGCAAGAAGGCCAGCCGAAGAAGGGCCCGTGCTCAGAAGGCTGCTGCCATTGCTCCTCGACCCTTGGATCTCCTGCGTCCGGTTGTTCGAGCAAACACCATCCGATACAACCGAAAGACCCGAGCTGGACGAGGATTCAGTCTGGAGGAGCTCAAGGCTGCTGGCATTCCCAAGCAGTTTGCTAAGACCATTGGCATTGCAGTCGACCACCGACGAACCAACAAGTCGGTCGAAGGTTTCGAGGTTAATGTTAACCGACTCAAGGAATATAAGAGCAAGTTGATTCTGTTCCCCAGAAAGGCCGGCAAGCCCAAGAGCGGCGATGCCACCGCTGAGGACATCAAGGCTGCCAAACAGACTTTGTCGGTTGCCTCTGCATTCCCCATTTCTAATGCTCCTGCTGCTCCTACCACGCGAGCCATCACTGCAGAAGACAAGAACACCGAGGCTTTCAAGACTCTGCGTCTTGCTCAGTCCAACGCTAGATATGTCGGTGTCCGTGAGAAGCGGGCCCGAGAGAAGGCTGAGGCTGAGGCTGAAAAGAAAAAATAAACACACAATGCTGATGGGTTTTTATAATGTAACTTTTTTCAAAATACATCATCGAGACACGATTATTAAAGTAAATTTAGTTTATAGATCCTTCGCTATGTTGGCGTAGGCTCCTCTAGAGCTTAGGAGACACCCTGCTTTTGGTACAACTTCTACCTGGAATGGCCTGAGAGGAAACGATTCTCCGTCGATACTCAAGTATCCTGATGATACAGTCGGTGTGAGTCGATAAGCTTCGATTTTGCTGTACTTTGAATGGCTGCTGTGGAAGTGTCGGCCATGCTCGATTTCCAGCAAGAGCTTGAGGTAGTTGATCCGACCTATGTCGGCTGTCCATGTAATTAGATCCATATACCCATCGGTAGGCAAAGACGCAGGGAATACAAAGGCATCGCTGGCCATCCAGGGCAATTTGCCCGCATAGAAGAAGCTCAGGTCTGGCATTGAATAGGTAATCCAGTCACTAGGTAAGGGATCGTTAACAGAGCCCCATATGGGTGCGGGCAGTTGCTGATTGTATGAAGACGACTCTACTTGATCCAACGGATCTATCAGGTCGGACCTTGGCTGCCGCCTGTGATCGTCAAAGTGTCTTTTGACGTCCTCCTTGTGCTCATGGGCATACTTGACCGACAATTCGCAGGGATACTTGGTCTTTGCAAGTGCTCGTATTACCGCACCGACAGCAAATCGACTGCCTCCCATCCAACGTAGGTTTTCGGTACCAATGTCGAGATCGGCAACAAGGCCGTATGTTTGGCTGAGAAATGACAGAGATGTCTGCTGTCCCTGGTTAAAGTACATCAAATCCACATTCATGGGACCGCCCTTAACTATGGACAAAGCTGCAACAGACGGCGAGCCCGTGCCATTGAGAGACATGGCAAGCGAATTGCCAGATCCACAGGGGAATTGGCAAAGAGGAGTTTCAGCCAGAGCCTTGGCAGCATCCTTTCGCTGAGCCAAGCCGTTCAGAACCTCATGAGGAAGACCGTCGCCCGAGCAGCAGACAATTGCGTCGTATTTCAGCAGATCAATGTCCCTTGCGATTTCCTGCGCATGGTACCGATGCGTGGTTCGTATGACATGAGTCGAGCATTGGGCAGCTGCGAATATCGGAGCCCCATGCTTGCCGTAGATGGCATTGGCCTTGCCAGGGCCACTATGCGGATTCAGCAGGACCAGCAGCCGTTTCTGGCTCTTGGCCTGTTTGTATGCGTTTTGTAGTACAGTGTCGACGACGTTGTCGATATTGACGATATTCACCAGAATCTTGTCGGCCACCACCTTGTGCTTTTTTACATGCCTGGCATATTTCAGATGGTATATATCGTTGCCAGCGTCTTCTATCCATAAAATATCATCGTATGCAATAAATCCCGCCTGAGTCGAGGAATATTCTGCTGGTTAATCAACGGTCCATGATCGGCTCGTATTTCCGACTTACCTCCTTGGAAACAGGCATTGAGCAGGCTAAAGCTGCCGTCTACTTGATGTCAGAGCTGTGCAAAGTCAATTAATTGCAATTTTATTGCTTACATTTCAGTTGGTCGACCGATAGCCCTAAATGAGAGACTTCGGCAGCATAAATCGTCATTAAGTTGATACGGAAAAGCCGGGAATGGTTTTGGTAGCATCAACACAAACCCAGATGCATGTTGGTGCAGCTTTCAGTGCAGGTGTGGAGGGTGCAAATGTGGTGGGAGATGTAATGGGAATGAATTGAAAATAAATATGGGTTTTTTCTTTACTTTTGGTATGTGGATGTTCTTTGTAGTTGCATGACTTGGTGCTGGTCTACGAGCAAACGGGGGCCAACAGGTCGACGGCAACAGTTGGAATGTGCTATTAAAGAGATTTGATGAACTCGAACAGACCTGTAGAAGTGTAATATTGCTAGTTAAAAAGCTATAAACTGCCGTTCTGGCAGTTAGCTCCCCCGAGGTCCCGTAGACATACGAACTGTCGACTCCCCTAATCTAAATTAGCCCGGCTAGCCTAATTGGTTAGGGCGTTAGACTTCTAATCTGAAGATTGTGGGTTCGAGTCCCACGTCGGGTGCATTTTTTTGGGGAAAGCAAGAGACAACGAGAGACAACGGGATACAATAACAAGAGTTGACTATTTTTTTGATTCTCTGATCAACTTGTGATAATGATACTTTAATTTTCCTCCTTTCTTCTTCTCTTTTTCTTTCCTTACGCCTAGTAAACCTACCTACTCCAACGCCCATCGGCTAAGGCTATCTACTTCCCCACTCCAACCCAATGAACGAAGAACCATGCGTATTCTGTGAATTAGCCCACCAAAACAGCCCCGGAAATATCAATTCCGACACGGTTTTCCTCTCCACAGAACACGTTCTCGGTTTCTTAGATATTTTACCCCTGGTGACCTCCGTGGTTCATGTTCTGGTGATTCCTAGAAAGCATTTCCCTACCATTGATAAATTAGACGAAGAATACGCTGCACATCTCGGTATAGCCATTGCCAAAGTCTCCAAAGCTATAGCAAACGTCACTAAAACCAGCGAGAGTCCTTTGGCCTTTAATGTGATTCAAAACAACGGTACTCGAGCCGGCCAAGTCGTTCATCATGTACATTTTCATATAGTTCTAAGACAACCCGAATGGCAAGTTCCGAAATCTACCACTAAAGTACATCAACAGCTTCATTTCTTCGGTAGAGGCCAAAGAGAAGATCTTGACGATGACCGGTTGGAAATAAGCAAGCAGCTACGGGCAGAATTGGCACGGATCAATCAAAGCAGAAATCGTAAAGTTATTAAACTATGATTATGATTAATGTGAGAGTGAATTAGCAGAAAGACAATGAATACTTGTCCTAGATAGAACAATGCATGTAATGAAAGACATTGGCTTCCCTTTTTTTCAACCCATTAGCTTCTCCTCCACGGGAGCATATCCTCGGCACATCTTCACGTACTCCGGGTTTCCAGAATACATCTCCTTGACCCAATTTCTGCACATGATGGAGGCTCTGAGAAACTTGCGACTGGCATACTTTCTGAAGATTGCCTCATGAATAACCCGGGAGCCAATGTAGTCAATCATAATGTTGACCACCGGGTACAAGTCGTGCTCGGCGTACCCCGAGTAATGAATGAAATTCCCGTCCCACTTAGGCGTCTTTAGGACTATTAAAGCAAAGTACATTGCACTGGCAGAGAGAATCGAGGGAGGATATTGAATGAGCCGATGATCCATGATGGACAACTCAAGCAAATATTTGGCGACAGTTCGCGATTCCATGTCGTAATTGTCGGCCTTTGAAATTCGTCGCAAAAAATTCATCGGATTAGGGTATCCCATGTCGAAGTTCAACGTTTTGAGAATCTCCTTTTCCATGTTGATAATCTCCTGTTCGCTGAACCCTTCGGCCACAAAGGAAAGCGAGCTCAACGACGGAGAATATACCTCTTCATATTTAGATGCAATAAATAAAGATGCAACTCCAACCAGCTGGATTTTCAAAAGAGTAGTGTTGACCTTGGAAAAGTATCGATCGACAAGATTGACAGCCAAGTACAGGGTCTCTGGAGCAAGACGAAACTTCTCATGAACTTCCACGAGCCAGTCGACCAAGATTCCTCGTTCTCTCCAGGTGAGATCCTTTCCTTGGATTTCGTCGGGATATGAGGGGTTAGGCAGATAGCTTGCTTCCAGGGTCCACAAGTGGTTGAAAATATCTTCGACATACTCGCCAACCATGAGAGGATCGTCGTCATCGGCATCGAGATCTTCCCAGATGTAATCGATTCCTTTCAGATTGGCATATGCAGGTTGTGAAGTATCTATGTCAGAAGAGCGTCGTACCGCGGCCTGTGGTGATGGTAATGAAGATGCTTGGCTATCATGAGAGCTCGTCAAGCTGGCAGCCCGCGCTGGTTGGTTTTCCTTGTCCTCGTCCTTTTCACGTTCATCAAATACCCGGGGTCTCTTGGAGCTGACGCGTCCTCCCTGTTGAGGATTGGGCCGTTTGGAGATGTCGTTGGAGCCCGTGGAGTTTTCGTGTTCAGAAGGTTTGGACAGCGAGAGGGCGGCATTAGCGGCGTCAGGCCGGTCTCTGAGAACCCGTGAAGGAGCTACAGACGTCGAAGCATGCTTTTCAATGATCCTGGCGCTTGGCTTCTGCGAATCAACCGGCGGCTTGTTGTTGGCGTTTCTGTTGAGCTCACCGAACGCAGCACGCTTCCTGGGGCCGTCGGAGTCAGCTTTCAGTACATTGGCATCGCCCAGAGCTGATTTGGCTCGGCTGAGTCTGGTAGAAAGAATGTTCTCGTCCTGCGTGACCAGAGGCTTACGAGAAGTCCGTTCCTTTAGGTTAGCTAGAAGTCCAAGGCGCCGAATAAACGGGAATACACCTCGATCTAAACCAGTATCCGTCCCGTCTAAACCAGTATCCGCCCCATCTATACATAATACTTACACCCGCCATCTATAACCCAATTGAAACTCCGAGTCTCCAGTGCTGTTGTCAATGAATGAAGCTGGAATTGGGGTGGGATTCCGTGGTAAACAACAGAGGCCTAAACAAGTAAAAATACTTCAAGCACCGGCGCTGAATACCAGAGCAACCACCAAAAATGCAAAAACTCGTGCTTTGGCGAAAAAGCAACGCAGAAGCAAGGAAAACAAAGAAATACACGGGAGAGTAAAAAAGCCCCTGTAATTTGATCGCGATGTCTAAAGGTACGCCGCAACGCTCAATTTCCTGGATGTTTGAACAAAATCTACTGCAAGCGTGCCAATGAGATCACTGGGGGTTTTTTGTCAATTCGGTATATATATAAGAGCACACCTGTGTAGCAACCACGTAATATTAGCAAATATTCAAGCAATTTGCTTAGCTGTTACGGTAGCAGTGAATTGTACAAGAAAAACAATCTGTCGATGCTTTTGGTTTTTATGTATGCTACTGCAAGTATGTATTTATTTGTAACCCAATGCGGTAACCAGCCTCATCTCAGGCAAATCTACAGTTTCAGGTGAAGGTAGAATAGCGTATAATGGTAGAATAAGATATAATAATGGATATAATCAGATAGAAAATCAAATAGAAAATCAAATGGATAGAATAACTGCCTTTTTACCGCCTATTTTACCGACACTATGCTATTCATTAATTCGTCAGCTACAGCTACAGTTATCCTACATATCTGCTGCTTCCTCCTCCTCTGGTTCCTGGAACGTCGTAGGCGTAGCCAGTACAAACCGCCCAGTGGTATCTTCTCCCAGCTGAGCCACGTAGTCTTCCAGTGACGGCGATCGTATTATGCTCCGGTCTCCTGGTTGCAGTGCAAACACCGTAGAATGGGCAATGGACGCATTCAAATACGTCCTCAGCCGGTCCACACCCTCCCCACTGAATACACAAAACTGGGCCTGCTGATCTGGGCTGAATTCCGGCGGCGGTTCTCGGCAAAACTGCGTCAAATCGGATCGAATGAATGGTCTGACTCCTGTCAAACTCAGGTGGTTCAGCTTGTCGCATGCATTCACCAGTGCCTGGACGGCCCTCAGCGTCAGATTCGCACAGTAGCTCAAGTGCACGCGTTCCAACGAGTTCTCCGTTCCATGGCGCTGTGCCAGTGCATAGATAGAGGCGTCCGTGATATTGTGGCATTTTACCAGTCCTATTCGTCGCAGTTTCGGTAATGTCGCCATGTCTTTGACTGCCACGTCCGTCACTTGTGCACAGCAGGCCACATCTATATATTGAATCCGAGAACAAGATTTCACCAGTACATTGATTCCCACGTCTGTAATGTTGGTACAATGACCCAAATGCAAATACTGAAGATTCCTTCCTAGTTGTGCCAGGTAATGCAGGGCCCGGTCGCTGACACTGCTACACTTGGCCAGAACCACATTTCTCAGTCTAGGAGCAACCTTGACCAGCTTTCTGACAGCTTCATCTGTGATTCTATTGCATAGTGTCAAGTCAATCACCCGTAGTCTATCAAATGAATTACCATCGCTGATAGATCGAAACGGAACATCAGTGATAGAACTGTTGTATGCCAAGCGAAACTCCCTCAACTGCGTGAGGTTTATTAATGCATCCGAAACGTATTTTCCGGTAATATTAGGACAAGACGATAGATCCAACTCGACAATTGACCTGCTTCTGCAGGCCAGGTCGTTGAGCGAAGTATCCAGCAGTTTTTTACAGCCATTTAATTTGATGCGTTTTAGCCAGGGGCATCTCATAACAACGGCCTGAACACCAACATCAGTCAGTTCTTCACACGACGTAGCGTACAATCCCTGAAGCTTGTGGCAGTTATTGGCACATTCCAGTAAAACTTGGTCTGTGATCTGAGACACATAGGAGACATCGATCAGTTGCAAATCCTTATTTGGCCCAACAATCGACACCACGCCTTCATCCGTGAGCTTACTGCAATTTGCCAGTGTTAGACGTTCCAGCCGGTTGCAGCTACTGGCCAGTAAAAGCTGCTCAGAAGTCAGGAAAGATGCACAGTTTGTGAGATTGAGTTTGCGAACAAACGAAGAATACGGCATAGACAGAGTTTCCGGGGTCGTACTGACGGTTCGCAGGAACAATTCAAAGGACTTTTGGCTGTCAAACGTAGGTCGGAACCATATGCCTTCTATGGCGGCCTGAAACCAGCTACCGCAAGTCATGATGAACGACCACTGGTCGGACAGAGCCTCCAAGTACTCGAAGATCTCCAGCAGAAGCTCTGGAGGCAGCTTGTTTATGGATCGTACCGGGCTCTGATAGTACGAGGACGGGCGAGATCGGTCATGTTTGGCGGAATCGAAATCAACGCCAGGAGATGATTCCGAAGAAGAATGATACAGGTCCTCACAGCTCTCGCCGACAAGGCCGCTCAGCGTGGAGCTGGAGTCGCTATCGAACTCCATTTTGGGGAGATGCGAGATTAGAAAAAGCGGCGTTTAGCTCCGTTCGATGGCAATAGAGCTCCGTTCAATAGAGCTATTCAAGCCGCTACGCCACAACACGGGAAAACCAGCCGACAACCAAAGACGAGTTTGCAATCAAACAAAGTATCCAATACAGGTAGATCGCGCCGGTTGGAATCGACGGTTGGCGTGAAATGCACGATTCCTAGATGAAACCTTGGACTGACGTAGCGCTTCGATCCCCCAGTATACTCCAGCGCACACAAAGTCGTTCAACAGCAGTATTAAAGCTACGTCCTATTCAGATACTCGAACTTCGATGGCAAATCAAGCCAATGCACAACAATAGTTCTGTTCCGTTAGCTTAGCCGTTTGTTGTAGGAGACAAGTTGAAGCAATGGGCATAAAAGCGCGCTTACTAAGCCCATAACACAGACTTTGTAAACAGTGCATTGCATATACGAACAAGGCAGGTACAAGGAGAAAACGACAAAGAAAGTAACAAGCATTTATAATAACAAACATTTATAAAGCAACCTTATGCAACCCTTATATAATATATATCTAGAATGTTTTTGAATTCGTCAGTTTGGTTTGGGAAATGAATATTCAAAGCCTTGAGAATTGATGGGGCCTGAGTCCATGCGAGATGGAGGAAGAACCAGGCTGATACTTCTAGGAGATTCACCGACTTGAACAGTAGGACTAGCACTAGGAGTATCAGTGTATAGATAAGGGCCAGATCGGATGTAAAAGCTCTGTCTTCTTGTTCTTGGGCCCTCATCGGCTTTAATGCCATTGTATTCCGGTAATTTAACGTGAATATAGTCGGCTTGATCGTTGAAAGGTGATTCTATGGTACCATCTGCAGATACAGACTTGTTACCGATAGAAGTGCCCTCGAGCTCAGGAATGTTCAATTCGTTTGCCATTGCAGAAGTATTATTGTCATGAAAAGTAAAAAGGTCCGATAAATCAGCCTGGTGTTGCTGATAGAGATAACTAAGCCGTCTAGAGTCGGATGGAGAACGAGGGTTATTAGCAGCAGTGCTATTATTAAGTTGAAGAATCGACAGTCTCTTCGATATCGACGACAGGCTAGAGGCAGAATGTCTGGAAGAAGGCTCAGTGAATGAGCAGAAGGAGTTATGTTTTGAAGAGTCGGGGCTGGCCGGCAGCTCCATAGGAAATGCAGAGACTTCGTCATCCATATCAAACAGTCCATCAATCATATCGTCATTGGTATTGTGAAAGTGCCTATCGAACGATGGCGGAGACTGAGGAACAATGTTAACAGGGGATTTTAATTTCCGGCTGACGGGGTCTAGATCTTGTTTTCTGCATCTGTCACTGCAATACAGAGAGATTGAGCTGCTATTGAGAAGACTGGAGCATACCACACAGTGAGAATGCATAGAAGCGGTCGGCATGCAGAAGATAAATGGTTATCAAACCAGAGGGGGGGGAACGAAATATATAACACAGTTGACGGAAAAAAAAGAGACAAAGGGCAAGAGTTTCAGCTAGACTTTGTCTCCCTTCTTAAGCGAATTTTGTGCCTGTTTGAAGCGAAACTTTGTGTGCTTTTTTTTTGCTAGGATATGGGTTAATATTTAGACCAAAATGTGTCAGAGATGACACCATTGTTGATGATTAAAAATACATACAAGAAAAAAGATGGACAAGGGGTCAAGATTGAGTACCAAGCTTGGAATCTTATACAAGAAGCAGCAGGCTGTTTGGAATAATTGCAAAAGATGCGCGGCACTACAGGAAATTTTATACCGGCCTGGTGTGGCTCTTGATTTTGGTTTGGTGAGGTGACGATGATCGGTAACCCCCGCCCCTGGATTAACCAAAAGGGTGATATGACCCCTACAAAGTACCAATCTTACATTAGAGTTTAGAGAAATAAGATAATAAAATTACGGAATGAGGGGTTTAGCAAAGGATAATGGCAACGCTAGTGGATATTTTGTGGTCTAGTTAACTCAAGTACATTTTTACTAGAAGACTAACAATATTATTTATCCACAACAAAGCACAAAGAAATCCAAACATAACCCATGGACTGATTTCACAGAATTCGCAACCGTGTAGTATTATTAGCTGATTCCTAGGTGAGGAGAAACCCGCCCGATCGATTTGTATGCGCCACTTAAGGATCATCCACACATTTGCTCGTATCCACAGGACAAACAACCAATGGTGAACCCCCGCTCGTCTTGGACCCACACAAAATACTAACATTTAGCAAGCAAAATCGCTCTCGGAGCCTTGAAATTTCAGAGCCGCACGGTCCCAACACATGGTGGAGCTTGCCTTATCCGAACCGATCTGCGGAGATTATGTTGGACCTCCACTTATCAAAACCGCAAGTTAGTATAGCTAAAAGGGGAAGTATGGTATCAAAAATATTATGTACTAAATCTTTAGGATACCATTGACAAATAATAAAATCCGCTTTGTTTTGCTCCTGGAATTAACTCCCATTCCAGGGCTAAAGGAATCCTAGATCGAGTTTGCACGTCAATCGTTTATGCATCCAATCTCGATCGGGTGATTGCATCGGCTCGCTCTTACGAGCACGGTAGGTCTAGAAGTCTCTCACAAAGAACTTTGATGCATCCGCCGCGGTTTTTGATCCGGTTAGCCTGATGAATGAACTACCAACTACTACCAACCTAAACAACAGCCATTTCCTGAAACATCCGCTTAGCGCGGCCGCCTATCATTCTATAAAGGTATAAGGCGCCACCCCCAAATTTCCTCTAACAGCTAGCGTGGTTGATAAATCCTCCGTCTTAGGCTTCTAGCATATATTTTTTTCGCGTGCATGTCAGGGTGGCGATCCTTGCCCAAAAGGTGGGGCTGCATGGCATAATTAGTTTCAGTACCCGATTTCAACTATACAGGGGATTTGTGCATCCGAGGACAGGGAGATAGAGAATAGACAATTGGAAAAGAATAAGGTAAATCTGAGAATGATGTAAATGTGTTACTGTGCAAAAAAAACCCCTTAACCCTGAATTTCTTAAACCTCCTAGTTAGGAAACCAAACCGTTTTTCCCCCCTTATACACTACGCTACGCCAACCCGGAAATATTTTACTCTTTTGTAAAAAAGGGAGAGGGTCCCCCGTTGCCCAGACAACCCACCCCCGCTCTGTCTACAATCGAACTACCGCATATCACTCTTGGTTTATATGGAACCCCTTGCATTTCAATATAATCCTATGGGCTTTTCTGCCAAAGATAGCGTGAATTATCATTGGATGCTCTCCGAGTTTTTCCCCCTAACACCTTTTGTATCCCCATGTCCAATCTCCTCCACCTTAACCTGGCCACTGTTTGCTATTTTGATCCATTTCTGTACAGATCTTTAAAAGTGAATTTTTGGTTTCCTAACATTTTCTTGCCAAGTGCCAAAACTTGTAACACACAACAACAAACTACCCCATCAAAATCCTTCGTGCTGCAAGGGGCATCAAATCACCAACAATCTCCGACTGCCGTAGTTAGAATTTGGTTTTGATAGCTTGAGCAAATCCTTGACCTCCAATGTCGGATCCCGGAGCTGGTTCTCCTTTTGATCGTGGCTTGGCTCACAAACAGTAAGTATATATAATATATATATATCTTTGCCAATCCACTAAATCTAACCTCCTAAGATCGGAATCTTCCATTTGGAGCGACCGGTCAAATAACTATAATTCGCTACTTGCTGGTGGTTCTGCAAATATCCCTCAGTCGGCCAATTCCTCGCAATCCAGCTTTCTTTCTAACAACAATGCTGGAACCATAGGCTCGTCGCTGTTTTCTCAAAATAATACCGGTCGTTCGAGAAGTCGCGCCGGCACTCTGCCTGGCCGTCTTTCTCCTGGACTCGCAGGAAGCCGTCGACTATCTGGCACCTTTGGATTGGATAAGAGATCTTCCCCAATTGGATCCCCCAGCGTGGGCACTCCGAACAATTCCTCGTCCTCATCGAAAATGTACGGATTGCATCTTCCTCAATATAGGGGTGATGCGTTTGCCGAGGAGTTTTCCAGGCCAAATCACTCGGCCACCTCGGTTGCAACTGTCCCGGTAGCCATGTCTTCTTCCAACAAGAATACTGGCACTTCTCCTACTACTTCGAGGCTCAGATCCGGCTCTCTGAACATGTTATCGGAATCAAGGCCTTCATTTTCTCCCTTTGGCTCGTCTATCTGGTCGTCGTCGTCAAATAGCTTGTCGGTTCGTCCTACTCCTGAGTCTCAACATCATCAGCATCCCCCTTCGGACGATATATTGGCCGAGCGTCGCAAATCTCAGCAATCTATCAACAACCTCGACCTTCCTTCATCAACTTCGTCGGCTGCCTCCTTGGTGGATCCTCCTGATCCCATGCAACCGTTTCTGCATGAGCTAACTATGAGAACTGATGTCAATCGACTCCGTTCCTATACTGTAAATACCCTTCCATTTCCCGTCACTGATGAAGAGGCCGACTTGATCTATGCTCAGCAGCAGTACGAGAAGCAGGCGATGCGACAACGTCAGGTGGTTGCTCAGGTCCACCAGCAGTTTCAGGGTGTTCAATACCCAGTTGCAATACCACAAAACCGTTCTCGAGCTGCTACTGTGTCTACTGGTGCGCTCGATGCTTCATACAGCAGACTGCAAATGGCATCTTCCGGCGGCGGCTGGGTGCCACCTTCGGCTTCAAACTCCCATGCTGGTGAGCAGGTCGTCATTGAGGAAAGCGCTACTGGACAGCCCACACGTTCGCTTATGATCAGCAACATGCCTTCTGACACCTCTTCTTATACCCTACATCAAGTTTTCAGCACATATGGTCAGGTCGACACTGCCCGGGTTTTGATTCGTAACTGCGGCCTCATAACTTATTCAAATCTGGATTCTGCAATTCAAGCAAAAGCTATTCTGGACGGTAAAGAGCTCTTCGGCAGTGGCGTCGGTCCTTCTAGGCTTATATTTGTAAGAATCGTTCATCAGGGGCCACCGGATCTCAATCTGAATGAGGAGTCTGGAGAAATATCTCCTAATGGTGCTTCTTCTTCTCCACCGTTTTCTGCTCGTAACGGGCCGACCCTGTCTGTTCTTCCTAAGGCTGAGATTTTAGTTCCGGAGCTGAGTGACATCTACAGGGAAATTATTGACACTGTAGTGATTTTGGGGGCTACTCCTGAAGAAAAAGATGGCTCTATCAAGGCTTTAAACCGGGCTTTGAGCTTTACCAACTATCAGTCAGAAATCGGCTCTGTTCCTGAGCCAAGACCTGATCGTGTTTATGACGCTCCTACTTTGAGAGAGGTAAGAAAAAAGATCGACGCCTCGTTGTACACTCAGGAAGAAGTCGAAGATATTGCAATCGACATGTTAGATGATCTTGCGGCATTGTCTAGCGATTATGTTGGCAATACAGTTGTACAGAAACTATTTGATATCTGCTCAGAGCCTATCAAGGACATGATGCTGGTGAAGATTGCTCCATATCTTCCTCAAATTGGAATTCACAAGAATGGCACTTGGGCTGCTCAAAAGATTATTGACGTGTGCAGAACAAAGCGACAGATGGATATGATAGTCGAGGCCCTTAGGCCCTTTACTCCATTGCTTTTCCTCGATCAGTTTGGTAACTACGTTATCCAGTGCTGCCTGAAATTCAAGAGTGTGTGGAACGACTTCATATTTGAAAGTATTCTTTCTCAATTCTGGCTTATTGCTCAAGGAAGATTCGGTGCCCGTGCTATCAGAGCTTGTCTTGAGAGCCGATTTGCTACTTTGGAGCAGCAGCGTCTTGTTTCAGCTGCCATTGTCAATTATGCCAGTCCTTTGGCTGTTAATCCTAACGGAGCTCTTCTGCTCACATGGATTTTGGACACCTGCACTTTGCCCAACCGTCAGACGCTTCTGGCTTCATCTTTGGCACCTCATATGATCACTCTTTGCACTCATAAGCTGGCTGCGTCAACCGTATTGAAGCTCATGAGTTACAGAGAGATATCGGGTGACTCTAGCAAAAGACTACTGTTTGATTCTCTGTTTGGTGAAAGTGAGGTTAGCAGAACTAACTTGGAGCAAGTTCTTGCTAATAACTCGCTGGGTCCCGGCTTTCTTTGCAAGCTGCTTTCTACTGGTTCCTTGTTGGAAGGAGTCGAGTGGCAGTATGCCGTAAACAAAATCAGACATGTTTTGATGAACAAAACAGTAGAGCTGACTTCAGGCCACAAGCGTCTTATGGAGGAAATCGGCATGAACAGCTGGAGCGATCAACAGCAGCCTCAGAACGGTGGTGCCATGTCTAACGTGGTACCCAAGGGAAGCAATGCCGTTCCTTCGCCCATCAAGAGCAGAAAATCTATAAGAAGATCAAACAATTATCAGCCGCAGCAGCAGTTACAGGGTCAGAGCCCCTATCAGGAACAAGGGTTTGCTTCGCAAGGTTATAACGACATGCGAGCTCAGTTTGACCAGCTCTCTCTGAATGCTTCTGCATCACCGGGTCAGCACAGCCAGATTCTTCCTATGGGGGCTCAAGGTTACATGCCAGATGTTTACGGCTCTGGCATTGCACCACAGTACTCTGGTCATGCAGCTTATGGAGAATCCAATTACGCAACTCAGCCATATATGATGTCTGCCTATCCATATTATAACCACGACGACCACGAGTAATAAGTAGTTATTTTTTTACATTGAAACATACAGCATTATTTACTTAAAATTCAAGAATGACATTTCATTTAAGATTCGTGATGCATAATCGCTTTATTGATGCAAATTCCCTCTTACTGAACCGGCACCTTACTGAACCGGCATGTTTTCTATAGCTTTCATAGCGACATCGCCTTGATCCCTGACGATTTTGATGATATTTTCACACTTTTGTTTGAGCAGTTCAGCTCCACGATTGGCCAGGTTCTGAGTCCAGTCAAGCAGTGTCATGTCCATATCTTCTGGTCCTAGTTCGAAGGAGTGATCTGAGCCAAGGTATTCGTTGAGAACGGAGAATGCTGCATCGACGTCAGTCATAGACCATTCGCTGTTCTCCTGACGAACGGGAGTTGATGGTAGTGGCTCTGGTGATGCTGCTGGTGAAGCGGTGTCGTCATAAATAGCTATAGCAGACTTTTCAGTCGCGTTTGTTGAACTTGAGAACTTTCTCCAGTTATCTGACCATCCTGATATGTCTTGATCT
Source organism: Casaregolazyma suthepensis (assembly GCA_030568895.1). Lineage (NCBI taxonomy): Eukaryota > Fungi > Ascomycota > Dipodascomycetes > Dipodascales > Trichomonascaceae > Casaregolazyma > Casaregolazyma suthepensis. The sequence continues at coordinate 283,544 of JAJMJB010000001.1, forward strand.
TGGGGGTATGCGGGTAAACACTGTATAGGCGGTGAGCTGACAGTTTTGGAGTCTGCAGGATGATCGATGCTAAGATTGCCTGGCTTGACTGTTGATGAGCTTTGAACATCATTGGCATTCGAACTTGAAGTCTGTAAATTCGGCCTTGAAGTCTGTGCATTCTCAGGTACAGTCTGGCTGGCTTCTTGTGGTTCCATTTCGCTTGCTTCTATCGATAACTTGGATCTCTTAGACTCATGCTGCTCCCCTGAGCTCTGTCTCTTTGACTTCTTCTTCACTCCTGTTGAGTGTACTTCCGGAAATGCACCTGGAATGTGAACAGATTCAGCTGTGGTATCTGAGATTTGAGAAACAGATGTATCAGATGCAGGACCTCCTTGTTGCGTAGATAGATTTGGTGTCTCGTTCGATCTAGCCGGAGAACTTTTCGCAGAGAGCTGGACGTTTATAGTGGATAGAGAATCTCTGTTTTCGCCGTGATCTGAGATAGATGCCTGCTCATCGGGTTGTTCCTCGAGATCTGAATTCTCATGTGTTGGCTGTTCTTCCTCGAGATCTGATTCCTCATGCGTTGTCTGTTCAGAGTCCTGCTCCTGCTCTGAAAGTTCGTCCTCCGACGATTCTTCGTCTATTAGCGCGACATTCCGCGACTTCTCTTCCACTTGCACTTCCTTGAAAGGCCTCTTTTCCTCTGTGTGTACTTCCTCAGCTGCCTTGAGTTCCGTCCTCCTAGACGTACTAGTACTATGCGGCGGTGTATCCAGCAAACTCTCAGTTTCTTTCGCACTCTGCTTATTCCCATGCTCCTCAAAATCTACCTCACGCTCTGACTCGCTTTCTGATGTCTCCGCTTCAAACGTATAAAACACGTCTGAATCCTCCTCAGGGACATGCTGATCCACCGAGAAGAATATACACTCCGGAGCTCTTTTTCTATGTTCTTCCACGGGATCATCTAGTGCTTCCCATCCATCTAAACATACTCCACAGTAGCTACATATAGCAACATCATCGCCAGTCTTGATGCAACTATGGAAAAACCCAGCCTTGGCCATAGCCACGCTCGTCGGCACCCAGCCCTTCTTGCGCTCATGAGGCCACTTTCCAAAGGTCTCCATACGACAGTTAAATGAAAGATTTGAATGCGGATTCGCCTCACTGTTGGCCAATTGCTGTACACTGCAAGATCTCCATGGTTTGGCCTTAAGAAATGCCCAGGAACAGCCTCCAGACAGCTTCAGGTGCTCCTCGGCCGGAATATCCGTGTCATCCCATCCATTAACAGAGGAATTGCACATGAAACATGTAGCATTGTCTAGGGAATCAGGTAGTGGGTTGTAATAGAAGCCAGCTTCGGCCATCGCGGTCCTTCCAGGCGCTTCATGAGGCCATTCTACAAGTATATTTTTGGTCTTTGACTTGGGGCCTTTTATTCTAACGCCTGAAAACGTTTCAAGACGTTTTTCAAAGCTGTGAAAAGATACTCGGGGCATTTGTAGAGGTTAAGAAAGATGGTAAACAAAAGGTGTAAATAAGGACGTCACGTGGTTTGGGGAAAACATATCGCTTAAAAGCATATCGAATTCAAATATGAAATTATTCCTCGCGAATTCAAACATAACAAATTATTCCTATACACAAATACAGCATATTCTTACGCTAATGCAGCATCTACACTAATGCAACATCTACACTAATGCAGCATCTACACTAATGCAGCATCTACACTAATATAGTACTTCAAGCTCTTAGCACTCCTACCACCCAGTTACTCTTCCTCAGATTCACTGTCGCTGTCTGCCTCTTCCAGCCAGTCCAAAAACGGCTTGGCCGCCTTACGCACCTTTTTCGATGTCTCTTTATCAACGTACTTTTTGGATGCTCTAGTTCCCCATTTCATCACCACTTCCTCGGAAATCAAGTCTTCATCGTAGAGCTTGAACAATATCTTGGGCACTTCTTTGATCTTGTCCGGGTGTGTCAGACCAATCAGTCGTTCAACACCACCAAGAAGTGCCTTTTGATGGTTCTTGTCGGAACCCACAATCTTGGACAAAAGGCCTCCATGTTCACTAATCTCTGCAATAATGTCTTCAGTGAACAGAGTCTGTGCAAGAACCTGGACAGTTCGTGATCTATCGGCAATTCCAAGCTCCCTGGCACGCTTATAGATCTCCACATCACTAGGCTGTTCTGCAGTGATCCATTCACCAAGCTCGGTATACGAAGCATCATCGCCATTGTCGTCTTCTTCTTCAACATTGAGAGCGGCCATGGTTTTTTCCAACTGAGCTTGACGTGCTTTAACTGCTTCCTCAGACACGTCGGTGGCCCAGTTTTCGTCATCCTCGTTACCTTTCATGTGCTTGATGTTCTTAGCTTCAGCATTGATTCGGCGAGTCAAATTGTCGTCGTCAGAGTGACCAGCATCTTCTGCAGCATTTCCGTTCTGCTCAATATGCTCAGTGCCATTGGTAGAAGCCGTAGATGTGTTTGCAGACGCACCAGCAGTCTTCTTACCCTTGGCAGAAGAAGGAGGATGCTTGAGAATAAAAGTGGTCAACTTATGAGTAGGATCGACCTTGGTTCGTTGGCCACAAGCCTTGCAATCCCTAGTCAATAGACCACCCTTCAAAACAACAATGTCAGTCTCAGGGTTCTTGCAAGATCCGCACAAGACGAATTTGTTAATGAAACCATCCAAGATATCCTGCAATTTTCCCGCGTCGTGGACTCCGTTGACCAGATATCGATCATTGGCCTCATCAATATTACTCTGAGCACCCAACTCAGAGCCGAAATACTTGATGAGATACGACGTGGGTCTAGACAGGGCCCGAGCGACATCAGAAGCATTAACAACAGCAGTCTTGATGCCGTTTCCACGACCTTCGATCTTGGAAACAATGGGCGGCATCTTGTACCGATAGAAGGGGTCCTTGTTATCACGGCAAATGTTGATGTAGGACATTTTTAAAACAAGCGAGTATGTTCCTTAAACCAAAAAAATTAAAACAATGCGGTGTGTGTATGTTTTTTTAACGTTTGTCGTTTGTTTTTTTTTCCAAGTATGGTGGATATGAACCTCAAGTTCTCCGAAATGCAGTCATAAGCAGGTTTTTCTGGGCTTTTTATACTTCAGGACTTCATAAACCGCATATAAGCCGGTTTATTATCGAGCTGTATTGTAAATGACTGTTGATTGAACGTAATGCTGGCTCTAGCATATATATGGTGGCCAAGCTCTGTGAGGCAAAGTTCCAGAGAACACCAGGATGAACAGCGTCTATCAAGAGCTTATAATAATTACTTTCAGACGATGGAAAATGGTTAGAATCAACAAAAGATAATGTCGGTCCTAATGTTTTCGTTGGCTGATAGTTGGTTAAAGTGTGAAATATGTGAATGAAAGGTCGTTAAAAGTGAAAATTTGTTTTATATAATAAAATCAAACGGGAAGCGAACGGCTGAAGGCACGGGATGAGATGCAGGGGAGTGGGGAATAACGTGAAGAGGATGGGGGGAAAATGATGGAATTTAGAGATATTTGAAAGAGGAGAGTTTTATGGGTTTTAGTATTGTAAATCGGAGATCTGACGGTGGTATTGGTTGAGATTCTTAACTTGAGAGTATACGAGTTGAACTACAGGAAGAGCCGAGGGTTATTCATGGTACTGGAATTCATAGTTGTTTGGTAACTAATAGCTGATTCATAAAGACAATTAAATAATAAATTTTTAATAATCCTCGTTAATAGTTGGTATTGTCCTTAAGAAGTAATAATTCAGTCAAATCATGAATCGTCACGTGACTTCTTCAAATCATCTCTTCCATTGCCTACAACCCCCAATTTTTACCATTTAATTACTCTTTTCTCATTCTAATCCCTGCATCTCCCCATATTTCACCAAATCCCCGTACCCCTCCCAGTTTTGTCTTTTCGGCCCATTCGGCCTCCCGCGATCTCGATAAGATAAGCTTGTCTGTCGGATCACCCTATATAACCATCACTTAAGTCAACTCTGACAAACCCCTGGAAAACCCAACAAAATGCCCTCTCAGAATTCATCAAGTACTGTTAAATATCTCTTAGGAATTGCGTCTGTTCGAGAAAGATGTAATGTGGTTTTTCAGAAAGCCCTTAAAAATGATCTGGCAAATTTCAATGTCGACTTATCCAAAGTAGATGGTACTGTAGACTTTATTCTCGAGTTGATTCATAGAGATTACGGTACGAATTATGATTCCATTCCACCTCACGGTCGTTGGCAGCATTTTGCTGCTGCTGGTGTCGATCGAGTCGAGGCTCTTGTTGAAGAATGGACTGCTGAAGGAATCGACAAAATCGAAATTGCTAGACGACTTGTGGACTTATTTGTTGTATCAGTGCTTCTAGATGCAGGTGCAGGAAATGTATGGAAATTCACAGAGCCTGGAACAAACGCTATAATAACTCGAAGCGAAGGTTTGGCTGTGGCTTCTCTATACATGTTCAAGCAGGGATTGTTCAGCAGCTCGAAAAAAGCCGAGGTCGATGCGACAAAATTAGCTGAATTCACATCTGAAGAACTCGCTGAAGGCATGCAGGTGTCCAAATCAAACGAATTGGCTGGTCTTGATGGCAGAAGTAAGCTTCTTTCCCGACTCGGCAAATCACTCCAGGATCATCCTGAGATCGGTAGTCGGCCTGGAAATTTGGTAGACTATCTCTTATCGAAAACTAATTCTGCCAAGGAGGTCGATCTGACAGTTTTGTGGGACGCACTCATGGAGTTGCTGCTGCCTATATGGCCTCCTGGTAGAACCACAGTGGAAGGAGTTGCTCTTGGAGACGCATGGAAGGTTTCTGACCTGGAAGAAAAGGAAGTTGGATCTGACATAGTTCCTTTCCACAAGCTCACGCAATGGTTATGCTACTCTATTATTGTGCCAATCAAGAAATACTCTGGAATAACTATTCTAAATGAGTCGTTACAGACGGGTCTTCCTGAATACCGAAACGGAGGACTTTTGGTAGATTTCGGCGTTCTCTCTCTTAAGCCCAGTAAAGTAGCTCATGTTGACGCCGACGGTATTCCTACTTATGATGTATATGATGATGTGGTGGTGGAATGGCGTGCAGTAACGGTTGGATTCTTAGACTATCTGCTCGACAAAGTCAATGAGAAAATCAAAGGCTCGAAACTCGCATTGCCTCAATTGCTTGAAGCCGGCACTTGGAAAGCTGGACGTGAAATTGCAGCTAAGAAACGGCCGCAGACGAAGGGTCCTCCAATTGGAATAAACAGCGACGGTACGGTTTTTTGAAAGTCTGAGACTAGGATTTAAATAAAAAGCTATTTAGAATAATCAGAGAATTTAATTCCCGAAATCTATTTGTTAGAATGATCTTACAAGTTGAGTCAGATCCCTCAGTAGTTAACGAACTTGTTTCTCTCCATGGTTATTGTCAGAGAGATTCCCATTGTTCAAATCATCATAGGGGGTCTTAGGTTGTATTCTTACCTGCAATTTACTTGGGCTTTAATTGTATCTACGTATTTGTTGTGATATGTCTATATAATGAGCATGGTAAGAAAATTCTACAATGTAAGTTTGTGAGTTGCGTGGACCGAGCATTTGAGTGTAGAGATCTGAGGAGACCAAACAGGGGATTAATAGGAGGGACAGAGAAATAAACGAGCTTAATAAATTGGGCTTGAGATTATATAAAAGGATAATAAGTAAGAAAGTCAAACATTCACCTTTATAGCTGGTAAAAGTCTGCTATAATCGACTGCCTGTTGTCACGTGATTCGGTCTACTCAGAAAATTCTTAATGAACAGTTAATTCAGCTCATTTCTATGTCAACTACAGTTTAAATTATAATAGTCTTAAAATGGAGTATCTTCAGGATCGACACTATCATCGTAAAACTTTCCTACAGTTGGCAGCTTATCATATATGCCTCGACGTAGAACGGGAATCGAGTCTGCAAAGAAGAAGAGTCCTGCAACAGCAGTTCCACCCCATAATCCAAGAGGTAAAGCCCTAGTCACGCAATTAGACGAAATTCTATATCATTCAATGCTCCTTTTTGAATGATCCACTTACCATCTGCTTATTGAAGGCAATGTGAAGCCATACAATGAACGAACAGCCTTGTAATGAGGAGCCAAAATGTATGCCTGAATGTTAGTAAATAGATCAATGAAGAAGATAGTAACCTATAGTATTGTTCAAATACCACTGTTTTGGCATTGTTCTTTCCACTTACTCTAGAAACCATTTGTAGTGTTCAGCTGGTGATGATTGAAAACTAACTTCCTGATTGGATATTGGGAGATGGTCCGTGGACACTGAGAGACGGCATATAGAAGGAGTTGGCAGAGAAACACGGCTCAATTGGATGTAATACGAAACTAATGTTTAAGTTTAATAAGGCATGCATAGTTCATAAATAATCCGTTTGAGCTTAGGTTAGAATTCTATGTTGAATATCATTGTCATTATCCTAGCCATTGACTGCACTGATAGGGGTCATTATTTTAAGCAGAATTTAGCATAGTTGCCTTTTGTTCCTTTCGAAAGTTTATTGTAGTTATATTGATAATCGTTGTTAAGTGGAATGTGCATTGTAATATAGCCTAGGCACTGTATTGTGTCTTAGAGCTAACTAATAATTACAAGGCACTAGTTATTGCCAACCACTAGTTATCTGTTTATTGATTTCTCTCCCCTATTAATTCACATCCTAAAACGGAAATAATCGCCGATAAATATTTCCATGCATTTTGTCCAACCTGGAAATCCGCCCGTTGTTTTGCACCTGAAACTCCCCCGGCCCATATAAAGTTGACGGGTACAAGCATGGGCACCAATGTCAGGCCCTGCGTTAGCTTGTCAGGTACCTTTTTTTCTTGGCTCTCCACATAAAAAAACCTGGAGAAACGTAAAATTGCAATATACACCAAAGAAATATATAAATACTACGAAAATTCACGTAATTGCTCAAACTCTTCCTATCTACTTGTTTACCAATAACACACGGTGATCGTCGGTCTTAGCTCCAAAAATACGTCCAATACGCACGTTTCCCGATGCGTCGAACGTCTTTTTTGTTTTTTTTCCCAACATTCAGCCTTTTCCATCGATAACGTTTGCCAATGGCCGCTTGTGTTGTTGCTGCCAGGGCACACAACCGCGTATGCATTTTTACACCACATGGCCTGTTTAATCACCAAGCATTGATTGACAACGCATTGTGGCTATCATAGAAAAAGTCTTGTATTTATCTTCCTACATGCAATGAATTTGCGTCCTTTTTTGGCCCTTTTATCTTAGATAGTCGATTAGCATCACTTCACTCTTTGTCTTCGTGACTTTCCGTATAGGGATTCTGCGGAATTTACGCGGGTAGCAACTAAGACACAATATTTCATGTACGATAAAAAATATTCTTGCCGTATCATTCCATTTTGTACTTATAATCTCATACGACTCTTCCATTTTACTATCCAAGCGGAGGTCATATTCCCTTCAGTGACGGCTTGGATCTCATGTCGAATAAAGGTACCCGGAAATATTCCTTTATTCTTGAGGATCATATTGATGATACGCCTGCTCCAGCAACTGTTACACCACCACGGCATATCCAAGCTTTAAAGCCGTTCAGCTGTCTTGCTTTAATCAATGGTTCCGTGTTGATTTGGCGTTCCTCGCCGTGGGGAAATAAGGCCCAGCTCTACCGTACCAAGCCAACGCAGCAATTTGTTGAAATACATTGCCTGGCGTCTATTGATCCCAGATTCATCCTTGTATCACCAGATAATAGAACTTTGTTTGTTGTTTCTGGCGCATCTATTATAGCGTTTTTCCGCATATCAAGCAACAGGCTGATCCCGCTTGTAAGAAATGCCATTGACAACAAATACGGCCATTTCAGTTGTGCATCTTGGATGCCGGGCTCATCCTCTGTATTAATAGGAACTACCAAGGGATATTTGTTGTCGATTTCCCTGCAAGATTTGGAAAACGGCGATTCCATCTTGACGGAGCTTCCTTTGACTCCTGCAAGAAGCCACGCCATAATATCTATCTCACCACATCCTTCAATATCGTCCATACTGGCTCTTTCATTCGATGACGGCCAAGTTATTATTTATAATGGCAGATCAAAGCCACCACTCTCAGTGGTCTATTTGCCTGTTCACATTGTGCAAATATCGCCAGACAGTTATGTCAAGAGCATCATCTGGAAACCAGACTGTAGATCGCTGGAAAATCAGTACCTTTGTGGAACTACCAGCTATTCGACACATGTGTGGAATATCAGTCTGGTCAACAGCAGGGAAAACACCCGGCCAGGAATAGATCAAATCTTCGCAGAACCTGACGAAGTACCATTGGCCTGGTCACGCGACGATGTATTAATAAGTACTTGCAAATCAGGTATCAAGCTGACTCAGTTCACTGATAATGGACATCTCACGTCTCAAACAATAAAGCTTCACGGAATGTCAAGTCCAATATTCGACGAGCGTACAAACACCGTGTGGACTCTAGTGAAGAACACTTTGACGAAGATCGAGCTATCGACGAGACAGATAACATCTTGTGAAGAAATGCCGACATTTTGGCTCGAGGATTCTCCGGAGAAACTCTATCCAGGCCAACAACCTCAAGTTCCAGGTAATTATATGATTGCATCCCCACCGGGCCAGGCCTTTGGCGCACAGGAATCATCCCCTAATAATCTTGCTCCAAAGCACCCGACACTTGATTGGTCCTACTACTTTGGAAGCTTCGATGACCGCATATCAAACATGAGCGACGACGATACGAGCTGGGATTTAAACACAACTAATCACTCTGCTAGCACATTGACGCCTCCCACGTCGCCTTTTAATTTGACTTCTGTTAGTGCAGCAGACATTTCGGACTTTGGCCAAACTAATCGATATTAGGCTACTGTATACTAGTCAGCCAATTTAGGCTTAATTGTAATTTTACGGCAGCCAACTGCCAATCAACTTAATAATAATCTTGCCCTAATTGTAATATGTCATCTGTAGTGTATCAATATTATGAGTTAATATATGGATGCTAATGATGGAAGATGATTGACTTTAAAGTCCAGAACTTAAACCTTAGGAAAGTTATTCAACCAATAACAAACCGAGATCCTTTATATATATAAATATAATTTTTACCCCTGAGAGCACCCAAAAAATAGTGACAACCGAGGGATTCGAACCCTCGCCTCCGAAGAGATAGGAACCTTAATCCTACGCCTTAGACCAACTCGGCCAGATTGCCTATATTCGGCTTACTAAAGACAAATTTTCACCCTTACGGAAATCCCAGAGTTAGGAGCCAGGGCTAGGGCTGCAATTTTACAAGCGGCTAGAAATTTTCAACCGTTTTAGGTAAGAATTTAGGCACTATGGCCGAGCGGTTAAGGCGAAAGATTAGAAATCTTTTGGGGTCCCCCCGCGCAGGTTCGAGTCCTGCTGGTGTCGTCATATTTTTTTGAATTTCTCGTTTAATTATTTTTAAATATTTTAAATACTACAATGTTATACACTCGCTACGAAACTGTTAAATGACCGACTTTTATTGCCAATTCAATAAATATACTAATATACTAATGTACTCTAATGTACTCGCTTGCCAATCTTGGATTCCCAGTTGACTGCTCTTTCAAAGCCATTCTGGCCAGATTGATAGTCTTCAAAGGCTTTGTAAATCTTTTCTCTAGAAGTTTCCACAAATGGACCGTGTTGGAATACAGGCTGGTCTTGAATCTGGCCCGATACCAGTACAAACTGTGCAGGCTCCGTAGCAGATTCATCAACAGACAACTCAACACCATCGCCAGGCTGCTGGAACAAGGCGATGTTATAAGTAGGAATCTTTGTCGAGCCAATAGTGACAGAGCCATTGATAACATACAAAAAGGCATTGTGGTCGGTAGGAAGCTCCTGCTTGATAGATCCTCCCGGCTTGACAGTGTAATCAAAGAACCACAATGGAGTATAAGCCAGATCCTGGACAGAGTCAACTCCATAGGACTTTCCTGAGATGACCTTTACACTGACCTTGTCGTTTGGCTCAGCCAGGGGGATTTCCTTGGCCAATAAATCTCGGTATCTTGGTTCACAGGCCTTGAGTTCCTTTGGCAGATCAACCCACAGCTGCATTCCTTCAGGAATTTCTCCATGGCTTCCAGCATGAGGCATTTCAGCGTGCACTACACCCTTTCCTGCAGTCATGAACTGCAAATCTCCAGGTCCAATAGTGCCAGCAGACCCGGTGAAATCTTCGTGATCCACGTATCCCTGGAGCATATAAGTGACGGTTTCCTGGCCCCGATGAGGATGATCCGGGAACCCAGCACCCTCCTTGGCGATCCTGAAGTGATCCAGCATCAAAAACGGACTGAAGTTTCGTGCCTGGACAGTTCCGATAGAACGTCGGACTCGTGCGCCGACACCTTCGCTCTGTTCAGCAGCCAGGAAGTTCTTGAGGACTTGTCTAGGAACAAAAGACTTGGACATAATAGGAGATTGTTCTTGAGATATAAACTTGTCTTTAATAAGTATTGCTGATAGAAGAACTACTGTAGATACAATAGCTAATGTGAATAAATAACTGGTTGTTTTTCGATACATTTTGTATCTGGCAGGCCAGAAGCCTGGTATTTATATTAGATTTTTGGGCCAATTGTAGTAATGAATTGGTAAGAATTACACACCGGGTAACGCGGTTGTTAAGCCATTTGTCATAATTACCTAATTGGGAATGCGGAGTTTTTTTTTTCAGTAAAAAATCTGTAAGTCTGCACGTGATCATTTCTTGTTACAGCCGTTCCTTTTGATTTATAAGCTTATTACCGAATATCTAGTAATATAATGTAATTAGGAAGATGTACTAGAATTTTCTGGTTCTTTCCTCTTGTATATTACCTATTCTTCTTCGTTTTCAACCTCCTCGTTGCCCTAATTGACCGTTGCTTTTGCTCTCAATGGAATCCGTTAAGATTCCAATCTCATACTACATATACGACAGCAAGGGTTATGAGTAAGATACGCACAAGTGAAGATGTGGAACTTTACAGTGTAAGAAAAGACTCTGCAGATAACGATAGAGATTCTGTATTGGATCCTTTTTTGGATGATCGCGACGACTTCTCGGTCTCGGATAATGACTATGTCTCACATGATCTTGAAGCCAAAGATCAGTGGAATTATCCCCGAAGAAATATTGCAAAATTGGCTGCTGCCTTCTATGGTTTTATATTGCTTGGTATGGGCGATTCCTCTCTTGGCGTACTGATTCCGAGCTTGGAGGAGTACTACGATGTATCTCATTTCACTGTGTCGTTAGCATTCCTATGTCCTGTAGCAGGATACATGGTTTCAGCAATTCTCAATGATGTGCTTCACCGAAAGTTCGGTCGATGGGGATTGAGCGTTATGGGCACTTCCTGTGGTCTTTTTTGCTACACTCTAGCGAGTTTGGCTCCTCCGTTCTGGCTCTATGTGCTTGGATTTGGCATTGCCGGATTCGGCAACGGATGTGTTGACTCAGGCTGGAATTCTTGGATTGGATCTCTTAATAAGGCCAATGAGCTTATGGGACTTTTGCATGGTTTCTTTGGCGCTGGTGGAATCATTTGCCCGGCTGCCTTTACGACGATGATTAAGCATGGTACTTCTTGGAACAAGTGCTATTTGCTATTGGTGTTAATGAATGCTATTTCTGTAGCTGCGTCGTTTTTCGCTTTCTGGGACGATTCCGCTGAAAAATATAGGCTAGAAGTGTCGGAGAAGGACGGTGACGGTAATGTCGCCGGCAAAGTCACTACTCGCGAGATAATCTCTAACCGATCAGTTGTTCTACTGGCTCTCAGTTTGGCATTATATTGCGGCAGTGAGGTCGGTTTTGCAGGCTGGATATCGACATTTATGATAGAGGTTCGTGGAGGAAATGTAAAAGAAATGGGTTATGTGACCACGGGATTCTGGATTGGATTGACGCTTGGACGCATGGTGCTTGGATTTGTCGTTGGAATCTTTAAACTCGAAGATACTTTTGCCTTTGCTTATATTGGATTTGCTATATTTTTCATGCTGGTGATTTGGCTAATTCCATCTCTGGTGGTATCGGCTATATTCACAGCCTTTTTTGGAGTAGCAATTGGGCCGCTCTTCCCGACTCTGATGGTCTCGGCTCTCAAGCGGCTTCCTAAGAGAATGCATGTTGCTGGAGTTGGATTTTCTGCTGCATTTGCTGGAACTGGAGCTGCAGCATTGCCTTTTCTTTATGGGGTCTTGGCGCATAAGTTTGGGTCAGACATGCTGGGGCCGGTTATTCTTGTAATATATGTGATTATGCTATTGATCTGGATTTTGTTTCTTAGGATATCACATTAGGTGTCATGAGGAGTTGTATCTGAGGTATGGTATCAGTTACACGGTAAAACTTTGATCTGGTGTAAATACGAGATTATAGGAAGGGTGGTTATAAATTCTTTGAATAAAGTGCTTTAATGTCTTTTGTAAGGTCTTTTTGTTTTGTTTGTGTAGAATTGCCTTGTCTTGGTGCTTTGTGATGTAGCAGTAATGCAGAAGTAATGCTAGTAGATGATTTGGGTAGTGTTATCTAGATAAAGAAGGATAATAAGGAGGACATGAAACTCAACGACGATATGCTTTTTCTGGGTTTTTATTGATTATTGTCTATATTTAATAAATTGCAATGCCTATATGTTCTGTTTTCTCTGTAATTTCTCTCTTTTTCTTACTTTTTCCGTTATCGGGTTCTTATACGGCAAATAAATAGGTTGCATAGCTAATGTATCATTGAGTGGATTCAGGAGACAAACGACAAAAAAAGAGCAAATTGACAAAATAACGAGAAATCGACCCTAAAAATCAAGCAAAACCCATAAAACCATTCATAATTCACTAATCACATCAATCAATACCCATATCACTTGCCCTTACCAGCGTACACCATCCGGGGAACCCCGATAACACCAAGCCGCACACGTCTCTGCTTATGGGTAATCAAAGGAACAACAAACAAGTAACTTTTAAGTTTACGACAAATGTAGTAACTATTAGGAGAAATATATAGAAACGTGCTCTAAGAAAAGACATTATGCGTCCATTTCATTCAAACCTACGTCTTTATGATAAAACATAACCACTCGCTGCTTAAACCATAACCTGGCCAGGGTGTGGAGTGACGTTTATCATAGTTTTCCGATAGGGCCATATAATGAGAATACAAAGAACAGAAAACACCACAGACCATTCAATTCCTATTCAAGCACAAGCAATCTGCTGTTTTTCAATCTCCCTTCCAACCTCCGTTTGCTTGTTTTCTCTATCTATCTCTTGGCTGGCTCCATTTACCCATTTTATCGAGTGCATTAGCAACATTTCCCAACACTTATCCTTCTTTCCTAACAACAACCAAGGGGATAAGTTTGAACAAGCGACAATTGCACTGCACGGAATCGTCAAGACAAAATGGCCTCTTCCGCTAAGACCAACACGATGCCGGAATCGGTCGTCTTCTCCTTGTACTACAATAAGGATATTGTGCAGCTGGACCCCCTAGTGGCGACGTTATCAGTGGCCAAGGACCTGAAATCCACGGCTCTGGCTCGCAAGCTCAAGCTGCTGGCTGGAATCCCCACGAAGACAAATGTCAATGTGTATCGATATTCCAGAAATGCCGATAGTTATGTCTTGTTGGAGTCCGACAAGGACTTCAGCGCCATGCTCCGGGCCCTCCAGGTTAAGCGCCATTTGACATTTTTGCTTCGAGACGCCGTGCCGAACCGTCCGACGTCGGTGCCTGTGTCGAAGTCCACGCCGAGTGTCAAGCATGCGACTTCTGACGTGAAGGCGGCGTCCCATAAGTCCCCCGACAGCAAGACTGATAAGACTTCCGATTGGGTCAAGGAAATGGAGAAGGCCATTAAACAGCTCAGCCTGAAGGGTGCGTCTTCTAACAACGAGAAATCGGTCCATGATTCAATTGCCCGCACTGAAGAGTCCATCAAGGCCGTCATTGAGCAAACCGTCAAGGATGCCGTGACCGAGATTACCCGTGACGTGACCAAGGTCATCAAGCAAGCTGTGAAAGATGGTATCAGTGAGGCTTTCCCTGAAGAGCAGGCCGGTGCTTCTACTGAGAGCAATGAAGCCGAGGCTGATGCAATGGTGGCTGGTACTGTGTCCCTGGTGCGCTCTGCAACAACCTTGGCTGCTCCCAGAGACGAGCCTCCTGTCTATGTCAAGGAGGAGCCTGTATGCTACCATTCGGCCACATGCGACTCTTGCCATTGCTGGATCTCCAAGCTCAGGTACAAGTGCCTGTGGTGCAGCGACTACGATCTGTGCATGGACTGCTTTGAGAAGAGACATGTTGACCATGTGGACATGCACCCATTTGTCAGAATCCGCAATCGAGATGACATCGTTCGTCCCGCTCTTGCTCAGACTGCTATTCACAAGAACATTATTTGTGATGGCCCCTGCTGCATAGGCTCTGAGGCACCTATCTGTGGAGATCGGTACACGTGCATGGTATGCGCAGACTTTGATCTCTGCGGCAAGTGTGTCAACAATGATGTCTGGCAACACGATCCTTCTCATCCTCTGACAGTCAAGAGTTCGGTATTTGCAAGCCCCAAGTTGGTTGCGGGCCGAACAGCGACTGAGGCGAAGGATCTTGCAGCTAACGAGCAAGAAGTACAGAAGGACTATTGTGCTCAGCTTTGCAACTTTCAGTATGACTACAACAAGGAAGAGGCTGTTATGACTATGATTCTGAAGAACGTTGGAACAAAGGCATGGCCCTCTGGCACGAGCTTGGTTCCTGATGTTGACGCAGCAATGGCTGAAGATACCGTTTCTGTGACACGACCATCCGTGGCGTGGGAAGTCAAGCCTGGCGAGTCGGCTCGATTTGAAGTTCTCATGAAGTTTGGACAGGAGGTTATCCAGTACCATAATGAGTTTGACTATGCTTCGTGGAAGTTGGAGGTTCCTGGCGGTGTAGGATTTGCTCACCACAAGTATTATCATGGCATGACGGTTGGAGGCCGAGACATTCTTCCTGGGGCCAATGATATTGGAACTGGTGCTGAGGAGTCTGAGCCTAAGGAAACTGAGGCTGTCAAGGAAGAGGCCGTCAAGGAAGAGACTGCCGAGGAAGAGTCTGCAGACGATGTCCATGTGGTTGAACGTGAAGAGCTTGTTGCAGAGAAGACTCCACTTTCAGAGTCATCTACGTCCGAAGCAACTACATCTGAAGCGGCTGACGAATATGCCTTCGACAGGGATACACTGCGAGGCAGCCACAGCACACTGCAAATGCCATCTGACGAGAGTCTTGCAAGCTCCGAGGTCCACCTGTTTGAGATTCCGCGAGAAAGCTCGCCAGAGTCCAACACTGAACACTTGGATGTGTCTGATGCCTACTTGTCTACGGACGAGGCAGGAACTGATATTGATGACTACGACGTGGTAAACGGGTCAGATTTGTCGGAAGAGGAAGCTACATATTGAAGAGAAATATTATATAAAGTCTTATAAGCTTGAATTGAAGCTGTAACAGTAATAAGAGAATAAAGGTGGGTTAAGTTTGAGGGTTTGTTAGAGTAAGTTATCGTATTTAGTGTTAGAGTATGTTATCTAGTGTGAGAGTATGTTAACTAGAGTATTACAATATCGTATCTAGTATTAGAGTATGTTATCTAGTGTATTACAGTATGTTATCTAGTATTAGATTATTATCTAGTATTAGAGTATTATCTAGTATTAGAGTATTATCTAGTATCAGAGTACTACCTCTAGTATTAGAGTATTACAGTATGTTAACTAGTGCATTACACCATCTTATCTAGTATCTATTAAACCCCTATTATCTACACCTTTACCCAATATCGTCATATCATTATTTTCGTAAACCTCACTTCCGGCTATATGGCCCAGACTGACCTGAGTACCGTTTTGAAGTGTATGCCTTCTTCTTGATGGGCTTGATCTCAGTCTGAGCCCGTTTCAACTGGCACGGATGATTCCCAATATATTTCCCATTCATGTCCTTATATGCTTTAAAATAGTCCTGAGAAGACTCAAATGCTATAAATCCATATCCTCTACATTTGTTGGTCTTTGGATCAAAAATTACTTTGACCTTGGAAAGCGTAGGGTACCTAGCAAAGGCGTCATAGAGCATATTATCGGTGACCTCAGCAGACAAGTTTCCTACAAAAAGTCGAAAATGTTTAGGATTCCATTCTAATAAGCTGGGATCTTGCCAAGTTTGGCCGTCGGCAGTTCGTTGTACGGTGAAGTTCTGGTCTTTCTTCTTCTTCTTCACAGGCTCAGGCTCTTTAACTTCTGGAGAAATGTTCTTAGATTTGCTCATATATGCCGTCTGCTGAACCCTCAGAGCCTTGCGAAACTCCTGGTCGCTGAGCTTAGATGTAGGAAGATCCATGGTGGTTATGCAGTGTTTATCTGGTGATTATGCTGTTGATCTGGTAATGCAATGGTTGAAATTCTTATGGGAGTTTGGAATTTCAAACTGAGCCTTTAGGAAGCTTTAGAATACAACATGGTACGTATGACAACGGAGGGGAAAAACAAACGGTTAAAATATGCTATATTAGAATCCTCTACTATTGATAGTCCCATACCAGAAACCTCTAACCCTAGCTCAAAATCTGGTCGTTGAAGCAGCAGCAGGAGGAGAACGAGCAGGATAACAAGAAGTCCGGTGAATCGGCTGCTACGCGCAAGAAGAAGGTCACGGCGGCCAACCTGAGAGTGCAGAAGGACCTGACCGAGCTGGATTTACCGCATACTATGGAGACGAGGTTTGCAGATCCCGACGATATCATGAACTTCGAGCTGGTGCTGACCCCCGACGAAGGCATGTATAAAGGCGGCGTATTTCACTTCAGTTTTGCCATTAACAATAATTTCCCGCATGAGCCTCCTAAGGTGAAGTGTCTCGATAAGGTAAGTGGTGCAGTGGTGCAGTTGTGTTGTTTAAGTCCCTACTGACTGTAGATATACCATCCTAATATCGATCTCCAAGGCAACGTTTGCCTGAATATTCTAAGAGAAGACTGGAAACCAGTTCTCAATCTTACCAGCATTGTCATTGGACTGCAATATTTGTTTCTGGAACCAAATGCATCTGACCCACTGAATAAGGAAGCAGCCAATGATCTCATTCGTAATAAAGATGTCTTCAAGAAGAGCGTAAAGGTATCCATGGCTGGAGGAACGGTGAATGGAGAACGATTCGATAGAGTTTTGCGATGAGTGTGTTTGGCTTTATAGGTAATTCATAGCTAATTCACTTGATTTATTCACTGATATTCAGATATTCAGATATTCACTGATATTACTGATATTCAGATATTACTGATATTCAGATATTCGCAGATATTACTGATATTCACTTTTCACTTTCACTTGAACCTTTTCTCACTTGATATTCTTAATCTTTATTCACTAGATAACCATCAAGACATGCCGTCAAATCATTAATTCACTTCAAATGGAACACTATACAAGATTTTTTTCCGAAATGCCCCGATAAATAGTCACAAACTTAGTTGTTTTCCGGTCGAAGTTTTCGCACTTCCTTACCGACTTGCCAGATCTCCAAGCTTCGAATCTCGTCAATCTCCTTCTCAAACTTGTCTCGGTAGTCTGCCTGAGAGTTGAAGTCCAGGGATCGCTTCGTCTCAGAGCCGTCCACAACAGAGTCGTACAACTCGTTGAAAACAGGCTTCAAGGCATCCTTGAACTTGGGAGACCAGTCAAGAGCTCCTCGTCGAGCAGTGGTGGAACATGCTTCATACATGTAGTCCATTCCGTTGGCTCCAATCAGAGGATAGAGAGACTGAGTGGCCTCTTCAACAGTCTCGTTGAAAGCCTCCGAAGGACTGTGGCCTCGTTCTCGCAAAACCTCGTACTGAGCAAGGAACATGCCGTGAATACCTCCCATGAGGCATCCTCGTTCACCGTAAAGATCAGATCGAACTTCCTTTTCAAAGGTGGTTTTGTAAACGTAACCAGAACCAATGGCCACAGCAAGAGCAAGAGCCTTTTCCTCAGCCTTTCCAGTGACGTCCTGCCACACAGCATAAGACGAGTTGATACCTCGGCCCTCCTTGAAGAGAGATCGGACAGTTCGGCCAGAGCCCTTGGGGGCCACCAAAATGACATCAATGTCCTTGGGAGGCTCGACATGGGTCAACTCCTTGAAGACAGGAGAGAAGCCGTGCGAGAAGTACAGGGTCTTGCCCTTGAGCTGGGGCTCAATGTCCTTCCAGGTCTCCGACTGAGCAGCATCAGACAACAGGTTCATGATGTAGGTTCCCCGCTCAATGGCCTCGGGAACATCAAACAGGTTCTGGCCGGGAATCCAGCCGTCTTCCAGGGCGTTTTTCCACGAGGCTCCGTCCTTTCGAACACCTACAATGACATTGATGCCGTTGTCCCGCATGTTGAGGGCCTGGCCGTAGCCCTGGGATCCATAACCAATGACGGCCATGGTATCGTTCTTGAAATAGTCAAGCAATTTTTCTCGAGGCCAGTCAGCCCGTTCGTGGACAATTTCCTGGGTGCCTCCAAAGTTGATGGTTTGAAGGCCTCGAGCATTGGCAATTCGAGGAGCTCCGCTGGCTCGGGCAGGCAGACGGCCAGCTATAGCCAAAGCAGAAAATGCTCTTTTTGAAGAAGTAGCACGAGAAACAGCTCGAGTGGCTGATCGCAAAATAGCTCGTGTAGACATGACGGTGGTTGTTTTGCAAGTATAGGAAGCGCAGATGAAGTGGATCAAAGTAAATGACCAAATATGGGGTTTATATAGATTTTTCACCTGGAGAGATTTTTTTGAGTCATTGCCGAAATCGGCGGGACTTCCGGGTAAACGTAATGTGGTGGTTGCTGTGGTTACACAAACCTCACAGTTGTAAACAAACAACATCTCCATATCTTTCTTCTTTCAGCACAACAACAATTCCACAGACATTGCAAGCATGTCGTCTTCAGTTCCAGGGTCTCCTAATGAGAAGACCAAGAGCGAAAATACACAGATGAATTTGGCCGAACCGGAGAAGTCCAGGTAAGTGTATAGTGATATACCGATTGATCAACCCCTAACATCAGTGTTTCGCTCAAAGTCGGCATGATAGGAGAAGCGCAGATCGGAAAAACCTCTCTCATGGTCAAGTACGTCGAGGGAACGTTCGACGAGGATTATATACAGACATTAGGCGTCAACTTCATGGAGAAGATGGTCACGCTCAGGAACACAGACATCACCTTCTCAGTATGGGATCTTGGAGGCCAGCGTGAGTTTGTTAACATGCTTCCTCTCGTAGCAAACGACGCCGTGGCCCTTCTGTTCATGTTTGATTTATCGCGAAAAGGCACTCTGAATTCCGTCAAGGAGTGGTATCGTCAGGCTCGAGGCTTCAACAAGACAGCCATACCGTTTCTCGTAGGAACGAAGTACGACGTCTTTGTAGACATGTCCACTGCAGACCAGGAGGAAATCACCAGGCAAGCCAAGCGGTTCGGCCATGCCATGAAGGCCAGTGTCATCTTCTGCTCCACCAGTCATAGTATCAATGTGCAGAAGATCTTCAAAATCGTGCTTGCCAAGGCCTTTGATCTGAAGCTCAATCTTCCTCAACTGACAGAGGTCGGCGAGCCTCTGCTGATCTATGAGTAGAGCACCGAGAGTTTCCGCTGATCTATGAGTAGAGCACCTAGCCTCTGCTGATCTGAGTAGATCACCGAGCCTCTGCTGACCTATGAGTAGATCACCTTATGAATAAATATTAGTCTGCATTGTTATAACATGCCATCGACCTCCTTGTCTTTGAGTAGCGCACTTCGCACATCTTCCTCAGGAATGTTTAAACGAACATTAGCACTTCGTTCTCCCTTCATAATCTGCTGAATGAGCACTCCTGCCTCTGTAAGCTCGTTGACGGTGTTTTGGAACCCTGCTATGCGTATTTTCTTGCCATATAGAATGCTCGTGAGTCGCTCAGAGTCTTTATCCATGCTGATCAACCGATTACATTCCTCCAAGATATCTCCTAGAGAATGCTCGACGACGCCTGAACGACGTGCTCTAGTGAGTAGCCCACAGAGAAACACCTTGCTGACAAACGGAAGGCTTCTTAGATATGAAATCAGCGGATTGTTGGTAGCCTGCTGAATGGCCTTTTGGATATGAGCAATAGATACATTTGCCTCGTCTTCCTCGGCAATTTCCAATGCTCTTCTGCAAATATCCAATGCTCTTCTGGCATCTCCACTGACTCCGGCTATTTTTCTCGATGCAAATTCTATAGAGTCTTTCTCCATTAGGTTGGTCAATGCATATTCTTGGAGACGTGTCTCGATGATCTCCACCAATTGCTGGTGTGTATAGCCAGGGAACTGGATTCTGGTAAGACCCAGACGAGAGCTGATCTTGTTGGAGAGCATTCTTTCAGGAAGATCCATGGTATTTGCAACTGCAATGACAATGAGCTTGGAATGAACAAACGTCGGCCAGTTGAAGAAGTTGTACATAACACCTTGATTCTTCGTTACAAGCTGATCTAGTTCATCCATGAGAACAACAGTAGGTATGCGTTTTTTGTTATTTGTCTTGAATTCCGTTTCCAATAGCTCCATGGAGTTACTAGCTGTAGCATGCTTTCCACCAGACACCTCCTTGTACAGAATCTCGTAGGCCGAGTGAGGATTTGTCAATTTCATGCCATTGATCTCTAGAAACGTAAAATCAGTGAGCTCATGTTCTTCAGCTCTCAATTGCAGCTGAGCAATGACTTCTCTGACAGTTGCAGTTTTTCCGGTTCCTGGAGTCCCTGAGACGTAAACACAACAGCCTGAAGAGCTGTTTATTGCCTGTTCCAACGTCAGAAAGATCTGAGAATATTCTTCACCACGACATGGAAGCGAATCAGGCACTGTAGCAACATGCATGGCCATCTGGGCCGTTTTATGAGGAGATGATTTGGGGGTTGATTCCGGCTCCAAGGGACTATCTTCTCGAGGCAGAGCATCTGTACGAGTCTTCTTACTTGAAACAGGTGTATTTCCACCAGATGCACGTTTAGATCGCGTCATGTTGGAGAAATAAAGCTATTCAAGCCAATGAAGGTATAAAGAGTTGAACAAGTCACCTGACCAGGGTGAAATTTACCAACTTGAACAGAAAATTCAATAAATTTCAAGTGAAAAATCAAATGGGACTTTTAAAGTAAACTTTTAAGCCCTGAAACAATGGCCAAGCAACAACGTCACGTTACCGAAGCTTTTGGCCGATAAAGTTATTCGCTTAACTAACTTGGACAGATGCATCATAGAAAAGCATAGCTGGTGAACGATAGAAGATCTCGACATTTATCTATTCAAAATGATAGATCGACCGTTACTTGATATCAAACAAACATCATATGGAGGAAGAGGATATTTTGCAAGAGAAGATATTCCTATAGGAACCACAGTATTGGAATGCCCACGGCCGTTTATTTATACAATATATAAAGCATTTAAAAAAGAAGTATGTGCATATTGTTTTAGCTATGATTCAGGAAAAACAAGGAAGTTTCGCTTGGAGAAATCAAAGCCTTCAAGTCCAGCCTATGCTGGGGTATACTTTTGTCAGCCTGAATGCAGCAAACTATGGGAAAAACACCACGATAAAGATGGGTTATTAAGTTTGACTTGGGAAGCTATTGATAGAGCAGTTATACAGGGATCAAAAGATAAACAGTCTGATGTGGAAAAAGCTGTGGAAAAGGCTGCTGCTGGCAGATCAAGTCCCGGTGAAAAATGGACCCAGTACGAGCATACTGTACCAAAGTACTCTGGTTCTATTAAATTAGACGATGTGGAGCATGATTATGCTCGGCTTGTTGCATTCTCGGCAGTGGAGAAATACCGGGGCTCAAACGGCCAGTTTGATGAACTGCAGAGCAATGAGATCCCGCAACTGGGCAGTTTCCCGGGCCTGCTAGAAGCACAAATGAAAATATATTTGTTTCTTTCTGGAGCTCTTCCGAAGCAGATTCTACCTGTTTTTGATAGCAAGTTACTGAGAGATACTTTTGGAAAAGAAGCTGGAAATGCCTTCGGTATATGGGAACAGCCAGACTGGGATTCAGAATGCTTCGGCACTGCTATATATCCTGAAGCGTCATTTTTCAATCATTATTGCGATCCAGAAGTAAGGAAGGAACGAGTGGGTGGAGGTATAAATTTCATTACGGCCAAGCCGGTGTCCAAGGGCCAGGAGCTGCATATAGGCTACGGGATGCTAGCAGATCTGGCATTTTTAGAACGCAAGAAAATCCTGGAAAAACAGTGGCATTTCACCTGTCAATGTCCAAAGTGCATGGAAGAAGAATAATCGGCCGAGGAAGGTAATTATGAAATCGACCTCGGAGACCCGCTATGATGCGGCGAACCTTGAATGACTGCAAAAGAACCCTACATTCATAACGGGCTTTAGAAGCTAAAATTAAATGCATGATTTTTTAGCTATAAAACCTACATTCTGCGTGCATTTGTCAACAAGAAGTTATGCAGTTGAACCCTTTGCTGAAACATAATCTATTGTATGTCTTACATGGTGCATAGACAATGCATAGAGATTGTGAGACGACTGAAACAGCTGAAACGCCAAAATTTGCTCCAAAGTTGAGTCGAAATCATGTTTACCTATTTGAAATATCTGCTGGCGCCAGAGCTCATCTATCAACTGATCGCGTCCTATTAGTTGCTCTATACGCCCGACTCTTTGTTGGTTTTTTCCGAATAGGGCTGAGGGCAAAACCCCTGAAATTTGAGCCCTGCCAGAGTCAAACAATCACCCCTTGCTAGCAATCAACACCCACGATATACGGCATCACCACGAATCTAGATACTCAATGAAGGAGACGCAGCGGTCGCATAAGACCACGTTTTTCCGCCGAATCTTCGGGCTGAGCCATAAGCCGTCTGTTTCGCGGGATTTGTCCAACTCTTCGCTGGCGACCAAGCCTGAGGTTGCTGAGCCTGCTAAGGAGCCATTGACGCCTACAACGAGCCCGCCAGTGGTACCTTATCCAGATGTTGGAAAGAGGAACTCGGAGCTGTTTTCTGCATACAAGGAAGGGCAAAAGGAGAGCGGTGCGACTGCCAAACAGGAGCCCGTGGAAGAGAAATCGGAGAATGGCACGGTCAATGGAACGGCAAATGAAATAAATGGAAAAGATAAGGAAACTACTGAGGAAACAAGCGTCGAGGAGACAAGCACTGCTGATAAATCTACTGCTGTCGAGGAAAAGGCTCCAGCCCCTAAGATCCCGTCGTTGGCTGAGCAGATCTATAAAGGTTCAGCGACGTTTATTCCTCACGACGAGTACGCTTCGTGGCTCGGTCTGCCTACCAATAGCGATGTTCTCGAGGAATACATGGCGCTGTTCGAGTTTGCAGGTCTCAATATCCTTGATTCTCTCAGACTGCTCTGCGACAAACTGTACATGCGAGCCGAGTCTCAGCAGCTTCATCGGATCATGGAAGCTTTTGGCCAGGCGTGGTGCAATAATAATGATAATAACGGCTTCGGCGACTCTGCGGCCGTATATACTATTGCATATTCCATGCTTCTGCTCAACACCGACTTGTATGCAGCTGATCACAGCACCAAGAAGAAGATCAGCAAGGCCAAGTTTGCGCATAACACACTACAAGCGCTTTTTTTCCAGCGCGAAATCCCCAAAAAGGGCGACAAGGAACCGCTGCCTATGCCTCCAGCAACTTCTAAAATCGGCATGTCTGGAGACAGCAGCAGCTCCAAGTCCAGTCTGGCTCTCAATTGCGATACGGCAGACTTGCTCGTCAGAAGTTCAAATCTTGCACCGTTCAGCAAGGAATGGGAGAAGGAGGTGGACGCGGTTTTACGGGCATTTTACAATTCCATTTCTCAGGAAGCTCTCAAGCTGTCAATAGTCGACTCCGACAATGCATCAACTTCGCCTACGCTGGCAGACAACTCATATGCCTCTTCTATAGCCAATTCACGAAGAGTGCCTACGATGAATGGAGGCCCGTCGGTTGTCGTTGATGTGAATCTTAATGCTCGACCGCAACCAGGCGGTGGATCCTTCTCGTTACTGAGTAAAATGAACCTGCTGCGCAGGAATGCCCACCACGAAAGCCGAATCGGCACCAGTACTCTCGATGGAGTAGGACAGATGCCAGGCACAATGACATCTAACTTTTCTATGAACACCGGAGGACTGTCGCTCTTTGGAGTTGATCGACAGGCTGTTGGATTCGCAGGACTGCTGTGGAACACAATGAAAGAACAAGAGACGATTCACGAGGAAGAGCAGCCATTTGACAACTTTGATCAGATCCAGCAGGAACTATTCAAGGAAGAGGAATTGGAGTTGCTTGGAGCTCCGTGGGCCAAGGAAGGTCTTGCACTATACAGACCGTACACAGATCCCAATACTGGCAAGAAGAACCGCAAAAAGACCTGGAAAGAGATGTTCATTGTGGTCCAGCGAGGGCAGCTAAAGATGTTCTCGTTCGATGGATCGTCCAGCAAAAACTCAGGCCCAATTGGAGCAGGCAATTGGATGGATAGAGCCGAGTTTGTGGACGGGTTCCATCTGTGTCACACCATGGCCCAGGAAGCACCCAGTGCTAAGAAAATGAATAGGTACAATTCCGTATGGTCGCTGACTCTGCCTCAGAGAGGACTCTTGGTGTTCCGTACAGGGACTCCGGAGGTGGTCCAGGAGTTTGTATATACGTGCAACTACTGGGCAGCCCGACTGTCTCGAGAGCCGTTTGAGGAGTCCATCAGTAGCATGGAATACGGATGGAGTATCCAGCCGGAGGAAATGGAGCCGGGAGTGGATAGCAAGAAGCCCGGGGACAAGCTGAATATCCAGCCATGGCAGCCTGCAGGCCAGTCGCTGCTGCCGTCAGAGCTCAGCGAGGAGATGCAGCTCAAGAATCTGCAGGACTACGTGACGAAGACGGAGAAGCAGCTGGCGGAGCACAATGCACTGAGGGGCCGGATTTTACAGTCGTTCAGCCCCAACTCGAGCAACATGATCCGCGCACAGGCCAACTGGGAACGCAAGAGCCAGTACTTGTTGCAGCAGGTGATTCGGTTCCAGGTGTATGCGGATGCGTTGAAGCAGGCTATAAACGACAAGAAGGAGAAGCAAAATAATAGTTGAAGGATGTAATAATATAATACGAAGTAAAGGTAAGGTGTAAAATGTAAAATATTTGGAAGAGTTTTTTTGGAATAGCGTAGTTGTGGTTGTAGTGATACTAATCCTAGGTGATATACTGATAATGCACTCCCAGAGAGCTCTCTACCCAGCTTCCCAAGCTAAATCAGCTTCCCAACCTTCTTGCCACTACTAACATCCACAATGTCAAACCCCCAGGAGATCAATGGTAGGTAGCATAGAAACAACTCAGCTATAACCTTTACTCTAACTATTTCCAGGCGGCTCGGCCGTGGCGATGGCTGGAAAAGACTGCGTAGCTATAGCCTGCGATTTACGTCTAGGCATGCAATCCATTGGCATATCGAATGATTTCGAGAAAATCTTCTCCTACGGCCATGTGTTCCTTGGGCTCACGGGACTGGCCACCGATGTCATCACGCTGCGCGATACATTTAGAGAAAAGACCAATCTATACCAACTGAGAGAGGAACGAAGCATTGAGCCCGAGGCTTTTGCCAACCTTGTATCATCAACACTATATGAGAAGCGATTCGGGCCCTATTTCGTGGGCCCAATTGTCGCTGGACTCAACTCTAAAACTGGAAAGCCGTTTATTTGCGGTACGGATCTGATTGGATGCATAGATTTCGCAAAGGACTTCATAGTATCAGGCACAGCAGCCGACCAGCTGTATGGTATGTGTGAGAGTCTGTGGGAGCCTGATCTGGAGCCTGAGGAGCTGTTTGAGACCATCAGTCAGTCGCTGCTGAATGCGTTGGATCGAGATTCCATGTCTGGATGGGGTGCAGTGGTATATGTGATTACAAAGGATAAGGTGGTCAAACGGCTGCTGAAGACTCGCCAGGATTAAACAGTGAAGATGCTAATATATACATAAAGTCGTAAGGCTCGCTTATTGCTAGTTGCACACTTGCTGCTCACTTGTTGCTACTTGCTCGCTTGCTCACTTTGTACCACCTGCTTCAGGTATCCTCCAGGCCCGTACTCCTCCTCCTCTAGCTGTTTCCATTTCCTTTCCAACTCTTTACGTTTCTGCCGACTTTGCTCGAGATTGCCATTTGCTCGTTCTTTTCTCTCCTGTCGTAGACATCTATTCAAAGCTTCTGCTGCTTCGTTGCATTGGCCCATGACACTATTCATAAACCCCTGAGCATGGCATTGTTCCAAAGCTGCTATTAATTCCCCACAGCCTATTGTCAATATAGTATTTACTCTACAGTTAAACTCTACCTACGTTCGATTCTTCGCTGCGTCAGTTGTGGATGCATGTTTAATCAGTTGATTCTACGTTGGATCAAAACGACTGATAAAACCACTTGAAATTTTCATCTTTATACCTACCGAGATGACGGAAAGTCCACAAAAACAATGGAAACAAATGCTTGTTTTTTACAGCAGCGGGCTTATATGTGTAGGAGCAGCTCTATGGACTAAGAAAAGCACTTTGGCTAGAATATGTAGGTTTTTCAGTGAAATTCGTAGTGTAATTCGTAGTGTATATAGCTCTAACTTCTAGACGTACCAAACATGTTCCAGGCCAACCACCAACCTCCCCCTTTTAATATGGCTAAAGATGCACTTTATGCCGTTGGACAAGCGTCTTTGTTATCTGTATCGACATTTACTTTCTTAGCTTCTGGAGTTATTTGGACTTTCGACATACAATCAGCTAAGGATTTCTCCAACAGAATGAAGGGTCTGCTTGGGGGAAAAGAAAGACAGCAGAAATTGGAGAATATGAAAGTATCGCCGGAAGTAAAAGAAATTGAGCAGACGTTAGATAGTTTGTTTACGAAGTAGTTCAGCTTAGTCTAGAGGCTAGTCTACACCTTAGCCTAGGCCCAGGACTCCTCTGTACTATTACAGCCTAAGGCACTGTACATTATGTAAATACGTATTTATTTATTCACTTTATCACTTCATTGACTTCTATGCAGCTCTTCCAATGTAACCTACCTAATAGTTACCTACCTCTTCTTCAGTGCTGCCACTCGTGCCTTTTCTCTACTCTCATCCTCCCTCTTCAGCTTAAGCACGTCTAATATTTTAAACAACTCGTCCAGTACAATCACCGGTGCACTGATAGCCACGACTGCGACCCATTCCTTCGTATTTAAAGCAACCGTTCCGAATAACGTCTGTAGAAACGGAGTATACAATATCAGTGCATGCAGAAACAACGACAATGCCACTGCTGCAACCAGATATAAATTCTTCCAGGGTGGAAATACCAACAAACTGTCAGATTCACTCAGACTGTTGAGCGCATTGAGCATCTCAATAACCACCAGTATAGACAGCGACATGGTCGAAGCATGATCTGCCTCAGGGCCCGAAAACACACTGCAATTCAGGGCACTAGGATCACACTGATGGAAATGAGACAACGCATTCCACGATATCTGGGGACCTTCGTCGTACCATACAAACCACCACGCATATCCAAACACTGTCGCAGCTCCAACATATGCTCCTACAACAACGTATCTCAGTAACAGCCATTTTCCAACTAAAGGCTCATCTCGTGACCGAGGCGGACGAACCATGATCTCATTGTCAGCTGGATTGAATCCCAATGCTGTCGCTGGCAAGCCATCAGTCACAAGATTGACCCACAGTAGCTGCACTGGTGCAAGAGCCTCTGGCAAACCAAGAAGTACAGTCAAGAATATCGACACCACTTCTCCAATATTCGAAGATATCAAGTACCGAATAAACTGCTTGGTATTGTAGTAAATTGCCCGTCCTTCTTCAACGGCTGCCTCAATAGTACTGAAGTTGTCGTCAGCAAGCACCATATCTGCAGCAGCTTTGGCAACGTCAGTTCCTGATCCCATTGCAATACCAATGTCGGCCCTTTTCAACGCCGGAGCATCATTAACACCATCTCCTGTTACAGCAACCACATTACCGAGATCCTGAAGAGTCTCCACAAGCAACTGCTTATGAGAAGGCTCTACTCGGGCAAACACCTTAGCAGTCGTACAAGCACTGAGTCGTTCTTCAGTAGAAAAACCCTCCAGCTGTCTTCCAGTAAATATACTTCCTTCCTGATCATCGTTCTCGTCTATAAGCCCAATGCTTCGACCAATACTAGCAGCAGTGTCCGGGCTGTCACCGGTGACCATGATGATTCTCAAACCAGCAGCCTTCAATGTACGAATACTCTGCTTGATTTCAACCCTGGGAGGATCCTGCATAGCCACAAAACCCAGAAAAGTTAAATTCGACTCTATTTTGAGTGATTTTGCACCGGGAAGTAGATCCTCAGCGTACTCTTTCTCGCTGGATAGTTTTTTAGTAGCAAGTCCCATAACTCGAAGGCCTTGTCTAGCATACTCTAAAGATTTGACGAATATGTCATTCTTCAGGTTTTTACTAAGAGCCTTGCCTCCAAGAACATGAGTTGACTGCTCAATGATAGTCTCTACAGCGCCCTTGACAAGAAGCAGCTTTTCACCAGAATGCGATTCAACAGCAACACTCATGCATTTTCGATCCCTTGTGAATTCAAACGTCGCCAAGTTGGAGTATTCTGATAAATAGTAGTCATCTGCTGAAGAAAACGTTGTTCTCTGCAAAGGAGTGCCTAGTTTCTCGACCAGAACCTTGAAAGCAGCCTCAGTAGGCTCACCAATATAACGCATGATACCATTCTCCTCTACAAGCTTGGATCCATTACAAAGACTTGAAACCATTGCAATGTACTCCATTTGCTTCGACGACAAGGCAGGTTTGTCTAGTGATTTGCCGTCGAGATGAATCCTTCCCTTGGGGGTGAAATCAGATCCTTCAACGGTATACGACGTAAGCTCTCCCTCGTTCAACAACACCATGTGATTGATACACATCTGGTTAGTGGTAATAGTACCGGTTTTATCAGAACATATGATATTTGTAGACCCCAACGTTTCTACGCTCGGCAGATTTCGAACAATAGCATTCTTCTTGGCCATACGCTTGGTGCCTAGAGCCAGACAGGTAGTGATTACTACGGCCAAACCCTCGGGGATTGCAGCCACAGCCAAAGCAATGGCTATTTTGAAGTAGTAAATAGCACCTCTGAATACACCATTGTGGGCAGGGTCACTGAAGTTGTTGATGTTGATGATCCATACTAGGATGCATATGACAGTAATAACCTTGGCCAACATGTCACCAAACTCGTCTAGTTTCTGCTTCAAAGGCGTAGGCTCCGAGATCTGGCTCACAATGCTCTTGTGAATACCTCCAATGGCAGTTTTCGGCCCGGTAAGAACCACCACGGCTCTAGCATGGCCCATGGTGACATTTGTCCCTGAGAATACCATATTGGTCTGATCCTGCACGACAGCCTTGTCGTCGCTGACAGCCTCGACCGTCTTAGACACCGACTCGCTTTCTCCCGTCAGAATCGACTGATCAACCAGAAAAGAGTGCGTGGAAATGCTCGCAAGGCGGCAATCAGCAGGAACAGAGTCTCCAATGGACAGATCCACGACATCTCCAGGCACCAGCTCGGCCTGCTTGACCTTGACGAGCTGGCCATTTCTCAGGACCTTCGCGTCCATCGCCTGGTACTGGCTCAGAGCAGCAATTGAGTCCTCGGCGCTTCGTTCTTGCTGAACGCCCACTATGGCATTGAGGATCAGGATACTGAGAATGACAGCAGGGTCAACGAAAGACGACCACGCGACCTCAGAATTGTCGAAAAACGCAAGCACAAACGATACAAACGCCGACGCAAGCAGAATAAGCGACAGCTGGTCTTTGAACTGGTCTAAAACCATGCTCCACAGAGGAACTGGAGGATCTTCAAGCAGCTCATTGGGGCCGTATTTCTGTGCAGCCAGCCTGGCCTGACTAGCCGTTAACCCCAAAGAAATATCGACCTTGAGGTTCAAAGCGACCTGAGAAGCCTCGTAAATGTACGCTTTTTCCATAGGTTGAGACAAGTTAGAGTCAATCTGTTGGCATGAAGATAGGTTTTGTGGGCAGGGATATGGGTTTCAGCCGTGCGATATACGATAAATGCAAGTATATATTAGATATTTACACGATGCAATGTAGTTCGGAGTATACAGTTATAAAGACTCGGAGTACAGTTATAACGGCTCGGAGTATACAGTATCAATGACGACATTCCAGGCAACCTTGTCGGAATCAGACAAATTGGCTCTATCAACCGTTCGTTTCAATTGTCCGCTGGATATACCGATTTCCCGATACTGCTGACATAACCAGGGGAATATCGCGACTGAATTCCTCGACAGAATGGCCTCCGTCATGGAATTCAGAATCACTGCCGAGCCCCGGTTGTAAATGTCTTCTTTCAGAGACCATTGTTGCCAGAAGTGACGAGCCAGCTCAGGCTTCCCTGAATAGCACAGCTTCTGCACCACAATAGAACAGGCCATTCTTCGCACATCAGATGAAGGACTTTCCAAAAGTTCCTTTATATGCTGATCAAAGTACTGTGGCTGGCTGCGGATATTTCGCTGAACAATGGCACCTAGGCTTTTATGCAAAGACGCTTTACGGTACCCAGCAGGATTGCTCAGAATATACTCCATGCCTTTATTTTCACCCAGAGTCTCCAAATATCCAGATATGTACAAAATATCTTCGGGCGAAAGAGCGTCTTGTTGAATGATCTGCTGGATGATCCTCTCTCCTCCTTGAATATCACCCACAGACAGATGAAGCTTCAAAAAGGCAGTCAACAATCCTCGACGAAAAGGACCTGTTAATCCTGTATATATTTTCTGAGCCAGGTTGACGTTCTGGTCACGTGAACAATAAATAAGTAGGGCTTCTGTCAAACCCTCAACGTTGTAGTACTCGGACGGCACTGCTTCTGCCAGTGTCCGTGCCAAGCGTAAGAATCTCTTAACTTTGGAAAGTTTCAGAATCAGAGAAGTAACCACAGGAATATCGACTGCAATAATGTTCTGCTCCTCGTAATAGTACCGCATATATTGCCAAACAATAGAAGCCTGTTCTATGAGCTCTTCTGATAAATGCACGGCAATAAGGTTATAACAAGAAGCCATAGGAACAGGGGTTTCTTCCGCAAGAGTCGACATGTGACGAAATGTTTCAAATGCAATGTTAGGAGAAGAAGACTGCGATACCTTGATGCCCAGGTCGATGATCCTTCTTTTCATGCTTGGCATCAAAAGTGTATGAACATCACCTGAACTTATGCGTGGAAGAAG
Source organism: Casaregolazyma suthepensis (assembly GCA_030568895.1). NCBI lineage: Eukaryota > Fungi > Ascomycota > Dipodascomycetes > Dipodascales > Trichomonascaceae > Casaregolazyma > Casaregolazyma suthepensis. Next base: position 315,057 of record JAJMJB010000001.1, read on the forward strand.
CTGAAATATTGCCTTTAATTGCAGTGGATTAGTCGAGGGATTATCGACAGTCAGAGACGTGAGGAGTTCATGCAACCTATCAAAGGCAATATAGAGCTTGTTTTTCATAAGTCTGAGGCAAATTGAGGCTCCAAGAAGAGGCGAGCCAATATTAAGAGCCAGGGTTATTAGTACGTTTCCAATAGTGTTTTGGTCCTCAGAGAACGACTGAAGAAGACGACATGCCATATCCCTTTGACTTTCCCCTTCACCAGGCGATTCAGCACCCATGACGGGTAATATTGATTTTAATTCGCTTTCAGTAAGCCCTTCACGAATTAAATGCTCCAAGTATGCAACAGCCTGAGATCTGTCAATAATCAACAGCTTCGACAGACATGCCAAAGTAATGAACTTGGCTCCTTTCATGCGAGACCAATAAAAAATATAAATAGTAAAGATTAAAAGAGCATCCAAAGCTCTATTTTCCGAATGCAGATATCCAACGAGATCAAACTCGCCGTCATGGTAATGAGACTGGAGTATGAGATCCCATATGGTATTTAGAGGATTCGCAGAACTCCTTCTAACAAACGCATTGGCATGATCATGTATTATCGGCACAGAATGCTCGGTATAGTTTTTTGCAAGAAAAGTCTTGAGAGAATCCGGCGAATCAGGTACCATTTTGAGCTCTCTAGTCAGCGATATTAACGGCAGATTGGCGCTTTCATGGACATTTCTCCGTATGCAGAACGAGCCAGAAGATATTATACGCCCATTGAAGCAGCATTTTCGACCGAACTGCCTTATTGTCCGGCTTATGCTGTTAGGGCTATAGATTCTATGCATGGGTTAATAGATGTCGGGAAGAGTAGCGGCATAGATAAGGTACAAAAAATAATATATATATATCGAGCTCAAGTAAGTGCAAAGTTTTGTAATATGTGCGGATCTCCTGTGTTGGTGAGATCGGAGGTTTGTGTGTTTATTGATCGGGTTGAAAATTTATGTTGAAGGGAACATGAAGTTGCCCGATCGTGAGAGACGTTTGTGTAGTAACATACAAAGTTGGGGTTTGTGGGTTTAGTTTGGAGATTTTTGACATTAAAGTTGGGATATTATCTTTAGAGATTTAAAGTCAAAGTGTTGGAAAAGTGTTTGGATATAGTGTACTCTTAAGTTGATACACTTAGGTTCTACGGTGCTGCTTATCGCCTCAGAGTACCAAGCACAAAATAAATCAAGCCACAACCACGGCCATTTTAGAATATAGAATATATAGTTTTCTCGGGGTCTAATACGAGATTGCTCGTATGTTTTTGTTTTCTTCTGAATGTCCTCCATTGGCTGAATTCCACCGTTGACTGAGTAGCATCTATGGCACAGCCATGACAGTCTCCACAGTATCAATTCAAAGCTAGTAGTATGTTTTCACGGTCTTTGGTAACGTCCAAATTCAAAGCGTCACTGAACGCCAGAATCAGACTTTCGTCGCCTGCCTTGTCCTGTGAAGGCTCCCACCACATGCCGCCTCCAAGACCCCGCTGCTTGACATACTTCGCCTTCAATCTAGACACTTCCGGAGTATCGTACGTGACAAGCACTTGCTGCTCATTATCATAACAATATGCACCTGCAACCTCCGAGTCGACAATCTCCTGGGTACCAGGCAATGGCAGCTGGTTATAGGGAATTGTACCCTCGGGATATTTAGTATCAGCAGAGCGGAAATGAGAAGATTCCAAGCCTGTAGTGTTTTCAAAGACTCGACCGTACAATGGCATTCCAAGCATGATTTTCTCGGGTCTGACACCGTTGGACAGGTAATATGCCACTGAATCATCCACAGAAAGACTGTCATAGTACAAACTACTATGATACAGAGCTTCCTTAGTCCAAGGACCCGACAGATCATAGCCCATGAGATTCCACATGGACACGTATGGTACCATTGCCGGGACATTGAGCAGCACTCGATGATACCTGCCAGCAGGAGCAGCAAACGTCAAGTCGTAACTCGAGGTAGGAATACCAGATTTATGCGCTATGGAGTCCAGTTCCTGACGAAGCTCCTTGAGCAGCAAAATGAGGTTGCGAGAGTCCGACTCGCTCTCGGCGTATTCCCAGTCGACATCAATGCCGTCCATAGCGTTCGTTTTCATGAACGTAGTAGCGCTTTTGACAAAACTGGCTCTTTTAGCATCGTCATTGATCACCTCTCTTAGAGACTGAGAGTAAGTCCAGCCTCCGACGGACAGAATGACCTTGAGATGACGATTCTGCTGCTTGATGCGAGTCAGTTCGCCAATAATGCCTATTTCACGGTCCTTGGCGCCTCTATTAGCAGCAGCAGTAAAGGCACCATGAACGTCGTCCAGAAAGATATCGCCAGATTTGGTGTCTAGGTTGGCAAATGCAAAGAAAACATGCGTCAGGTCCTGGACAGGCAGATCATGCGGAAAGTAGTCCGAGTAGATGGACCAGGAGCAGTAGTAAGCGACGTTTTTATAAGCAAAGGGAGCCCTTGTTGAAGACTGCTCTATCGACGAGAAGTTGCCGGGCACGGTACTGTTGGACGGATCGCTCGTCCTCTTTACGAGATTTCGCAGCCTGAACCTGGACATTGGCTCAGCCCAGTACGAGTCAACAAGTAAAGATGCCAGCAGCAGCGGCAGGAAAACAGCCTTCATGATGGGGCCACGGGATGGCGCAGAGACATGGGAATCAATTAACTATATAGGTGGAGTACATGGTAATCTAATAAATTGGCAATTGCAGCCGGTATGCTGATTTGTCTGGGTTGACCAAATTGACCCCAGGAAATCTCGCTTGTGACAAAATAGGAAACAGAGGAGCTCGATAAACATGAGCTGGCAGAGAAGTTATAGGGGGATGGTTGGAAAGGGAAGGAGAGTAGGGGGGTATGGAGGAGGGCAGAGAAGGACAGAGATAATTGTTCAGAGTGCTCAGAGGAGTATTGCTCAGACAACTGCTAGCCGATGCTACAGCACCATCCCGAATGATCAGAACCTTAATGGATTCCTCAAAGTCAAAGGACCGGCCATGACCAAATATTTCCAGTCGGCTCTAGGAACCACTCCAGAACACATTGAGAACGCCGTCAGTCTCAAATCATCTAAAACTACTGTCCTGGGCCGATCTGGTGTACGCAAAATAGACATCCGAGATCATACTATCCTGGCCGATTCTCCCCCAGCTTGGTGTGGGTACAATTTGGGCCCTGCGGCTCCAGAAATCGCATTGGGAGCTTTGGGAGCCTGTTTGGCTCACATGTATCTTGTTTTGGCAGGAATGCAGAATATCGACATGGAATCGTTGGAGATTGAGACTCAAGGGCTGTTGGACCTGAGAAAGGGCAGTCAAGGGTTTGAAAACGAGACTCCAGGTTTGGATGATATTAATTATACGGTGTATATAAGTAGTGATGCGTCCTTGGAGGTGCTGGAGAAACTGCATGCTGATGTAGAGAAGGTATGTCCGTTGTTCAACATGATCAAGTATGGGAATCAGATCACGTCACGGTTGGTGGTGAGTACGGGGGAGGTTTAGATATTAGATATTGTTATTAGGAGATATATTCTTATTAAGAAATATTGTTATTAGGAGATATATATTCTTATTTGGAAATATATATATTCTTATTAGTTATATATTCTTATTAAGAAATATACTAGCTGTTGTATTGTATATTCTAGTGATATTCCAGTGATATGTAAATACCTTACTGTATTCCGATCACCGTATGCAAACCCTAACTTCGTATTGCAATTACAATGCTCAATGAATACCTTATCGGTGAAGACCTCGCTAGGAAATGAACAACTTTAAACCGTAGCTTACCACGTTTAACAATACAATAACATCCTATTGAAACCATCCTAATTTAGATCGGAATTTAATTGACTTTGAGCTATTAACCATCGCAACCAAGACACAGCAAGACAGCCATAGCCATATGCCTCAACTACAACCTAACCATTAAAACAAAGTAAACGAACACAAACCACCATTATACACCATTATACACCATAAACCCCCAAACCTCCTATATCCCCCGTACTCTCATTCCCCCCTCTAGTAGAGCCGTACAATTCATTTTAGCCTTGCTTGTTGCTTATTTCCCAATCGGGTATAAACAAGACAGCTGTGATTGAACGTGATGGACAATCTATCCGTTCAACAGACGGATATAGCCGAAATTACTCCATATAATTAATATTTTAAACTGGAAATAAACCAAATGCTATCAATTGACACACTACAACCTGCAAACTCCCCACCCACTCCCACCGTTGATGCTGTCTACCAACTAATCTTATGTTTAGCAATCAAGGTTTGGATTGCTGTCAAAAGGTCGCCAAACCAGCCACTTTTGGCTTTTTTAACACCACCGGAAAACCCCACCACTTGACTTACTTTTGACTTGTAACCCGGGATTCTTGTCTTTAGATATATTTCTTGGGCTTTCGACCGAATCGTTCTGTTTGGAAGCGCTTGTTTGCAAAAATATATCCTACCGCTCTTTAGATTTCTTTTTGGTTGCTATTAACTTCCGATAAACCCTTGTGTTTTTTTTGACCTCCGACATTTATCCACGCTTTGACTTGATATTCGGTTGGATATTTGCAACAAATGTCCTGGTTCAAGGTAAGTGCTAGTATTTGCGAAATTAATTGCTAAACTGCTCCTTTGTCAAAGCTTATAATTGAGTTGTATTGGCACGGGGGGTTAAATAGACGCTTCGGCATTTATCACCTGACGCTGGCTTTTTGGCCAAAAAATGTCGCATCGGTTCTTTTAGAGTTTTCACCTCTATTAGAGCTTGTAATAACCGGCCTTTGTCATGGTGCTTTGTGTCGTCTCGTTTGGCCCTCTCTAGTCATGTGGTTGTGGTGCAACCGTTTTCTAACCTTCCAGACAAACAGAAACTCTACTGAAGAGGCAACACCAACAATGGCCAGTGAAGCCAAGTCGTCGTCGTCTGCCGCCGCCAAGCCCAGGGCCGCTAGCTACACTCCGCCGGCTGCCACGGTCAAGGTCGCCGGTTCCGATAAGCCCTTGTCTCCTGCTGCCGCTGCTGCCTACTACCAACGGCTCGTTCGAAGCGGCGGTTCCGCCAACGTTTCTGTTTCCGACGTCGGCGTCACCAAGGATGCCTCTGACACGGCTGCCACCCTGGCTGCCAGCTCGGACCTCGGCCCCAAGCTCTGGTATCGAGAACGCTCTTCCGAAACGGCCGGCGAGGCTGCGTTGTTGGCCAACAAGTCCAACATTTCGCCGGAAATCTGGAAACCGGATCCCAGTCAGAGTGCTGCCACTGCTGCTCTTCAGGCCGAGGAACACACTGCTCCCGTGAAGAGCCTGGTTGACTACGACGAGGCCTTGGTCTATAGACAGGGTCTGACTGCTGCAACCAAGACTGCCACCATTTCTGGCCGTGATCACGCTGCCAAGGCGCTTCCTGAGGTCTACGCTTGGCGAGATAACGAGAGAAATCACACCTTGGCCGGCACTGACCGTCGATCTACGTCTTCTTTGAGCGTGTTGAACAGTAAGCTCAATGAACAGCAACAGCGCAGGGCCGACACTCTTTCTGAAGCCGGTTCTAAACAGCCCAGTCCGGAATTCCTTGTTGCTCTTGAAACAAAGGCTCGAGAGAATGCCATGAGACGTTTGTCCCACTTGTACGTTGGCGGACCTCATTTAACTAGAGAGGCCTCTGCCAAGAACCCGGCCGGCTTCCATTCTGGCGACTTCACTCTGGAAGGAGGCACCAACTCTTCTCAGTTCTTGGAAGATAGTCAAAAGGAAAGCCTGGTTGCTCTGGCTCGATTGAAGGCTGCCAATGGAATCAAGGCCATTGATGATAACATTCAGAACACCAACTTCACTCGACATGGTGGTTATGCAGATGCTCTCAAGCTTGCTGAAGAGAAGTCCAAGAAGCGTTTGGTGAACCATGGCAAGATTGACATTGGTGGTGGTTTGTTCATGACACAATCTGAAGTGGAAGCCATTGCTGAGCGTAATGTCCGACCAGTTATCGACGAGATCTCGCAGCAGGCTCAGAAGCAACGTAAGGAGGACGAAGAGAAGCGTGCAGCTGAGGAGGCAGAACGTCAGAGAAAGGCCGAGGAGAAGCAGGCTGCCGATGATAAGAAGGCCGAAGACAAGCGTATCCTTGCCGAGCAAAGGGCCGAGGAGAAGCGTGTCAAGCAGGAAGAGAAGGCCGCTCAGAAGGTGGAGAAGGACAAGGTCAAGGCTGCACAAAAGGCTGAGAAAGACAAGGCAAAGGCTGCTCAAAAGGAAACGAAGGACAAGCAACGTGCTGAGAGACTGAAAGAGAAGCAGAACACCAAGCACGAGAAATTGCTGGCTGCTGAACAGAGTAAGCAGGAGAAGATTCGACTTCAGAAGGCTTTGGATGAGGCTAAGCATGCCGAAGCTCTTGCTGCCGCTGAGTCTGCTCGTCTTCTTGCTATCAAGACGCAGCGTGAACACGACCTTGAGGCTGCCAGAATTGCTCAGGAGCAGGCTGAAAGTGAAGCTCAGAAGGAGTTGGCTCAGAAGGAGATTGAAGAGAAGGAAGCAGCTCTTGCCTCAGCCCAGAAGGACTACGAGGGTGCTACTACCAAGGAGACTGCCCAACATGAAGTAGTGACTTCTGCAGCTGAATCTGTTCTTGATGCTGAGCACGCTGAAACTGAGGCAGTTTCTGAGGCTAAAAAGGCAGAGGATGACGAAGAAGCTGAAGAGGCTGCTGAGGCCGCTGAGAAGAAGTCTATTGAGTCAGATACTACTGCTAAGGGTGTCAAGGCACCTGAGCCTGTTGGTGAGTCAAGTGTTGCTGAGCCGTCTTGGGAAATAGTCAACAAGGACGATGCTCCTAAAGAGGATGTTGAGGATGCAGAGAAAGAGGTGTCTCCATCGACCATTGCAGCAGCAGCGCCTGTAACTGAAACGGCAGAGGAGGAACCTGTCAAGGAAACTGACGAGGAGCCCGAAACAGTCACTGCGGATGAGCCTACTACCCCAACTGCCGAAACGACTGCTACTGAGGCTGATGCTAGCCCAGTGTCGAATGGAAGTAGCGGTGGCTCATGGTTGAAGAGACAGGTTAACAAGGTGACTAGCCAGCGTTCTAAGGTTCTTGCTAGCCAGAAGCCTGATAAGGGTAAGGCTAAGGTTGGATCTGAGTTGACTGCAGAGCCTGAGGAGATTTCAAAGTCTGAGGGAGTCGCAGAGCCTGAGGAGATTTCAAAGCCTGAGGGAGTTGCAGAGCCTGAGGAGATTGCCAAGCCGGAGGAAGTTGCAGAGCCTGAGGAAATTGCCAAACCTGAAGGAGTTGCCGAGCCTGAAGAAGAGCCCGCTGTTGAAGCACCTAGTGCAGAAAAAGATATTGATGAACCCGAGCCAGTGGCCGAACATGAGACCAATGGCATTACTAGTAATGGAGAATTGCCAGAAATCGAGACTGGCGGAGATTTGGAGATTCCTGAGGTTCCCGAGTTGTCTGAGGCCGAGGATAAGGTGGAAGGAGAGGGCGTGAAGCACGGATCGATATTCACTGAATCCGTCGCTTAGTATAATATGTGATTCTATATTTTTATGCTTGGAATTTTTTTGAGTAATTGTCTTCTTCGGTTTTAGCTTGTTTTTTCTAACTAAATATATTAATAATAGTCTTTCAACCATATAATATCATAAAATAAATGATTGTATATTAAAATAAATGGAGGAGCTCTTCAAGTCACTATTGAGACAATTCGGGAGAGTAGCTCTAAGGACATGCGGCTTAGAGATGCTCGCCAGCTAGAAACGCACTTTCTAAGGACAATCTCGCCAGCTTAGAAATGGGCTCTTTCTCTAAGAACATGCTCGCCGATCTGCGATGTTTCGTATGCTTCGTTTTCGTTCATTGGAGGCTCTGAGGCCGGAGGAGACGACACCTTAGGCTCAGTGAGCTCTGCGCTATCTCTCCAACCATTTGACTGATTGTTGAAAAGCGCACCCTTCTTGGTCTTTCCAGCAGGATACAAATCGTAAGCAAAGAAACATAAATAAAAACCATAAATGAACGACAGAGTCCATTCCATGATAGCAGCAGCATTGGGCTTTTCGTATGATCCGAGAACCGCAAATGCAACCGCTAGAGCCAACTCGACGCAGAACCATACGGCTTTGAAGGAATACGAGATCTTGAGACGAGTGATACCTTTGTAGTTTCTATCGAGAAGAAAAAACTCCCCAATGGTGAACAAAACAGAGAGCCCGACAAAGATGATAAACACACACAGCATAGCTACATGGACTCGAGGAAACACCTCGGTATTGAAAATAGACACAAAGAGAATACCGAGCTGTCCAATGATACCGGTTCCAATTGAAAACCCCGCTAAAATCTTCTCGGTTCGGCCCCAATTAGGTAGCAATCGACCAGCATGTCTCAGGTACCTTTCAGCAACCAAGGATAAGACATAACATAGACCCTGAGCACCAGAACAGGCTATAAATATAGGCTGCAGGTTGGTCGCAGCAATGTCACTAATATACAGAATATGCTGGTTTTTATCCTTATCTTCATATACAAATCTGTACACGGGATGGCCTTGGACTGCCCAGCAGGTCATCAAAGCGATGAGCATACCCCACCAAAAGATTGCACACATTAGAGGAAGCCACCAGTGGTGGATGATCCACAACATGCTGATGTAATATTGGATATCAAGTTTCTAGAGACTGCAGTCAAAGGCAATGGTAGATTGGTTGTGTCAAAAGTAGAAATAAAATTAACTTTTTGGAAAATTTGCTAGCAACAATAAAAACAATGGAGCAATCAACGGGATATAGGGCGATAAAGGATGCTCGAGACGATTAGAGGATTCCTCGGGGGATTTTTAAAAAATTTAAGAGCATTACGATATATCGGATCAAATGTATTATTCCCATTATAAATATTACCTATAAACCCGGCCATTTAATCAAGTACTGCGTCCAATCTCCAAGCCCATCGGCTCAAATTACAGCCAAGAAATCCCAGCAAAAAGGCAAAAATATCTAATCAAACAGGTACAAAAAATGACTAGAAATCATGTCCAAACATATACCAATGCCCACCTTTGCATGCCCAGCAAAAACAGCCATATTTTTCCATGTCAGTTTATCTTGCCCCTTTTACCCTGCCCCCCAATTTCCAGTTTCATGCTATTCCCTAATATTATTGCCTTATCGAGTAGATTTAACCTTTCGATACTGCCATCTGGATTTGGGCTCACGTGAGAAACCATACCCCACAGAATTTTTTTTCCCTTCGCATTTTGCTTATAAAAAATCCAAACAACCTTTTAATTGACGACAAGTTTGGGAATTAATTCTACTCAATCTTGCTTGTTTATGAACGGCCAAGAACAATGGATTATTCCGAATCCTCGTTATTTGTTCCAAGGCCCGATAGGTCCATAGACGATGTCAGTCCGAAGAATAACTCGGAGCCCTGGCCTCCAGATCACCTGTACGGCGACGGCTCCCTGAGGATGGACAAGACGAGAAAACGGCCCTCTGCTGCGTACCCGCGGCTCTCGGTCGACGATGCCCGCTCGGATTCCGTCACTCCAGTGCCTTCTGTGGCGGCGCCGTTCCCCGAATCCGGCATTGGCGAGGAATACATTCCTTCCAGCCACCCGCCGGACTCTACGAATGATCCTCTGCTTAGCCGGATTCCTTCTAGCAGCAGGTTTGCTCAGGGAGAGTACCTGCCTGACGACGTGACGAGCCCGACGGAACCAATAGCCGCCGCTGCCCATATACTTGCGTCGCCGACGCTTGGACTGAGCGAGAACGAGTGGAAAAGCATCCCGTTCACTACGCGGAGAAAGCTCAAGAACAGCATGGAAAGAGTCGGCAGTATGCTGCTCAGTGAGTCGAACTCGGCAAGCTCCTCACCGGTTGAGACACGAAACAACAGTCTTCCGGGCGATGACGTCATGAACGATGATAATAATAATGCTCTGGCCTTTGTTACCAGGCGCAGACGAGATCGTGCTCTTACCATGTACCCAGAGCTTGAGACTGCGCCGTATGGTGGAAGATCTCCAGGTCGAAGTGTCTTTGAAGGGCTCAAAAACGTCGGCAGATCCGTCTCAGTCACCACCAGTCCGTCTTCGTCTTTTTCTCCTGCATTTCAATATCTTAGTCGTTATGGCAGTTCTGGAGGTGGCAATCAGACAAATGACGGGTTTCTTGGCGAGCAGATCGGCAACTATGTCATAGGTAAACTCATAGGGTACGGCGCCTTCAGTCAGATCAGAGAGGCAGTCACATTTGAGCATGGAGAAAAGGTGATACGAGCCGTGAAAATCGTCAGGAGGCATGCTGTATTGGAATCGCCGGAAAAAATGGAACAATTGCAACATGAATTTGTTCATGAAGTCAGGCTTTGGAAGTCCTTGGACCATCCTAACATTCTACATCTACTAACTGTGGAGGACGACGACAATGCAACGTATTGCTTCACGGAGAAAATATCATCAGGAACACTTCTTAATTCTGTTAGGCAAATCCAGCATGGATTCAGCTCGGTGAATGGCACAGACGCTTATAGGGTGGTTGCAAAGCAGCAATTCCCTGTAACGTTAACGTACCTGAAGCAACTGAGCTCTGCATTAGTATATTTGCATGTCAATATGCGTATTGTTCATCGAGATTTCAAGCTGGAAAATTGCTTGGTTGAAAGACTGGGAAAAGACTGTCATAAGATCTTGGTGTGTGACTTTGGTATGAGTGACTACTATGAGCCGGAAACTATGCTCATGGACAGGGCCAGTAGCGCCTCAATATCTTCAATGAGAAGTGACACAAGCATAAATCATCATCTGATTGGGCCGGCAGACACGTCGTCAATGATAGCCGGTAGAAGAGAGTCGGGATATTCAACACCACATGTGGACTCCGTGAGCAGGACCTCTTCGACGATATCATTTTCAAATAGCCAGAACGGCGGATCTTTGCCATATGCATGCCCACAGCTTCTACAGAGCAATCGGCCGATAGTGAATCCATACACGGATATCTGGGCATTTGGTGTATGCATGTATGCACTGCTTATGGGAAAAATGCCATGGCAGCATGGATTTGCGCCAAAACTTCGCATGATGATTCTCGAGGCGAAATGGAACGATGCAGCCGTGGAGAAAATATACAATAAGCAGGTGACGGACATTTTGCGGGGATGCCTGGCCCCGGAGGTGGAGGATCGATGGGATGCGGAGAAGCTGCAGGAGAAGCTCAATGAGATTGTAATAGAGACATGAGGATAATTAAGCATGGGATGGACTTGGAAAGGACGATGAAATGGGGGCACGTGATGCCGGGGAATGACATGAAAATTTGAGATGAAGAACACTTGGCAACAGTTGGAGCTTAACTTTAAGAGCTTGGAGGGTATATTTTGGATTTTGGGAACGCTTTAAGCCTAACACTAACTGCTTGATGCAAATGCTGATGCAACCCTTGATTGCACGCTTTATTCAACCTGATGACCGCACTGTCTTGTATATTATAATTACATTGCATAACATGTCTGTACTATTTACCACTCACTCCGTCTTGTCCGTCTTGCTCTCCTCCTCAGCAGCAAGACGAGCGGCCTGCTGCTTCTTCTTAACCTGAGTATTGTTATAAATTCCCATAACAAAGGTGCATAGAGCGAAAAACGGCACCCATGCGTACTCGGGAATCAGGGCCTGAGCAACAGCCACGGCAAACGGAGCACTGATCCAGCTGGCTTTCAAGACTACAGGAAGAGCAGTTTTAACGGCTTTAATGATCTGCTCTCGGGTCCTTGCGCCGGCGATGATGGCCATGCTGACGACAAATACAGTGCTTTGGATCGGAATCACCGTGAGATTGGAGATCACAATCTGTAGAAGCTTAGCAACGACGCTCTTTCGACCTCGGAACGGTCTTTGCAGAAGATTCACAAGATAATGAGACAAAGGAGCACTTATAACAAGTCCATACAGGCCCATTTTAGGGACTCTGGAGGTATAGTAGGAGCCGGTTTTGGGGTCCTTCGCGTCGGCTAAATAGGACGCCAAATACTCCGACAGGGCGTTCAGAGTGCCGGTAGTCAGCGCCTTGGTTCGGATGGGGTTCGACTGCAATTGCGTCAGGTAGAAAAGTAGAGCTTTATCGGCCATTTTCAACGGTTTCAAGGGGATTGGGTAGTGGGGTAAAACGGTCGGATATATGTGGAGAAGATCAGGCTGGGGATACGGCTGGGTGCGGGGTTTTCGATCGGGAAGGTAAATAATTATTAAATGGCTACATTTTCTAATATCTTTCTAATTCCCAAATGACATTTATTTCCACCCTTTTTATGCTCTTCTTTCTTCGATGCCGCGTCCTCCGCCCTTCCCCCCTGTTACCCGGCAGCACCCATGGGAAACCCATTTTTTGCTCCACCACTCCAAGAAATCATTTAACACTTGGTTAGAAGGCTGGATACCGAGAAATACATCCTCAGCACGCAAGAAGCACGCGTCCGTGTCGATATCGCAGGTATTTGAATTAGTAGTCCCAGGCTCGTTGATCGGTCGCTCTACACTGTATTAATTGGACGTCTTTGTCGCCTTTTGGACATGAACAACCAGTCACCACAAGGCGATCATGACGATTCGCTGTTTCCTCACGACGACATGGGCGGCCCGGGAGACGAGTTCTTGCTCGGAGGCGTCTCGGATCACCATTTGTCGTATGATATTGGCCATGACATGGATAAACCGGGCGATGACAATGGCGATGATCAACACATAGAGAATAACGACGATTTCCTCGCCAATATCGACGATCATCACTCGGTCAACATGGATGCGTCTGACACTCACAACGACGGCATCGGCAGCCCGATAGCAGGCGCGAATCACGGCAATGACAGCGGTGATGCCTTTCAAAACACCAGCTTGCCGGAACAACACGACAAGCAGCCAGACGCCAGCACCGAGGAGCCACAAACTACGACCCATGAAACCACACAGAAACGACCGACTGTGAGCCCGAAACGCGAAGAAGAAGAGGCCGCTCTGCCGGAAATCAAGCAGGAAGTCAAGGTTGTTTCTCGGAAATCACAAGAACCACCCCCTAAACGCAAAGCACCCCAGTTTCAGACCATTGTCATTCCATCATATGCTACATGGTTCAACATGGATAAAATCACCGACATTGAGGTCGAGTCGTTGCCGGAGTTCTTCAGTGGGCGAAACCGCTCCAAAACCCCAAAGGTCTATAAGAAGTACAGAGACTTCATGGTCAATGTGTACCGGCTCAATCCCTACGAGTACCTCACAGTTACTGCAGCTAGAAGACATCTGGTCGGCGATGTCGGTGCAATAATGCGAGTCCACAGCTTTCTGGAAAAGTGGGGACTAATTAATTATCAGATGGGCGTGCAGTCGCGTCCGGCAGATGTCGCTCCTCCTTTCACGGGCCACTGGAACCAAACCTTAGATACTCCCAGAGGATTATTCCCGTTTCAATTTTATAAGGGCTCAAAGGACCCTGCTGCACTGCGTACAAACGGCGCAGACTCGGATTCCATCGCAGCTGGCTCTTTTGACCATCCAAAGCAACAGCTAGAGTCAACGGCAGAAGAAAACAATGGCGGCGAGTCAGCCAGCACTGACAAGTCGAATTGGACCAAAAAAGAAGTGGTGAAACTTCTAGACGCAATAATGGAAACGCCAAATGACTGGGCTGCCATTGCCAACAAGGTGGGCCCGAAGAAAACCAGAGAGGAGTGCGTGTTGAAGTTTTTATCTATAGCATCAGAGGACAAGTACCTGGAAAATGGCTTTGCTAGAGATAAATCGTCGTCTTCCAGCAGTGAATCTGACTATAAGCGGAAGCTGGGTCCTCTGAAGTATGATCCAGCTCAGCTGCCATTTGTTCAGGCAGACAATCCGGTCATGAGTGTGGTGTCATTTTTAGCAGCAGTGGTAGATCCTCAAGTGGCAGCGGCAGCAGCAGGTAGGGGAATTGACGAGATAAAGAAGATGCTGTCAAAGCTGGTGGCTGAAGTCGAGGAGCGAGAGAAGCAAGAACGGTCTGAGGAGAAAGAGGGCGAGGAAGGTGAAGAGGACGCTCAGAAGGACTCAGACGAAGCTCCGAAGGAACCTGCAGACGAAGATATGGATACGACAAGCGATTTCCCAGACTTGGAGAGAGCCAGCGACGTTGCGTTCGGGTCCATTGGATCGCGTGCATATTCGTTATCTACCAATTATGAAAAAGACATGTACAGATTATTCACCAAGGTGGTTAGCAGCCAGCTGACGAAGCTGGATCTGAAGCTGGATAAGTTCGAGCAGATTGAGAAGAGCCTTGATTTGGAGCGACGGGAGCTGGAGAAGGAACGAGAAGAGGTGTTATTGGATCGTTTGGGACTCCAGAAGAAGGTCAATGTTGTAGACGGCATACTACGTCAGGCTTTGGCGGTCATTGCCAATGCGGCAGAAGATGGATCTGCCATTTCGAATTCCCACGAGCTTCTTGCATCGCTCAGGGAACAGGTGACGTCGGCCAAACAGGCCATTGCTACTACAGCTTCGCATTATGCTCGACGAGACGTGGTAGAGACGAGTGGAGTGGAAGTATCGAATATCAGTACGGTCAAGGAGGACTTGAAGCCGATCAGTGTGGAGATTCCTCAGGCATATACATTCTGGAGTGCGTGAGGAGGGAGGGGGTGTGAAAAGTGTGAGCAAGGCGACGAAGTGCGTGAAAAGTGCGTGAGGAAGTGCGTAACGAGTGCTATGTATAATAAATACATGTTGGTAACATAGGTGGAGGTAACAAGAGTGAAGGTAACATGAAAGTGAAGGTAATATGAAAGTGAAAGTAACATCATTGGATGAAAATAACATGAAGACTGAAATCAATTAACCGTGTTTTATCGTATTATACCGTTATACCGTTTACACTACACCAAGTGCTTTCTCGATCCCGTAAAAAACAACTGCACAATAGTCACATGGAGAAGACCCATTCCCACCATGAGAAGAACCTCGAAGATGCTAAAGTAGAAGATACGAGTCTCGGTGCTTTTGACAGTCGACTCGTTTCGGTTGTTTCGAGTCTTGTAGTAATGGAGAGCTCTTACCAGCTCAGTTGTCTGTGTCTCCAGATGGCTGATTGAATTCTCCACTGTGTTTGTGCTGTCGACGCCTCGGGAAACAGGCAACGACGCCTTGATATCCGAGTCGATTTTGATGTCGAATTCAATGACTTTTTCACTGAAAGTCGACATGTCGTTGGAGAAGCAGAACTCGTACTCTCCGATCTGCGTTGCTGCAAACACATACTCGCCCTGGCCCTCTTTAGCTGCCTGGTATACGAGCTGATGATCAGGGCCTCTAATTGCCATATCGATGTCAAAGGAGCCTCCCGACTGAACGGCGTACGAGAAGCCGACCTTGGAGTTCAGGGCATGTACTTGACCATAGATGCATTCCAGACCGTTGGCCGGCACCTTGACGGTGAGAGTGGTGCAAGATGCCAACAGAGCGAATTGTGCAATTATCCCCAGAAACAGCCCGAGTCTCATTTTGCAGTGGTGCAGTGTTGTAGTATCTTAAATCAAAATACGTGTCGACTTGGAAAAAGCCATTTGCGTTTTACGTAATCTACATTGTTGAAGCAAAAAAACAATGCAAACCCAGCTACCACACCTTTAGAATCGCGTACTTTTGGCACCATGGACGAGCAGTACAACCGGGCCGAGGAGTCTCGGAAGCGCAGAAAGCAGGACTTGGACGACTCCGACAAGGAGAATTGGGGCCTGGAGAAATCGGCTTTGTACGAGGATATGCGTCGCAAGTGTGTAGGCAAAGACGACTACCTGGACTCAGAGCTCAAATCCCTCGAAAGTTCCTTCAAAGGACTGGAAAACAAGTATTATCTCATCGATAAGATCGGAGAGGGCACGTTCTCATCCGTCTATCGAGCCGTTGATATCTGCTACCAGCAGCATAACAACGAGTGGGATACCATCTACAACTCGAACCAGACGGAAAAGGGCGTGCAATTCGTGGCATTGAAGCGCATTTACGTCACGGCGTCGCCTCGCAGGATCCTCAATGAGCTCAAGCTGCTCAGGAAACTCTCGGGGTCCTCGTACGTTGCGCCAATCATCACGGCCATGCGACACCAGGACCAGATCCTCGTGGTGCTTCCGTACTTCCAGCATGCTGATTTCCGTCATTATTACCATAGTCTGACGATGGCAGGAATCAAAAAGTACATGCATGATATTCTCAGTGGGCTGGAATTCATCCATTCCAAGCGGGTTGTTCATCGTGATATCAAGCCGGCCAACTTCCTGTTCGATGCTTCTCGTGGATACGGTGTCATTGTGGACTTTGGGCTTGCAGAAATGGAAAGCGATTTCACCACGTGTCCATGTACTACGGGAGGACTGGCAAAGCGACTATCTCAGGTCTCTGTGCAGGGAGGATATCGTAAGGAAGACAGGCGACCGGGACGACACGCGAATCGAGCAGGAACACGAGGATTCCGAGCTCCCGAGGTGTTATTTCGTTGCAACAGTCAAACCACGAAAATTGACATGTGGAGTGTGGGAATAGTCCTGTTGAGTATCATGACAAAGCGTGTTCCGTTCTTCAATTCGACTGACGATGAGGATGCACTGGTAGAACTGGCGACAATCTGGGGAAAACAGCAGGTGAACAGTTGTGCATTACTGCATGGACTTGTTTTCGAGACTTCTGTTCCAACTATTCCAAGCACTGGATATTCGTTGGAGGATATTGTCGGCTGTTTCTCAGGCAGACCTACAGTGACGTCAGATCAGGCTGATTTCCAGTATAGCGAGGAAGAACAACAACTATTGTCATTGCTTAAGGGATTACTTGACATGAATTTCAAGAAGCGATATTCTGCGACCAGAGCCTTGAACCACAAGTTTTTTGAAGGAGAGATTCCTGCTGAAGAGCCATTGCTTAACAAGTCACTCAAAAGGCATAGAAAGGAAGAGAAGATAGTACAGGATCCCACAGAGCCTATACGACATGAGGAGAGGCAGGAGAAGAATGAAGAAAAGTCGGATAGTTTGGCAGACGAAACGGCTAAGTTGGAGAAGGCTAAGGTGGAGAGAGCCAACATGGAGAAAGCTAAGATGGAGAGCTAAGATGGAGACAAGCTAGACGTTTCCTCCTAGTCTGTATGCTTGAAACGAATCGCATAGATAAAATTAATTTATTCATATAGCATTAATACGAAGCAAGTTGTTTCGAATCCAAAATTGGACTTTGTAAAGTTCTTTTCTCCAATTATTAGACTCTTAACTGTTGTTCAGATCAACCTGCTCAGATAACCCTGATCTTCCCACCCTTCACCACAATGTCATACAATGGAATAGGCTTATCCACAGTCCGTGGCAGCGGAACAAGTGGCTATGTACAGTCAAATGCATCTCATAGAGGAGTATATCGTGCAGGAAACTATGAGCATCGACAGCAAATGGAAGAGAAACGCAAGCACGACGAGAGAAAGCTCAAGGCAACGAGTGTATCTAACCGTAAGGTGGATGAAAGTATACTGGAGCATGAGCAGAAAAGACAGATTGAGGTGAAATGCATGGAATTACAGGATAAACTGGAAGAAGAAGGGCTGGAAGAGGAGGTTATTGAGGAACAGGTGTCTGAACTTAGAAAGAAACTGCTGGATCGACAGAAGAAACAGCGGAAATTCGTGCCAAATAAGAAGACAAACTCAAGTGATATTCATGTACAGTCGAAGATGAAAGCAGGGAGGAATGAGAATCTGGAAAGAGCTATGCAGAAGTCGAAGGTTAGACGGTATCGTCATGATAATAGGAGTCGGAGGTCGGAGAGTGGAAGAGAGGAGAGTGCGAGAGAGGATGAGCACGGAGTACGTTATGAACGAGGGGATAACGGAAGAGAACGATATGAAAATAGCCGAGAACAACATGGACGAGAACGGCGTAGTGCTGACAGATCAAGATCAGCATCTCCGGTTCGTTCAGAAGAACCACTGGCCGACGACATTCCCGCGCACAGGAAATTAAAGCCGTATGAGTGATAACAGCAAACAATAACTGTGAATTCTAATATTTACGAATTTTAATATTTACAGAATATTAATCATGATACATATGTACAGGTCTATGTACAGGTCTATGTACAGGTCTATGTACAGGTCTATGTACGGTAGGCCTATGTACAATTGTGACCGTCTAGGTAACCTAAGCATACGAGTCACCCGGAAGTTCTATACGCTTAATCTCGTCTTCATGCAATTGTTGTGCTCCTAGTTCATTAACCAAACCCTCAATGATCTCACTGGACGTCTTATCCTTAATGTCTATCATTTTGAATGATCCGTTCTCAAGGCCCAGCTTAACAAACGACTTACGGCCAGTTTTCTCAAAGTCCTTTTCACGGAATTCACGCACCGATATGGCGACTCCAGGGTTATAAAATTGTATCTGTGGCAGGTTTTCTCTCCAGAACTGTCGTGCTCCAACATATATGCCTTCGGTCTTAGCCTGTTGCTTCTTCAGGGCTGTTTCAAAGAACTGCAAGTCGAGTGACTTGGTTCCTGCTGGAAGTTTCAAGGCACCGGGACCAACGGTGATGCGATTTAACAGCATAATTTGCCGTGTTATGCCTGATTTTGGAATGCTCATGGTGGTGTTGGTGATTTAGCTAATTTTCAGTTTTCAGGTTGAAATAGGCACTTGAGGGTAACTGGAACTCAGGGCGAACGCATACGAAGAAGAGGGAGTGAAGTAGCAAGAAGATAAAATTTACGATTAAAAGAATTTTTTATAATAATTAAGAAATAATCTCAAAGAATCTTCATCTTCAACTGAATGTAAAAATCTAATTCTCCAGTAATTTTGCTAATTCTCTCTCTATTCTTCTCTCCACTCCGCTATCTCTTCTATATACGGGCTCTTGCAGTAACTCCACTCCAACTCTATTGAACATGGCCAATTACCTTAATTTTATTTACATCTTCAATCTACTTATTACTATTTATACGCCTATTTCCCTTAAAAACCCACTTTCAAAATTCATAAACCCACCCCAAATCCTTGTCTTGCTTTCCCGTATAGAAACTTCGCTAACCACTTAATTTTTCAATTAAGCGAAAATCTCTTTGCCCCTGGCAATCTTTAGCCTTACGCTATTTTGCAGGACAAAATACTTTTGCACCACGCTTGCAAGCAAACCAGCTATTCTCTGGAATTTGTAAATACATCCCGGGTCACGGGAATCTCTCAGTCTGGAATATCTGGAATATCTGGAATCTTTCAGCCCAATATCTCGTGAAGTTGCTCCTTGGAAGATCCCCTTATTCTAATCTATTTATCTGTATATAACAACAATGCTTCAGAGGGTAGGTATTTCTATTAAAATTACGGTACATGCCTATTATTAACCCCCAGAGCGATAGTAGAAAATCTCGAAGCCCCAGGGCAAGTACGCCAAAGTGGCAGAAACCCGACGATCAGGGCCCGGTAAATTCACCGCCTGGAAATGCATATTATCACATCGTCGGGCTCTATGATCATCCTACTGACATGGACGAGGGCGATGATTACGATTCTGATGCCGATAACCAAGAAGTTCGCGAAAGCGTCGGGCATATTGCTGATGCTCGTCGACGCTCTGCATCTGCCATTGAGCACCATATAAGACATTTTGCCGACGGAGATCGCGACCAGAGAAACGGCAGCGCTCGAAATGGCGCTAGGAGCGTGTTGCCAAGCTATAGGCGTGGTAATGAGCTCAAGAAGACGCCTACTGAGGATCCAGCAGCTCCACGGCCCAAATCCGCCGGATGGAAAGACATTTCCAGTTTCCGAGAACGAATAAGAAAGCTCAAGGTCGAGGAAGATGAGCGATACTCGAATACATACATGGACGATCATTCATACATGCTGGAAACGGCTGTAAGGCACCTGTCGACCGAGGACGTTCGACCGAATGACGATACCGTGACAACGCCGTCCAAGTATTTCGACAGAAGCGATTTATCGCCCTCGCCGAACTCTAGATCGGTTTCAGCAGCCACGCAAAAGTCCTCGGACTCAAAAACGAGTATCAGTCAGGAGCCGAACGACGATCCACCGAGCCCACAGGCCACCATAGGGAAATTCGAGCCGGATCCTCACTATGAAAACAAGAAATATTTCAAAAATAATACCAACGGCAACGGTCGAAGTTTATCGCATACTCCTGTGAATCCTGAAGTAGCAGAGGAGAGCCCGAAAATCTCACGTCAGTCGGCCGCAGAGAAACATTTATTGGAGGTTTTACAGACACTGAAGAAACAACCTGGGACGGAAATCCAGTCGGTTTTACTGGAAAGAGTGGTTTCTGATATCATGGCCCTGTATAATTACCCCTCGGCAAACAGCCAAGCCATTGACCAGGTATGCACATCACTGTCTGATTTCATGATCAATTTCAGCCGGGGATTGCCTACAAACGGTCAAATGGCCATCGCATCTTCGTGGGTGCCGTCACCATCGCAGGCTCCGAGCAGGCCTCAATCTGCAATGTACGGCAACATGTACTGGCCGGGAAATGCCTACGAAATGCCCATGATGGCTAGAGGAGTGATGCCAGATATGCCGGTATCCAGTCCGTATTCAAGTGCAAGATACGGACGACGGTACTATAGCGGGACTAAAATACGAGGCCATTACGATGATTAAAGCACTAAAGATATTTAGTTATGTACATGATATAGAATGGATCTAACATACGTCAGAATTGGCAGAGGTCAGCAGAAATCGTTTGAAATCGTTTGAAATCGCCAGATTACTCCAGCACAATCTTACCACCAAGTCCTTCAATCGTCTCCTTCATCTTGTCGGCATCTTCCTTGGGAACGTTCTCCTTGAGGACCTTAGGTGCACTTTCAACGAGCTTCTTAGAGTCCACCAAACTGAGCCCAAGTATGCCCTTTACTTCCTTGATGATCTTGGGCTTGGACTTGGGGTCAAACGACTCCAATTTCACAGTGAATATCGTCTTTTCTTCAACCTTTGGAGCTTCTTCTTCAGGAGCAGCAGCAGCAGCAGGGGCAGCCACGGCACCGGCAGCAGGCAGCGATATGTCGGGAATGTTGAGTCTTGTTTTGAGCTCGGAAACCAGCGCAGACGTCTCGAGAAGAGTGAGTTTTGAAATTTCGTCTACAATGGACGAGATCTTAGGATCGACGGGAGCAGACGACTCCGTGGAATTCCATCGATAACTCAGCCCGATGGGTCTTTTTATAGCATTGAAACTGGAAATTAGTATACGCTTCGTACCAAGCACCAAACCGTTTTCACCCACCTCAATATGTTTCGTCGTGCTACTTTGGATGCTATTCTCAATGACATGTTGAAGAGTGAAAAAGTGCAAAAACCCAACTTGGGCTTTGGGTGAAATTTCGCTTCTTCGACAAACAAACAGGCATCAACGTGCGGAATCTCCATTTCAGCATGGCGTCGTTTCGGTTCTGTCTTGAATGGTGGGTAGAATAGCTAAGTGTTTTATACTGCTCTAACTCCAGCAACAATATGTTGTATCCAAAGGAGGATAAGGTGAACCAACGATTACTGTACTCCTGTAGAAACTGTAACTACACGGAGATCGCCGACAGTCCAATTGTATATCGAAATGAGCTCATGTCATTCATAGGAGAAACGGCTGGAGTCACTCAGGATATAGGATCAGACCCCACGTTGCCTCGTTCCGATAAGGGGTGCCCGAAATGCCAGAAGCACGACTGTGTGTTTTTCCAGTCTCAGCAAAGAAGAGCAGAAACGACAATGGTGCTTTTCTATGTGTGTATAAATTGTGGACATATATTCCGGTCATCTTGAAGGTGTCATAGGTTATTTATTAGTCAAATGATGTTTGATGTTATGTACTAGAATAAATAGGCCCGTAATAGGAACGGTAAAATAATATATACAGATATATACAGATATGTACAGGGGGTGTTTGAAGGTGAACCAGGAAGTTTAGTTGACGACTAGAAACGATCCTAGGGTTTCTTCTGGAGAGCCGAAGCCGGCATCCATAGCCAGAGGTAGCAGCTTAAGAGGAAGAAACAGGCACAATAGTAGACAGAGTTCCATATTCAGACACCACAGTTTCAGTAAGAGAATGTGTTACTGTGCTCGTGTAAGTAGTAGTAGGACTGCTAGAAGAAACAGCAGCTGCCTTTCGATTCAGAGAAGTAGTGGCATTGGCACGAGGAACCTCAGACTCTGTGACAGTACGTGTGATTGTACTTGTCAAGGTAGTAGTAGGACTGCTAGAGGAAACAGAAGAAGCAGGTGCCTTTCGAGAAGCACTCGATGTGCTGACATGGGAAGTAGGGAGGTCAGATTCCGTGACAGTACGGATAATCGTGCTAGTGTAAGTAGTAGTAGGGCTTACAGCAGGCTTTTCGTGAGCAGCAGACGAAGTACCTTTAGCAGAAGCAGAAGCAGAAGCTTTTGGTGGCAGAACACTAGCCGAAGACTTGCTTTCTGCCTTTGCTTCATTCATTGCAGCAGGAGCAGGAGCAGAAGCACAAGTGGCACCGTTAGCAGGCATAGAAGCACCAGATTGCTTCATGAGAGCGGCAGTTCCCTTCTTGGCCATGTCAAGAATGGCATTCATGACATCTTGCTCGGTTTTGGAGTTGGCTTGAGCCTTTGAAGAGCCACCCATTAGAGACTCCACCAGCGATTGTAATTCCACTTGATCAATAAAATCAGAAACAGTCAACTCTCTAGCAGCCTCTAGCAAAGCAGATTCAGCCTCAGGAGTGTCGAGCGACGAACCTGGAGCAGCCGTATGAACGGCAGTCTGAACAGCTTCCAAATCGGCATCAGTGACTGTAGCCATAGGTGCCGAAGACACAATAGGACGAGCCGAAGCCGAAGCAAACAAAAGGACGGCGACCGAAGAAGCGAGAGTCAATTTGCAAACCATTGGAAGGAGTGAGTAAAGAAGTCTTAGTGAAGAAGTCTTAAAGAATGAAGAACTCTTAGTGAATGTCAGATAAACGAAAGTGTAGAAGACAATGAAGTCCAAAGGTCCATGAGGATGGCCTTATATATTGTAGGAAGAGCATAGGGCAATATTTTTGAAACCAGGGGCATAGCCGATATAAGGTTCAACGGTTGTTTCAGGACTCAACGGTTTTCCAACGGTTTCGAAGAAGGAAAAAATCATAGAAAATTGAGGAAATGATAGAGGTGAGAGTAGAATCGGGGGTATATTGTCAAATTAGAGAGGAATCCAAGAATTGCGTATATTATGGTGAAAAGACGGTTGAAAGAGCGATGCAGCTCCTCGATTCACCTCGATCTCTTCCTTCTAATAGCTTCTGATGCTAATAATATCATATGTAACGGCTTCATTTAATATCACATTGCCCTAACTTTAATTACAAAAATAAAGTGCAGTGCCGAGTTTCAACTTTGAGCAGCCAAAGCACTCAACGTTATCAAGTTAAGTTAATGAAACTATGAGATCATAACACATCATAGAAAACCTTAGAATCACAAACTTCGTTAAATATATACAAAATACAAGAACATTTCAGCCGTATTTACACCGTATTTACACTGTTCGAGGAGCCAAACTAACTATCTTGTTGAATCCTCGTCGCTTGACTTCCTCTGCTATCACTCCAGAGACTCTTGATCCAATGGGCTCGCCGGACTTTTGGATCAAAACACATGCATTATCGTCGAATTTAATAAAGGAACCGTCGGGTCTTCGAACTTGCTGTCTGGTTCGTACTACTACAGCATGTCTAATGTCACCTTGTCGTAGCCGTTGAGCAGCAGCCTGGCCAGTGACGTTCTGAGGAACGGGACGAGCTTTTTGGACGACGACGACTATTTTGTCGCCTGGCGTCAATATAATGACAAATATAATATAAGACACAAACATTACTCACCTATAGTTGCAAAGTTCTTAGGCTTCTTCTTGTTCAGAACCTTGATGCATTCAGCAGCCAGTGCGCCCTGGAGTTAGCATAAATAAATAAACAATATATCGCCTATAGCTTCATCTATCTCTCTACCCACCGAATTATCCACAACATTGACTATACTCTTAAGATACAACATAATTACAATCTAAATGTAATTGCATTTGCCTGGGACCTTTGCGTATTTTTGAGTATTTTCTTACATTTTTTCCCAAAACACCATTGTTTTTTTTCTTGTGTTCACTGCCATCCATCGTAGCAAGTAACTAGGGGATCCCGGGTAGTTTTAAGCCAAAGACAAGAGCTAGGAAGAAGACGGGATTTGCACTGCTGGTTGCTATTAGTTCGATCGTTCCAAGACCCGTGATTTTTGTAATATTTCTGACATCCGCTCTAGTTTTGATTCTGAGACACCTCCTTTAACTCGGACCTTGTTCTTTTTATATCTCAAGACAACTTGAACGTCTGTTCTTTGGACAAACCACACTTGTTTTTTTCATAACCGCATTCTCTTCGCTGCTGTATAGCCTACTATGCTGGTTCTGTATATTTATATTTGGGCATTTATTCAACTGGCTTGGGCTGACGTCTCGTTGTCCACGCTCCAAAGCAGTTATTCCACCTCAGATACTCTGGATATCTCGTGGGTCGACGACGGCAGTCCGCCTCCGCTGTCGGACCTGTCTACGGCCACCTTTCTCCTTTGTACAGGCCCTAACACTCAACTGCATTGCTTTAGCTCCAATCCTCTGGGCACCAAGCAGTCGATTTCGTCGTTGAAGGGCAAATTTAGCGTCGATCTGTCCACCATCGCGGCCCTGGGTTCTAACGGGCCTTACTTTGTGCAGATGACCTCGCTGGTCTCGGGAAGCAGCGGTGGTTACACTATTCATTACACGGATCGATTTGACATGACGGGTATGACTGGCTCATATCAAGCCACCGATGGAGGAGATACAACACCACCTCAGGCTCAGAACAACGTCGATGGGTCGCAGCCAAACGTGCCTACCAACGAAGCAGCCAGTATCTCCATTCCATACACTGCTCAAACGGGGGCTATAAGATATGCTCCTATGCAGCAACAGCCGGGAACCACGGTGACTCGAAAGCTGTCTCCCAGTGCGCGATTTCCTACATCTAAGGCCACTGTTTTCAAAAGCTTTGCACCTATACCTATTGCAACGTCGACCGTGACGCCTAGTTGGACATATACGTTTTCCATGTTGACAAACTACGCCTCGCCGAACCCACAGCCGTCGACGTGGTACAAGGCTTCAGCAGTGCGAGCGAGCCAGATCATTGCCCATTACCAGAGCAAACGAAGGCGGTGGGTGTAAGATGGATAGATAAAATATTTAATAGTCATAGTAAGTACAGTTGGAGAGTATTAGAGAGTATTAGAGAGAGTATTAGAGGAGAGTATTAGAAAGTGGTGTTGTGTACTTGGTGTTCGTGTACTCTGCTTTTGTACTCGCTTCTCTTCGTGCTTCTTCGCTCATCCTTCCGCTCTCTCCCACCCACCATGAGCCTGCCGATCGTCGTTGATCCCTCGTCCAAAAAGGTCTCGTACGAAGAAGGATTCCTGGAATCTCTCGATGAAAAAGACCAGGTTACCTACCAGACGGTTCTTGACGAGTTGAATGGTCTCCACCGCAACCTAATTGATCTTCCTAGTGATGTTCCTCCATTACCATCGGCCACATCAGCAGCCCAACAGAAGTCGCTGAATGCACAGATATCCAAGATGCGAGATTCGGGGATTCAGAGCTTAAAACATGGCAAAGGCGACGCCGTAAAATATTTAACGCTGGCCATGGAAATGGCACTGAAAAAGGCCCCATGGGAAGTATGTGCAGCCAATATTGAAGAAATGGCAACCATCTTGGGCCCACGAGCTGATGCGTACATGAACCAGAACCTGTGGCCTGAAGCATATGCAGATTCGTCTTTGCTTGTTTTATTTAAAGGAAACGACCCCAAAAACCATATTCGTAAAGGTAAATGCCTGCAGCGTATCCAGCGATATCAGGAAGCCAAGAAGGAGTTCAAGCTGGCCTTGACGTTCAGTCCAGGCGATAGCACGGCCAAGCGATGTCTGGAGGAGGTAGAAGCGTTGGTGTGAGTATACATATATTACTGTTCTGCTATACTGTTATACCGCTATACTATCATACTGTCATACTATAAAATATCATATAAAATATCATACAAAATATCATACAAAACTATCATACAATAAACTATCATGCTACTATTATCTATCATGCTACTATAATCTATCTCTCTCTCTCTCTCTATGCCTGCCTGCTACTCCCAACGCTTCACTTCACCCTTTTGTTCCACTCCCACTTCCTCCTTCCTCCCTCACTCTCACCAACCGTGGACTCCATGGAGGTTTCTCACCACGAAGCTGCTGCTTTAGAGCGCGATAGACTGAGCCTGATTCGTCAGCTCGAGTTTCTCAATCCCGAGTCGCTGAACTATCAGTCGACTGCCGAAGACTTGCTAGCCAAAGTCCATCATGTCGAACAGCAAATAGCCGCCCTGAATCAAAACGGCGAGCCTCCTGATAATAGTGGCGCGGATTTCTCCGATGGCAGCGTCAAATCTGAAGGCAATTATCACTTGCGTACCCCGTCTACCGCGAGTACTGTATCTATAGAAGACGAAGAACCCACCGACGGAGGCAAAATCGAGGAAGATAGTGGCGCCACAGGCGCAAACAACGCGTATCAACCGAAAAGCGAATTCGACGACAATGACTTTATCACTATTTCGGAAAACGAGGCTCCTGATCCTCCTACTGGGCAGCAAAGGGCCCCATTGAAACGCGAGTCTTATTCCGCATCTGACTCCGACTCTGAGTCTGATTCCGACGATGAACTGGAAATCACTCACGTGTCTACGTCGAAGCCGGCGGCCGAACCTGTCGATATCAAGCCGTCTGCTGCCACTCCTCTCAAGCGTTCTTACTCGAGTTTGTTCGACAAAGGCGAACTGCAGCAGATCAAACCCGAGCCTGCTCGTGAAGATGAACCAGTGGCCACGGAAATCAACCCTTACACGTTCAAATATTACGAGCAACACTATCTACCGCAGTTGCCGGCTTCTGTGCAGCGTCGTGCAGCCACTGCAATCAATAACTTACTGTATCTTTATCGGCAGTCTGAGAACAAGATATACGCTCTGCGTGGAAATATCCAAGGCGTGCAAGATCAAATGCACAAGTTATCGAACCAAGTAGCTCTCGAGCAACAGCAACAGCAGCAGCAGCAGCAGCAAATCCAGCCATATTCTAACACCCTTTTGCATCTTCAGTCGCTGGGCCGCAGCTTGCAGATTTACACAATACAAGCTGAGGAGGAGAAGAATAACAACAACTCAATCCGAGGCATCTTTCGTCAGCTCAGATCTGGCGTACCTCTCGATGTCTTCAAGCTCGAACATGAATTATATTTAAAAAACAAGGCCATAGAAGCTGGCCGGGGCTATGGAGGCTCCTCTTCAGCCATGCCACTGACGACGCAGCAACTGGGTTTGCCACGGGAGTTGTCCAACGATGAAGTTACTAAGCACATTGAGAAACTTCTAGACAAGATACGCCCCGATGAGGATATACCGCCGGAAAATCGTATTGGTACCCCTGCTGGACTCAAGGTTAACTTATTCGAACATCAGAAACTCGGTTTGTCATGGCTCCAGAAAATGGAGGAAGATCAGGCAACTAGTGGTGGTCTTTTAGCCGATGATATGGGTCTGGGTAAAACTGTACAGCTGATAGCCTTGATTTTATCTCGTCCACCACCAGTTCCTGAAGACGGTGGCCGTCCTGCACCTACATTAATAATTGCACCAGTGGCTTTAATTCAGCAATGGGAACGAGAAATCAAAACTAAAATTAAGCCTGAGCATGCCAAAAAGGTGCGAATCCAACATTCGTCGGCGGATAAGAAGTTGCTAACATTCAAAGAAATGTGCAAATTCGATATCATCATAACCACCTACCGCATGATAAGTGGCGAGTATACTCAGCATTTCAATGTAAAGAAAGGTGAGACCAAGCCTGATACTGGAAGCCGTCGCTCTGATAGATATATGCGCTCAGGATTTTATACCGGTAAGTGGTATAGAATAATACTCGATGAGGCGCAACAGATCAAAAATCGTCGGTCTTTGGCTAACAATGCCTGCTGCCATCTGAACGCATCTTACAAATGGTGCCTGACCGGTACGCCTATGCAAAACAATATTGAGGAACTTCAGTCTCTCATACAGTTCCTTGATATCAAACCGTACAACGATATGCGCTCGTTTACTAGGGATATCAGTGTTGGGTTGAAAAAAGGAGAAAAGAGATCGTTACAGAAGTTACAGGCTTTACTAAAGGCAATCTTGCTGAGAAGGACGAAAGATTCCAAAATTGATGGCAAGCCAATCTTGCAGCTTCCTCCGAAGGAGATTGAAAAAGACGAGTTCACACTGGAAGGCGAAGAATTCGAGTACTACAAAAACATAGAGACTGGCGTCACTTCTCAAGTCAACAAATATTTCGATGAGAATAGTGTTGGAAAGAATTACTCGAACATATTGACTTTACTGCTTCGTCTACGCCAGGCCTGCTGCCATCCAAAATTAATAGCCAGGTCTAACATGATGGCTGCGAAGAGAGGCGCCTTGGCCAAAGAGGAAAGAGCTCTACCTGCTTTGCGTCGCCTCAGTGAAGCCACGGTGAACAGAGTGATAAGCGAGTCTGAAAACTTTACTTGCCCGATATGCATGGATGCCATAGACGTTGCAAGTACGGTTCTGTTTCTTCCCTGTGGTCATCATTTATGTGCAGATTGCTCTACGATGTACGTGGAAGAGAATTCTACGACGAATGGTGAAGGGGCCACTAAAACCGTGCCATGCATGACTTGCGGTCAGACCATTAAGAGCTACAATATGGTGACCTATAATACATTTAATTGTGCGTGGGTGAGTGGAATGACGGACGAAGAGGTCATGAGAAACTGGCAAGAAAGAAGGAAACAGGAGCAACGCGAGCATAGGAATAGAAAGGAGATCTTAGAGGCCAGACGTCAACGCCGACTAGATGACATGATGTTTAATGACGAAACAAGCGTCGAGGCTTCTACTGGGGAAGACAGTAAGGCTTTGGTACAAGGAGGTACCAACAGTAGCGGACTTTTAACGCCTTCTTCAGCTACAAGCGATGATGCGTACAAGGAAGCATGCCAAGAACTTGGTATGGGTCAACTCTTCAAGAGAGGCTGGGTGAGCTCGACCAAAGTAGATGCCTGCTTGGATCTGATAAAGAAAATCGGACAAGACTATCCTGGGGAGAAGATCATTGTCTTTTCGCAGTTTACATCTATGCTGACGATGTTGGAAGTTCCGTTGCTGGCTGAAAATCTTGATTACTTGAGATATGACGGTACCATGAATGCTACTGATCGAAACCAGACAGTCATTGATTTTTTCGACGGTCCCAATCAAATCCTGCTCATCAGTCTGAAAGCTGGTAACGTCGGTTTGACTTTGACGTGTGCTTCTCATGTTATCATCATGGATCCGTTCTGGAACCCCTATGTCGAGGAGCAGGCTATGGATAGAGCGCATCGTATTGGTCAGCTTCGACCAGTGTATGTTCACCGAATTCTGCTCAAGGACACGGTCGAGGATCGAATCATGGACCTTCAGAAGCGCAAGAAGGAGCTGATTGAGGCAGCATTGGATGAGACGGGATTCAAGACCGTGTCGAGGTTATCTTTAGAGGATTTGCGATATTTATTTACAGGGCGCCGTTCGGCTGGAAGTTCAGCGTCCACTTATGCTGGGTAGATGAGAGAATTATATTATTATCATAGATCAGAGAATTATATTATTATCATTAGCATCGTTAATGTCATGACGAGGTGAGAAGATCTGCACCTTTTGCTTTGGACGAACCGACTTCCATTTTGGCTGATTTGGCTCCAAACTGGATAGCTCGTTTGTTTTCCAGAGCGACTTTGTTCAAACCGTATTTTTCGGCCATTTGTCTGAGAATGTACTTTGAAATAGGCGGAGAAGAGTTCTTGACTTTGAGAGAGAGTGGGCATTTCATGGACCAATCGACGACTTGCTCGTCCAGAAATGGATATCGGACTTCTTTTCCCCAACAGGCACAAACACGATCATCGCGACCAAGATTGCGTGAATGAAGACGGTTGAAATCTTCCTGGAGTTCGCCGGCTAGTTGGTCGTATGTTCCACGACGTAGAGCATTGGCATGTCTCGTGTAGCCTCCAAAGAGCTCATCGGCACCCAGGCCTGAGAAAAGAACCTTTGCAGGAGAGCGATATTCAGAGTCAGATGGTACGGTGGCATCAGGGGTGGTGAAAAGACAGCCATTTGCTCTAGCGGTGAAATAAAAGGCAATGGCTATCGACAAGTCCATGACTGTGTCACTGGGCTGCATGAGCTCGCGAACATAGTCTCTATGCTGCAAAGTTTCCTCGTAGGAAATGTTGATTTCAACGAAGCGAAATCTTGAGGGGTCTTTTGCAATGGACCTTAATTCGGCCCAGGACTGCCTACCTAGTTTGCGGTCTGGTGTTGAGAAGGATCCTAGGGAGGATCTGGGGTTCTCAAAGGCCACATTGAGGAGATCTATCTGGACACCGGGCGCGAGAATTTGGTCAGCAAGACAGGAAATAAGCGTACAGTCGATGCCACCGGAGAACATGATAGCGAGAGAGGGGTGCTGGAGGTCGTTGATTCCGGGGTGGAGGTCGTTGATTCCGGGGATGTTGAGCAGACGGAGCTCGAGGGAGTGGGATAGCAGAGCAGAGAGTTGGTCGACGGAGAAGAGGTCGTTTGAGAGCTCGTGACTGATGGTAGAGTAAGGGTAGAGTACGAAGTCTTTTGGCGAGGTCTGCGAGACCTGTGAGGTCGTCTCTTTCCCCGAATAAACCCACGGATACTCCTCGATCTCCAACTTCCCCAGATCGACTCGAAACACAGCACCAGCAGGCACCTCCTTCCACCTGCTCGAGTCCCGAGGAGCCACCGACGAGACAATGCACTCGTCCCCAGAAACCTTGTAAAGCAACGACCGTCGCCCAATGCAATCTCTAGCAAACCACAGACTGTGTGTTCTTTCCTCATAGTAAGTGAAAGCATATTCACCTCTCAGTCTCTCAACAGCCCGCAAAACACCAACTTCCGAAAACATCAAACCCACATACTTGGTATCGTTTTCATACTCCACGTCCTCATTGTACACCTCGCCATTATATTGCAGCAGATCAGCCCCGTTAGTCCATGGCTGAGGAGCTTCCGGCAGTCTCAAGCTCAGCACGGACGAATGCCAGTACGCCCTTTTTTCCTCTCTAACGACCGTCCTAGCACACGTAGGACCTCTTCTATTGATTTCAGCGACCAACTCCCTCCATTGTGCTGTTTCCCGAACCTTGTCGTTCCCGGTGATCCAAGCCAATATTCCACACATAAAGTGTCACTTACCCAGCCGGCTGAAATCACTCAAAACAGGCTACTTCACCAATGCCAGACAACGACGAGGACAATGTGGTGTCGCCACGGGTGCACGGGTCGCATATCGACATGGTCAATGCCAGGTCGCCGGCGGCTGCTGCTACCGACGAGGATATCCCAGGGGCTTTTGCTAAGGGCTCTCATGGGGCGGAGGAGCTGAAAGACATGCTGGAGCATTTTGATCCGTTAAGTGGGGGGACAGCAGGGGAGGTATCAGGGAAGAGCAGTATATTGGAAGCTAATACGGGAGCTAATACGGAAGTTAATGGCACGGGAGCTAAGAGCACGGAAGCTAAGAGCATCGGGGCTAATAGTACGGAAAGTAATGGCACGGAAAGTAATGGCATCGGAACTATACAAACCAGCTCTGGAACGTCAGGATCTCACAAAAAGAAGCGACCAGCCGGCGACTCGCTAATAGACTTATCTGATGACGAGGACGGTGCAGTGCAGAACGAGAATACTCCTACAGATGCCCCGGCCAAGCCCCCCAACCTACACGAGAAACCCCTCCCTCCTTCTCCTCGTGCTTCCTCCGAGAAAGCTGCAACCTCTTCCGAAGACCAAGACACGGTATCGCCGCTATCGGAGAAACG
The DNA here is from genome assembly GCA_030568895.1 of Casaregolazyma suthepensis. Classification (NCBI taxonomy): domain Eukaryota; kingdom Fungi; phylum Ascomycota; class Dipodascomycetes; order Dipodascales; family Trichomonascaceae; genus Casaregolazyma; species Casaregolazyma suthepensis. The sequence goes on from JAJMJB010000001.1 coordinate 347,228, forward strand.
CCCCAGCATCAGTTCTCAGAGAACTCACGATTCTCGCGAAACTCTGCCGGAACTCGCTCGACGGCTTTCAGTGGAAAAAACACCCACTAAAACCATAAACGACGCTAATAGCGACAAGCCGTTTGATTTCCAGAGGTTTTTGGACCAGCTAAGACACAAATCAGCCGATCCCATTGCTCGTTATGTCAAGAGTTTCCTCAACGAGTTCAACAAGCGGCCATGGACTACTGCCGAACAAGTGAAAATTATCGGCGATTTCAGGGAGTTTATTGCTGGCAAAATGTTCTTATGTGCCCCGTTTTCTACTTTATCTGAGCATGAAATGACCAATGCCATTGAAGGCATGGAGAAGCTAATTATGAACCGGCTATATGGCAGGATCTTCTCACCTGAAATACCTCCTCATTTACGCTCTAATTCTCATGAGGAAGATATAATTCGCGACAACGTTCTAGAGGAGAAACTGAGAATATGGTGCTGGATACAAGGAAGGCATCTGGATATCCAGGACCGGTTCTTAAAGAATGGCGATTCATTTGTTCGACTGGCTAGTGATGAGCTTCTGAAAATTAACCATTATCGAGCACCTCGAGACAAGGTCATATGTGTTCTAAACTGCTGCAAGGTTATATTTGGATTGTTGAGACAAACTAATAGCGAGGAGTCGGCCGATGGTTTCTTGCCAATCCTGATTTTTGTCATCATAAAAGCTCAACCTAAAGACCTGATATCGAATCTCAATTACATACAGAGATTTAGAGATCCAGAGATGCTCAATGGCGAAACTGGCTATTATTTAAGCAGTCTCACCGGCGCTGTTAGTTTCATTGAGCAGCTAGACCGTTCTCAACTAAGCATCACTGACGAAGAATTCGAGCTCAACGTGGAGCAATCCGTCAAGCATATTGTTGCTCCGATTAAAGCCAGGGAGTCGTCGCCTGATGACGATCCTTCATCTCCTTATATTCCTGGGAATACCGGGGAGCTGCATCCTCCATCGACACCAGCTCGAGATAGATCTCCAGGTGCTGAGGGTTCCAAAGAAGAAAACGCTACTACATCTGCCCCTGTTGGCATGAATGCCTCTCAAGTACTATACTCTTCGGCAGGTCTTCTCACTGGCCCTTTTCGTTCACTGTCAAAGCTCTTTGAGTCTGATCCTGCTGATGTAGAGACGGCTAAGAACGACAGTAGAGGAGTTTTGCATCCGGAAGAACTGGCAGCACGCCAGGCATCTGCTGAAGAGGAAGAAGCAAGGCGTATTCAGCAGAAGGAGTTTGAAAGCGTGGCTGACACACTGAAGCAGATGTTTCCTGCGCTGGAGAAAGAGGTCATCGAGGACGTCTTGCAGGGCAAAGATGGCCGTGTTGGAGCAGCAGTGGACGCGTGCTTGGCTTTGCTAAGTACGTAACAGCATTAAGCATATGAGAAGAAGGGTGAGGAAACGAGGGATCATGAAGGAAAGGAATTCATAAGGAAATGGATTCATGAAAGAAATGGAGTCATGAACGACAGGGAATCATGAACGACAGGAAATCATGAACGATTTCATGGAAGAAACATGACCACATGACCATACTATAGTACATTAGATTAAAGCTGTAGGATTATGTATTTGACGATTTCTTCTTCGGACTCGTCCAATCTTTATTGAGGGGATCGTTAGCAAGAGCAATTCCTGATGATAAGTTATAAATACTCGCTTTGGTAGGCGATATCGAACGTTTAGTCGGCGAGGAGGAATTAGACCGACGTTCTTGTGGAGTAGGCAGTCTCCTGTAGGTGATAGACTCGTCTCGCTGATGATTATTTTGCCTCGTAGGAGAACGGTTATTGCGACTGACTGAGGACCTGGAGCGTATTGACGAGTTGGAACTTCTGCTGTGGAGTGAGATATTGGAAGATTTCTTGAGCAGTCCAGGTGCTGGTGTAGGTGATTTCTCTTCAATATTCTCCAACGATGCAGCAGAAATCGTCGGATTAGCCACAGGTGCTGTAGATTTTGCAGGAGCTTGTTTTGTAGGGGTCCAAGACTTAGGCAGAGTGTTCTTGAAGACAGCTACACGAGATTCCAAGTTTCTCATTTGATCCAGCATACCGTGGATTTTGCGCAGACTTCGAGACGATGACAACTTTTCTGTTTTGTATACCTCGCCGTCGACAGCTGTAGTTGTGAGCACAGGGACCTGGTACTTGGCAGCTGAGCGGGCATGCGGCGGCGGAGAGATCTGAACCGCGTGTGATTTCAGCTGCTTGATCTTCTCCTGAGACACTGAAAGCTCCTCTTTAGCGTCCCGAAGCTCGTCTTTGACTCGTTGGAGTTGGATAGTCAGGTCGTCCTTGCCCATGAGATCTGTCTCCAACTCGGCGATTCTCTCCAACGAACTGTGATATTTGGACTCCACACTCTCAAGCGTGGACTTCGTAATGCGCTCGTTTCGTTCCATGTCGTCATTGGCCATCTCGATGTCTCGCAGCCGGTCATTGGCCTCCTTGTGTGCTTGTTCCAAGGTATGGATCTGCTTCTGCAGCGACGTATGCTGCGCACTGAACTCCTTCTGCGAGTCCAAGCACTTGTTCTTCCAGTCGTCTCGATCACTGCTGAGCCTGTACACCTGCTGCTGGAGGTCGTTGATCTTCTTCTCGGAATCACCTATCTCCTGCTCCATCTCGGCCTCCAGCTCCCTAGACGACGCCTGGAACTCCGCCAGCTCGGCCTCCAGCTGGGCGATCTGCTCCTTGGCCCGTATATACCGGCCGTCATGAGCGTCTGAGCTGTCGGAATGCATGTCTGGTCATTGAATGTGGTTGTTGAGTATCGTTGTGAAATATCGTTATTGATACCCAGTGTTGATATCCCATTTATCAAACCGGGTAAGTCACTGTAAAACGACTTCGTGTTACAAACTCAACTTTACATCTACCAACATCAGCGAAATCAATGGTATGTAGACGAGAAACGGGAAACAATTGAGAAACACTCCAATTGCATCATCTCTGTAACGCCATCTCTGTAATGTACACTAACTCTAGGTCGTTCTGGCTGCTTCCATATGCACCAGAGGCGGAAAGGCCATTTTATCACGGCAGTTCAGAGACCTCCACAAGGACCAGGTCACGGCGTTATTGGCGTCGTTTCCCAAACTCACGCAGTCGGGATCGCAGCATACGACTGTCGAGGATGAAAACGTCCGCTATGTTTACCAGCCGTTGGAGGAGTTGTATGTGGTTCTCATCACCAATCGTCAATCCAACATTCTTCAAGACATAGATACTTTGCGACTACTTGCACAAGTGGTATCGTCCATGGTACGTGTTGTCGACGAGCGGGAAGTACTTATCAAGGCGTTTGACATACTATCGGCCTTCAATGAGGTCGTGAACCTGGGATATAGGGAGAATTTGACCCTTTCGCAAATCACCACCTTCCTAGAGATGGAATCCCACGAGGAGAAGATCCAGGAAATCATCGAACGAAACAAGGAACTGGAGGCTGCCGAGGAGCGCAAGAAGAAGGCCAAGCAGCTGGAGATGCAGCGGCGGGAGGCCCAGAAGCGTGGTGGTTCTATAGGCAATTCTGGTGGGTTTGGCCCCAGCTCGTCTTATTCCGCACCGACTCCTTCATACACTGCTCCTCAACCCCAGGTGCAAAACACTTATGATTACGATGAACCTGCGGCACCCAGGAAATCCAGTCGGGTGGCCCGAGGAAAGGGTCTTCAACTTGGAAAGAAGAAGGGCTCACTGGCTGGTGTAGCTGATGGGGCTGACGAGGGTCTCCTGGCACCTGCTACTCGAGAAGAGCTGCCACCAGCACAGGTGGAGAAGAAGAAGCCTGTGGCAGCCGCAGCAGTATCTAGCAACGAAGGAATCGAGCTGACAATCAGCGAAGGACTCAGTGCTGTTCTGGGAAGAGATGGATCCATCAGATCGTCTCAAGTCAAGGGCAAAGTCCAGCTACGTATCGGGGACCCGGAACTGGGCAAAATCAAGGTTCTTACAAGCACCGACAACAAGACGCAATATCAGACGAACCCCAATATCGACAAGAACCAGTTCACGTCCTCTAAAGCATTGGCGTTGCGTAACAGTTCGCAGCCATTCCCTACTAACAACCAGCAAGTGGAGATTATGAGATGGAAGATCAACGGCAAGGCAGACGACAACCGTCTTGTTCCACTGACATTCAACTGCTGGTTCTCACAGACTGAAAGCTCTTTCTTCGACGTTACACTGGAATACGAGGTCAATGGCGACTTTCCTGAGGTGTTGCGTGATGTCACAGTGTCGGTTCCCTTGGTATCCACCAACATTCACATGCCTCCAGACAGTCCGGAAACATACACGGAATTCGACGACAGAATTGAGTGGACCATCGCCGAGATCAATCCTCAGACCGACACGGCCTCGGGAAGCTTCCAATTCACGGCTGAAGCCGATGGCGAGGACGACTTCTTCCCCATCAACATCTCCTTCAACGTCAACGACAGTCTGAGTACTTTTGGCAAGGTGGATATCTCGGACGTTGTGTCGGCGTCGGATGAGAGCGAGAGTCTGCCGTTTGAAAAGAGTATATTGTTAGTATCTGAAAATTACACCATAGAGTAGTATAGTATGGTAATAGAGAGGAGTGCAGTAGGCTTAGGCTTATAACTAGTTTTATTGTAGGCTTATAACTAGCTTCATTATTAGCTTAGCTTATAACTTAGCTTATAATCAGCTTTATTAAGCAGCTATAACTAGCATTATTGTAGGCTTATCACCAGCTACTACCAGCTATACCAGCTATAACACGCTATAATCTCTATTCACCACCTACTCCTGTAAACTACCGTATCCATGAATATCCTGCGCAAACGACCACGACAGGTTTTCGCATTTGATGTTGTTTTCAATGGAGATTTCCCCTCCGGCTCGCACCGTGGCCACGCTGTATTTGTCAATCGAACGGGCATCTCGATAGAAGAGAACACGCATGCACTTGTCGATGAGTTTTCGGGCGTTTTCCTCCGTCAAGTTCTTCTCATCGCCTTCCTTATCTACAACCTGTCTTAGCAGAGGAACAGCCAAATGGGCTCCAAAGCCAGTGGCCATTGCAGGCGAAGTGTATGCAACTCCTAGCAAATCAACATATGACAAAAACGGCTCGTTGTTATCATCAGTGCCTGCTACCAGTATGGCATTCCACAGAGGATTCAGCTTAGATCGTCGATTGTATAACATTTTGGATAAATACTTGTACACCGTCTTGGTCTTGAGCTTGGTGCCATCGTTATCGTAATTCATGTCGATTTCCAGCTGTTCCATTTGTCGGACAATGTATTGGAGATCAGAGATATCACCACCGAGGCCGATGACGGTATCTTCGCCGACTTTGAATATTCGTTGTTGGTCGGTAAATCGAGCCAGGGAACCGTAAGAAGCTGGGGGTTAGTAGGAGGATCAACCAGGCAATCAATAAACCAGACAATCAATAAACCTAAAACCTACCTAAATGATCAGCGGCAATCATCACGCCTTTATCGAATTTCACACCAATCACGCTTGTTCCCGTCACAATTGGCGACTGAGTATGAGCTACAGGCAAGTCTCCGGGGTGTACACTCCCTGCATTGTGGATCCGTTCATCATACGCTCCATATATATCATCTCGGGGTCGGCCCCATCGTACTTGAGTATGCTCCATTATTATCTACAGTGCTGTTGTTATGTTTTGCCACAGCTGATGTATGCTTAGTGTTTGTGATAATGCTGATGAAAGCTTGGATCAAAAGCACAATCTTTTGGAACAACGTCTTTTGGGCTTTAGTGGAAAACTAGTGAGGAGCTCCGAGCCGGACTCGGACGAGAGAAATGAGTCACACGGAAATGAGGTGGAATATAAGGAAAAGAGGGACTGGTGATCTAAAGAAAATATTATATAAGACTTTGATTTTGTACAATTGCATCATCTGCCATGCCATGTCGATCTTGTTAACGGTTATGCTTCAATTTGCTCACAATTGACGCATGGGGAGTCACACCGGGGAAAGGTACAATCGATAACAATTGCCACATTTTATGCGATTTGGGTATATAAGTATTGGGCCTAAATATTGTGTTTCATGTTAGAATTCGTTAAAGCAGACATTACAGTTTTTCGCTACAACCACGACGTTCAATTAAGCAACTACGGCCCCGTATACAACCGTATACAACTCTACTCAACCGTATAAGTACCGTGCTAGAAGAACCATGCTACACTGCACCTTTTACAATACGGTAAAACCAAACCAAACCAAACTAAACTAAACTAAAACACTTTACATTCCCTTAACCTTTTACATTATACTCAACTCCACAGGAAGTTCAGACGATGCCATCCTTTGGGCTTCTCTATCACCTCAGGATGAAGACGCATGTCAAGAAATAGACTCTCAAGATCCACTTCTCTCGGATCAACAAACTTACTCTTGAGCAGAAATCGCCCAAGAAGCCACAGGACGAAAAATAACGGAATATTGAAGTACGCAGAGAAGAATTCAGACGTGCTCCAGTAGCCGTGGATGAAGACCGTGAAGCCTCCTGTTAGCAGCAGAATGATGTTCGCTACTAGCCCGAACCATGCTGCAAACGGAGTGAATCGCGTATAAAACGGCAGCTGGTCTCGCGAGTATCCCTGGGCCTTGAGTGCTCGATCCATGAACATTTGGTTGATGCACATGACGATCCAACTCACCAGAGCAGACGAAGCCGTCAGGTTTTGGAACCATGAGAATACTGTTGCAGCTGTGTCTGAGCATGACATGTATGCCAATGTCATGAAGAGCAGCTTGAGAGTCACGCAGACCCAAGGGATATTGAATCGGTTGGTTCGAAGGAAGATCTTCGGAGCCTGGCCCTTGGCTGCCATAGCATACAGAGATCTGGTACCGCCGAGCATTCCAGAATTGCCCGAAGACCATGCCGATGTTATAACCACAGCATTGACTATGCTCGGTAGCACGTTGATACCAGCTAGTTCCATTGCAATAACCAGAGGAGACGAGGAAGCATCGCCTGAGCTGTTGGCTAGCTGAGGATCATTGTATGGCAGAATCAGCGTGATAATGAACAGGAATACCATATAAAACAGCAGGATTCGAATCATGATTCTTTTGCATGCTTTGGGGATGTTGTAACGGGGATTTTCCGTCTCTGCTGCCGACACTGACACACTATTGACACCAGAATAGGCATAAACAGCTGACGACAGCACAGCCCAGAATCCGACAAACTTTCCTAGGCTACCGGTGGTGATATAGGCTGCAAATGGGCCGGGATCTTTCCAGTAATGGAAGCCTAGGCGGGGTGTTTTAGTTCCACCAAGATCTATCACCAATCCCACAATTGACAGGCCAACTATGAGTAGAATCTTCAAACAGGCAAAGAAGAATTCTATTTCACCATAGTACTTGATGGGACCATAGTTGGACACTCCCAGGAGAACAATGAATACACTGATCCACAGGGCTGGACTTATATCAGTCCAATATTGGAATAATACAGCTGCAGCAGTCACTTCGGCCGGGCCACTGACTAAAGAAGCATACACTGAATTCCAGCCGATAGCAAAGCCAAAGGCTGGGTCGACGAAGAAGGCAGCGTGTCGCACACTGGCACCGGTGACTGGCATCAACGTCGACACTTCAGCAATACACACCTGAACGGCCATGACAATAATACCAATTACCAAGTATGCCAGCAAGAGACCAACAGGACCAGCTTTATGAAGTGCACCTCCACTGGACAAAAACAGACCTGTACCGATGGTGCCAGCCAAGGCAATCATCTGAATATGCCTCTGCTTCAAGCCCCTATTCAGCTGGAAATCATAGGCAAACGTTCCCTTGGTATCTTGAGCATCGGGCAATTCCTCCAATGTTGTGACGAGAGTGCCTTTTTTCTCATCTGATCTCACTTGAGACACTTGAGATTCGACATCGCTGGTGGCAGACATTTTTATTGTACCGGACTAGTGGCTTGCGTGACAGGTATATATATAGATATTTCCGGGCTTATGAGCGTATTTGTTTGCTAATCACTCATAGATAAGGCAGGTCGATCCTGTACGCCTAATTGTGCGCCTAACCCTATTATGGGATGCAATTTAGCGGAGTTTGATAAGGGCGGGGCATTCAGGCACAGGTTGGATTTTGGGGCAAAGATAAAGGTCCTGATAAGCTCTTTTGAGTACTATCATGAAGGAAATATTTATTCAGGAGAGGAAACGTCTGAAATGAAATGATCTATCGACGGGCTTGGAGTTTCTTAATTTAAACTGCTTAGTCGCTTCCACAATCAGCTGTTTGATTGCCTAACCGCATTTGGACTTAATGCAGATAGATGTCGTGCTACATTGATATTATGTTGCATGCGTCTTTGTGTGTGTATCTTGAGGCAATCGGCCAAGGGCGTTTTTTGACCCCTGGTCCCTATTGATTTGATTAAGATGAGATATCACAACAGGGTGCCGTGCAGAAGGCAGGGCTCTTTCCAGAACTAATTTCAGGGATATTTGCACATGAAGTGTATCTTATCTTATTATCGGCCTGATAGGTGCCAGATGGCAGTTGCGGTCTTTGACACCGTTAGGCACCCCACCAATTGCGACATTTACGGGTCCTGATAAGCCTTTTTGGTGATAGTCGCTTAAAGTGACTCCAAGAGGGGAGTTATATCCGACGCCTTTGGACATGCCAAGGACTTGGCTGAAAGATAAGCTTTTATTTTTGACTGGTAGTTCGGATCGCTGTCCGAACGTCGATAAGAGATGGAGGCAGAAACGAAGAGGATAAATCCTGCAAAACACACTGGTACTACAAGTTGCGTGATTATCAGCAAAATATACACAATCGCTATCTCGGATTCAATGGCCAAATTCAGCTAGTGCTTTGTCTACTCTAACGACTATGTTATCTCAAAAAAATGCCCTAAGAAACCAGTCCAACTACACCTCAACGACTAGACGTTTTATATTTTAGAATCTCAATAACCCCCACTTGAATACACAACTTAGTATATGGTATCGGCACCGCCAGCCATGACATTGTCGATTTCAGCATTAGATATGGTTCTATACTGGAATCGCTTCGGTAGTTGACTTCTCAAAAACAACTGCCCGGCCTCCAGGGTGAACGGCTTATCGGCATTGGAGATGCCTTTACCGCCCAAAGGTCCATGAGTTATTGCATTTTGTCGATATGCTGCAAAGGATGAAGGAAGAGTGGAATCGGGGGATTCCGGATGCACTCGAGGAGTATGGTCAACAGCTGTAGGTTAGAAGGAGTTCAATAGCAGAGATTTGGGGTCGTAAAGAGGGGGATTCGAGTGATATACGACACTAAATTCTGCCCTACCAATCGTTGTTCTACAAGTTCCGAAGCAACTGCCGAAGATTTGCCTTTGAGCCGACCGTCCGACGCTTTGATTGGACTAGAACCTGCTACTTACGCTCGGTATTAACTCTTCTTCCAAGAAATTTAATCAATGGAGTTCTCAACACTATTCGAGTAATCCTCATTGTATTTGCCCCAGTGCAGAAGCTACAATGCTGAGCTATTGAATGCGTTTGTTGAGAGAGTTTAGTAAAGGAAATATGCAGTGGGATCATTCGACGGAAGCCAATCACGTGAAATACCGGTCAATCTCAGTGCTCAAGCTTTACAATTTTTACAAAACTATACAATATATACATATAATTCCGCCGTCTATCTAGCGTCGAATGGCGTGATATCGCTTGCCACGGAACCCAAATAACTGCTGATTAAACTGGTATACCTCGCTCGGGTTGAGATCATGAAGCTCCCATTTGGTAGAGCCAAACACATTCTGAGTAGGCTCCATCAGAACGTCCATTTTATTGCCAAAGTTCTTGTGTAGCCAGTTCCAGTCTCGGGTGCAGTCTGCTTCATGGAAGCCTGTTACGAAGACTGCGCATTTGCTTTCTAGCAGGGCTTCCACGGTCCGATCCCACTGGTTCATGGCCTCGGGAGCTCCAAAGCCTGGATGGAACAGGAAGAAGGCATCCAGGTACGGATCATAGGGCATAAAGTCCTGAGCATCGTTAAGAACATGAAAGTAGTCCGTGTAGTAGCTAAAAGACAGCTTGTCGTCAAATGCCATTTTAATAGGTTTTTCCAATGCCTCGTAGCTTCGTTTTTCCTTATTGAGGTACGCCTCGGGGCCAATGAACACCAGCTCTAGGACCGCGTCTGGAAACAGGTACGACAGCTGCTGCCAGGCATGTGGAGGTAATTGAGATTCTGCACGAGCTCCAAGCATAAAAAGTCTCATTGGGCGGTCTTGCCATTTCCTCGAGCGATCCTGTGGAAGTAAAGTATATCTGAGGGCAGCCAAAGATTTGAGTCCTTCCAGAGTAAGAGGCCCGTGAGGTTTCAAATTATAGGGACCGTATTGATGCAACACACTGGCTATGGTGATAGGGTAGCTGAGCATTTTCGTCACAGCGGCCATCTGAAACTCAGTGTCCATGGAGTAAAAGTCTCGGGTATATAGAAAGGTATCCCAGTTGAGAAAGTTGACCGAAGCCTCGATCTGCTGAGGACCCGGGAAATCAAACTCGGGAAACTGCCTGCCGGATCTCAGATCATGTTCATATATGTTGACCTTTTTCAGCAATTTCCACAGGCCTGCCTGGTACACAGAGTCGGATTTCCACGCTTGCTCGTCATGGTGAGTTGGTATGCCAGATTTCGGGCAGGTGAAGTTGATATTTTTGCCGGTAACCGGGCACTTTGCTCTGGCGCGAATGAACGCAGCCCGAGTTCTAATATCCTGAGAGGGCGATCTGTCCCATATGTGAAAGCGGTTCTCTGGAGTCGGATAGTCAGCAGGCAGTGGAGGATCAAAGCCTAAACTGGCACGCACAAACTCGGCGACGCCTCCAGCGACTCTTTTTAAGGAGTAGTCACGACATTGAGAGCATTTTAGTCTGGAATTGACAGCTCTTTTGCTGGTGAACATCATTCTGTGATGCCGGTGCAGGAAGGAGTTTGTCGGACGATATTTTCAGTTTTGATTTTCAGATGGGTGGAGGAGGGGAGAGAGGAGGAGGAGCACAATAGAGAAGAGTGAAATTTGGAGATTTAGTTTATATTTATTTATTTAAGATGTTAATGCTGATAGGAAGATGATGGTAAAATAATACTACTTTGTTTTATATTTCATATTTCATATTTCATTGATCTGTATTACCTGTATTCATCTATTCACTGCGTTCTATACGGCTACAGCCTGCAATATCCACCGTTGCTTCACTTCAAATTCATACATTTATTCATTCTGTCAAACTCTTTCAAACTCTTTCAAAGTCCCTTCACTCTTTCACTTCCACCTATTTACCTCCATCTATTTGTTGCATACACTCCTCCTCATTACCTCCCACCACTTCCACCTTCTTACTCATCTCCCCTGTTTTTGTACTCTGTCATCTTCTTTCCAAGACAACTCTCAACATGCCGTCGTCACAGAACTCTGACATGGTGACCATTGTCTTGTCTTCATCCTTCTTCTCTGATTCTCTTTCTCATGAGTATCAGCTGTTCTACAATTCTGACAGAATAGCTAATCTCAAAGCGCTCGTTAGAGATAGCATGCCTGATCCCAAACCCGACGAACCCGACATGCTATTTATATTCCGAGGGCGAATTCTCAAGGATTCCGAGAAGATCAGAGACGTCATTCCTGCTTCTTATATTTCTGACCGGGTCACCTTTCACATGGTGATCAAGTCTGGCGCTGGAAACAGAGCGTCTGACACGTCTGCTACTACGACCAGCCGTTCTCAAACTGCACTGCAAGCATTTACTTCTCGTCTCAACATCAGAAGACTCGGCAGGTCCTCAAGTGACCAGTCGCGATCTGCTGTTGCGGCTTCTGGAGAGGCCTCGTCGTCTGCTTCTACTCTCAGCGTTTCCCCACAACCGACTGCTACGAACCAACCAAAAGTATTCATAGCTACGGACGGGTTTCAGTCTTTCACTGTATCTGAGCATGACTTTGTAGTCCTTGATGGACCATCGCCCGGGGAGAAAGCGGTTGCCTTTTCGCCTCAAGTCCTTGCATCTCTTGAGAGCTACTTTTCGCCGCGAAAGCCTTTGAAGACGGTCCAGCTGCACTTCGAAGCAGCACCGCATGCTGCTCCTACTCCTACGCATACAGAACCAGCTCATGATACGCATCCGCCTGCCAATCCCGACTTTCGTGAAGCTGCCAATAACAGGTACTTTCGTCTCGAGGTCAACTACCCGCTCATGGCCCGTGCTTTGGGAACCATATTCTTTGCATCATTTAAACTAATAGCTCTGGTAACACTGCTGATGACTGAGGATGTCAATGTGTTTGTACGTCTATTTGTTTTAATGCTGGCAGGTGCCATCTTTTTGGGCAACCGTATACCTTTGGATCATATCATCGCACCGATTCAGAACTACTTGCCTCATGGACTTCCGGAGAATATAAATATGGACTTGTATGATCATATTTGGAGAAGAAGACCGGCAGGAGAAACTGAAGGCCGTCCGGAGGATCAATCACAGCAGGGCAATCCGCAGACAGATCGGGATGCAGTGGTAGACGAACTTGTGGCAGCTATCAACAGACAGACATGGATGGATAGAGTCAAGTCTACAGCTACTATATTTTTGGGAAGTATATTTCCCGCTGTTCATCATAGATGGGTAGCTGAGGAAGAACGACGCCGAAGGAGAGTTACAGATCATTTGATGGCTATGAGACGGCAGGCAGAAGCACAGGCGCAGGCGCAGGCGCAGGGAACAACAGACGGGAACTAAACGAGGAAGAGATTTATGATATGCTTTGCTATGCTTTTGTTATACTTTTGCTATACTTTTGCTATTGCTTTTGCTACTGCTAAGGATACGGCTGACCAGCTACTCAGACAGGCAAAAAGCCCTTAGCCTACTATTTCTGCTTTTTCAAAATTCATATTTTATTACTTTGCACTTACTTATATGCATTATATATTCGCTTGAAAAATATTCAATAAACCTTAAATATCAAGTTATTACAAAACCTGGGCTTTCCATCTCCTCACCTCATGTCCAATATCATCAAATTCGGCCCCTACGTAGTGACACCACAGGTGTTTTACACGTCCAAACTTAGTTTCAGTCTCGTAAATCTCAAACCCGTTCTTCCAGGACATGTGCTTGTGTGCCCAAAGCGAATTGTCACCAGGCTACGTGATCTGACCGATGAAGAAAGCGTGGATTTCTTCCGTACAGTCCAAAAGATCTCCAAGGTCGTTGAAACATACTATAATGCTGGTTCTTTAAATATAGCTATACAAGACGGGCCATTATCGGGGCAATCCATAGATCACGTGCATTGCCATATAATACCTCGAAGGCTCAAGGATTTGCCGAATGTCGATGATGTCTATACGAAGCTCAATGGAAAGGAAGGTGATCTGGACTATGTATTCAATACTTATAAGGAAGCAGCACGGAATGTGAAGTTTGGGCCTGATAGTGATTCTCGAAAGCCTCGGTCGGCGGAAGAAATGGAAAAGGAAGCTACAGCATTGCGGGAGTTTATAGAGGGGGGAGAGTATAGTAGTTGATAGCATAGTCAGTCATGTATTCACATCATTGACATTAAGATATTCACGTCATTTAGTGCCATTTAGCGTAATTACACTTTTCAATAATTAACGCTTTTTTCATTTACTCCTATTTACATTACTGCTGCCTACTGCTGCTGCCGTGCCTCAGCTCTGAGCCGGCCAAAGTGCTCTGCTCGCACCTGCCGTCTCTTACGTTCACCACCCCACGACTTTTTGCCTCGTTTGATCTCCATTAGCGGGACTCCGAGCCTGTAACGCTCTATCCAGCCCAGAATATATCTAAAATCAGTAAATCGCTCCAGCTACTTCTACCAGATCACTTACCTTCTTTCCCTCACATCAATGCCCTTTTCCTTGAGAAATGCACCATCTGCACCAATGAATTCGTCCCAAGACTCGAATTTCCCAACATGCTCATTCAAACCTCTGCCGATTTTGGTCAGAAAAGTCCCGACATCGGCCACTTCCTGCGTTGGAGGAACTTTCTTAGGATATGCAGGAACAATATACCGATTCAGAGCACATGTGCTTGAAAATTGCCGACTTGGCTCTATTATCGACCCTGTTATCCGTCCAATGAACGCCCTGCTTCTAAACGATATCATGTTGTTGAGTCGATGATTATGCGTCCAAACCTCCGTATCGGGTTAAAAGCTGAAAATTATGCTTGGACATTATAAATTTATCAAGGAAGCCAACTCTCTCAACTTCCTTCCTCACACACCGGAACCAGCATATCTTTTTATACAAAGATACAAACGGGTCTTGGAGCCTGTTCGAGCCGATTTCGCAACTATATATATAAACGCCGCTTCTCTACTATGACCGGCTCGCCTTTCCACCTGGTAGCGACGGTCAAACCCCAGTATGCTCCTTCTACCGTCACGGTATGGAGATCCATGCATACCGGGCTTCAGCTTGTCCTTGTGAAACACGAGACTCCTGTTGTCAATGGCTACTTTGCTGTTGCGTCGGAAATTCACGACGATTCCGGGGCTCCTCATACCCTGGAGCATCTGGTGTTTATGGGCTCCAAAACCTACCCGTATAAGGGGTTGCTGGATCAGCTGGGCAATAAGCTCATGTCGTCGACCAATGCATGGACTAGTACTGATCAAACAGTATATACCTTGACGTCTGTTGGCTGGGATGGCTTCAAGACTCTGCTGCCGGTGTACTTGGATCATGTTCTATTTCCTACCATAACCGACTCGGCATGTATGACCGAAGTGTATCATATTGATGGTGAAGGTCGAGAGAAGGGTGTAGTGTTCTCTGAAATGCAGGGAATTGAGAATACCTCGACTTCTTTGATGGCATTGGTAGCTGCCAAAGCTAGATATCCTCCTACTTCAGGATACTCTGCTGAAACTGGCGGCTTAACTTCTAATTTGCGAACTCTCAAGACGGAGTATATTCGTGAGTTTCATAGACTGAGATATCGTCCTGATAATCTCTCAGTGGTGATCACTGGAACTGTGGATGAGGGCGAGCTACTGACAATCATGTCCAAGTACGACAATTCGCTCAAAACGCCTGATCACATTCCTTATAAACGGCCATTTGTCGATTCAGAGCCCGATCCTCGTCTCGATGCTCCAGTTCTTAAAGTTGTGGAGTTTCCCGACACTGACGAGACATTTGGCGAAGTTCTCATCAACTGGGTCGGCCCTCACTTCTGTGAGACAGTCGCCAACAGTGCTCTAGACGTATTTTCTACCTATTTGACTCAAGAAAGTACAGGCATTTTGTCGCAGAAGCTGGTTGAAATTCCCGATCCATTGGCTACTGCTGTATCATATGACACTGACGATTACTTGTTTACAGGCATCAACTTTTGGCTTTCTGGCGTCCCAGTGGACAACACAGAAAGTGCTTATCACAAAGCTGTTGATGAGATAAAGAATCGTCAGGCTGATCCTTCTAACATAGACTTAGCCCTCATTAAGGACTGTATTGAAAACAGAAGAGATCAGTTCATTTTGCGTTGCGAACAAGATCCCTCAACATTTGCTGAAATTGCAATTGAGAATTTCCTGTATGGTGACCGAGATGGCCAGGATATATTGAAGTTTCAAAATTTGGACGATTTTGACGAGCTAATGAAGTGGACCAAGGAAGACTGGTCCCAGTTCGTGAAGAAGTACTTTACTGGCTCTCCTGAAATCGTCGTGGTAGGAGTTCCTTCTGAAGAGTTTTATCAAAAACTTGAAAAGGAGAAGTTAGCTCGTGTGCAGGAGTATAAGGAGAAATTTGGAGAAGAGGGTCTAAAGAAGTTGGCTGAAAAGCTTGAAGCTGCTGAAAAGGAGAACAACAAGCCAATTCCTCCTAAGATAATAGAGAGTTTTCCTTCGCCAGACCCTACAAAGGTTGTTCTTAACAAAACAAGATCTGGTGTAGCTGGACTAGCTCAGAGTCACCAGTATTCGCCATCTCCCGAATTTCAGAATCGACTTGATGTTGATGGGGCCAACTCACAGGATCTTAACCTATTTTTGACATTTGAGGAATATAGCTCTGAATTTGTTACTGTGGATATTGAGTTATCTTCTGCCGCTATAGATGAAGATCTACTACCATTTGTTGGCATTATTTTTGAAGAAGTCTTTGCCATGCCTATGCTCATTGACGGAGTTGTCTGGGATTACCAGGATGTATCTCGACAGGTCAGTCATGACACAGTCACAGCTTACCAGACTAGTCCAGGCAGACTAAAAGAAACAGTCAGGCTGTCTGTAAAGACTAGGGTCAAGGACTACCATCTGGCTATTACATGGTTAGAAAGAGCCATGTGGAATACGATTCTTGACGATAGAGAAAGGCTTCGAGCCATTGTATTACGATATTTAAACTCTTTGCCAGACTATAAGAGAAGGGCTTCTTATGTTTTGGACGCAGTTACTAGCCAAGAGTTGTTGACGACACGAGCACTGAAGAGATCGACTCAGTATCTTCTTACTGAGGACTTTTTCCGCAACGTGTGGACTTCAATTGACGAAGAGGCTCCAAAAGAGCAATATTCCGAACTGGTTCAGCGTCTTGAGCGTCTAAGGAAGCAGCTATATACTCTGAACAACATGAGAGTCCTGGTTCATGGTGGAGTTGATAAGATAGAATCCCCAATTGCGCCATGGAGTGCATTTGTGAAGACTGCAGAATCGAAAGGATATGCTGGAGGCTCGTCGTTGCTACCATTGCCAAAAACAAAGGAAAATAGATCTGAGGATGGTAAAGCTCTTAGCAAGAAATCGTGGATTGTTCCAATGTCGCAGACCGAATCATCGTTTTTGTCTGTCATCACTAAAGGACCACTTGAGTTTACTGATAAAGATATTGCCTCTTTGTTGGTGTCGTTTTCGTACCTTGAAGCTGTCGAGGGGCCGTTTTGGAGAGCGATTCGTGGTATGGGATTGGCCTATGGAGTAACTATTTCCCACAGCATAGAGCAGGGCCAGCTTATATTTGAAGTTTACAGAGGCACAGACTCAGTTGGTGCTATCAAGGCTGCTAAGCAGATAATTCTGGGTTTTGCTGACGGAAGCACCAAGTTTGACAATGAATCTCTTGAAGGAGCAGTTAGTACTAGGATCAATCGATTGATATCTAGCATGGAGACGAACAGCGAAACGGCACAGAGACATTTTCTGGATGCGGTTTTGCGACAATCGGGTATTAATGAAATACAAGGATTGTTGAAGAGTGTTCGTGCTGTCACGCTTTCAGACCTTGAGACTACGTTCAACAAGTACTTGAGGCGGTTATTTGAAGCTGACAATTCTATTGTTTGTTGCACATGTAACCCTACAATGACGGATAGCATTCAGAGTTATTTGGCCGAAAACGGTTACCAGGTGGAAGTTAGAGCTGCGAGTGGGGCCGGAGAAGAGGACGAGGAGTGGTATAGCAGCGAGGAGGAAAGTGATTAGAGCCCAAAGCTCTGTATAATACCGAATCTATTAGAGTAATAAGATGTCTATGAAGATAAATAGAATGCACTAGATAATACATTATGTAAATTAGTCGAAGATTCGCAGCTTGTAGTCCTCCACTGACTGGCCCGTCCAGTCGGTGTAATATTTGTCCTTATTCTCATCAAATATTCTTTCTAGTTCTTTGATGTACAGTTGATGGTAGTATTGAAGATCATCATCAGTAGGATCAGCAATGTAGTCAAGGTCCACAGGTCTGCCTACTACGACATGTATAGGACGACGGTACGGTAGAAGGCCGACCTCATAGTTGAATATGCCCCGGGCATTCATTAACGGAATAGTGAAACCGACGAGATTCTTGATACAAAGCTGGAATTTGTGTATCAATGAAGAGTCATCGCCTACCAGCTGTTGATATAAATCATTCTCTCCAAAGGCAAGAATAGGCACGAGGCTTGTTCCTGGATTCTGCAGGCCCAGTTTGACGAAACCCAGGCGTTTTCCAAGCACCAGATCCAATTTCCCGGGAAGGGCCAGTAGCGATTCTCTTGCACCTCCGAGGACAATGCAAATAGGCTGGTTTTTCTCCAGCAATCGCTGGCAAGAATGATGAGAAACAGAAGCAAGTCCTAAGAGCGATAGATACTCTCGATAGAAGGGAACTTTGAACTGGTTTTCCAAAGTCAATGCTCGTACAGGCACTCCGGGAAAGAGCTTCGACCAGCCAGCACCCTCGGAAGCAATTGCGCCTATGAGTCCCATGGAAATGATGCCGTGAGGATGATATCCGAAGATATACTTACGGCCGGTCGATTTCCACTTGGGGTACTGATTTACCTGAAAAACCGGCAATATCACAAAGTAATACCACCAGAAGAGGAATTTCCAAAAAATCGAGGCATCTTTTTGCTCAATTGCAGTCGGCGATTCCGATCGGAAACTCGGCTCAAGCTCGACCGTCTTATGAAGACTTATGGGAAAATACTCCACAAATAGTTTCCAATACAGTGAATTTCGAAACCTCAGGGAGTTCAATGTCAAGAAATTGCCATTCTCGTACGACCTGTCCTTTATGACGTATATTATATAGCACAGAACGAAGGGCCAGAACAGAGGGCACGCAGCAGTCAGCAGAAAGTACGATAGACTTATGGGTATTGAGAAGGCATGCAGGGCCATGACGCCCACTCGGAGCTTGTCTGTGAGATCAACGAGCATTCGGAGGATGGTTTTCCATCAGTTGGTGTTAAGTGAATTGTTGTTTAACCTCAATTGCTGTTTAACAATGCTGCTAACCTTCAATGCCTAACCTTCAATTAGTGCCCAACCTGAGATCAAACTGATTAACATCAAAACCTAAGATCAGATTCCCACCCAAACCAACTGTCCACCCACCTAACTCTCCACCCACCAACTCTCCAACTTACCACCCCCACAATGGATGAACAAAAGCTCGACGAGGTCCAATGGCGAGCGCCCGAGTGGATCCAGGCGTTCGGACTGACCACGGAAAATGTCCTGGAGTATTTTTCGCAGTCGCCGTTCTACGACCGAATGTCCAACAACCAGGTGCTCAAGATGCAGAGCCAGTTCAACGGCAACTTCTACGGCAGACAGGACCTGTACACGGAGCTCAAGAACATGACGGGGCTGGAGTTCGTGGTGGTGGTTGCTCGACCGCCGGATTTATGGATCATTAGGAAACAGAATCGCCTGTCTCCACAGGAAGTACGGCAGCTCGCGACGTATTTCGTGGTCGGAGAGAATATATATCAGTCTCCAAGCGTGTATTCTATTGTGAAAAGCAGGCTGCTCAGTACAACGCTGCTGCTGAGTCAAAGTCTGGACGTTGCGGGTTCTCTACAGAACCTAAGCACTAGCCAGAGCTGTTCTTATGCGAACAACCAGACTCAGACGGACCGAGAAACGCCCACAGCGTCCGAATCGACTGCTCCGACTCCAGTCACCAAAAAGACACCTCGGTCAGCGGAATTGGCCAGCAGTTACCCTACACCGTCTGGAGGCTCGACTCCAAGCAGTAATACGACGTCACAGCTATTTGAAAAGCCGGAAAAAGACCGCTGGATTGAACAAGCATTATTATTCACTGAAAAGGGAACTGCGCTTTACCTTGACGATACAGATAGAAACATTGGCGCAATTCCTTCACTGGATAAACGAAAACAAACAGCCAGTACGCGGGGTCGAAAGCGGAAGTGAGCAGTACGGCCAAAACAGACATCAAAAGCACTCGGACAGTACTATTCAGACAGTACTCAGACAGTTACTTCGGACAATTCTCACGATTACTATTCCGAAAATTGGTACGAACCCTCGTAAATCACTATTATCGTATCATTGTATTTATTCTATATGCATCCGTTGAGGAGAAACTCGGCAATAAATAGTTTTGTTGAAAACATACTCATAAAACAGCAGCGTCTGAAATCCAGAGATCAAAATATTAAATCTCCGTCCTTACGAACTGTACTTTTCTCGGAAAACCTTGGCAGCATTCACCATGTTGGTCAACTGCTTCTTGGTCTCGTCCCATTTTCGGGTCTTGAGTCCACAGTCTGGGTTAACCCATAGCTTGACTCGGGGATAAACACCGACAATCTGGGAAATTCTTTGCTCGAACTCAGTCTGAGGGGGCACTCGAGGAGAGTGGATATCAAACAGTCCAAGTCCAATGTGGTTGGGGTACTCAGAGAACTCCTGAATGTACTTGGAGTCATCCTTCTTGGAGAACTCAATGGACACTACGTCAGCATCCAAAGCCTTGATGTGGGCAGGGTCCAAGTCAGAGTAGCAGAAGTGAGAGTGGATCTGAGTTCCATTCTCAACACCGGAAGTTGCTAATCTGAAAGACAAAGGAGCCCAGTTAACATAGGCTTCTCGCTCCTTACCCTCACGCAAAGGCAAACCCTCTCGAATGGCGGGCTCATCGACCTGGATGACGTAAATGCCAGCCTCTTCCAAGTCATTGACCTCATCTCGGAGAGCAAGGGCCAACTGGAGGCACTGCTCCTTCAATGGCAAGTCATCTCGCGGGAAAGACCATCGCAAGATAGTGACAGGGCCAGTAAGCATACCCTTCATGGGCTTCTTGGTGACACTCTGAGCGTACTTCGACTCCTTGACGGTCATAGCAGCAGGTCGGGAAACATCACCAACAATGATGGGAGGTCGCACATATCGAGAACCGTACGATTGGACCCAGCCGTTGGTGGTGAAAGCAAAACCCTTTAGCTTCTCACCGAAGTACTGAACCATATCGTTTCGCTCAGGCTCACCATGTACAAGGACATCGAGACCAACCTCTTCCTGGAACTTGACAACCTCATCGATCTCCTTCTCGATGAACTTCTCGTATTCCTCGGTGGTGATCTCACCCTTGGTGTGCTTGTTTCGGTTGATTCGAATCTCCTTAGTCTGAGGGAAAGAACCAATGGTAGTGGTAGGGAAAAGAGGCAGATTGAGACGCTTCTGCTGAGCAGTAGCTCGCTCGCTGAAAGGAGACTTTCTCTTGGTCTGAGAATCGTCGACTTCAGACAATCTCTTTCGCACAGCAGGATCGTTGGTGATGGAAGAAGCCTCTCGAGCAGCAACAGACTTGGCGTTAGCCTCCAGTTCGCTCTTGACGGATCCAGGGCCAGAAGAAACAGCCTTGGCAATGGTGACGACTTCATCCAACTTCTGAGTAGCAAAGGAGAACCAGTCCTTGATCTCGGCATTCAGCTTCTTTTCGTTTTTCAAGTCGACAGGAGTATGCAACAGAGAAGAAGAGGTGGCGACGATGAGTCTGTCAGCACCAACCTTCTCCTTGGCCTGATCGACAAACTTGATGGCCTTGGACAAATCGGTCTTCCAGATGTTTCGTCCGTCAACAATACCAACAGACAGGGTCTGCTTAGAAGTGAGAGCAGCAGCCACTTCATCGAGTTGTTCAGGAACACGGACGAAATCGTAGTGGAAACCAGCAACAGGCAAGCCCTTGATGGCAGGCAAGTTGGGTCGTACGTCACCGAAATAGGTGGTGAGAATGAGCTCCAACGAGCCGGCCTTGGAAGCCAAAAAGTCATAAGCTTCCTTGTAGGCAGCCTTGACCTTCTCGGGGAGATCCAACACCAAAATGGGTTCGTCGATCTGGACAGACTTGGCACCGGCCTCAGCCAACTTGGCCAACAACTCAGCGTAGACAGGCAAGATCTTGGAAAGGAGAGAAATCGGCTCCAGGTCCAAAGAGTCCTTGTCAGACTTACCCAAGAAGAGGAAAGAAACAGGGCCAACAATTACAGGACGAGTCTCAATTCCAAGCTTCTTGGCCTCCAAGTACTCATCAACAGGCTTCGATCCATTGAGCTTGAAGTGAGTAGAATGGGAGAAAGTAGGTCGCACGTAGTGGTAGTTGGAATCAAACCACTTGACCATCTCCAAAGCTGGAACATCGACAGCCGGAGTGGAGTCAGTGGCAGGACGCTGGAGTCCTCGGCCCATGGCGAACAAAATGTCAATGGCAGGCAAGTTGAACTTGGTGTAACGCTCAGGAATGACATTGAAGAGCAAAGACAGGTCCAAGATCTGATCGTAGAAGGAAAAGTCATTGGATGCAATGATATCAACGCCAGCCTCCTTCTGGAGCTTCCAATTGTTGGCACGGATCTCCTGGCCGACCTTGAACAGCTCATCAACCGACGACTTACCACCCCAGTAAGCCTCGGTGATTTTCTTCAATTCTCGGTTAGCACCAATACGAGGGAATCCCAAAACAGACGAAAGAACCATTTTTATAAATTGAGTGTCAACTTTCAAGTGTTGTTAAAACAGTCCGAGGAAAGTGTGTAAGGAGAGGGAATGTGAAAATTTTGTGAAGGGAGAATGTGAATAGGGAATAGCACGTGATGGGGGTATGCGGAGGAGGATTAGAGGGGGAATAATACGGGGAATAAAGAATTATTATTCATATTATTTGAGTATTAGTCTTATAGCGGGAACTGCTCTTATCTTTTGTTCCACGATCTATCGTTCTTCGTCGTTCTTCGTCGTTCATCTCTTCTCTGTTCTCTGTTTACTCTCCTCACACGTTCTCAGGAACGTGCTTCCGCACATGGTATCTCCGCAACGTTTAAACACCCATGGCATGTGAAATATGAAATATGATTTTATTATTAAATTTAAGTTGAAGGGCCAAAATACGAAGGTTGTTGGCTAGTTATTCCAAACAATTGGCTATTCTGCTCGATCATGTTAGCTCGCCTAGCTCGTAGTTGATCCATCTATGATCCACGGTATGATCCAATGCATGATCCAATGATCCAGCAACATGCAAGCCGAAACTGAAGATCAAATCATGCTGGTATTAACAAGAACTCAATTGCGAATATCTGACGTCAATTTATAAGTTTGAATTAATGAAGCTCAATATGAATGCAGATCAGACTCGAATCAGATCAGACTCGTTATAGGTATTCCCCTTGACCCTTACTGCTGTACAACCTTGACATCTCCTATTCCTTTCGTGAAATTCCTCTTTTCCCGCTCAATTTCCATCAGAGAAACATCATTGTTGCCATTAACCTCATAAAAAGCTGCCAATTCTGCCACGACCTTGCCTCGTCGAACCGTCGAGCTCTTGTACCCAAGATCACTGTTGACATTGAGGTTCGACGGCTGAAGTACCGTCTCAGCCTTAGATCGGAGATTAGGCGTCGATTTCCTAGCTCGAGGAACTGGTGGTTTCGGTGGCGGAGGTCCCATGCTCGTAGTCGTCTCGACTGAATCCTCTTTGATCGGTGAGCCAGTGACAACATCGGATGCACTTCTTGTTTGGCCAGTCAAAGCATTGGCCGGCCTATCTGCACGAGATAACTCAGTCGTAGACCCATTTCGTAAATGCTTTAATGAACTCGGCTTAGGCGATTTTTCCTCAGACGGAACCTGCTTGATCTTGACGGAATCTACTTCGCGGCAGATACAACTCCAGTTATCCAGAGAAGTCTTTATGAATCTGTAAGAAGCAGACAGGTTATCCTTATGCATTGAGGCCTTTCTACCAATCAGACTAGATGCAACGGCATTGGCAATTGTGCCTGATGTCTGAAATGACCGGCACTTATCAGACACTATTTCGCTGAGCAGGCCAAAGAGACTGAACAACAGCACCTTTGACGAGAATGGCAATTTGCGAAATATTCTCAGACAATAGCTGCTTGTACTTTCCATAGGAAATTCGATCAGCTCAATCGGCAACAACGGATCAGGCAGCTCATAAATATATAGTTTCAGAAGGGTAGCTGCTAACAACGGCCCGTAATCGTCAAGATCCATAAGCTGGCCCCTATCAAAGGCATCTTTCATGATATACACCTCGTCTCTGATTTCAATTTTATTGAAAATCCCCCGGCAGTTTGGGCCAGTCACATGCAAGTAGTTGACGATGTCAGACCAGATCTGAGGCAGCTGAAACTGGCCATTGAGCTCAACGGGACGGCCAAACACCGGTCGATGATGCTTTGGCACAGTGATGCAACTTTCTACACTCAAATTGTGAAGATAGACGTGGGGTGGAATATCCACCAGAGTGATATCGATGAGCTGGGCCAGCTGGCTCAACGACGATAAATGCACCAGTTTTCGGCGGAATTTGCTGCTGACAATGCCCTTGAACATCTCAGTAGCGGCCCGAATCCACCACGTCTCATGGACAATATATATCTTCTTGACACGTTTCTTGGTATCTCTTTCCAGCATGCCGTACGATTTCGAGATCCAGCTCCACGAAGGCTTGCTTGGAGCACCGCCGGCAAAGAAAATCAACGCGAAATCACGCTTGGGCAGACGCTCAAGCACCTTCTCGACCATGTGCTTGCGATCATCGGCCTGGCCTTCTATCAATGCTTTGGAATCAATGGCTACCAGGGGAAGCCGAGAAGAAGGATCAAAGGTACGACAGGTACGGATGACTCTATCAGCAAGAGTATCCAGGTAGTTATTATTGATGATTTTGCTAGGACCCGGCATCGCTTCAAGTATCAATTCTATCGAGTTGTGGATACAAAGAACGAACTTGTTAAAATACCATGCTTGTTTATGAATCTCCTGAAACGGCAATCACAACGCTATTTATCTCGTCGTGTGTGATTACGTAACCCGCGCACATCGGAAAATGATTTCACCCGTTAATTTATCAATTGTAACAACTCGGACCGTTGTGGATATCTTTGGTTGAGCCAAATGTCTTTGGACTCTTTCGATGCCTTGGTTCCTGTCAAGGTAGGAGGCGCTGCAGGCCGCCATGTCTGGTCCACGTCTCGCATTACCTTTCACATAGTCGATCAGCTGGCAGTTCCTGACCTGTGCTCCATGGCCCGAGTATGTCGTCAATTTCGAAATTTGATCTATGACGAGACGGTCTGGGTGCAGCTGCTGGACAGAATGGGCGTCGGTGACAAAATTGAGGTTCCTAAAGCTGATTTGGCTCCGGCTATAGCTAGCCCGAAGCCGAATACCGATGATCTGTTAGATCTGGATTCGGATATCCCCAACTCTCTGACAACAAGTACTGTGGATTTGCTTTCATCTAGCACGGAAAATGGCAAAGTTTCACCGTTGGACTGTCTCGACAAGTTCTCGTACGCTCCAGGCAATGCCCGTGCGGCCTTTATATCCGTCTACCGAGCACTTTCTCCTTACTACCACGATCTCACGGGAATCAGAAATGATTTAGAGCCTCTTATTTATCGCGTCTATAAGAACCCTGTGGATCGTGCCAAGGTGTTGTCGCAGCTGAGGCGTTTTGCCAAAGCCGACGTAATGGAAAAGAATCATCTTCACCGCATAGTCGAGCTGGACTCGGTGATTGAAGCTTTTGAAAGTACTGCATTGCAGGAGTTTGAAATTGCTCTGGATACCACCGACATTGAAAATCTAAAAGTATATGTGAACGTCTTAACTATCCTCAGTGGCAGTGAGCCTTGCATTGAGCTCCTCTTACAAAAGCATGGCTCCGTGCCAGAAGTCGATTTACTTGATATTTATACACACGAATCTGGGTTTGTGGTTAAACATTTCACCAAATATTTATCGAATATTCATGCGCAGATCAACGAAGCGTCCAGTGTCATAGACCAGGTATTTCCTCCGACCACTCCAGTGACTGTCCGTCTGATCGAGAAGATTCTGGATGATCACGTCATGGTCACTATCACAAGACTGCTTGAGGATATAACCGATGATAGTGTTTCACGATATTTGAAAGCTGTTCCTATCATATATTTAAAGTTGATGGACTTTAAAGATGCTATATTACCTGGAACAAACACTGGGTTGAACTTCGCCCGAACATTGAACGCTATGATAAATGACCGTTTCCATGACACTTTGAAATCTTATTTATTGGAGGAATTGCAAGAATTTACAAATTACAGCGAGAGCGAGGTACAAAAATGGCGCCAGACCATCGTGGAAGATGAGGCAGAGGCTGAGACTATCCTATGGAGTAGTGTTTCTCGAGAAAAGGACAAGAAGGATTTTTTGAGTACGTTCAGGAAGGTCATTATGATGCCCGTGAGTGCTATGAGCAAAGCCGAGGGTACCTCAGAGTCATCAACACCTGCCAGCTCCACTGTTTCATTGCCGGCTACACGTAACAAAAAATTGGCTGCCATTACTGCATTGCCTACAACGGAATTAGATGCAATGGTTGCAGTTATGAACAACAAATTGGAAAGCATCAAAACGCTCTTTTCTTTAGAGCTTGCTATCAATTTGATCCGAGCAGGTAAGGACGCTACAGAGAGAATATCAAGATTCGCAGACACATATGATGGCGATGATTTAGATGCGCGAAAACAATGCGAAGCGGTATTTGTCGAGCTGGTCAGAATACTCGGTGGTGAACATGTCATGGGCGGTTTCAAACGGGCAGTGGAGACATTGGAAAAGTACGATCCGAAAAAGTACCGAAAAACAATTGAGACAGAGGAGCTTGAGACGGCAGTGGAGCCACTGGCAATTTTCGCTGAGCTGATAAATATCGGTGATTTGATTCAGCAAATGGTTCATGTATTTTTTGAGGAGGAGCTGGCGTTGAGGAAGTACGTGGATCGAACGGACTTTCTGTCGAATTCTGTCAAGGCCAAGAAGAAATTTGAGCAGGCTCTGGATGATGCAGTTGCTAGTGGGTTAAGCCGTGGAATTGATGTACTCATTGATCAAATCGACTTCACGTTTGTTACTCAGCAACTTGGATCTGATTTCAATCCTCCACCAAGTATGATTGACGGCCTTGATATTGGACCCACTGATGCCGCTAAGCAGGTCATAGGGTTATTGAGGTCACATATGACATTGCTAGTAGGTTCTACAGACAAGTCGGTTCTGGATGTGTTTCAGCAGGAGACAGGGTTACGGTTCTACGGGTCTATTTGCAAGCAGATCAAGAGAAGAGTGATCAATACGGCAGGAGCTATAAAGCTGATCAGCGATTTGAATCTCTATTATAGCTACATATTGTCTCTGAAACAGAAGGATCTGTTGCCGTATTTTGCCGCGTTGAAAGAGGTTGGACAGCTGTTTCTGATAGATGGATCGGATGCTGCAGCACTAGGACAAGCATTGAACGACATGACGCGTTTTCGAGGCGTGATGAAGCCTGAAGAACTGCTGGAATTTGTGCAGCGACGAGCAGACTGGTTACTTGTGAAAAAGGAGGTGGAAAAGGTCATGTACGGATTTGGATTCGGGGAGTGTAGTATTATGTGAGTAGCTCCTTTGTAAATAGATGCATTGAGATTCTTAAGACGAGAAGTAAGAACATATAAGACGATACATATGAGTATACAGAAGACGAGTATATGTCAGACGAGTATACTAAAAAGCATACACTAAAACATACCCTAAGAATATACATTATCGTTTATAGCATGAGAAAGACTTAACCAGTCGGAAATGGCCATCCAGGGATCGTGTTCTCCAGGCTCGGATTCATGCCCCCAGACGTGTATGCTATCTACCTTATGAGTGATGTTAAATTGATGAGATTCCAGTGGTTGCGCGTCATCACTTTCCTCCTCTGAATAGTAATGATCCACGTTAGAAGTTATAGATTTATCACCAACGACAGCAGTGTAATTGTCTGGAAGAGCTAGCTTGGAGCCTACGAGCTTTCGACCGCGAAAGTATGCAATGTTTGAGTTAGAAATGCGAAAATTGGCCTTGACATTGGCATTGGATGAGCGTGATAATTTGCAAGGAATGACGTGAATATCGGTCGGTTTTGCCGTGGTTTTGTTGTTGATGTTAATGACCGTCATGGTGGAGAGAGAAAGGTGAGTTGAGTTTTAACGGTTTGAGTTTCCAACGGTTTTCGATATTTCATCTTAATGCCAGGCAAAGCAACGTATTTGTTCGGAAGGTAAGTAACAAGAAGAAGCAAAGTTATACTGAGTTATAGGGTGCTATTCAAGAATTATATACATATTAACTCTATTTGCAGATATAGAGATCTTTTCATCGGCTTCTCCCTAGGCGTGGCATCGTATGCTCTCTATGAAGCCCGAGATCGAAAAGAAGGCGAAAAACTGCTGGATTTAGCCCGAAGAAGAATCGACGAGGCCAGAAAGTAATTTCATCACGTATTATGTAACTAGCATGTATTTGCATTATCACGTATTTGCATCACATATTTGCATCACATATTAATTTGTATATATAAATAAGATCTTTTATGCCGGGTGATAGGTGTTATCTCGTTCATTGACAAGCTGACCGTACGGGCTCTGATTCGACCACGGTCTATTTGGAGGTGAAGCCAATGGCGGTGCTTGGTTTGGCGAGAAGATTCCTGCTTGGTTCGGTGGAATTTCAGTAGGCCTATTAGTAGCCATCACTGGGGCTTGACCCATAGGTACTGTAGCTTGACCCAGGGGTACGCCTTGACCTAAAGGAATAGGTTGGCCCACATGCATTGGCATCTGATTTGGAGCAAAAACGGCGTTCGCATTAGGAGGTAATGTCCCTGGGTTAAGTAGGACCGGCTGATTCGAGGGCCCAAACCTATCAACAGCTGGCAGCACAGGAATGTCCATATTAGGGGGAGGCACAGAATGAATAGCTGCAAAAGTCGGCTGTGGACGTGAAGGAGAGTCGGAGCGCGGCTGGCCCAGGTACTCGTCTTCTCTTGGTCTTTTAGGTTTCAGATCTCTGACGTTGGCATTTTCAGGCTTCCTCTTCTTGGACGCAGGTTTTTCCTCCTTTGAAGCCGTCTTCTCCACATTGTCGGTAAACACCTGGGGCTGGTTTCTCTTGAGCCATTCCAGCATATCCATGGGGTTTTTCTCACGGGGAGCACTGTCCTCGTCGCTGGAGTACTCAAAGGCCGATTCAACCAGGTCAAAGTAGAACTTGGCATTGTCGGTGAGCGCGGAGTCATTCTCCTCGGCCGGCTCCTTCAATTGCTCGATCTTGATGTGCATCTGCTCGGGAAAATGGTCACTGGTGTTGAGTTCGTCGAGGACGTCGATTATTCTGTTTTTTTCCCGCAAAACCCTGTTCAGCAGCCGCCTCGAGCCCATTTCTTGCCAGTATAGCTGATCACTGCGTTGCATGGCCTCATTGAACTTGAGAATCATCTTCTGGTACTTCTTCTTGAACGACTTGTACGGTTTCTTATTGGCAACGGTACCTGCTGGATCCCTCTCTCTCTCAGAGCCCGCGACTCCTACCAGAGAAGTATCTTGACCGTCGACGCTCGACAGGCCCGCCGGTCGTTCGGTCTCGGGCTCCTTATACGAATTCATCCCCAACTGGTTGGTACAAAAGAAAGTGCTGTGCCGAGCTAATCATCCCAAGCCCCACATTTTATCATGGCTCGCACGGTGTACCAACGAGTGGGCCAGCTGGATGCGTCTCTGCTGGACTCCGAGCTGTACGGGCTGCTGAAGAAACAGCTGCTGGATAGCTTTACGGGATCAAAGGGCTGGAGAGATCGGTACGAGTCGGAGCTGCTGGTGCTGCTGAAATTGGCTCTGTTCAAGACCACGGTCTGGGATCACTCGACGACGTATGGGGGGAAATTGCAGAATTTGGTGTTTGTGAAAGCACGTTCAAACCAGCCTATAAGCAAGCTGCAGAAGGTTTTGTATGGTTTGTTCGTGGTCGGAGGCTCGTATTTCTGGGATAAACTCAATAACTACATCACTAGTCGTATAGCCGAGGATGATCCCGAGCAGCATTCTACGGTCTCGTTGAGTGCTCTGCAGAGGTTTGCCGATACGTTGGCCACAGTCACCGAGTGCGTAGGTTTGTTGAATTTCGTTGCATTTCTATATACCGGCAAGTACTCGACAACTATTCTGCGAGTATTGCGCATGAAATTCGCACCTACCAACCTAGTGATAAAAAGAGAACCGAACTTGGAGTTCCAAAATAGACAGCTTGTTTGGAACGCATTGACGGAATTCCTCGTCTTCATTCTGCCTCTAATCAACATTGTCAAGCTGCGAAACAAGCTGTATGCATTCCTCAAGCCGAAAAAACGGCAATTAGCTGCCTCGGGCGAGCTCGAGTTCCTACCTCAGCGAACATGCCCTGTATGTTACAAAAATGCCACCTCGGGTGCTGCTCATACTGACATCTCCAATCCGTATAACGGGGAGTGTGGCCATGTCTACTGCTATGTGTGCATAATCAACAAACTGTCGGAAGACGACAGTGGATTCGACTGCTTGAGATGCGGTAAGTTGATCAAGACCGCCAAGCCATATTCGGACGTACTGGAATCAGCATTGCCAAAGCAGATAGAGAATGAGCCGGAAAAGAGGGACCAATCTGCCGAGAATATCGACGCATCTGCCGAGAACAGCGACGAATCTTCCGATAACGATAACGATTATTACGACACAGCCGAAACAAGCATCGACTTTGTCGTTGACGATTTGTAAATATTTATAGCATACAATGAACAATTGCTCATGACTCGTTCAGATGCGCTTGTCTCTGGTAGAACTCCACAACCTCCTGAGTAGTCGTTGCATCCTCAGGGTTTTTGTCCTCGCGAATTCCTATGAATCTCGGGAATCTCAGCGATACTCCTTTTCCAAGTTCATTGATCCCTGCTTTATAGACTGGCGATAACGACAAGTCTGCAGTCAAGACTTCCCACACCATGGTCGGTTCAAACCACACATCTGGTGCTGCTCCCTGTGTATAAGCAACATAGCTCTTAGGATTGTCCACTACCGTCAAGGAGAGTTTTTTATGGAATTCCTCCAGATTTGCCTCGCTGAAACCAGTGCCTATCTTGCAAACAGTCTCATACTCTTCAGTATCAGGATTGTAACAGCCCAAAAGGAAACCACCATACCAATTTGTTCGTTTACCCCGGCCGAAATAGGCTCCCAGTACCACCAAATCCAGAGAATCTCCAATACCTGACAGGTAATCTTTCTTCAGCTTCAGCCAGTTTCTACTTCTCTTGCTAGGCTCATATCCAGACTCAGTTCCTTCCAGTGTTTTCACCATTAAGCCTTCGCAAGAGTCCTTCACCGACTGGTCCAAGAATTCTTGAATATTCTCAGTATTTTCATCATTCATATAAGTTGCAAACCTGAATTCTCCATCAATGGGCTCAAAGTTTTCATGTAGTATTCGTCGTCTCTCATTGAAAGGCTTCTGAAGAAGCGATTCACCATCAAAATATAAAAGATCAAATGCAAAGAGGCATATTCTGACCTTAATACTACCTTCTTCGACATCTTTCCTCTTTCGTGTAGAAAGTACTTGAAATGGCAGAATCTTCTTGGCTTCTCTATCCCACGCAACGGCCTCGCTATCAATGATAAAACTTTTGCTGTTTTCCTTCAAGAGCAACCGAAGAGTAGAAATAGCATCAGGATATCTCTCAGTCATGTCTTCCATATTTCGAGAGTATACGTGAAATTTGCCATCACCTGTTGAATGGAGCTGAGCTCGTTCTCCATCATACTTGTACTCACAAGTGAACTTCTCGCCATGAAATCTATCAAGAACTTCCGTTATAGACTTGGTGGGTTTCGCCAACATTGGTTTCATTGGAATGCCGGCAGTGACCTTGCATGCTTCCGATACATGTTCAATTCCATGATCAATCATAGCACGAATGATAACATCGTAGTTAGGAACTTGACTGAAAGCATCTTTAATTAGCTGCTCGCCATGGGAAATTTCTTCAGCAGTAGGTTTAGCTTTCTTCTGCTTCTTTTCCTGTTCCCAGGCCACGAAAGCATGAGATAGTCCTACTAGGACACTCTTTTCGGCCACACCAATTCTAAGCTTGCCTTCCAGACTTCTCACCAGATACTTTGTCTCATTACCTTTGCACGAGATGAGCAACTTTTTAATTATATCGATTTTCCGGCTTTGGCTCGCAGATCCTGTTGCAGTAGCTATTTCCTTGAGTTGATTGAATACACCAGGAACCGTTAGAGCTTTGGGAGGCCCAAAGAGAAGCCTTTGACTGCCTTTTATGCGCATTGCCGTCAACCCTAGATCACCGACTTTGCGATATTCGTCTCTCAGCTGTGTGGGGCTCTTGCCTGTAGCTTCTCCAAGAGCTTTCAGGATCATTCGTTCACCGAGCCCAAGCTCTA
The DNA here is from genome assembly GCA_030568895.1 of Casaregolazyma suthepensis. Taxonomy (NCBI): domain Eukaryota; kingdom Fungi; phylum Ascomycota; class Dipodascomycetes; order Dipodascales; family Trichomonascaceae; genus Casaregolazyma; species Casaregolazyma suthepensis. Next base: position 379,417 of record JAJMJB010000001.1, read on the forward strand.
AACCCTCATACTCAGGACCTAACCTATTGATGAAAAGATAAATAACAGTGCCCAGATCATCAGGTTTGGCACGCAGAACTTCCAGGAAGAACTCAGAACAGATAGAGTTGATTTCGAGCCGTTTGGTCGTGGCTTCAATCTTGTCAAACGTGTTGGCCAACGCCATATACGGCAAAGGCTCTCCTTCCTTTACATTAACACCTTCAACGTCAATTGCTCTTTCAGTATCCTCTTCGTCTGGCTTTGCAGCCTTGAACACAGCTTGAGGTCTCTCACTAGCCTCATCTTCAGCAGGTCTCTTCTTGCCATTACTGGCACTTTCCTTTTCTCCTGAAGTACCCGCTAACGTGCTTTCATGCTTCTTCGCCTTCTCCTCCTGTTTTTTCTTCGCAGCAGCAGCTGGAGCTGCGAAAAACGCGCTATTGTCGGTCAGATTGAGCTTAAAGCTGCTTCAACTACGCGATTACTTACTCTATTGCCTGCTGCGTAGTACCAGCCATGAAATACCTCCTCGAGTAAAGCGAATATCGACTAGCAATAAGAGTCCTATGACCCGTAAACTTCAAAGTGCAAAGTCTGAGTATGATGGCTAAAGGATGGTGATACGGTGAATTGGGAAGAGTGTGGAGAAGAGGAAGATCAAGAGGAAAGATCAAGATGGAAAATAGGGATTAGAAATGCGAAAATTAATATTTTTAAAAATATACCAGACGTGCAAAATAACAATTTCGTAAAATTATTCCAATCCCTTTTTTTAAAATAAAAAGAACTCTCCAGCTGAGCTGGCCTACTACGCCTACGCTCGCCCTCTCGTGCATCATAATTTATAACTTATAGCTACTACATGCTCATCGTAATGTCTAACTTCAGAAGCGCCCGTTGATTTCACTCAGATTCCCTGAAGGCGGCAGTTTCACACTATCGTTGGACGTGCGAGCCCTTCTCTGATTCTCCTTCTGCTTCTTAGCTATCTTCTCCAACAAACTAGTGCTGTCGAAGAGCTCAAATATGAACCGTCTTACAGGCAGCTTGAACCTATACCGTTCAAAAAGCTCCATTGTTTCCAGGTACAAATCAACAGAATGAAACAAACTCGGATGCCTGACCTCAATCCTAACCAGAGCCTTGGACGCTTCATTCGACAACACCTGATTGCTCAGATTCGCAATAGCAGCAAGAACCGGCCTCTTAGATACGTCAGACCGTACTTGAGGAAACTCAGTTATTTCTTCCTCATCTGCCTCTGCTACCTTCTTCGGCACGCTTTGTGTTACACTCCAAGCCGACGCGTTCACAGGAAATAAATATTCAAGCTTCTGAGGATAAATAATACCAGTCGGATCCACCCCAAACTTGCGCACACACGACCAGCCAAATTCATCAAGAATCTCTGCACCTTCATGCGTCGAGCCAATGAGTCCCATTGCAAAAAAGGCCGTGCCACGAACACTCGGAACCTTGCTTTCTCGTGCAATATCAGTAATATCCTTGACGACATCAGAGTCCTCCAAGAACGGAGCACCCAAAGGATTAGACGCAATGTGACCAACAGCCCATAGACAACTCCTCAGTTTTAGCAGCACATCGTTGTTCTCCTTCTCATACTTTTGCTCATGTATGAACTCTGCAAACTCAAGAAAATGACCCTTTCCCTCCAACATAAGACAGCCTTCCTCGGTTCTCGTAATTTCGCCATAAAAGTGCCGAGGAACCAAAGGTAAATTCACATCCTTCTGGTCAGGTAAGCTTGACGTCTGATGTACGACTGCCTGGTATCGCGACATGGCTTCTGTATTTGCCATTTCCAAGTACTCTGAAATAGCCCTGACATAACGTTCATTTTCTCCATGAAACCAGTTGTCCATTTCCTGCTCAATATAGTCCAACTGCTGCAGATAGCGAAAACCCACTGAGGTAGCCAAAAAACGCAGCAACAACGGAGTCCCCACGTTTCCAAGGTGCGTCAATGAAGGTTGAAGTTTGATGAAATGCTCCAAGTTTGCAGCGTCCTCACAATAAATTTCTAGTACTTCCACTGCAAGCTTGCACACATCCAATTCCGGATCATAGAGCTGTATCAACAGAAGACCAACAGCCCACTTTTGAGTTTCAGGTTCAGCATTTCGCAAAGTTCGCAGAATGTCCGTCGCGAAGAGACGCATCTCTTTAGAGCCTCCAACCAAAGTCTTGCGCAGTATTATTCTTGGATGTCCCTCAATAGAATAATTCATAGATGAGATGAAATATCTGATAAGATCTTGTCTACTTTCAAGCTCTGTCAAATGATAAAACATGTTGAACATTCTCCACCGCTCCATCATAGCCAGACCATTAGGATCCTTGCTTAAAGTTCCCAGAAGCTCGAAATAGCCATAACTGCATGTGTTTTCCAACCTTTGAGTAGAGAACAAAGGATCTGACGAGGTAATGCCACTCATGGGATCAAGCTGGGCGAGACATTCTGCAATTTGTCTAAGCAGCTTGTTTTCAGTGAGATATCGAACTCCTTCGGGATTCGCTAAAAGCGTCGTCAGAAGTTCACAGCCAACTCTGATGTAATTCTGATTCGGTCGTGTGCGCTTTATAGACGAGAATCTATACTTGAAGGGCCTGTAGAATGAAACGAACCTCTTCATGAACTTGGTGGTTTTGATAGCTTCCTCGAGTCTTTTCGGATTCAGCAAAGGGCCCTGAATGAGCTCTAAAAGAGCGTCCCAGTTCCATTTGGTATACGTCTTCGTGCTGAGAACTTGAGTATCGATGATCAACTGCTTAAAGTTGGCATCATCCATCTGTACCCCCATCTTTGTTCGAACATGCTGTGACATTGAAGAAAACAACTCACTAGCACTGGTGGAAATGGTATTGTCTCCATGTCTCCGCTCCTTATGAAGATTTCTCGTCACCTTGTCAATCTGCAGGATAGCCTCCAGGGCCCCGGATCCTTCATCATTGGCGTTAGAAAGCGCGTATTTCACAATTCCCGGAAGTGTGATAAGCTTCTCTATTTCATTTAGCGGTGGAAGCGTAGATGATATCTGAGCCAGTCCTCCAACAAGCAAAGAAGCCTTTCGCGTTAACACGGAATCCCCAGATTGAAGCACACTGGTAAGGCCCTTAACAAGTCCACACTCAACGAAGATGGTCATCAACAATGCGTTATAATTTGCCATGTAAGGGCTATGCGATTTGTTTTGATTTTTCGTTTCATCCAACAACGACCGGTCTTTATCTGGAATACGGCCCAGAGTAGTAAGCCGTCTCCCTGCGACGAAAGACGAAGACCAAGACAGAGGCTTCATATCAAATATAGAGAAGAGTAAATCCAATATTACCACCCTCAATGATGTAACCGGCACTTCTAAACACTGTACAAGTGTTTTTAAGGAATAAAAATTGCCGAAGGAAAACGCCTGTAAGCCCGGCCAAGTTCGCAGAAGATATGCCACAGACTTCGCACAAGATTGAAGTTTCTCCATATTCATATGGTCTTTGGTCTGATTGTCGGTAAATGCCGATAACAAGAATTCAAGATCTCTGCCGTTTCTCAAGATATTGCTGTACTCAGCCTGATCCAATATGTATACAAATGCCATGATAGTAGGATATGAGAGCTCAAAAGGACCATCAACCACACACTGCAGAAGAACACGGATTCCACCAGCCTCATGCACAAGAGGAGGATATAAAATGGCCAGTTCAGCCAGGGTCTCAATGGCAATATTCCGCAGCATATCGTCGCTTTGCTCGGCTAATGCAACAATGGCTCTAACCACGCCGAGAGAAATGTACTCAACACCAAGCGGAATGTCGAACAATGCTCGTACAACGTTCAGAGCTTGTATTCTTTCCAGCTGATACTTGGAATCTCGAGCAAGAGACCGTATAATAAATAAATCAATGCCAATATTTTTGATATTTTTGATAGACACGACATCGGTAAGTATGCTTCTGGTTACACGATATCCGGCAGCCACGACCTCAGTTTTCCTATTGAGCAACAAGGCGCGAATTTTGTCGCCTACCTGAGAACCAACGAGATCATACTTGAGAAGAGGATGCTTTTGCAGAAGATCTACAAGATCATTGGATTTGGCAATGAGAGTTTCGGGCTCAACCTTGGAATCTCCAAACGTCTGGAGAATATCACCTAGAACCCAGGTAGGAGACCCTTCACGCGAGGTACTTCCCGAACTCTTGCTGCTACGGCTATTTCGCATCGAGTCGATCCAAGGAATAGACTTCCTGTTGTTCATCTCATGGCCCATGTCGTCCAACTGCTGGGTTAACAGCTGGATCTTAGCGTTGGCTCCATCCAGCTGAGATTCCACCTGTTTACGCACGATATCATTGCCCTCCTTGAACTTCTTCGTTTCAAAGACCTGAAGCAAGTTCTCAGCACCATACTTTATTTTGTTTTCGATTTCCAGCTTGGCGAGAATATCACGTATACGACCCTCGCTGACGGCTCCATTGTTGTGAGACTGGCCTGGCAACGCAATTATATCGTTACGATCTGAAATCCTGGACATTGTGAATTACGTATTAATAATTCATAATGGGGGACGAGTTACAGAGCTGTGCTTGCGCACGAGGGACTTGAGGGATATCGGCTGAGTGTTCTAATGAGGTGCGGGTTTGGGATAGTTAATCTTTGACGGAGAAACAGCACGAGTAGGGTGGGAAAGGTGGGGTTTAGTTTGGGAAAGAGATGAAAGAGATCACTTGAGGTTTATGTGGGTGATTTTTTGAGATTTCATGTTGTAGTATGTACATGATTATGAGAAACGTAGGAGGACATAGGATCTAGGTAGATACTTCATGGTATGCTGTGGGATCAGGCCGGAATAAATGGCCAATAAGGGAAATATGATTAATCAATGATTCAATGATTATAATGAAAATGAATTCTTATAATAGTAAGATTTCTTATATCAATAGATCTTTTTAACATTAATAAATAAAATATCACATCTACTATATCATAGCCCTAAGTGTTATATGCTTTAGATCAGAAACTCACAGATCAGCTCTATGACCTCAACTCTATGACCTCCGCTCTATGATCTCACATCTTCCATCCCTTAATCCAATTAAACTATCATCCATCTAACGCATAAATCCCCACTAACTACCTAATCAATCATTTAAACCAAACTAAAACTAACTATTTACTGCATCTAAAGCATGTGAACGTCACGTGACACTCCCCCTAGTTTTGTTCACAAAAACGTGCCCCAAGCACTGGGTTAAAAGCTAGTTCCAACCATATAGCTAATAAACTCAATCGGTGAGGACAGTTGGCCTTCTTGGGACAGCTTGGTGCCATAGTTATAATCTCTAGGGAAGGGATCAGCGAGCAAGAGATTTTAGGCGGCATTTTCTGGTTTCTACAACTGTCAAGGATATGAAATTCGGAAAATACCTGGCCAAACGCCAGTTAGACATTCCGGAATATGCAAATTACTTCATAAACTACAAGGCTTTGAAAAAGGTAAGTGGATCGAATGCTCTGCCAGGGATCGTATATATCTAATCGTTTAAGCTTATTAAAACGTTATCTGCTCCTGCAACAGTCACATCCTCGGCCGGAGAAACTCTACAGCATGCTAAGGAACGAGCACTTCAGGAGAATAAAGCGACCTTTTTCTTCCATGTTGAACGAGAACTCGAGAAGGTGAATACGTTTTATCTGCAGAAACAGGCAGAACTGAAGCTAAGACTGGAGATTTTGTGTCAAAAGCAGAAACAGGCCCAGCAGAAGGGTGATCTGGACTCCAAAACGTCCGTTTCGTACATTTCTCTGTTTGAAGGGTTTCAGAGATTCCGCAGAGACCTCGAGCGTCTGGAACAGTTCATTGAACTCAATGGTACGGGGTTCTCAAAGGTGCTGAAGAAATGGGATAAGAGGTCCAAATCCCATACAAAGGAATTGTACCTGAGTAGAGCCGTTGAGGTCCAGCCTGTGTTTCATCGTGAAGAGCTAGCTCGATTTAGCGATCTGGTCACTCAGGCTTTGATGGACATGGAAACTCTCTCGAACGGTGATAGTATCATGGGCGACATGCAACAGCCCACTCAGGACGACGGTGCACAGGCCAAAGCACATCTTGTTCATCGGGAGAAAGACGATCTCTTCCATGAGTTTGTCAAAACCGCCTCACAGTCTAAGGAACCCCAGGAGATTCAAGATTGGGTCGATCGTCTCAAAACTGCTGACGATGCTCAGGAGAGAATCACCAGAATCTTCCTCTTGGCCATTTCTACAGACGCCAGTGACGACGCTCTTCTTGCTCTGTGGCATACAGGCTGTGTAGACATCTATTCCGTGGACGATATATCTGGCAAAAACTGTTTGCATCGAGCTGCATCTGTCGATTCTGGCCGCACTAAAATTGTCGAATTGGCTCTCAATGAAAACGTCGACATTAACCAGGTAGATGTATATGGTAAGGTACCTTTGCATTATGCCTGCCTTCATGACCGACGAGACTTTCTTCACACATTTATAAAGCATGGGGCAAATATCAATGCTCTTGACAAGGACAATTTCACTCCCCTGCTTTACTCCATTGTCAATCGCTTGACTGGGTGTATTCAAGATCTGGTTTTGGCTGGTGCTCGAACTGATGTGGACTCTGAGAAAGACTACGTGCCTTTGAACTTTGCATGCCAATATGGTGTGTACGATGCCGTGAAAATCCTGCTTGAGAGGAATTCATCGCTGATAGTAGCTGATGCCGAGGGTCTTTATCCTATCCACATTGCTGCAAGAGCTGGACATACTGATCTTATTCCTTTGCTCAAGTCTTATGGAATCAACGTCAACGAAGTCGATAAGCTCAATGGTTGGACTGCATTGTGCTATGCTGCCAGTGAGGGACGTTTCGAAGCAGTTGAGGCTCTTCTTAAAGCTAAAGCTGATCCTCTCATTGCTGATGAAAACGGACACACACCGTTATTTTACGCTGCGTGGGAAGGAAGGGCCAAATGTTTGCATGCGTTGGCTCAAGTAGTCTCTTCGCTACCTCAAAATACTGTACATGACGCCAAATCAGTTACTGCTGCTGCAATTGGTGGAAATAGTACCGAATTTTCTGTTATGGATCTGAGTCTTGACACTGTTGATGACGGAGATACTTTGGGCGATATCGATGCCATTCCAGATCTGTCGCTTCCTCCACCGATCATACCTATACGAAGATACGGTCATAATTTCTTGGATAAGAAGATTATATTACAATTGATCTTCGACCCGTCATCTAGGCCCATCAAGTTTTTCAGGGAGGAGGATAGCATTCCTGCTGGCCGATTGACTATATCGCCTCGAAATGCTGTATACGATATTATTCCTCGGTCTATTATCCTCCCTATTGGGGATGCTGATCGAGTCATAACATTTGACGTCGACGCTATTGACAATTTCCTGTTGGACTTTGAGATCTATTCGACTTTCGGCACGCGCATTATAGCAAAGGCGTCGGCACTGCCATCAGTGTTTCAGCTATATCAGACTTACAACTACACGAACCACATTTACAACTTGCCATTGTTCGATTCAAGGTTAACTCCTATTGGAGAAATAAGCTTCAAGTTCCAACTTGTCAAGCCGTTCCAGGGCAAGCCGTTGGAGATCACCAAGTATGAGACATACTGGAAGAGCACTTCGCAGCTGGGTAGTGGACCTAATGAGAGCAAGAACAATAACACTTCCGAGCATCTATCTGAGACTCTGTCGTTTGTTACTGCATCGTCACTGTCAGGAAAGTTTGCCAATGTGTCTGTGTGCTTGACCAGCGATTTCGTGCCTGTGGTTACCAGTGACTGGCACATCAGGTTTGCTTCGGTTGAGATACCTATAGGCAACATGAGATGGGACCAGATTGCTAACATTAGTGCGAAATCACATGATGATCTGGAGGAGACTTACGGGCAATTGGAGCATATTACAGATGCGGACCAAGTACATGATGTTGTAGCTGGCAAGGTGGTACGATTGGATCAATTTCTGAAGCATTTGCCATCGTCAGTGAAACTGAATATCGATGTATTGTATCCTACTCCGTGTGAGACGCAAAAGTTGTCATTCGGAAGCTCGTCATTCTGTGAGCTTAACTACTATGTTGATCACATTCTGACTACAGTGTTCAACCATGCCCGTGATTTGAGACACTCGGCTAATAACCCTACCTCACAGTCTCTTATATTCTCGTCGTCAAATCCCGATGTTTGCACTGTGTTTAACTGGAAGCAGCCGAATTATCCGGTATTCTTCAACATGCAAGCACTGCGTTTGGACGGCAGATATCAAACAGCCCATGGCTTGCTGGATGTGGACGAGCAGGAAGACAGAAGATGTGTTTCTCTAAAAGACGCAGCCAACTTCGCGTCGACCAACAACCTGCTTGGTATAATGTGTAGTGCAGATCTGCTGAATCTGGTTCCAAGCCTGGTGAACAGTGTGCGGGTGTATGGCTTGGTGTTGGTTTCTCACGATGAACAGCCCAAGGAGGTGAGCGATGTTGACGGCATGAAAACGGCCAATCGTCTGGTTTTCAAGGAAACCATAGATGTGTAATAGTATGTGTAGAGAAGGGGTAATAGTGATGATGTAAAACAATGATGTAAAGGAATGATGAAAAGCAATGATGTAAAGCGAGGAGTATAACAATGATGATATGCGTTATGAGTGATAAATAGTGTGGTTTTGTGTTGTCCGTTCCTTGGATCGAATGCCAATTTCAGTTTCCTTAGATTAGATCAATGACAATGCTCTAGTTGTTAAATTAAATCCAATGTCATTTCCTTGCTTTATAAATTCCTTGTTTATCATACCAGTTTTCATTACATCAGATCAAAATCATCAATCTCGTTTCGGTACTTGAGAATATTCCTCTTGAGCTTACTGCTATCGACCCAAGTAAGATAATCCTCCATGTTCCTCGTCACCAGAAATGCAGCATCTGTTATAACCTGAGGACCGATTCTGACATGTCCTTGCTCGATATATTTCGTAGCATCCGATACATTCGGGGCCATTCGCAGTCTGCACATGACTACAGGCAGTCTACGACGGCAGAAAGCAGCTACAGTGACTTTATTCTCGAGATCAGACACCTTGGGTTTGGTATGACCTGGAAAAACACCCATATTCCATAGCTTTTCCAGCAGAAGTTCTTCGTACTTCAATCTTGTGGGATCTGACGGCTCTAGTTGTGATAATTTGCTGGCTAGCTGTCTGATCTGACCGCATACCTTGTTATACTTGACGTAGTCGTCTCTATTCTGAACATGGTACATTCGCATGACCTGGGCTTCTCTATGATTCTGGTCCTGTTTCCAGTCCAGGAAATCGACTTTTTTCAGCAGCTTTTTCTCATGGTGTTTGAGGTGTCTCATGGTGGAGGAGTTTTTATGAGGTGAAATTTTCGTTCGGAAATCACAGCGAAATTCGGAAGGGAAAATCACAGGGAAATTCAGTAAAATTTCAACCTCCATCTACGCAACATGAACATATCACGGCGACTGTTCTCAACGACCGTTGCCCGATGCAGCCATATTGGCTCTGCGCCTATTTTAATCCCCGAGAACGTCAAGGTGAACTTCGTCAATAAGCAATTAGATGCTCTTCAGGAGATCAGAATGAAAGTCAGCTCGGCCAGGAACGGCAAACCCGTCATAAATCTCACTCGAGAAGCGCATATCGAAGGACCCAAAGGCCAGCTGAAACTGTCAATAGCAGATTTCATAAAGACGGAATTTCTGGACAATAACAGCAAGCTGGAGGTGAGCATTGAGGACGGGAATCATCGTGGACAGCAGCAGATGTGGGGAACCACTCGATCTCTGCTCAACAACGGAGTCACTGGTGTTAGTGAAGGGCATATAAGTATATTAAAACTGGTCGGAACTGGTTACAGAGCAAACGTCGAGGGAGATAGTCTGGTGGTTCGACTGGGATACTCGAATCCCATGAAACTGGACATTCCCAGTGATATTGAAGTCAAAACACCTTCGCCAAACCGCATTATCATCGAGGGAATTGACAAGCAGAGGGTCAAGCAGCTGGCAGCAAAGATCCGCAAGCTGCGACCGCCTGAGCCGTACAAGGGCAAAGGGGTGTTTGTGGACGGAGAGACCATCAAGCTGAAGCAGAGGAGGATTAAGTAGAGGCCATGAACTGTAGTAGGAACACGAACTGTAAATACGTATACTGTAATACTTTGTTACATTAAACACAATTCGTTAAAACTACGTTAAAACTATAAAACTACATAACATTTTTACACTTATTTACACAAACCCACTAGTCCTATATCTCCGACGAACGCATCGTAGGCTCCTCTCGAGGACCCGGCACAAAAGGATGGAAATCTTCATTCAGAAGATTGTGCTTTATGCCGTTTTTCGTCAAACTCCAGTCAACGACCACGAATCGGTTCAGCTGCTTCGACCGTCGGGCCTCAAAATGCACCAATGCTTCTCCCTGACTTCCCTTGGCATAATACGACACATCCACCAGTCCTTTGGTCGCCTGGATTTTCCCGTGTATCCAGGGTATGAATGACGAAAAGGCAATGTTATCTCCGAGTTCTCGTTTGCCGATTTCCGACCGTCGAAGCGTATATAGCGTAGAAGACACTACAGGAGCATTGACTTCTTCGTACTTCACAATCGCAGTGAACGTCGCGGCCATCAAAAGCGCAAAGCCAACCAAACTGCGTCTTACGTGTTTTTTCTCTTTCATGACATCTGGCAATTCTCGATCAACTACCACGTTTTTACGGCCGTTGGCTAGGGAGGAAGCCATGTTTGAGGCCGTTCGAGCTGGAAACCTCCATGATCTACAGAGATACGGAGTTATATTCCTCCTGACCAGAAACGACATGTCAAATCAGATCAAGTCTTAGTAGATTTACAATTGTGAAATTCAATTGTGTGTTCAATTGAAGTTCCAATGTGCTTTTAATTGAAGTTCCAATGCTGCTTGATTCTGAAAACCTGACGTGATGCTTGGGATTTTCACTTTTCTTCACTTCAAGCATTTTCACCATGAGATCGATATCCAGGCTTTCGGCTCCAGCCAAGCTCACAGCCGTCTCGGTCGTCGATACCTACAGCTCGACTGCACCGATTCTGTCGCATTCGCCTGTGGCTGCTCATTCCCGCAAACGTCTGCCGTTTCGCCCAGGTCTTATAGCATTCAAACGAGGCATGGTTCCATGGTTCGATGAGAACGGCCAAATGTTCCCCTGCACGGTTCTAGAAGTCGACAGAGTACAAGTTACAAATGTTCTGTCTGATGCAAGTAGGAACTTTTTCGCCGTGCAGCTCGGACTGGGCTCTGTGAAGTTCAACAATGTGACCAGACAGATGCTGGGGCATTTTTCACGAGCCAAAGTAGCACCTAAACGAAGTACAGCTGAATTCCAGGTCAAAGACGAGTCGGGACTGCTTCCTCTAGGCACTCTTATTGGTGCAGATCATTTTCTGGAGGGTCAATATGTGGACATTCAGTCTGTCACCAAAGGTAAGGGCTTTGCTGGTGTTATGAAACGATGGGGTTTCAAAGGTCAGAGTGCTACACACGGTACGTCTCTTGCACATAGATCAGCAGGTTCCACAGGTCAGCATCAGGATCCCGGTCGTGTGGTTCCTGGCAAGAAGATGGCAGGCCATATGGGCTTCAAGAACAATACCATTCAAAACACACCAATAGTCAAGATATACAAAGATAGCAATTTGATTCTCGTCAAGGGACCTGTCAGTGGAGCCAAAGGTCGAGTGGTGAAAATATGGGATGCAAAGAAAAAGCCGTGGAGCGAGGAGTTGAAGCAGAAATGGGCAGAGTTCCGAGCTTCGGTAGGGTTCTCGTGATGGTTTATCACGATTGAGTTCTCGTCATAGCTGGTTCTGTTGATTTTGGCTTCTAATTATCCCTGTAAATAATACCATCATGTAACAGCATGTATAGCATGTATACATGTATAGCATGTATAACACATACAATGTGATATTAACTTGTATAAACTGTGCCATTTCTATACCTTGTCAAACATTATAAAAACTCAAACAGCACTTCACATTATCTTTTATATAAACTTTTGTTCCACCTCAGTCCTCGTCTTCCTCGAGCTCACTTGGCTTCAGTAAGCCTCCCACTCTCAGAGCCCGCTGTCGCTGCTCCTTCTGTTGGTCAATGACCTTCTGCTCCCGTTCCTCCGCATACAGATAATCCGTACTATCACCACCGTACTCCTTAATCTGAACCAAGAAGTCTCGTAGAGTGAGCTTAAATCTGGCCAAATCCTTATGATGTACAAATAAACTCTTGACAAAGTTGGTAACCTGGCTCTCTTGCAAATGAGGGAAGGCCGACGACAGGTTTTTGCGCAAGAATTCTGCAAGAAACTCCGTGTTCGAAGTCCCCATCGGCATTTCTCCTGGCTGGTAAAGAGGAACCCCAATTCGGTTGCTCTCTACCAAATCAATAAACCGAGAAAGAATCTGACTCTGTATCTGGAATCCATTCTTGTGGTCTGCGTCCGTCAAAACGTAAAATGTATCTCCAATAATCGACTGGAAAAACTCCTTAAAGAACGTGTCTGTCATCTGCTGATCCTCCGAACTGGCCATATTGTTGACGATCTCCAAAATCAAGCTCAGTCCAAATTCCTCCACTTCTCTATTATCATGCTTGGATGCCCACAAGCAGGCGTCAATGGTCTTCTTAAAAATGGCCGGTGGCAGTCTGACAAGAGCTGGAAAGCTATACAAATTGATAGCTCGCAGAAGTTTGAAAAACTCTACGCGAGTTTCCGGATAGTCTGTCATGGATTTACCAATCACATCTAAAGTCGGCTCAAACACCTGCGACAGCAATTGAACTACCATGTCAGGCACTGCAGCACCAACTCGCGCGACCAAAGTCTTTGCGCATGAAAGTACTTCTGATTCTCGAGTGTCCTGACTGCATCGCTGGTAGTCATCTAAAATAGTGTTTAGTAACGGTCCGACCAGATCATTGACAACCTGCTCAATATCATCTGTCTTGTCCAGATATGTATCAATCAGCTTAAGCACCTCTCGCTTGATGGATCTCAACAGTCGCAGTCTATGGCTGTGCTGGTAGCTTGGGTCGCCTTTTGCAAAATCAGCTACAATCTGTTGGCTCACTGCTTGGTACAGAGCCAATGCATCGAAGTATATCTGAGACAGCTGCACCTCAAAAAAGCCACCAAGAGTCGAACAAACTGCAACGTTGGTCTTGAGAATATTGACGAGCATTTTGACGTTATCTCCGTTTGTCAGCATCTCAGAGTTCTGTTTAGCTTCCTCAATCTTTGCCTGCCAGGCCAAATTAGGCAGCTTCATGAGCTCTAGAACTAACGCCTCTCTTGTTTCCTTGTTCGTTTGGGCTGAAATGATATCCCCACAGGCTTCGTAAAAAGTCTGAACTTGGTGTGGTTGAAGATCAATTGTAGTTTGATCTAAGTTTCTGATGATTTCGTTAATAAATGGTTCCGACTCGCCTTGCTGGAGAGAAACAAAATGCCTCTTGCACTTGGAACATATTTTGATAAAAGTATCACAAGCCATATCCTGAACACCTTCGTGGGTCTCATGCATGAATTCGAAAAGCTTGTTGACTACTGTTTTGAGAAATCTCCAATGAGCTCTCAAAAATCGCGGGTACTGGCCAACAATATACATAATATTAGATGCCACAATTGCCTTGTTGTCCTTGCCCCTCTTTCTTTCAGTAAGCCCCAAAAGCTCCTTGATGACTGTGACCAAAAATTGCTTCTCCATTTCCTCGTTCATAGCTCCTGAAATGGAACCAATGGCCCAACACAAGGTGTTGAGGTTGTTCCATGACCATTCAGTGCCATCAACTTGCTTAGCAAGCTTGTCCGTCATGATATCTTTTGTATCGAGTACATCCAAATGCGTTAGATATACCAATACTTCTCTCATAGATTTGTACAAAGTAATTGTATCAGACTCCTTGACGAACTCTCGAACAATTTCTCCCTCGTCATTTTCCACCACAAGCACTTCCTCAGGGCGCGCCATTTTTTCTATTATTACACGCCTGAGATGACTAAGAATAGTTGAATAAACATGCTTGCGGAGGTCATGTCTAGCCAAGACTTCAGGACTTAGGGCACCGTTGTTGGCCATAGAACCGACTGTCAGCCCAGCTCCAGGTCTAACAGGGTCGATTTCACTCAAAGGAATTTGCTGAATCTCGTTGTACAGCTCAAGTACAAGCTTACTCCAGTAGTCAAGGCATCCCTTGAAGATTTCTCTTTCGTCTATCCTGGAAATCTTTATAAGATAAAGATGGACATTGATGAGCATGTCATCGTTACCTGATCGCTCCACCAGGGTCAGATGATGACTCAAGAAGATGCACAAGAACAAGGACAGGTTCTGAATGAAGTCCTGGTCGTTTGAATTGGCCGTCTCGTAAATCTGAGCCAGGTCGGCCGACAAAGGCACAATTCTGTTGATTAGTTGCACAGCCAAGGCGAACATTTGAAAGTACAAGGCATCCAAACTAGCGTCTTCAGTCGACGCAATTTCAGTCAGGCATTTCAATGCAGCGTTACGATATTCAGCAGGATACAGGTATTGATTGATGAGCAGTTCGACCATGGAGCTGCGAAAAATGAACTCCACAGGAGTCCACGAGAGGTACTTTTGCAGACACTTGAGCGTGGCCAAATTCAGGCTGGACTTGGTCGATCTACTGAGGACTTCGAAACAAAGCTGGTAAACCTGGCCAAACTCGTCCTGCATCTGCTGCTTGAGGAATTTGGCCTTTGCTTGGGTCAGTTGGCCCGAAGAAAAGTCAAACACCTCTTCGGAAAGCAGGCGTAAAACGGCCATATTATTTTCACAAACATTGAAGCTTGTTCTCGAAGCAGCCACGACCTCGGGAATGAAGGTGGGCCAGTTGCTTGGCCATTCCTGTTTTAGAATCTGAACTAAGGTCAGATCAGCTTTATTGAGCAGTTGGCGCTGATCAACAAATACGCTGTCATCGTTGGACCACTCAATTGTCAGCTTGACGATGAAATTGCGAATGCCCTGCTGCTGAGCAACAGAAAGAACCTTCCACTTGGTATTGATGAGTTTATCCAGCGTAGACAGGGCAATGTACTTGCTGTTGGGATTCTGCGCGTGCTGTAAAATGGAATCGGCGCGCATCCAACTATCCTGGTTCTCCTGGAACTTTTTCAGAATGACTTCAGCATTTTTTCGCTAGCGGGTTAGCAACGTAGAAATGAAGGAAACCCGGCGTTTACGTGGTACGTGGCTTATCCTGGGCGGGTTTTTTCATACTTACTTCATCAGCACTGGCCTTGCCGCCATAGAAGGCTTCCACGGTAGTATCCAATAAACCAACGTCCAGATCCTTGGAAAAATCCAGCAATGCTTCCATTAGTAACAGCAGATGAGCGTATTGTTTTCAATCACTTCCAAAGGTCGATCTCAATGATGGGTATAAAACAAGCAAGAAATGACACCCAAATAAACACAAGATTCACCGTTCCCAAGCACGGTTGGGATGCCTTCTAATGCGGAAATAGAACGGAATTAGGGGAGCGGCGATGGAGAGACGGGCCGTGAAGGGCAATTGGCTGGTTGTAGGGTGATATTTAATGAGGAGGAGGGTTTATTTTATTCAGGAAAAGAAAATTTTTCACTCAATGTCTTATGCAGTCGCTAGAGTTGGTGTATCTAAGATCTTATAGAAACTCAATGCTGCGTGAAAAAAACTATACGGATTATACCGGAACAGCAGAATTGCACTTTATGCACCATGTTTGTAAATTCCACTATATATTACACTACTAAGCTCAACTACATCTGAAACCACTCGATTGCGGGTATTTTGTCGATCGCCGCGACCGATTTGGCAGCTTTTCAGCTGCAAATAAGGCGCATCAACCCAGCCAAATCCAATCAAAAGGAGCGAATTTAGGCGACCATCGCGGTCATGTACGTGCGTAGAGCGGCTCTTCGTAGATACGGAATATTCGGCTATTAAGTCCCGATAAAACATACAAGTCATACAATATTTATCTGCTTTACATATCATCGAATATTCATCTGCGGCTTCAGCATCTGGCTGTCGTCGTTGCCGGGCACCAGCGTGCCGATGTCCGGGCCCTGCGCTCGCATATCCCCAAATGAAGATCCTCCAGACAGTTGCGGTGACATTGGGCCCTTGGGCTTATGGCGCTGCTTAGGTGCAAAGCTCACCATGTCACCTTCTCCAAGACTAGATGGACTAGGCAGAGACTTGAGCTTGGGCAACGGTCGAGATGGCGGTGGTTTGGGCAATGGTCCAGCCGGTCCCGCAGAAATTGGACTCGACGGCTGGCTTCGGCCACCATAGAAGCCTGCTGCTGAGTGTGCTGCTGGACTCGAGGGCTGCCCAGCATAGTATCCAGCTGCTGAATGTGTAGCTGGACTCGACGGTCGTCCTCCGTAATATCCTGCTACTGGGCTCGACGGTTGACTTGCTGCTCTGTAATTACCGACAGGAACATTATTGTAGGTGCGCACCTTCGGTAGAGGCAGTTGACTGGGTGGTCCACGAAGCTTGGGTGGAGCCGGTGCCATGTATCCACTATGTGGCTGAGCGTCAGGATATGTTGAAAAGAGCGAATGACGATCAATATCAGAGGGGCCCTTGTTGTCTCCATAGCTGGACTCGGCATAGACAGACTCACGAGCATCGTCGGTCTGTGCAACATTAAGCGTTGAACCACCAGCACCAAGAGATGGAGCATCAAAGTACTGACTGTGATTTTCCGCCGGAGCCTGGTAAATGCTAGATGCATCCTGGACGTCTTTAGAAGAATAATGGTCGGGCTCAGCCTGGCTCTCCGGTTCTTCATGTCCAGGTTGGGATGTGATATACTCTTCGTTGTTGTAGTAAGCATTAACGTCGTGTTTCAGGCTGCCTAGATGGTCCTCGTCAGAGTCATCTTGGGTGTCAACGGGCTCTCGAGTGTCAGAGGGCTCTCGAGTATCAGCGGGCTCTCGAGTCTCGGTGGGCTCGTCACGCAGATGCTCGTCGGATTCGCTCTTCTGAACATCACCACCCAGCTTATCCTCAGAATTATCTTCCTCGACAATGCGTGAAGCAATATTAGAACCGTTTCTCTCCTTGTCAGCATCCATATATTCACGATAAAAGCTTTTAACACGCTCAAAATTCTTGGTATCATTTCGGTGCAGATCTGGGTCGTCGTCCAGGTTCTTCGAGTCCATATGACTGCTATCTTCCTCGTCAAAAGAGAAGCTGTGCTCTTGCGAGAAGCTGGGATCTTGCTCGCGAGTTTTATTATGCAACAAATCAGTTGCTTCCGTCAAATCACGAGAATAATCTCCTTCCGAGCTATCACGGCTATCTTCTTCAGCAGGACGTGCAATCGGACCTACCAAAGAACTGGCACGAGACGCTACACTATGCTGTATGCTATCATCATCAGAAACATCGTCATCATCCAAATCGCCTCGAGAATTATCATAAGAATATGGTACATTGAAATGCGATTTGGAGAAGTTATCCTTTGAAAAATTATCCTCCTTGAGGATGGTCGAAGATCGAGATGCCGAAGTAGGCGGTGTCAAGGATCCATGCATATTATCATTGTGAGACCCATTAAAAGAAGCATAAGAATCGTTTGATGCCGAGCTTTCACGAGTTTCTTCGTTGGTCAAGTGTCTTTGGGTATCGTCGTCATTGTGCTCGGTTTCCGACGGCTCGACGTGATTTCGCAGCTGAGTCTGACGAGGAAACGAATGAAACGACGCCTGAGACGGCGAGCTTGGCACAAATGCAGAACCGCGCATCGAAGGAGGATACGCCTTTGAGGATGTTTTGAGAGAAGGATAGGCGTTGCCGTCGTAGATGGAACGCGAAAATTCCTCGAGCGAAGACTTGGAAGACACGAGATCGTGGTGCAATAAATAAATGTCAGAGCCCCCATGAAACGGGTTGTCTGGATTATTCGAGCTCGTCATCGACGAGGACCGCGATTCCGCGACATAGCGTGGAGGAGGAGGAAGCCCGGGGTAGCGGGCCTTGTTGATGTTTTTGTCGCTGCGGTCCTGGACCTGCTCGTGCTCAAAGTCGTCCATATCGACATCGAGATTGAACTCCTTGGCCTCAGAGTCTTCCTGCCTGAGACGCTTGACATGTCTCCATTGAAAATAACAACAGACTAGCAGAGCACATGCCACGGGGATGCAGACGCCAATGACGATTGGCAACACGTTGGATGAGGAGGGCTTTTGGCACCGAGACGAGCCAGATCCGTACTTTTTAGTGCACTCATCGTAACTAGTGTCTCGACCAAACAGATGCAGAGAAGACATGATAGCGACACGCTTTGATGACAGGTTGAAATCTTGTTAAAAAACTTGTTAAACGAAAGACAAGGCTATCATACACAGCAGGGCCGAATTTGCAGTGTGAAAAAAAAACAAGCAATAAAAAGCCAAAAGAATGACAGTAAATAGTTAGGGCCGTTGATTGGTTGGGGTGGTGGTGAAAACCTCGTATAAATAAACCCCGTCAAACGAATGAATGTTTTAAAAACCCTGATGATATCCGGCTAGACCGCTAACGCCCTTGGGTGACGATTATGAAGGAACAATTCTGGAATTTGGAGGTAGTAGAGCGGAGCGGGTGAAGTGATAAGTTTGCGAAAGTTTCTTTTTGTGAGACTGTTGCTCAAGAAGGTAACATGGTCAAAACAAGCAAATCTAAAAATACACAGATGGATGCAACGGAACAAGATAGGTGGAGGTCAGAGATCATGGGCATTATTGGGGAGATTATTCTATTGAAATCACTAATATCTGATAGTTTGGCCCATATCCGTCGATTTCCGGCCGATATATTTCAGACCTTGGCACGCTACAGTCAGGGGGGCTGCCCCCAAACAGGTATCAAAGTGGCCTAATTGGAACTGCAATAAAGGGTTAAAATCCACCACTCCCCGATTCATTCAGCGCACGCTCGGCTATGTCTAAAAATATAGGGCAAATATAGTGGAGATGAGATGAAGGAGGGATTTAGCGTGAAATATATTGGGATAGAGTCGTGTAAATACGTGTAAATTGATGTTTTTATTTGTTTTCTCGTGTTCTCTTTTTGTATATTTGTTCTCCTAATTAGTCTTCTTGCTTCACTCCTTGCTTCATAGGGGTGTGTCATGGAATTAACAACAAAAATAGATATATTATAAGGTTTATCCGTTTTGATTTCACGGAAGAATGTTCATTGTTTGAGGGAGGAGATGATGCAGGGAAGCATAGATTTGGATACAAAGCCAAGTAGTTGTAAGATGCAGGTTTATCAGAGAGTGGTGTCAAGGCACTTAGGGGTATTCAGATATTGCAGTGAATTTCAGACATCTAATGTTAAATACTGAAATGCTGAAATACTGTAATACTGAACTCAAATACTCAAACACTTAAACACTCAAATACTCAAATATTCAAATATTTTGAATAACAATATCAATCAAATGAAACAGCCATTTCAAATCTCCACATTCCAAATTTATTTACAAAATAGTTAGTCCATAGCCTATCTACTCTCACCACCGCTTAGCCTCACCACTGTTGAGGCTGCTGCCATTCCTGAAACGACCCGAACAACGGCATCAACTGCGAGCAATTCGCTGCTTCTCTCCGTCTATCTGCTTCCGGTAGCCACGATCTAATCAATTCTATTCGATTAGCACTTGTAGGATGTGTACTTAAAAACTCCGGAATCATGCCTCGTCGGCCTCCTCTAGACATTTGTTGCTCGTATTTAGTCATTCTTTGCCATAAATGAACAGCTTCTTCTGGATTGAAGCATGCCTTAGACATAATCATCAGCCCTATATAGTCGGCTTCTCTTTCCATTTCTCGAGATGCTGGCAATTGCAGTAGAGATGAGATGAGTAGTCTGTTCAATGCCTGACTTCCCGTTACCGTGTATAAAACAAGTCCCAAAGCCATGTATATTGGAGCCTTAGAAAGGTTCTCTGCAGTATGTCGAGCAATCTGATGGCCTGTTTCATGAGCTAGCACTGTAGCTAAACCATCGTCGTTCTCACAAATCGGCAATATGCTTCGAAACACAAACACACGGCCTCCTGGCAACACAAATGCATTTGGTGGCGTCTTATGGTCATCAATAACATGTATTTTCCACTCCAGATGCTCCATTCCAGCAGACGCAATGATCTTCTTCATGACTTTCTTGACTCGAACGACATCTGGATGATTTGCAGGCAATATCGAGCGCCCGAACTCTGCCATTGTCTCCTGATATCCTTGCTGTCCAACATACTCCTCTATTGATTTCGAAACAATCATAAACCGTCGACGGTGTGAAAATGGAGCTTCCTCTTGGTTCGTGAAGTAAACCACTACGAACACTCCTCCAGCTATTACCATATAACGACCTGATTTGTTCCAGTTGATGGCTCCAAACTCAAAAGGTCGAACATTTTGGCCATCAAATCCTCGGTAAGTGGCATAGTTGCGCGATAAGGCATTTTGCGTACTTCTTATCGGTGTCTGTTTAGAGAGCAGTGAGTTCCTAAGATTGAGATTTGATCTATAAATGCCAAAAGATCTTTGATTTGAAGGTCCTTTGAATAGTTTACTGAATGTGTTTTTTAAAGCAGGTGTTTTAAAGTTAAATATACTGTTTCTATACATTGGAGAAATGCAGATGGAGAGGCAGATGGCAAGAGGCAAAGTCAAACATGGGGAAGTAAAAGGAAGAGAATGGAAGTTAGGTAAAGAAGTTATATAAATAATAATAATAAATACTCAAAAGAATAACACGCTTATATTAATTACGTAATACCGTCTATTCCCAGAGAAATTTGTGATTTTCCGCAAAATTCCCCTTCTCCGCTGTTTGATCACGTTTTGTACTGATCTAACTGAAATTCTTAGTTCACTCTTCCTCACTCAACTTCTTCACTTCTTCCTTCTTCCCTCTTAACACCACCATGGGCCGCGCTGAGGTAGGCACGCCGAAATATGTCGCCAAACAAATGAAAGCCAAGGGCCTTCAAAGACTCAGATGGTACTGCCAGGTCTGTGAGAAGCAGTGTCGAGATGAAAATGGCTTCAAATGCCATACTCAGAGCGAAAGCCATGTACGAAACATGATGCTTGTTGGCGAGCATGCAAATAAGTCGATCGAGCAGTATAGCAGGCAGTTTTTGCATGATTTCCTGTTTCTTCTGAGGACTGGTCATAGCGAAAAGCCCATCAATGCTAATAGGTTCTATCAAGAGTACATTAATAACAAGAATCATATCCATATGAACGCCACGAAATGGGCCTCGTTGACGGAGCTTGTACAGTATTTGGGCAAAGAGGGAATATGTCGAGTGAATGAGGACGAAAAAAACGGTCTTACTATTGCTTGGATTGATAAATCTCCAGAGGCTCTGGCGAGGCAGGAAGCTCTGAAGAAGAAGCAACGGCTAGATAAGAATGATGAGTCTTCACGAATGGCACTTCTGAAAGAGCAGATCAACAAGGCGAAGGAGAACAGTGCTGTCAAATTTGCGGAGGAGAAACCTGAAGAGAGTCGTTTGGAGAGCCCTGCTGATGGAACCAAGCTGGTTATGAATCTCAAGGCCCATACGAACAAACAGACCAGTACCGACAAGCAAACCAATACCAATAATCCATTGAAACCGAGCAATAACCCGTTTAAAAACAATCCGTTCAAAGTTGCTGGAAATCCACCAAAAGTCAGCAAACCACGGCCGGTCGCGAGACCTATGGGAGCTCTACAGCGAATCATGGTCAAAGAGCAGGCCAGGCGATGAAAACTTAGGTTATCATATTTATTTTGCATAAAATATATTATTCATCTAATATCTGATATTAGATATTCTAGTCTTAATTAATATTTAGATTCTACTCTACTAATATTTAGATATTCTACTCAACTAATATTTAGATACTAAGATCATCTCTAACTACTACTCCCTTACCTTTGCTACCCTGCTTGGATCCATCCCTCTGAATGCATCCATTCAAGCCATCAAAGATGGTACGTTATTTTCCAAAAACTCCGAAATTGCATATAAAGTCAACACCCGGATGGCTCTGGTAAAAGGCAAGAACCATGTACGATGATGAAGAACTTCTGCAATGGTTAAGAGAAGAAATTTTTCACGCAAATCACCCAGCTTATATAGTTCTGGTGACACGAATGCCGGGTAACTGCGGCCGGTTTCCCAGCCAAAAAAAACCTCCCTGCTGATGCAACAAAAACTGCGGGGCAACGCAAATTAACTTTTGCTAGCTACCATTTAGTACTAGAGATTTGGTTCCACCGGAATATCATGTGGGCTTTTCGGCGCATATGGGGCTCGCGGAATCCTGCTCAGGACAAAATCGACGAGCTCCAGAAGATCCTCGACAACTCGACCAGTTATGCGGAATGGGCCGACGCTGCCAGGCAGCTGGATCAACTGCTGGGGAACGAGGAGTGGAAAAGCGATCCTACCAGTGATTTATACGACAGTGAATTGGTGCAGTATCGTACGGATCAGCTCAAGGAGGCTCTAGCAGCTAAGGATTCAGAGGCTCTTCTACATCTGCTAAGGACCACCTTGCAGCGGAACCTCGGCAATATGGGAGATCCCAGATTGTACTATCATACTAAGAGCGGCACGAAGAAACTTATAGAGGAATATTATATTACGTGTCAGCAGGCCATTCAGTTTCTGACCGACGCTCCCGGGGATAAAGCTCTGGCCATGAACACGTTAGTTCAGGCCCGACGGGCTTTCGGCCGCACGGCTTTACTGCTATCGGGCGGTTCTACTTTTGGAACGTTACACATAGGTGTCATTAAGGAGCTTTTCTACAACGATCTGCTTCCTCGAGTCGTTTCCGGTTCTTCGGCCGGCTCCATCTTCGCCAGCATAGTGTGCTCCCATACCGATGCAGAGCTCGACAAAGTCATGGATTTGGTCAATCAGCCGAGTTTCGACATTTTCGAGGAAACCGGCCATGAGGAGAGCATTTTTGTACGGGTATCTCGATTTCTCAAGAAGGGTACCTGGTATGATATCAAATACCTCAGCCAGACCATGCGGGAAATGCTCGGAGATTTGACTTTCCAGGAAGCTTATTACAGAACGGGGCGTGTGCTGAACGTGACTGTATCTTCATCGGGCAATTACGAAATGCCCAAACTGCTAAACTATCTGACTGCTCCACATGTACTTCTGTGGAGTGCTGTATGTGCATCTTGCAGCCTGCCGTTGATATTTGCCAGCCATGAAATCAAGTACAAGGATCCTCAAACGGGAGAATTCAAGTCATGGACTCCCTCGTCATTTATTGATGGGAGTGTGTATTCTGACTTGCCAGTGACCCGTTTGTCGGAAATGTTCAATGTGAACCACTTTATCGTATGTCAGGTGAATCCTCATGTTGCTCCTCTTATGCAATTTTCTCTGAATTTTAGCTTGGCAGCCGAAGATCAGAAGCAGCAGATGTTGATAGACAAGTACTTGCCTATAAGTGCTCGTAGCTCAACGACGGTTGAAAACCTGGTTTCTCAAACACAAATATTTGTAAAAAGTGAGCTTTCTCATTTTTTCAAAATGCTAAGTGAAATCGGCGTGTTTCCAAACATTTCGTCTAAACTGCATAGCATGTTTGCGCAGAATTACAGTGGAGACATAACGATTCTGCCTCAGACCAGATGGAGCGAGGCAAGCCAACTTTTCAAAAACCCTACGCGGGAATTCCTGTTAGAAACTCAACTAAGAGGGGCTCAAGCCATGTGGCCAGTATTGTCTCTCATCAAAAATCACTGTGCTATCGAGTTGGCTCTAGATAAAGCGGTTCATTCTATGCGATCTTCTTTGATAGCATCGGGAGACCGCTATAGATTCCCTACTTCGTATGGTGCAATAAGCCACTCTGATTTCAATCATAACAAGAGTATGGTGACAATTAGAGATGTGCAACAGGCAGTGATCAATACGACTAAACTTCATGCAAGACGAGCATCGGAAGAGGGCCGGCTGCTGAATCGGAAGCATTCGTGGACAGATGGCAGACAAGGATGGCAAAGGTTATCACCTTCGTCTTCTAAGACCCGCCTGGGTGTTAGTAAAAGCAGCCATACTCTTTCATTGCATCCGAACAATAGTCAGGCATCATTCTAGGAGCAGTAGTGAGATGTTCCACTGCGTCAGAAGAAAATTTAAGCTGATATTATTTATTCTAGCTTTCCATATAGGAAATGATATCCATAGGAAATGATATCCATATAGGAAAATGATAATATTTATTAAGACATGTCAGGTAAAGTTGTGAATAAATACCCTTTTGCTCGTGAATGCAGCCGTACCTAAACTTTTCATCTCACTCCATGGCCAGAGACCAGCTGATTGGAATTGTTGGAAAGCCCTCGTCAGGGAAATCAACAACTTTGAATTCTCTTACAGATGCTGCTGCAAAGACGGGAAATTTCCCCTTCACTACCATAGATCCTAACAAGGCTACGGGATATCTACAGATAGAGTGTGCTTGTAGCCGATTCAACAAACAAGAAAGCTGTAAACCCAACTACGGATGGTGCAAAGACGGCAAACGATACGTTCCTATAATGCTACTGGATGTGGCCGGGCTGGTTCCTGGAGCACATGAAGGACGAGGTTTGGGGAACAAGTTTCTTGACGATCTTAGGCATGCCGATGCTTTGATCCATGTAGTCGATGTATCAGGGACGACCGACGCAGAAGGAAAGGCGACTAGAGGATATGATCCTATTAATGATATTGCATGGTTACAAGATGAGATATTTCGGTGGATCGAAGGGAATCTCAAGAGCAAATGGGGCTCTATAAAACGACGACATACTGCTTTGAAGAGCAATCCCGTCGATACTTTACAGAACCAATTTAGTGGATATGGATCTACTACGGACATGGTAGTTCGAGCATTACAAAAACTGGATCTTCCTCCTTTGGAAATGTGGGATGATGCTCAGATCAGTCTGGTTGTACAGTCGTTCACCAGAGTCAAGTTTCCTACTGTACTGGCATTGAACAAGGTTGATCATGCCGACGCTGATAAAAACATCTCGAAGATCATGAAAAAGTACCCTGATGTTCCTATGGTTCTTACTAGTGCTGTTAGTGAGGTTTTTCTGAGAAGACTGGTCAAGCAGGGTTTTATCCAGTACGAAGTAGGCACTGAATTTCTAGATACTAAGGAAGATTTGCCAGATTCGGATCTAAGGGTCATGGATGATAAACTGTCTGAACGAGTTGAAAGCATTAGGGATATGGTATTATTTAGGTTTGGATCGACGGGAGTTACAGAGGTGCTGAAGAAAGCTGCTGAGATCCTTAACCTGATACCGGTATATCCTGTTAAAAACATACACAATTTTGGTGGACATCAGGTATTCAGAGATTGTGTGTTAATTAAAAGAGGCAGCACAGTTGGCCAGGTGAGTCGGAAGATAATGGGAGATATTCCTATTGCAGTAGTAGAGGGAGTTGGAGGCATACGGATCAGTGAGGAAGATACGATAGAGGAGGGGCAGAATGATATATTGTGTTTCCGTACGGGACCGAGGCAGGATAATTAGGGGGAGGAATGGAGAATGAAGGAATGGACGAACGAAGTAATGGAACTGGGATTGGAAATAAAGGAGGAACTGGAAATGGAAGTATATAATGCCTGGACCTGGAACTGAACTAAAACTACCGAGTAATGACAAGCCTTGAGGACGGAGATGCCCTACCTACCACCTAAATATATCCCCTTAATATTTTTAAAAATTAGCCCATATTTATGCAAATCCCTTTTAACAGCCAAATCCCCCAGAGTGACTCTTCTCGCATTTTTATGTTTTACCTATTTCGTTAAATCACGTTCCTTGAAAAAATCCCACACTATATAAATGACTAAATGTACCGTTTTTGTCATTCAACAACTGCACCACTATGACTACTCCACAAGACATTCAGAATATTTCCACAGGATTCAAGGATAGCGTCAAAGTGTCTGCAAGTCCTACCGATTCATATAACTCTTTACAAGATCTAAGCAGCCGTTCCCGAAGGTTGTCTTATACTGGCAGTCGCTCATCTCGAGCACTGAAGCCGTTCCAGACGAGCGATTTCAAGATATTATTGCTGGAAAATGTAAATAAAACTGCCGTTGATATTCTGGAAAAACAGGGCTATCAGGTGGAATTCCACAAATCCTCTTTACCCGAGGACGAACTGATTGAAAAAATTGCTGATGTCCATGCCATTGGAATACGCAGTAAAACCAAGCTTACAGAGAAGATTTTACAACATGCCAAAAACCTGGTAGTTATCGGATGCTTCTGCATTGGAACTAATCAGGTTGATTTGAAATATGCTGCTCAGCAGGGTATTTCGGTCTTCAATTCCCCGTTCTCCAACTCCAGATCAGTCGCTGAGCTGGTCATTGCTGAAATAATAACCTTGTCTCGTCAGCTTGGAGATCGAAGTATTGAAATGCACAGTGGAACTTGGAATAAAGTGTCTGCCAAATGCTGGGAAATTCGAGGAAAAACACTGGGAATTGTAGGTTATGGCCATATTGGATCTCAGTTGTCAGTGCTGGCTGAGTCCATGGGAATGAATGTCATTTACTACGATGTTCTCATGATAATGGCCATGGGAACTGCTAGACAGGTACCTACTCTTCAAGAGCTGCTGAACAAGGCTGATTTTGTCACTTTACATGTGCCAGAGCTGCCAGAAACTCAGGGAATGATCAGCCATGACGAATTTTCAGAAATGAAGAATGGAGCCTATATCATCAATGCTTCTCGAGGAACTGTCATAGATATTGCGGCTCTTATTGAGGCCCGAAAGTCTGGAAAAATCGCTGGCGCAGCTCTGGATGTGTATCCAAATGAACCTCCTAAGAATGGAGAAGGACTCTTCAGCAATCAGCTCAATGAATGGGCTGAAGAATTGACCTCATTGAGGAATATCATACTGACACCACATATTGGAGGATCTACAGAAGAAGCTCAATCGGCAATTGGCGTTGAAGTAGGCACTTCTTTGGTCAAATATATCAATGAAGGTGCCAGTATTGGAGCAGTCAACTTCCCTGAGGTGGATCTACGGGGAATATATGGGCCTGATGATCGGCATGTACGTGTGCTGTACGTGCATCAGAATGTGCCAGGAGTGCTGCGAACCGTCAATGAGATTTTGTCAGCTCATAACATCGATAAACAGTTTTCTGATTCCAGTGGAGATATTGCGTACTTGATGGCTGATATATCGGATGTTGATACTAATGACATCAAGAGCTTATATGAGCAGTTGGAAGAGACGCCATTTAAGATTAGAACTCGGTTATTATATTAAAGGAGGGTATAAAGAGGAGGGTAAAAAGAGCTCAGCGGTGGAGTTGAGGATCTGTGGAAGATCTCGAGCCTCATAGTGTATGGAACGTAAGAAGGCTATAGTGAAAGCTACACATAAAAGATTAATTGACACATTGATCAATATCCCTATCAAATACCTCTTCCATTCCTATCCCATACCCTCCCATCCCTTAAACCTGCCCTTTCTCGTTCCTTGCATATCTCGTGCGCAATTCCATTCTTGCTGTTACCAATATAGTAGTGTGTCCTACTGCCTTTTTCGACATGCATACCAACAACGCAAATTACAAGAAAGGGGATGATCTACCTGCACAGCCTACAGCAACCCGCGTTTAGAATCCACAAGAATATTTTACGGTTTTGGCGAGGGTTTAATTTGGATATTGGAACTGTCTTAATTTCTGTTTGTATTAATATTTATGTGCGCATATCTGCCAAACCCATTCTTCTAAGACACCACTGCATCATCCATCTAGGGATTTTTCATGGCCTTAAAGTTATCTCCTTAATAACAAAAAGTAAATTCATGGGCACAAATCCCCCCTCGTCGATCACTCCACCAGACTACTTGCTTTGAGGTTTATTCTAGAAAAACTGTCTAACTGCTCAAATATCCACTACTAAGGGGTGCGATCTCATTCTTTGAACAATCTAGAGGCTTATATTTTTGGCAAGGATCAACACACCCCAAATCGGCTTGAGCCATTTATATAAAAAAAACAATCCAGCCAACGCAATAACTCCAACAACCCTAACAGCAAGGAGGAGGACATTTTTGGTGGAGAGGACGGGATTTTTGCATTTTACAACCACTTTATAATCCCTGGGTTCGGCCCCTTTCTATACCTTAGAACCATGTTGAGGAACCTGGATACGGCTTTTCCGCCGTTTATTCCAGGAGTTCCTGGCAAAAGTGTTTATGAACGCGCGGGTTTCGACGTTAATAAACGGGCGTTTGTCAAGCCGGGAAGTAAACCCAGCTCTAGAAAGGCGTCTAGCATGAAGAGCAGTGGCAGTGATAGCAGTGGACGTGTACGGGACGTGCATACCGGCCTCGAGGGGCCTGGCAAATCGGGCTATTCGTCGTATCAATCCTCGAGTCCTTCGACGCCGGCGACTCTTGGTGATATGCATTTTCAGCAGCATGCCAATTCAAAGGTGCCTGCCATTGGTCTGAATGGCAAGGAAATGGGTGGTGTTCGGTCGTCAAACTACATGACTGCTCCGACTCCTCCTCCAGATCACAAACAGTCGCCGTATCTGGCGCCAAAATCGCTTCCTTTGCCTCCGCAGGTGGACCAAAAATGGCGAGCTTCGTCTGCTTCTTCGGTGTACGACAATTCGGTCGATCCTATACGTGAAAGTGTCGCGCCTCCTCGTCCACCGGTGATCCCTCCGAAGTCGCAGCACCGGCAGTTTCCAAGCATGGAGTCGCAGGAGTCGATGGGGGATACGAAGGGTGGTAGGGATGCTCAGGGAGAGTTCAGGCAGCCTCAGGGAGAGTTCAGGGATGTTCAGGGAGAGTTCAGAGATGCTCAGGGAGATATCAGAGATGTTCATACAGGCACTCGAGACCCTCATGGCGACATCCGAGACCCTCACACCGACCCTCACACCGATCCCCGCGACTCTCACGCGGATATCAGCCGCGACAGCAGCTACAACACGGCCCTGAACCTCAGTGACCGCCATGCTTCGCACGTGTCGGCTTCTCACGCGTCCACTTCTCACGCGTCCGACTTCGACCTATCTGAGCACCGTGCCTCGCAGCAAAACTACCAGGCTGGACCGCGTGGTTTCTCATATCATTCGCAGCGCGACTTCGGGCCAGATGCCCATTATTCAAACGGTTATGCTCCCTCAGAGTACCAGCCACGTGCTTCTCACGATGACTTCCAAGCACATGCATCTGTGCCTGACGACTATACCGCACGGCCTTCTGCTTCTAATGACTACGCGACTCTGCCTGGTGAGTTTCCTGCGCGTTCTTCCATCCCCGGTGGCTACCAGCCAGAGACATCGGCACCTAATGAGTATTCTGCACGGTCTTCTGGTCAAGATAACTACGCTTCACGATCTTCTGGCCAAGACAACTACGCTGCACGCGCATCTGGCCAAGATAACTATGCAGCACGCGCATCTGGTCCTGATGAGTACACGACACGGTCCTCTGTTCTTGACGACCACTCACGAACTTCCGCTCCGAACCAATACCGGATGTCACCTGCTGACGAGTTCCATCTACGGTCCTCAATGTCTGATGAATTTCGGCTGCGCGACTCTGTTCCCAGTTCTCATAATGATGCATACTCATCGAACGATCTCCACTCGTCTGAACGCTATTCTCAAGAACGACCAGCAAGCCAGCAGCATTTCGCACCTAATGAACCATACCCTTTGAATGGCGAGGCGTCGAGCGACAACTATCCAAAGAAGTATTCTCAAGATTATCCTTCTCGGCTTTCTCCACCCCAGGACTATCCCTCGGAAGAATATCCTGCATCTTACATGGCAGACGACAATGGATCTGGCTACGATTCGATTTCTACTCGTGCGACCTCAGTAGCTGATTTCAACCGCTTGGCTCCAGCAGCTGCTGAATCAACTCAGTCTCTGAACTTGACACCAAAGGCGCCATCGCAGCCTGCAAAAGCCATTCCAAAGTTGCCGCCAAGCATATCAAGCAAGCACTGCAGAGGCTGTAGCGAGCGAATTGTCGGCAAGTGTGTATCTGTCAAAGACGGCAAGATCTCTGGCCGATGGCATCGACAGTGTTTTGCATGTGTTAGCTGCCATGACCTGCTCAGCTCGGAGTTTTACGTGTTTGAAAACGCTCCGTACTGCTACCAGTGCTACCACGAGGTGAACAATTCGATCTGTCCAACATGCAATCTTGGAATCGAAGGAGAATGTCTCGAGTCGCTGTCGATTGATGCCAATAATCCTCCACTAAGGTATCATCCACAATGCCTGAGCTGCTCGCACTGTGGAGATTTCATCAACCAGGACGAGTATTATGCCATCAACGGCATGCCATACTGCTCCAAGCATCGCTTTTCAGACACGTCAGGCCGAGTGCTCGATACGAGAAAAAGCAGGTTTCTTTTCATGTGATACGATGCAGACTTTGACATGAACATTCAAGTATATAGATTTATGATACACGTAAAATGCAAACGTTCAATATATTTACATGTTTTGAAGAGAATTGGCAGCAATGTCTGAGTTCAAATGGAAACTTAGACATGCGTGAAAACAGAAAATCTGCCATGCCAGCCAGATTTCGTACTAGTTTAAACTTATTTGCTCAGACTTATATACATCTATACATTGACGTCTTTACTCATAAACAAAAGGCTCGGGAAGAGGCGCTTCTTCGTCCTCCTGAATAGGATCGTTGATCTGACGAACCGTCTTGATGAACTGAACGGGCTCCTTGGGCTCTTTGTCGACCACGATAACCACTCCTCCAGTAACATTTGTTGATCGGACTGGAACAAATCGGTCGTCAGCAGGGAACGAGATGTACTTGAGCTGCTTCTGAAGAACTCGAGACATGTTTTCCACCTTGTACGAGCCATGTTCGCGAATATTATCGTCCATGTCTTCATCGTCATCCGGCAAGTCCTCCACACCGTCAGCTCCATCGCCATCTGCTTGTGACTTTGTAGACTCGTCATGTGCGTCAGACTTCGACACAGATCCATTGGACTCAGGCTGGTCGTCCACGTCCATCTTCTCTTCCTCGATCTGCTTCTTCTTTTTTGCCTCGGCCACCTTCTTTTCTCGGTGCTTCGCTCGCATGGTAGTTGACAAGATTGCAGTCACAGGCTTCTCCTGGGCTCGCTCACTTGTCTCTTCCACCTTTGGAGGGTACTCAAACAGCTCCTTCTTGGAATGACAGTCGAATTCAAACTGTGGAATCTTCAAGTCCTCACGAACACCAATAATCGCAGTTGGCGTAAGTGCCAGCGACAAAAAGTGCCCAAGAGGGAACCAG
Source organism: Casaregolazyma suthepensis (assembly GCA_030568895.1). Classification (NCBI taxonomy): domain Eukaryota; kingdom Fungi; phylum Ascomycota; class Dipodascomycetes; order Dipodascales; family Trichomonascaceae; genus Casaregolazyma; species Casaregolazyma suthepensis. The sequence goes on from JAJMJB010000001.1 coordinate 410,886, forward strand.
TACCAAAACTGAACAAAAACAGCCATGCCAACAACACTCTTCATATCTAGGTTATTGTTGCCACGTCCACTGCCATGTTCCAACGAAATAGTGACGTTCCTTCCACCAGCATCGATGATACCCTGAGCCAATGCAGCACCGAATTTGGCCATCGCATCTTCATGCTTTGCACCGATCACCTTGCTGAACGATTCTTGAATTGATTTGATCTTGGGAACCGTCTTTTCATTATGCTCAATGCAGATCATGGCCAAAGCGATCATGGCACCCTGGCGAACAAAATCAACAGGGTCCTTGAGCATTGGCTGTAAAACATCAATGGCCTTCTTCAAACCTGTTCCAGCACATGAAATACCCAATGCCATAGCGGTACCGTAACGTACATGAGGGTTGTGTGACTCAGATAAAAGCTCCACCATTCTTGGTACTGCAGTGTAGTTTCTTACCATAATAAAACCAAGGCCCATAACTGCAGCACGTCTTACATCATCGCTAGCATCACTAACAGCAATATGCAACAGTATCTTGATAGCCTTGTTGTTGCCTGTGCCAGCATATGCCAATGCAATGGTAAATGCACCACCATATCGCAAAATAGCATCTTGCTCGTGAATAAGCTCGTCGATAATAAGATCTGCTGCCTCCTCTTTACCGTAATTGAGCAAAGCAATGCCTACAGATAATGATCTGATAATCTTTTCGTGCTGAGTATCTCGTGCATACTGCAACATTTCATTCTGAGCGACTTCGTTTCTGCTGCCGACCATGATCAAACCCATAGCCAGAGCAGCACCTTCACCAGAAACTGCAGAGTCGGTAAACAAGATGCTCTTAAGATCATCATACAGTTCCATGTCTCCACAGCCCATTCCAGCTACACCAATACCTAGGGCAGCTCCATGAAGTATAACAGCAGCCTCGTCTCTCTGATCGCTGCCACCGGCATTGTTGCTACCTTCCACAAGCTGTGAACGAAGATAATCAACTATTTCCTTACCATGGCCAGCAAATACCAGGCCAATGGCATAGAGACTTCCTCCTTCAGAGTAACAAGAACCTTGGTTACCAGGCAGATATGGCTGTAAAATACGCCTTCCTTGAGAAAGATTTCCCTGATGTATAACACCAAGAGCAGCAGTAGCCGAGAACTTGGTCCAATTGGTAGCCTTGCTTAGCCACTCCAAATTAGTACGATAGAATCCATCAGCAGTGGTACCGGCATGAAGAAAGGCGTTTTGAAAAGTGACGGCCGAATGGAATATCGAAGAACGGCCTTCCAACAAGCTTTTCGTCTTGTTCAAGATAGAAAGGTCTGTGTTATTATGCTTTTGCAAAAACGTGATGTTCATGTCGCAGGTGGGCACGCCAGACAGGATCTTTATAACCTTGGCATGAGCGGCGTCGGGTTCCTTGCCTGAATCGGTATTATTGGCATGACGGGTTTCTAGCTCGACAGTGACTTTCTGAAGAAGCTCCTGAGAGGCAGAAGCCACGAGATCAAAAGCCACTTGGTAAGCAATTCGCCGTGAATCGTCGCTGTCATGTCGTGACAAGAGTTGCTCAAGTAAACCAAAGGCGGAATTAGCATCATTAAGTCGAACAATCACACGAGTTAACAAGAAGTAGTCAACATCAGTGACGTCCTGGGATCTGATGATGTCGACCAGTTTATAGAGGACCTTGTTTCTAAATTCCCTGTTATTGACAATACTGGCACAATCAAGGGTATATGAAATCAACGCACCAGAGCTTCGATTCTGGACAATTGGCTCGATAATATCCAAGCGCCGAGCTTCAAGGGCAACACCGATGGCCAGTTTGTATTCGCCGGCCTGGATGCAGCTATCGAGCATTCGTTCGGCAATAGCAGCCAGTTTGGGATCAATGTCCTTGGCCTCAGCAGGAAGAGAATCAAACTTGGAAGCAGGAGTATCGTAGGCCTGTTGCCTCAAACTGATGTAGTGACTGATGCATTTGGACACAATGGTTTGGATATACTGGGATTTGAGACTTGGATCCAGCTTGTCACCAGCAACCAAAGCATACTTCATGGACGCATTGAATTCACCGAGATTGTAATAGACCTTTGAGGCTACAAGAGCAGCAAGCTCAGGGGACGGGAATTTCTCATCCTCGTACAATTCTTCGCTACATGGAGTTAGTTTGTCATCACACGGGCATAAGGTCTTTGCTTACATTTGACTAATACTATCGGCGATTTCCGCCCACAGCTCATCCACACTACCATCGAGAGACTGCAGAGCATACTCCTTGAGAGTATAATCAGGCTCGTTTAGTAGCGCCAGGATCGGGGCTGCAGAGACGACCGTCATGTTGTTGGTTGTTAGTGAAGAAGGAGGTGGAATGGAAAGTGGAAAGTTGGGACTTGTGGCGAGAGTATGTAAACTTAGTGAGCTAGGTATATAAGCAGAGTTGAAACGAGAAACACAACTAGAGAAAACAACTAGAAAACAACTAGAAAGCACAACTGTGAAAGTGAATATGTCCAAGCAGGAGAGTGGCGATCCCAACGAAGTCGACGCCGAACCCTCGTATCCCGTCAAACTGTACGTCTATGACCTGAGCCAGGGACTTGCCCAGACTCTGTCCATGCAGTTCCTAGGCATTCCTCTAGAAGGCATATGGCACACCTCGATAGTGGCCTATGGAGTAGAAACATATTACGGCGCAGGGATTCAACAAAGTGTTCCCGGCATGACACACCACGGCAGCCCACTTAGAGTGGTGGATATGGGCGAAACCACTGTTCCTCCGGAGATCTTCAAGGAGCTTCTTGTCGACTTAGCAGACGAATATCATGCCGATAGGTACGATTTATTTGAACATAACTGCAACCACATGACGGACCAGATATGTCAGATGCTGCTGGACAAGTCGATTCCCGACAATATCAAGAATCTGCCCAACCATGTATTGTCGACGCCAATGGGCCAGATGCTCAAGCCCATGCTGCAACAGGCCATGAGGCCCATGGTCCAGGCACCGACGTCCAATGCGGCGACGATCCAGTCGGCAAGCTCCGATGCGTGATATTTATTGGTAGAATGTTAGAGTAAATATTTAAAGTAAATATTTAGTTCTATAAATTGTTGTTTTTTTGTTGTCTTTCTCTCTCTCTTTCTCGTTGTTGTTTCTTCCTCAATGGCCATCAAATTGATCCGACGCCTCGTCAACACTGGCGTGCTTGCAGGAGTCGCAGGAGTCGCAGGCTTTGCATATTACAAGGATTCCCGAGCTGCTCTTCACGAATATGTCATTCTGCCGGCCGTTCGTGCGGCAACCGACGCTGAAACGAGCCATTTGATGGCTATTCAGCTGCTCAAGTACCCGTTTCTCAGTGCTGTGGAGCCCCCAAACTGGGATAAAACGCATGATCCGCTGCATAAACTGCATGTGACACTCTTTAAGAACGCACAGTCGTCTTCGAAAGTGCGTCCTTTGACACTTTGTTCCCCGGTCGGCGTGGCTGCTGGCCTGGATAAGCATGGAGAAGCCATTGATAGTCTGTTTAACCTGGGCTTTTCATACGTGGAAATCGGCTCGGTGACCCCTGAGCCGCAGCCTGGTAATCCTAAGCCGCGCTTCTTTCGTCTAGAGAAGGATGGGGCTGCTATTAATCGGTATGGGTTCAATTCAGACGGCCATTTCAAGGTTCTGGCCCGTTTACAGCAGCGACTGGTCAAAAATGGGGGTCTGCGTGCACCTCCCGGAAAGGCACTGGCTATAAATCTTGGAAAAAACAAAACTGGTGATGAAGTCCAGGATTACGTCAAGGGTGTTGAACGGTTTGGCCCATATGCCGATGTTCTGGTCATCAACGTCAGTTCTCCTAATACACCCGGGCTACGGGATCTGCAAAGTGAAGATAAGTTGACAAATCTTCTCAAGAAGGTCATCCAGGTCCGTAACGACTTGCCTTTGGACACTCTGCCGCCCTTGGTGGTGAAAATCGCTCCTGATGTCTCTCAGACCCAGGTAGCTGCCATAGCCAAATCCGTGACTGAGTCCAAGATAGACGGTGTCATTGTGTCAAACACTACAATTGAGCGACCTGATGATCTCAAGTCCGATCCAAAGACTATTCGTCAAGTAGGTGGATTATCTGGTAAACCATTGAAACCGTACTCTTTGGCTACGTTGAAATCGCTGAAATTCCACCTAGCAGAGCTCGGCAACAACTGGGTTTCCGTGATTGGCTGTGGGGGAATAAGCAATGGCGAAGACGCACTGGAATTCAGAGCCAATGGTGCAGACTTCGTCCAGCTTTACACGTCTTTTGCCTACAAAGGGCCCGCAATTGCCAATCAGATCAAATCGCAGCTGTTGCAGTCTGGCAAAGGTTGGTAAAGTAAAAGACATAGATTAATTTATATGTATATCAAGTGTTGTATTTAAACACAGAATAGTCTAAATATCGTCATAGTCTAAATCTCGTCATCTTCCACAAACGTCAGCTCTGAAATGTCCTCTTCGTCCATGTTCTCGTAAGAATTCACCACCTGCTGCGTACGCTGGTAGATGAGATAGGCCGTGACCGACGACGCAATGCCCGCAATGCCTATAGACACAAAATCGACAACTTTCCCCGCAGTGTCCTTCTCGGCGCCCAACCGCGCCAGGCGGTCGCCTATGAAAATATGAATAAGTAGTTTTGGCGTGGTAACGGCGGTGGCCAGGACAAATCTGGGGAATCGCACCGTATGTATGCTGGCAAACGCACCATTAGACAGAGAATATGGCAGCGGACACAGGCGTATCATCCACAGAAGCGTGAAGCTGTCGTGGCGGTCCATGGTTTGAATAAATGCTTCGAATTTCGGCGAAGAGTGCGCAATTGTCTTGGCTCTATCGGCCAATAGGTAGCGAAAAGCCAGAAAAGATAACGAACTGCCAATGATGGTCGCAGCAGCCAGAAACGGCCATCCTAGTGGGAACCCAAACATCATGCCGGTTATAGAGGATAACATTGAATATCCAATCAACGGAGGAAATGCCACCAAGAGTAGTAAAACAAACAACAAAGCCCAACCTCCAGGCATATCGGCCCATCCACGAGCAAACTGCAGGAAGATGTCAAAGAGAGCATCTCTATAAATAAGAACAATGATGGCAACGATGGATAATGCAACAGCAGCCACAACGAGGCCGATCTTGTGATGCCTCGGGCGATTTATATACCAATCTTGGCCCTGGCGATAATATTCAAGAGCGTCGGATTGAAGGGTCATTTTCCACGGGCTGACACCAGGCGTCGTGGCACGGGGTATCAAAGGATATAGTTGGGTTTGAGTGTATATCAGTTGAGCATGGACTAGGTTTTATTCAGAGTTGATTGGCGGGCTTAATTGGCAGACTTTGGTTAATACCAAACAATTAAAGTATGGTCTACCGATGCAAGACAATTACGTCAATCGGCAACGGAAATTGAAAAAAGCAAGATGGCAGTGCTTTATGCACTCAACAGGTTAAATTGGTTTTGGTTCCTCAGCCGGCACGTGACGGCCGCCAAGGATTGGCCGAGCCGGTTGGCAGTTGAAACAGCAGTAATTGCTGGATATTATGGATAAAAGACCAATTAGATGTATATAAAACTAAATATCGCATTCGGCTTGAATTGTTACAAATCCACAAATGCCCCCGTTCCGTCCCCTCCTCCCCGTGTCGTTGGTTCCACCAGAGCCCACAGAATCTCACCGAAGAAGCAACTTGTGACGTCCCCGGCATCCGGAAATTACCAACGTCATGGGGTAGCATTGAGGAACCGGAGGGAATAAAAGAAAGGGCCCAAGGAATGGGCATATATAAAGTACAAAGCCGGAATATCGACGGCAAGACCCCTCCAAATATCCCCTGATTTTTATTTAAAGTCGCTTGCCTCGTTTGTTGGCTCCAATTTAGGCTTTGCATTACCTTTCGCCTCAATGAACTTTGCGTAGAACAAAGCCTGTGTGGAACGGCTGGCTATATAAGGGTGCCCCCAGCCCACCCTGAAGTTGCAATATAAGTTTGAAATCATTTGAACGACGGGTATATTTTAGAAAGTACCGAACAAACTAGAAGAAAAAAAACCAAACTATTTTACATCAACATGGCCTCTCCATTTAAAGACACTGAAGGAACTATTATGACGGGCTTGGGTCCGTTGCCCAGACCTTTCCCCAAGCTGGCACCCAATGTCTTGGATTTATTCTCCCTCAAGGGCAAAGTCGCTGTCATTTCCGGCTCCTCTACAGGAATTGGCTTCGCTGTGGCTGAGGCCTTTGCCCAGGCTGGCGCTGATGTAGGCATCTGGTACAATAGCCATTCTTCCGAAGATAAGGCGGAGGCTCTGTCCAAGAAGTACAGTGTCAAGGTTAAAGCCTACAAGGTCCAGGTGACGGACTCGGACAGTGTGGAAGACGCCATCAAGAAGGCTGTTTCTGACTTTGGCAAGCTGGATATCTTTGTTGCCAATGCTGGTGTTCCTTGGACTGCCGGTCCCTTGATTGATCAGCCTAATCATGACGAATGGAACAAGGTTGTCAACCTCGACTTGAATGGTGCCTACTACTGTGCCAAGTTTGCTGGTCAACAATTCAAGAAACAAGGATCCGGATCTCTTATTTTCACTGCATCCATGTCGGGTCATATTGTCAATTATCCCCAGATGCAGGCCTGCTACAATGCTGTCAAGGCATCGTTGATCCACTTGGCCCACTCTTTGGCTGTCGAATGGTCTGGATTCGCCCGTGTCAACAGTGTGTCTCCAGGCTACATCGCCACGGAAATTTCCGACTTCGTGCCCAAGGAAACCAAGGCCAAGTGGTGGGCCACCACTCCTCTTGGTCGAGAGGCTCTTCCCCAGGAGTTGGTTGGTGCTTATCTGTACCTTGCTTCTGATGCTTCGACCTACACCACGGGCTCGGATATTCGAGTCGATGGTGGTTACGCTTGTCCATAAAGGAATCTGTAGAAATTTATGAATATATACATATATGAATTTGGTAATGTGTATACATTATGAATTTGGTAATGTTAATGTTCGATTTGTTGTGTTGTTCGGCCGATCATGTACGGCTATTCTAAACTTTTTTTCATCCACTACTGCCATGGAGAGCTCCGATTCAGACTCAGCACCCGAGGAGGAAAATGTCAAGATCTCAGCTTCAAGGACGAAAAAGGCTCTGAAGGTGTCCGAGGAGGCGAAATCGGCCGAGGCCAGGAAAGTCAGGGAGAAACGACGGGCTCAGCATCAGTTCTTTGCAAAGCAGAAGCGACTTCCAGCAGAGGTGCTGGAAATGATTGACAAAAATGAGGATGATATAGAGGTTGATCAGAGGATATCGGATCATACGCTATCCGATCCAGAGCATGAAATTCCCGGCCATGGTCGTGAGATACATAGGCCCAGTCCGAAGATCAAGAAGACGTTTGATTCGGTTGAGAAGGGGCCTGTCACAGTTAAAGTTATGAAAAAGCGGAGTAAAGTGCTTGCACCGAAGCGGGAGGCTGTTCTGGATAAGAAGGATCGGTTTTTGAATCGCAGAAGTATCAGGAGGAAGTAGGGTAGGAGTAGAGGGGTGAGCAGAAGCATGCTAGGAGGAGCACAGCTAAGAGAAGTACTGCTAAATCAGCACTGCTACGTCCGCACTGCTACGTCCGGCCTAATCCACATCTGGAATCAACAACGTGACTAACGGGACGATCATTCCAATCAACGGAAGCCCGATATTCTCGATTCCCGGCCCCTTGGAGCTCTTGAGCTCCTCCATGACATGCATGGCTACAAACAGAAACGTGCCTCCACTGAACACCAGAAGCGAGCCTGTCCACCATTCGATAAGCTCGTTATCATCGCTTCCAAGTATGCATATAAGTAGATAGGTGACAATGGCGCCGGCAGGAGCTGAGGCTGCAAACACCGACAATACACTAATAGATCGTGCTTTGGTCAGCCCGTCTCTCAGCAGCACTGTGGACAAGCCAAACGAAGCCGGTGCTTTATGTATCATAACAGCGACAAATACAATGAATTGCAGCGATCCTACGCCGGAAGAAACCGAAGCACCCAAAGCAATGCCGTCAGCAAATGCATGAACAATCAAACCAACAGCTGTAGATAGAACCTTGTCCATTGGAGCCGATGGTGGAGCTGCAGGAGGTACTGTCTCGTTGACATTGAATTCATGCAATTCTTCCTCGACAGCCTGATCAATTTCTTCTTGTTCTCTCTGGCCAACTGGTTCCATACGTATTCCCTCGTTATACTGATACTTCTTGTTCATAAACGACGGAGCCTGGTCAATAAGGAACATCATGACAAACCCTAGTATCAAGGATATTCCAACAGTAGCTCTATTCCCATCACTTTCCACGGATCCGGCCTTGAATACCGTGTCTACGCCCTCGGGAATGATCACCACCATCGCGGTGCCTACCAGAATGCCAATGCCCAGAGCAGAGACCTGACGGACGCGAGTTTCGTCGAGCGACAACATCAATGGCAGGTAGCCGGCGGCAAAAGAGCCCACGCCCATGAGAACACAGAGCAGAAGCAGTGTTGCAAAGGGAGGCATTGGTGTGAGGAGGGAGAAGCGTGGTGGAGGAGTCTAAGGAAGGTTATGTAATCGGCATTATGGGGGAGAATTAAAGAGGAAGGGGAGAGGGAAGAGAGAGGAGAGATAGATGTGAGATAGATGTGAGATAGATATAAATATAATTCTGATATATATGCTGTATTGCATCATATTATGTATTAATCATTAAATTCAACGTTTTTCTTATAATTTTAATGTCTATATTCAAGACAGCTCTTCTGCACTCCGTCCCCAGACTAGCACATACACGAAAAACACCATCAAGATGTCCTTATATACCTCCGTAATGATCCGTATATATCGTGCACTCATGCTCAAATACGTCCGATACGGCTCTCCAACATATCCTGCAATAGAATATATAATTGAGTTTTTGATACGGCCTCCGTCGACGAAGAACCGACTAGTATGCAATATAAGCTCACTGATGCATATTCTCGAAAGAAGTGACTGTCCCGACCAAGCTATAAATATGCTACAAATGATATGCAAGAGTGTCCATATGATGTCGAATCTGTCCCATACAGAGCTTGGTGGAGGTGATTGTTGGGTGCTAGGCATTGTAGAGGAGCCTGGGTCGCCAGATTGTCCAAAACCGTTCGTCATCATGGCTGCAAAGGGGTCGAATTCGCCTGCATTGGAGGCTTTCATCTCGTTCAGCAGTCGGAAGAGAGGGTCTTCGTTGTTGTGGCCGTTAAGAGGCAGATCATTGAAGGGCTGGGGAGTGCTGGAATGGAGAGAGAGGTTGGTGTCTGGAGGGGTAGTTTTAGTAGCGGTAGTTTCAGCATTGGCGGATTTAGCATCTGCAGACTTAGTATCTGCAATCTTAGTATCTCCAGAACTAACATCTCCACTTCTAACATCTCCCGTCTTAGCATCTCCTCCAGGACTACCATTCCCCTCCTCTCCCTCATACAACGCCGGATGAAACGTCTTCGTGATCCTCGCCAGCCGGTCCGCGCCCTTCTGCTGCAACCTCTGCTGCCTTCGCTCCTTCGCTAGCTGAGCCTGCGACTTCTCACTGGTTGTTTGCAGGTCGCTCATTTCCCCCACTCACCTCTATAAGCTGTCGATATAGGTCTTCTCGCACCTTGGCAGGATGTTTATTCTCAGCCCACACCTTGATCACCAGATTATCCCACGAATTCAGTGTATTGACGATCCGTTGCTGTTTGGCGACTGTTTCGTAGTCCATGAGCTGGCCAATCAGAAGGATGGTGTTTATGTGAGGTTGGAATGGGAATTTCGAGTTTGAATGGGAATTTTCGATCTTCACAAATACAATAGCTGGACAATTCAACAATGTTCAGACTAGCGGTGCGCACAAACACATGCAGGGCTGGATATAATCTTTGGCGAGCTGGAAGCCGTGGTTTCGCCGACGCAGTGGCTTCTGCTGAGCCTGGACAGAGCATAAGTCAGGCTCCGAACCGCAAAGAGCCCTGGGCTCCGAGCCAACAGCCCAAGAGCGAGGCCCAGGTAGGCCCCCGGTTCTTACAGCATGATCTGAGCGAGCAGCCGAATCCCCCAGCAGCCATTGAGCTGATCGCACAGGCGCCAATTCGGTTTCTGGAGGGACAATCGGCGGTGTGCGACGGAGAAAAGGGCCCTCTTCAGGGACATCCTCGAATATTCATCAACATAGAGGCGCCGGGAGCTCACGACTGTCTGTACTGCGGGCTGCGGTATGCGAACGAGAAGTACAGGAAGGATTTGGAGGGAAAGTAGGTGGGTGTAGGGGGATGTAGTGGTGGGCTGGCCTAGGAGTAGATCATAGAGCAATACAAGCGATACAAGCAATACAATGTGATTTAGAGTTGGAGTATTGTAATAATTACAATAATTGCAATAATTGCAGAATTACAGAATTACAGAATTTCAGTAAAAATACGTAATAACTTATTCCATTCATTCAGAACTCCCACTCCCAGCTCGTCTTCCCGTTTCTTCACCCGATCCGATCTCTCTCTCTCTCTCTCTCTCTCTCTTAACCCCATGTCTAGGATTCTCCGCCAGGCCGTCCGTGCTGCTCAGCCGCTGTTCGAAACACGGCCGCATCTCGTCGGAAAAGGCGATATCACCCCAGGAATCCCTGCGCAGGAGTATTTCCATCGCAGACAACGGCTGGCCTCGATGATCCCCGATGCATCTCTCGTCATAGTGCCTGGCAACGAGCTGCAATACTCGACCAATGTTGTATTTTACGAATTTCGACAAGATCCCAACTTCTTCTACCTGACTGGCTTTCAGGAACCAAGTAGTGCGCTTTTACTGCACAAAAGCAGCAGTGGTGAAGTCAGGAATATCATGTTTGTTCCGCAACGAGATGCCAAACTCGAGCAATGGGAAGGAGATCGCGCTGGAACAGTTGGAGCCGTGGAGTATTTCAATGCCGACGAGGCGTATCCTATTGGAGAAATGAGCAGTCGTCTGGATGCTCTTCTTGCCGACGTTAATAACATCTATGCCGATGTCCAGGAGACGATTCCTAGCCGACTTGTACGAAAAGAATGGCTCGGGAACCTGAAAATGAGTCCTTTGACCAAATTAGCACCTATAACTCCTCTTATCGAGCAGCTGCGTGTCACGAAAAGCGAGAATGAAATCGACTGCCTGCGCAGTGCCTGTGAGATCTCGGCCATCGCCTACAATTCAGCCATGCAGCTGGATTTCGCTACCGAGGCTCAATTGGCTGCCTACTTGGAGTACCAGTTCAAAATCAACGGTGCTTCCGGCTCAGCTTATGTCCCTGTTGTTGCTGGAAGTGACCATGCCCTTACGATCCACTATGTGAGAAACGACGACGTCCTGAAACAAAATGAGCTGGTTCTCGTGGATGCTGGAGCTTATTATGGTGGTTATACGGCCGATATCTCAAGAACTTGGCCTGTCAGTGGAAAGTTCACCGAGCCTCAGAAACAGCTGTACGAGGCTATTCTCCAGGTCAACAAGCGATGCATTGAGCTGTGCCATGCCCAGTCTCGCATGTCCATGCTGGATATTCACCGTGAAAGCAACAAGTACATGCTGGAGGAACTTGGCCAGGTCATCTCGGGACTCAACAGGTCGAATCTCGGTGTCATTTACCCTCATTCCATCGGCCACCATGTCGGCATAGATGTCCATGACATTTCCACCTCAGTCCGCTTCGCTCCCCTACAAAAGAACCACGTTGTCACTATAGAACCTGGTGTTTATGTTCCTTACGAGGATCGATGGCCCAAGGAGCTACAGGGCATCGGGATACGCATTGAAGACAATATTGCAGTGGGCTCGGGCCCTGACAATATCGAAGTGCTTACTGTCGACACGGTCAAAGAGGTGGACGAAGTGCAAGGTAAAAGATGAAGCATGAGTACATATGAAAGGAATGTACAGATGAAGCATGACTACATATGGAAGCAATGTAAATAGATGAAAATAACGCACAAATGAAAATAACGTACAGATGAAAGCAACGTAATAGATGAATCATGTCCCTTGGGGCATTCGGCCATTTTGTCATTTCAAACAATGAAAACATGATCCCTTAGGCCATTTTTTTCCAACATTTATTGCTATGTTTTAATAGATTAATGAGCACCCGGTACAGGAGAGCCGACTACATGGCCCTTTTCTATCTCCGAAGACGGCGTCCATCCACCGTAGCTGACATTGTCGCTGAACTTCTCCAGTCGTTTGACCATCTCCGGTCTGAAATGTCTAATTAGTCCCTGGACGGGCCATGCAGCGGCGTCTCCAAGCGCACAGATGGTGTGGCCTTCTATTTCCTTGGTCAGCTCAAACAGCATGTCTATTTCACGCTCCTTGGCCTGGCCGTTGAGCATTCGGGTCATGGCCTTGTCGAGCCACGTCGTGCCCTCTCGGCAGGGTGTGCATTGGCCACACGACTCGTGCTTGTAGAACATGGCGAATCGCTGAATTGCCCGGATCATGTCTGTGGATTTATCCATGACAATGACTGCGGCCGTTCCCAGACCCGAGCCAACGTCCTTCAATGCATCGTAATCCATCAAGACATCGTCACACACGCTCTTGGGCATGACGGGGACCGAGCATCCTCCAGGAATGACTCCCAGAAGATTGTCCCAACCTCCTCGAATGCCACCGCAGTGCTTTTCCAGCAATTCCTTTAATGGAATCGACATTTCTTCTTCCACAGTGCACGGCTCATTAACATGGCCAGACACACAGAACAGCTTGGTTCCAGCATTTCGCTCTCGACCAAAACTGGCGAACCAGTCACCTCCCCGTCGGCAGATTGTCGGTGCCACTGCCACAGTCTCTACGTTTGTGACGGTAGAAGGACGGCCAAACACACCGACTCCAGCAGGAAAAGGAGGCTTTAGACGGGGCTTTCCAGCCTTTCCTTCTAACGACTCAATTAAAGCCGTCTCCTCTCCACACACATAGGCACCCATTCCTCGGTGGATGAAAACATCAAAGGAATAGCCAGATCCACAGGCATCCTTGCCTATGAGCCCGTCGGCATAAGCTTCGTTGATGGCCGTCTGAAGAATTGCCGCCTCGTTATAAAACTCTCCACGAATATATATATATGCAGCTGTAGCATTCATGGCTCGTCCGGCAACCAGGCATCCTTCGACCAGTTTATGGGGGTCTTTTCGAATGATTTCTCGGTCCTTGCACGTCCCAGGCTCTCCTTCATCGGCATTGACCACCAGATATCGCGGGCCCTTATTATTTTCCCATCCCGGAGGATTCATAAACGACCACTTGAGCCCTGACGGGAACCCTGCGCCTCCTCGTCCTCGTAATCCGGACTTTTTTACCTCGTTGATGATCCAATCATGTCCCTTTAAAATGATCTCCTTGGTTTTATACCAATCGCCCATCCGCTTAGCTGACTTTAAGTCATGCCCATATTTGCCATATAAGTTCTGGAAGATTCGATCGGAATCCTTCAACCCACCATGGTATCGTGCTCTGCTAGTCGAGAACAATCGAACAGTTCCTCGATACATGGCCAAACAAGTTTGGTGATGTAGTAAAAAATTGGTGCTTCGTGATTGGAGAAAAACTAGAGTTGATGAGGTAAGCGCCACGTGACCGCTACTCTGCCTCCATGGTATTAGTCGAAATTAATCGAGAAAGAGCGCTCCAATAGGTGAGGAAGCTGTCTCGAGAGATCTTTTGAACTAGGTAGTCCGTCTCTGTAGCGACCTTTGGCTGATTTTCTGGTTGTACCCGAAGAATGATCCTCTTTTCCATGTCGATACGAAAAGGTAGTTTCCGTCGAGTAATGAGTTCCATCAATTGAGCAGGTACAGTAGATTCTAACTGGTCTGGAAACTGCTTATTATAAATATCAAGAGGAAGTGCATCGTATACAGACAAGTAGTGTAGATGAGCACGTTCCACAATCAGATCATGCAGTTGCTGATATTTCGAGGCCAGAAACAAATCGGTTCGCAATTCCAGATTACGCGAGTTCAGAGTAGTGAAGAACCGGTCGAAATTGAGCATTAAGAAGCTGCTGATGAGATCTCGCACAAACGAGGCCGCTCCAGCATCGACAATGTCCAAGTAAGCTGTAAGAACAGGGTCCTTATCCAGCAAATCCTGGAGATCGGTTCTTGAGAACGTCGCCAGAGCCGTGATTGCAATATAAGTAGATATGGATTCATGCGAAACTAAAGGGAAAGTTTCAATGTTTCCATCTGTAGGAGGATCCTGAAGCAGTGCTCCAATGGCCTCCTCAAAGCTCCCCAGACTCAATAAACAGACCCCATTAAGGGTCTTCAAAGAGTACTCCTGGCCAGGAAACAGATTGCTGATGATGCCTGTTTGTTTGGAATTCGGGACATTTATCTGTTTGCTCAGCACCGTTTTGGCATGTGGATACTGCTGTAGAAGCATACTGATGATAGCATTATCAACAACAACAGAGGCCGGATCGATGTTTGAGTCGTTATCTTTCAAAGTATTCAACGTTCTCCTTGCTTCGAGATATTGGCCTGTTTTAAGATGAGCTCTAGCTTTGTCCAGGTACAGCTGGTCAGCGGGATCACCATGCGATTGCTCGGAAATACGTTGATCTATAGACGACAACTGCTCGTTACATTGATCCCATGCTTGTTGCAGCCAGCTGAAATCAACTGGTTTGTTTAGTTGTCTAGTGAGCTCTTCATAGACTCTGGTATTCCAGGTATCGTTCTTGATCAGAGTCTCAACAGCTTCCAGGCCCTGAGTATCTTCGGACAATTCAGCAACTAGCAATAAACGGGAGTCTCTTACAGGCCCGTTGTAGGTGGAAATGATGTTCTGAATGGTGGCATTTAGTGCTTGGTTCCAGGATGTGGAATTGGTGGACATGGTGGAGTGTGGAGAAATATTAGGAGCTATCCATTAGATTTATGAGAGTTGAACTATATGGGATGGAGATTTGCAGTTGTTTGGGGTTTATATTTGATATGTCAGATATTAAGCATGATTAGGTCATCTTTAGTTTTTATTTTATTTTATTTTGTATTTCTTAATTTCTTAATTTGCAAAGCATCGACTTAATTCTTTTTTCCTCGTTAAGTATTCTCTCTGTGATCTCTAGTTTTGTACTCCTCAATCTTTCACCATGCTCAGAAGGCTCTTCAGCACCTCTCGCCTGGTGCCCAAGCAGCACCCCGAGGTCAAACTTCGTCTCAATATAGTTCTGAATAACCTCGACGAGTACAGAAAATATACAGAGGAAGAGCTCGAGAAAAGCAAGCGGAGAATCGAGCCTACGCACAAAGATGTCGAGCTGAGAAAACTTCTGAAGAGCAGAATCGACCGGTTTCTAAGCACTGAGGCGAAAAACGTGCCTCGCACAAAACCCACGTTTATTTTATTTCATCCTCTCATGTTCCAGGCTCTTGGTGTTACGAAGGCTGATCTCCAGAATAAATATAAAGTCTCGGAACTGGTAACTAGAGAGCTCAAGCATGATCAGGTTGCACGAGCTGCTAATCTAGTCAGACTCGCTGGAACCGACAAAGGAACTGTAGGCATGAATATCATCTTAAAGCATCTGGTTAATACCAAGCGAGTCGCTATAGCCAGGAAAGTCAAGCGTGCGTTCAGGAGATGGGGAATTGTCCCGGATCAATATACCTTTTCATCCATGCTCAAGGATGAGGTGCGAAAATCGCCTGATCTCGACAAGGGAAAGGCCAAGATTCTTATGCGAGAATATAACGAAGCCATGGAAATAATAGAACCTGACGATATCAAGGCCAAGATGGTGACAATCAACTGTACTCTTAGAACTCTGTGTGTTCATGCCTTGCAGAAGCAGCTGGAGACGTTTTATGAAGAAATACCCATGAAGGACGAAATTACTTATACGACCTTGCTGAATTCCATAGGAAGAAGAAACGCGTCAAAGTTTGAGGAGGTTAAAGCGACACCTGAATTCATCGAGAAGGTATGGCAAGATGCTCTAGCTCAGGAAGACCTGACAATTGATCCTCAGTTGGCCCGTGCTTATGCATATGCGAAACTGAAATTACCCTCGGAAGTCGCAGATCCAGTTGCAATAGCCAAAGAAGTCTTGAGCATGCTTGAAGAGCAATTCGACATTACCTATGTTAGTGGTCTAAGCAGACGCAAATCATCTACCAAACTTCCTGTAGATGAGGCTACTTACGATATCTATTTGCAGGCATTATTGGCTGCTCATAACTATGAAGAATTGGTAAAAAGCTTCAATTTGGTTTTAAAGGAGAATAGAGTCCAGCTGGAACTTCACCACTTCTACACATACTTCGAGGTCATTGAGAAGAACGGCTGGATTCACCGAGTTGATCCTCCAAGGCAGATTCTTTATCGTCGAGACTCACCTTTTGGTTTGCCGAGTGCAGAAATGACAGGGCTTATATTGAGGACTTTTCTGAAGGCACCTGTTGAGGACCTCGACATTGAGGAAATGGGCCATATTGTGAGAATGCACAGAAGATTATGGCGTACTAGCCAAGTCTTTGTGGATATCTTGAAACCATTTGTGAGTCTAATGCTGAAAACTCTTGAGCATCATAAAAATGGCCCTGTTGGCTGGAATGATCTGCTGGATTTGGACCAGAACTACATATTACTGTTGATTGGCTCTAGAACCCTTAATATCAATCTGCAGAAAAGGCATAATATCGATGCCTGTTTACAAACATTGGACTTACTTGTGGAGTTGTTCGCGCAATTGAAGACCAATGAAGAAACGGCATCGTTACCGCATCTAGAGCATTTCCTCACGAGCATGACAGAGCTTCAGAGCAAAACTAAGGGCGCGAAGATCATCAAGACCGGCGACCTGTTGGAATACGACGATAAAATACGGGCTCCCCTGAGAGAACTGGGTGTTACGGTCATCCATAAGGAATTCAGCGAGTTCAAGGACCGAAAGCAGCGAATCAAGGCCCTGAAACGGCATAGAAAATTGTCTGATCGAAACTTCCATCTTGCATGATATGTAAATAGAATTATACATGTGTTTTGACATATGTTGTGAAATTA
The DNA here is from genome assembly GCA_030568895.1 of Casaregolazyma suthepensis. Lineage (NCBI taxonomy): Eukaryota > Fungi > Ascomycota > Dipodascomycetes > Dipodascales > Trichomonascaceae > Casaregolazyma > Casaregolazyma suthepensis. The sequence goes on from JAJMJB010000001.1 coordinate 427,988, forward strand.
GTTGTAAATATAATGTACTATAGTTTATGCTTTGGATTTGCACTTCTTCGTTGATCTGCTTAATTATTCCACTGAAATGGCCACGAATATCGCTGATCTGCAAGCCGTCGGTTTCGACGATATTCCAGGTCTTTCTGAATATGTTAGGAAACTAATGACTGTGTCGTATGGGCGTGCTTCAGTGCAGACAGCCGTTGATAACGTGCTGGCCAAGGTGAACGGATGGCCGTCGGAAATGGAAGCTATTAACATGGTACTGAAGGATATGAAACCGCTTCTTGGATCTGGGGAGGAATACGAGTACAAATTACGGCTGAGATTGGCTGAATTGTTGGAAGGTAAGCAGCAATATCGCGAATCAGCCGGCATTCTTCAGGACAGTTTCCTGCTTAACCGAGAGAATTCCAGCACTTTACCGACGGAATATAAGTTCCAGCAGTATTTGCGGGTCGCTAAGTTGTACTTGGAATGCAATGAAGCGGAGAATGCCGGAATTGTGCTCGGTAAAGCCCAGTATATTCGACCGTCATTGACCAGCCTGAGCTCAACTGACGATGCAGTATTCAAACTGTACCAGGCGAAGGTCTACGATGCTTGTGGAAAGTTCCTCGATGCTTCTTCTAGATATTACCAGGTTTTCTGCCAGTTTGAGGACGAAAGTGACGAGAAATTGGAGTACTTGAAACTGGCTATTGTGTGTGCTATTCTGGGCCCGGCTAGTCCTAGTCGATCCAACATTTTACGAATGATCTACAATGATGAACGATGTCATACGCTTGCATTATACGAATATCTGGAAAAGGCATGTTTAGATCGGTTGTTTTCTACTCAAGACGTGGATCAGGTCGCTAATTACTGCTCTCCACATCATTTGGCAACTTCATCTGACGGAACAAGCGTTCTTAGTCGAGCTCTGGTAGATCATAACGTGTTATCGGTATCTAAATTATACAAAAACATCGATCTGGATACATTGGCAAGATTGTTAAATTTGTCTGATGCTAACAAGGCAGAGGCATTTGTATCCAAGATGATTATACAAAACCGACTCAATGCCAAAATTGACGATATTGACGGATTTATTTATTTTCAATCACCGCTTGACCAGTGGCCCGGTGATACTTCATCTTCGTTAACGACGGATTATAATGAGAATTCATCTGGTCAGTTGCAGCTGGTGAAGAATGATGATCAACTGAGACGAGTGTTGACGGAGTTGAATAATGTAGAAGCTTCATTGAGGGTATAGAGAGAGCTGAAACTTTATACAATATGCGAGTTCTTATACAGTATGCTAGTTTACGGTACTATCTGCTAGTTTACGCTATTATCTGCTAGTTTACGCCATTACCACTACTCTATACTATCCAATTCTCTCTGTACAAAGCTGTAGATCGACGGTAATGCATTCAATCGACTGACTGAACAACTGACCAAAGCAGGTCGAGCAAATTTGCTAGATAATAGACGAGCTGCTTGATTTGCCGAATCAATAGATAACGGATGTGAATATACTCGTTCTAGAAGTGGTGCTTTTTTGGACTTATTGTAGGCTTCAGGAAGAGCATACACCACTGATCCCATTGCAGGAGGCATGCCGGAATAATTTTCGGAATAAATATGCAATACTATGACGGCTTTGGAGTCCTTTGAGACCGTCAGATGGTAGTTGACGCCGCCTATGGTTTCCTGGGTGATTTTCATGGGGGTGGTCTTTAGTGATGATAAAGTGAGCCTTAGTTTCTTTATAGTGAGCTCTAGAGATCAACAGCTAAGAAGCATCGGATAGAATCTCATGTTAATGTTAGTAATTTTGATAATTTTTGAAATAATACAGAATTTTCGTAATAATCTACTTGAATAAATATCTAAAATATTAAAATATAAAATATCATATTTCCATCTGATAATTCCTAATCCCCTTGCTGCTCGTCTGATCTGATCCGCTAACAAGCACCTGAGCCGTTGATTCCTTAACTGCAACAAAAAATAAACCACAATTCATTATTAAACTCCTGAAAACCAATTTATAACCAATTTAATTTCTCCTTCCTTCGCCCTCCCAACTCTCCCACTTATCGTTTACCCGTGCCATGTCGTCAATCTCACCCGATGCTTTGTGATTTTCCATCCTTCAACCATGTATAAACGAGTCTCCAGAACACTCAGCCCGTTGAGATCAGCACGACTCTTCTCCAACAGTGCCAAACTCCCGTTTATTCCCCTGGTCTCCGATACTGGCTTGCCAGGAGCAATTGGAAATACTCCTTTGATCCGTCTAAGGACTCTCTCAGAAGAGACCGGCTGTGATATCTACGGGAAAGCCGAATGGATGAACCCTGGAGGATCCGTCAAAGATAGAGCTGCCTTGTATGTCATTCAGGATGCCGAGCAAAAGGGCCTTTTGGGCCCAGGAGGAACCGTCGTAGAAGGAACGGCTGGAAACACTGGAATTGGCTTGGCTCATGTGTGCCGATCCAGAGGCTACAAATGTGTCATTTATATGCCAAATACACAATCTCAAGGTAAAATCGATCAGCTTAGGTATCTCGGGGCTGAGGTATATCCTGTTCCTGCTGTTGCTTATGATAATCCCGAGAATTATAATCATCAGGCTAAAAGACATGCTGAAAGACTCTCCAATGCCGTGTGGACTAACCAGTTTGACAATATAGCCAATCGTCAGGCCCATATTGAAACCACCGGACCGGAGATCTGGGCTCAAACCAACGGCAAAATCAATGCCTTCACTTGTTCTACAGGTACTGGAGGTAGTCTTGCAGGAGTAACAAGATACCTCAAGAGCATCTCCAATGGCTCCGTGAAAAGCTACCTTGCCGATCCCCCAGGATCAGTTCTTTACAGCTACATCACGTCTGGAGGTGACCTCATGGAACGATCTGGATCCTCAATTACTGAAGGAATCGGTCAGGGCCGTGTCACCGACAACCTTGCACCAGATATCGAACTTCTGGACGGAGCTCTGCATATTCCTGACGAGAATACTATTGCCATGCTATTTAGGCTTTTGGACGAAGAAGGCATCTTCCTAGGAGCATCTTCCAGTCTCAATGCGGCCGCTGCTTATGATCTAGCCAAGATCCTAGGTCCAGGAAACACCATTGTCACCTTACTATGCGATAGTGCTGATAGGTATGCGCCTCGGCTTTTCAGTAAGAAATGGCTGGAAAGTAAGGGCTTGTATGACGAATTAGATGAAAAGTATAAGAAATATGTAGCACTTGAGTAGCTGGGGAGAGGTCACAAGAAATAATCAGGCGTTCTTCTGGATACAGAAGGTTCGTCGGCTCTTGGAGACGGGTCGAATTGCAGGAATATCTTGCCCATTTGCTCATCGAGTTCCATGATAGCTGCCTGATTACCGACCCTATAGCAGTAATTTGGAGCACTGAATATGGTCAACACCTCATTATCCTGAAACCAAGAATATCCCTCCATCATCAGCTGGTGTGCACGAGCAATTAAAGATAAATTATTGACATGGTTGAAATGTGACGAGATATCTTGGCCAAACGTGTAACCAGCACCTCTGGCGGAAATGCCCCATCCACAGCGTTCGTCGGGATCAGACCATAGCAAATCACAGACGGCCCCCTCATGAGGAACCTCCTGAATACGATCCAGCTGCCTTATGTCGTCCAGAGTGTCTATTGTTGGCGATAGGCCTCCATGAAGACAAAAGACCTGGTTATCAATGAGAGCAGACAGCGGTATGTAGTCGAACAGATCAGTGAACATCTTCCACACATTAGGAGTGGCGTATTTTCGCAGACACTCGTCGTAAAAGCCATACACCTGAGTCGTCTGTCGGGATTCGTGGTTTCCTCGAAGAATGGTGATTCGTGAAGGATATCTGATCTTTAGAGCTATAAGCAGAGTCACAGATTCCACACTATAGTAACCACGATCAACATAGTCTCCCATGAACAAATAATTAGTATCAGGGCATGTTCCGCCGATTCGGAAGAGCTCCTGAAGGTCATGGAACTGGCCATGAATATCCCCACAAACTGTCACTGGAGTACTGACAGGCTGGACATTGGATTCTTTTAAGAACACCTCCTGGGCCATTTGACACATGGTCTTAACCTCGTTCTCTGAGAGTATCTGGCACTTTCCCACCCGTTCTATCCAGGAATCCACGTCTGTGGCGCTATACTGAGATGCTTTGAATGAACCAAGGCCACCTGTGTGCATGAAACTCGGCGATTCCTCCATCACCACGTCGTCATTGTCATTCATGATGGGAAATGGGCGTCGTTACGGCTTTTACGGCACAAATCAAACGGTGGGTTGCGAAAGGGGTAAAGTGATAATTTGGCTTCTTGCGGCGTGCGCATATCGTAAAATCGGGAGTGATAAGAGAGAGATGAGGGAGGGGGGAGGCAGGAAGGGAGGTTGTATTTTATATTTTATTATTTATTTATATTTATATAGATGAGGAGGAGTATAAGAAGAATAAAATGATTTTTTGAATATTTATATTTACTCGGTGGTGTTATTCTGCTGCTCGTCTTGATTAACTATTTAACTATTCATATAACCTTCAATAGCTTCGGTTGTGCAGCTCGGTTACAGCTGTCACTTAAGCGAGAATAGACAATTAGAAAAAAATTAAAGAAACAGAATTTTATACAGTACAACTAACACAGATTATTGTTCTATTATTTTTGGCCAAATTTAAAACCATTTTATTCTCCAATACGAGTAACGACCGTCTGCTATCTATGCCACTCTGCCATTATGCACTCTGCCACTATGCACTCTGCCAACAAACCCTATTGAACCCACTCCCTTATCTTTCCCTCTTCCCCCTTACCCATCAACCTTCAACTTGCTCAGTCGATCCCGTCCATTCAGTCTCAGCCTGCGGAATCGATGCTTGCATTTGAACAACAACGGATCAATATACGTACTTGCCTGCAACGGCTCAAATGCTTGTCTGAACAGTGTCCGGATTTCATCCTTGGGCTCATATAACAAAGAAGCCTTGATTTCCACAACACATGCGTCCATTGTCAGCTTGTCTTTGCTGCATTGCACCAATGCTCGGAGCCATACTACTCTCATCTTTCGAAACGGAACCATATGTTGCTTGTAAAACTGCGAATTATTAAGCCGTGTCAGAACCACGCGATTCAGGCAATCCAACGGTGACTGTGTATCTGACAATATGTGCGTACATGCTTTGAATGCAATCTGTGAATAAACACTGGGATCCTTAGCGATTTCCAAAAGCACCGGCAAAACCATCGCCTCTACTGCATCTACAAGCTTAGTATTTCCAATAGAGTCGCTAAGAACCATCGACAAGTTGCATGCACTTTCAAATATCTTTATGTCTTGTTCCTGGTTGGTTTTGCTTATCAGAAGAAGTTGAACAAGATGCTGCTGAACCGTGACCGACGTAGGCACTGTAGAGAACTCTGCAGCTCGAGAAATAGAGCTCAGGTATCGGGACAGCCGATCTCGGAGAGAGTCTTGCGAATTCTCAGAGTCAAAAACCGCCTTCTTCTCAATCTTCAGTTTCTCTATATCAGAAAGCTCGTCATTCTGCGTACCGTATGAAGAACCGCTTCTTGCAGAAATCGAGCTATTTTCAGTCACCTGTGTGTTTATACTGCAATTGGCCTTCTGCGAAGCTGCTTGACCTTCCAGAGTAGAACTTGAGCCTGAATTGTCGTAAACTAGAGATCCCAGAGCTTTTGAGCATTTGTCCTGATTCTCATTGCTAATACTAGAATGTCCAAAGTCTTCGTTTTCCACCAACAGTGTCTGGCTGTCAATCATGCCGTCGCTGGCTCGGGTCGAAAGACTAGTACGAGTTCCTCGAGATTCAGATGATCCAAATGACAATTGCAAGGAAGAAACACTGGAGACGGCTTTCTCGGTATTCTGAGCAACATTTTCAGCATCTCCCGTCTTCGTAGTATCAGCTGCGTCGTCGCAATCTTCAACATTATGGGCAACGTTGACCACATCGAACTCAGGCACTGATCTCGAAGTACCAAGAAACGATCTACAAGCAGCTCGAATTCTAGCGCGTTTTTCTCCTTTCGTACGAGTCATAGCGATAAAATTGGGGTATAAAGTAAGAAGTGAGAATCAAGAGAAGAAGTTTCTGTTTTATATGGGAGAGTAGTAGCATAACGTTTAGGGCAGATCGCCATAATTTATGGAACAAGGTGAGCTAAAAGGGCCGTTATGACGGAAAAGATAACCTTTTTAATGCCAAATTCAATGGTATTCAACGTATTTAAAGATATACTATGGTTTTAGTATATTTAGGCTCAGAGTTCTCTGATACGACTTAACTGGATAGCATCCAGTTCTTGGAATAATCTGGTAATCATAATAACATCAGTCAATTAATCTGAAATGGTATAATAAGATTTATATCAGGACTATGTACATTGTTCGACATAAATAATAATGGAGAAAACGTTACGAGTGAACGTCAAGATGGAAAGATTGATTTCTCGAAAACAAGCTTATCAGCCGTGAAAACCGGGTTCCACGTAAAACCGAACCAGCGCCCTGCCAACCAGCGTTGCTCTCTGTGGCTTAGTTGGTAAAGCGTCGGACTGTAATGGTTCTCTGTTATCCGCAGATCGTGTGTTCGAATCACACCAGAGAGATTTTTTTGGTAGAAGTGATATTTTGAAACAATTTTTAATGCTTGTGTGATCTTGTGTTATATATTTTATTTCTAGTTGGCTAATGGCATGCCATGTCTCTTGTGGTCCTACGGTCTCCCCAGATATAATGTCCAATGAAAGCACCAACAGTAACAGCCAACATTGCCCAGCCCTGGAAATTAGAGATTGTCAATTTGCATCTTGAGAATTGAACTTGTACTTACGTTATAAGTCATGAAAATGAGCCTAATTAAAGGTTAGAACTGTTGACCCGTTATCAGATCATCTTACTTACATCAACATGAACGAATACCCAACTTGTAAAGAATATACAGCTGATTCCAATGCTTTAGAATACTGTGGATTTCCAATATCTGCATCGTTAGATAGCGACGAGTACTGGCCGGAATTCAGGCCCTCTAAATGCCTCGTTAGTACAGTAGGCTCGCACCACTGTATATACATACCTGATTTCTGGAATTTCTTAGCAATATGTCGGAAATACTCATATCCTGCACCAAGTAAAACTATAGCCAGTAATGACAATACAAGGCCCTGGCTGGTGTGGATATGCCACCATCGGAATACCACACATAAATCAGTGGTATCCCAAGTAAAGAGCATATTCATTTTACACATGGGCATTGGGTGATCCATTCCGGGATGAGAATGGTCCATTTTGGAGTGGTCCATGGCTGAATGGTCCATGGTTGATACGGGAGAAGTTGGAAGGTGAGTTAGGGCATGGAACATTAGATGAGCTATTAAGTGGTTATCCACAGCAGTGTTACAGCAGTGTGACGATTGAGATCGGGTCGAGTTTGGTGAAGGTAGTTATGGTATTAGATCAATTGATAATTAGATGTACTTTTATATGAGTAATTGTCAATTTAAATATACATTGTAGTACATTGGTACATCGGAACGTCAGTATGTATTACAGCAGTTCTATAGCATGCTATGAGGTTATGAGCTATAGCTATGGGACCATGAGCAATATCTGTCAGACGATTAACAACACCACAGCAAAAGACAAACCCCTCAACAAATACCCTTTCTGTAGAAATCACCACACAATATACAATCGGTTTATTCCCCTTCCTCCTCAATTCCATTCCAACCTTTCTACATGGTGTGAGAATATCAACCAGTGGTCTGACCTGAGCCCCTTAACGTTCCGATTATACGTTTCGATTATACTAAAAATACTCAATTCAATAATACAATAGTCCAATAACCTATATAATACTCTATTTATTCCATTCCACCTTCTCCTATATCCCCCTTCTCCACCTCCCCAATAACTCGCTCTCGCACTACCTTCGCCCTGTGTGTTTGCAAACCCGTCAGCCTCGCTAAATTTCAAGCATATAAATACGCCTCGTCATCGCCAACTCCACCACACCTCCACATGTCCTCCACCACTGACTATGACTTTATCATTGTCGGTGCTGGCATCGTCGGGCCTGCACTGGCGGTAGGTTTGGTCAACCAAGGCTGGAAAGTCCTGGTAATTGAAAGAGACATGTCTGAGCCTGATCGCATTGTCGGAGAACTGCTTCAGCCTGGGGGCCTGGAAGCTCTACGGAAACTGGGATTGGAGGACGCTGTTGACGATATAAACAGTGTTCCTATAAACGGGTATAACATCATTTTCAAGGGCCAGCCGCTGGAGATCACGTATCCTAGTGGGGTCAAGGGCCGAGGGTTTCATCATGGACGATTTGTCATGAGATTACGGGAGTTAGCAGAGAAAAAAGGCGTTTCTTTCCTGGAGGCCAACGTCAAGGATGTCATACGCTCTGGAAGTGACGTTGACGCGCAGGTCGTTGGAGTTATTGCTACGAATAAAGCCGGCAAGAAGCTTGAAATTCTGGCTCCCGTCACTGTAATTGCAGATGGCATAGCGTCCAAGTTCAGAAAGGATTTCACCCCTGAGAAGCCAATAGTGTATTCTCACTTTGTGGGTCTTATTCTCGAAGGTATACAGGACGAATTGCCTGCTCCTCAGTTTGGCCATGTCATTATTGGTCCCGATCATCAGCCTGTATTGATTTATCAGATCGATAATAATGAGACTCGTATCCTATGCGATGTCAGTGGCCCCTTGCCTTCTGTGAGCAGTGGAGCTATGAAAGAATGGCTTGAAACGTCTGTTCGACCAGTGCTTCCAAAGGCCGTTCATGAATCTTTCGATACAGCCGTAAATAACGGCAAATACCGAGTGATGCCTGCTCAATTGCTTCCTGCTACCGAAAATAAGATATTTGGTTTGATCATGATCGGTGACGCCATGAATATGAGGCATCCACTCACTGGTGGTGGCATGACTGTAGCATTCAAGGACGCAGTGCTTCTTTCTTCTCTTCTGAGCAAGGAGCATATCAAATCAGCCTTTGACCATATTGCAATACGACAGGCATTGAAAAAGTTTTATAAAGAGCGACGTCATGAAGGCTCATCTGTGATTAATATCCTGGCCATGGCTCTGTATTCGTTATTTGCAGCCAACAGCCCGAATTTAGAAATCCTACAACGAGGATGCTTTGCATATCTGGGATTAGGAGGAAACTATGTGGCCGGCCCGATAAGTCTGCTGGCAGGGCTCAATACACGAGTCGGAACTCTGTTTTATCATTTCTTCTCTGTGGCATTCTATGCTGTGTATTTGAATTTTATCGATAAAGGAATAACTGGGTTTCCTATTGCATTGCTGCAGGTTTTCACGGTACTTTTCACAGCAGCAGTGGTGTTTTTGCCGTTAATGTTTAGGGAATTGAGGTGAGCTGGAGAATGAGAGTCCAGCAATGCGATGATAATACGGATTTTGTATTACTATAATAGCGAAGTATCGTGTAATAACAGAATTAACCGATGATTCAATGTAATAATACAATATTAACATGCGAGATCAACATGCAAGATCAACAATAATGCAATAACTAGAACTACTATTTACAATTCGACAGAACTCAACTTCTCTTCCGCTCTCAGCCTCTCTTCTGCTCTCAACTTCTCCTCTCCTCCTTAGCTGCCAACTCCCGTAAGCGAGTCCGTTCATCATTCTGCTCCCTTTCTATTTGTGCATTTTGTACTTTTTCATACACTTCCTTAGCGATCCTCTCATCGAACTTCCTCATTGCGTCTTGACCCTTAAAAAAAGCAGGATTATCTCGATGTTTGGCCATTTCCTCGGCCATATGTTTCTCGTACTCCTCTCTAAGTTTCTTTTCCCGTTCATATTTCGCTCGAAGTTCCGGTGAAAGGCTCTGTGATTACGATTAGATGACTATTCTGATCTCTAAAACTAACACTCTACTTACTCTTACAAACTGTTCATCACTAGGTGTTAAAAACCGAAGCCCTAATACACCCAGTCCAATAACAGCAGTTGCACTGGTAATTGTTGCAATCCAGGCTTTTCTTGGAGGCATTGTGAAGGTGGAGGGTGATAGAATCACAGTGTGGGATCTAAGCGTGAGTACACAGTGCATCTTAGTGTACCTAGCTAAATACCAATTACCGTTTGCCTTTACAACACAAACTACATTTATAAGAAACCCATTAATATAACTGTTTGCTCTCAGCTATCATCTTCACCTTTTATTATTATGCATTTGGCCTATATAAAAGCAATACCATCTTATCCATTCACAATTTCACCAAAGCTGCTCCCTTGGTCTGAATCGACGGGTACAACAGCGTCGTCAGGAAATCACTGTACTTCTCATCAGTGATCTCTGGAAGCAAGTATCTGGCTGCAGCATCAAACGAGTTGTCCTTAGGAACAGATGGGTTCGACTTAATCTTAGAAAGCTGTTCGCCAACCAACTTCTTGATATACTCGGGAGTAACTTTGACTCCTTCCTTAGTGAGAACCTCGTGTTTGACCCATTGATTGAGCTGTGATCGCGATACTTCAGCAGTGGCTGCATCTTCCATGAGGAAGTTCAAAGGAACACATCCAACACCACGAAGCCATGCCTCCATGTAACCAAGACCAATATCAAGATTCTTTCGGATTCCTGCCTCCGATATCTTGCTGTTCGGGATGTAAGGATTCAACAAATCTCGAGCAGTAACGTGGACTTCTTCTCGTCGCTTGTAAATCTGGTTAGGAGTAGGCATGTGCTTTTCAAACACTTCCAAAGCAATGGTAGCCAGCTGGGGATGAGCAACCCAGGTACCATCATGGCCAGCAGTAACTTCTCGAAGCTTGTCTTCGTAAACACCGGCCATGGCCTTTTTGTTGGCAGCTTCGTCGTTCTTGATTGGAATCTGAGCAGCCATACCACCCATCGCGTGAACACCACGTCGGTGGCACGTTTTTATAAGTAATCGGACGTAGGCTGCCATGAACGGGACCTTCATAGTGACGTCGTCTCGCTCAGGAAGAACAAACTCAGGATGAGCTCTGAGCTTCTTGATGTACGAGAAGATGTAATCCCATCGGCCACAGTTCAGACCACTGGAATGCTCTCGCAGTTCATAGATGATTTCGTCCATTTCAAAAACACCCAGAATGGTCTCAATGAGTACGGTGGCTCTGATGGTTCCTCGAGGAAGGCCAATCCAGTCCTGAGCAAGTCGGAAGACGTCGTTCCAGAGCCGGGCTTCCAAGTGAGATTCCATCTTGGGCAGATAGAAGTAAGGCCCAAAGCCCTGCTTGATGCTCTCCTGAGCATTGTGGAAGAAGTAGAAGCCGAAATCAAACAAGGAGCCTGAAACAGGTTCTCCATCAACAGTGAAATGGCTCTCGTCAAGGTGCCAGCCTCGGGGACGAACAATCAGGGTAGGATAATCCCAGGACTTTGACTTGGAAGATCGGTCCTTGTTCAGCTTGTAGGTCTTGTTGCCTTGAGTCAGGCTGATATCACGACGAACAGCGTCGTACAAGTTGACCTGGCCATCGACCATGTTGAACCAAGTCGGAGCAGACGAGTCCTCGAAGTCACTCATATAGGTGTAAACATCTGAATTGAGAGCATTGATGACCATTTTTCGATCAGTTGGGCCGGTGATTTCCACCCGTCGATCCTCCAGGCCAGGCCCAGGCTTTGGGCCCTGCCAAACGGGATCATCTCGAATGTGCTGAGTTTCCGGAAGAAAATCAGGCAATTCGCCAGCATCAATTCGTTTCTGACGCTCGTCTCGAGCAGCAAGCAGCTGTTTTCTTCGGGCATTGAAGGCTCGATGAAGCCCAGCCACAAAGGCAATAGCTTCTGGAGTGAAGATCTTCTCAGCAGCAGAAGGAATACTAACGTGTTGAACACCTGAAAGGAGACTCTGGCTTTTGGCGGGCATTTGTTGGTAAATGAGGCAAAAAGGGAATGGGGTGAAGAACAATTAGGCTCAAAAGGCTTTATATATAAACCGCAATATCCCGAGTTGTGCTGCCTCGGTCCGACAAATACTCGGAAGCAATGATTATCGGACGGTGGGGTTAACGGAAGTTTCCATTGTAGGAGCTGGGGAGGGTTATAGGGAAGCAGGACACGCTATGGAGATATATATATATGAATTTATACGTAGAATTTATTCTACTGATTTATATATGATAAATTCATTCAGTTATTAATTGTAGAAAAGCTCAGGGCCAAGTTTATCTGCCAAGGGTGGCACGTGATGCCATCGCCCTGTTCGGCCGAAAATTACCAGCGACAGGCTTAAATTACAGTCTTGGATAGGTTGTCGTTGACGAGAAATTACGGGGCAAAGTTTGATTTTCATGGAGATGGAATAGTCGGGAATTCTAGTGTAATAGTCGGATATAATAATGATATCAGTTTGCTTTGCAGATGATATTGGCCATTGTTTTTCTCCAAGGCTTTGATTTGACTCGTCAATCCGTTCCTTATCTATGAGTCATTAAAGAATCAAATATATTGATAATAAATATCTACTAATACTACAAATAGGTGTATATTCATGCAAGCGATTGTATGATATCATAATATATCATAAAAAAATACAATTGTTCGACGATTCCTCTGTTATTTCAATGTCCTTGTTCACTAGGGTAAAAATGTGGGGAAAGCTGTGATGTCGAAAATGACTCTTTCGGAGGCTCTTTAGCTCTAAATTGCCCAAGAAAATCATTCAAATATTAACAAAATATTCGACTTGTATCTCTCTCTTACAGTAATATTCTATATATCCATGCTATGTCAGTACCCTGCTGCTTGGAGTCACCCCACGAAGCCGTACCAGGGTACTAAACGGGTGGTTGTGGGGTCACATTAGGCACCAGGGTTAAACCCAGTAAGCACGAGAATGGGCGAGGAAGATTACGTGTATGATTTTTGGAGTGAATTACAGTGTCAATTTGTAACTGGTATGAAAATATTTTGCAATTGAGGAGTAGTGGTTATGATATGTTCTTAGATCATGCATTGATGGCAGCACAAGCCTGTACGAATTCAAGAATTCGTTAACAAGCTTATGTACAGATGAATATATTTGCTCGTATAGTCATATAATTATATATTATAATTCAAATTTTTCGATATCTTGACATTAAGAATGAGTTTTCGCACCGGTTTGGCTCGACCTGCATACGCATCGTACGGCTGAAGAGGAACCTGCTACGCTTGAAACTATAGTTAGGAAAAGGGTACACTGATGTCGTATAATGTATTATATAGCTGTCATATAGCTTATTAGCACTGATCACTAGTAATATGTATTGATAAATTGATATTTTGAGGAGTAACTAAGGAATCTCAAGGATCCGCTAAGAACTGTACAACGATCTGATAAACGAACAAATCTCGGTATGCTTTAGAATATCGAAACAATTCTAGTGTATCTATATATCTATTTATTGATAATTCCCATATCTAGGCATTTCAGTGTATATTAGGCTGTAATAATCGTATCAATTTCCTAATTAGGCAATTTCGGTGCATTTCGACTCAAATTCCAGTCTGATATACTATCTATTTAGCACGCACATTATGAACGAAACCAATTTATAAAATTTCAAAAAGGCTATTTTATGACCGAAAAATAGCTATCTGATTATAATAAGACGATTAATGAATAAAGATAAAGAATAGGAAACCGTAAATGAGCATTGTGCTTGAAGAATGATCGATTCTGCTTCATGGCCCTTATCTAGATACCTAAAAAGATACCTAAAAGATATCTTTTCTATCAACGTTCAAATCAGAATAATATTGATCATATTATACTTTTAATTATCAACCTCTAATTATCTCGGCACATCAATATTACATTAATATTACTTTAATCATCTATCCCATTTCTAGTCTCCTATGACCTCTATGACTCTGAGACTTCTCTTCCTCCCTCGATCTCCTCTTCCCAAGTCTCACCAAGCCAAAATTTCAACATTGAACTACACATCTCAACAACCACATTGCCCATTCTGCATATATGATCCATTCCGTATTGGTATTTAATAACTCCGGGCTTCCCCGGCTCATGAAGTTTTATACCCCGGTGGACCTTCAGACCCAAGCTCTGCTGCTCAAACAAGTGCACGGGATTCTATCGGAAAGAACATCTGATCAATGCTCTTTTGTAACACCACCTCCTCTGTTATTGGAAGGCATAGATGAAGAGGTGATTCGTGTCATTTATCGTCATTACGCTACGCTGTACTTTGTGTTCATTGTTGATGATCAGGAAAGCGAACTTGGAATTCTAGATCTAATCCAGGTGTTTGTGGAGTCATTGGATCGATGCTTTGAAAATGTTTGTGAGCTGGATCTTGTATTTGGATGGCAGGTTCTTCAGACTGTATTAGACGAAGTTATACAAGGCGGCATGGTAGTGGAGACTAATATCAACAAAATCGTCGCAGCAGTCGACGAAGCAAACCATGGTTATGGCACTTCGACTTTTGAGGATGCTTCTGGAGTCTTTGGGACTGCTGCAGCTAGAGCGTTCAATAATGCTACCAGTGCGCTTCAAAATATGACTAGAGATGGGTTGTTTCGGAGATAATTATGCACGTTCACTAGCTAAGGATACAAATCTAAAAATGGGACATGACAAAGGAGTAACATTTCATATTTGTCTTTCTGCTTGAATTACTCTCAAGTATCAGGTTTAAATTCTTCGTCTCTCTTGGTATTGCCAGCTATGTTGCCAGGTTCTAGCTATGCACCCCTTGCATAAACATCTGCATAATTTGCATATATTTACTTTATTTGGAAGTTACTCCTTCTTCCAATCCCTGCCTAATATGATATGTTGCAGTTAATGTGTGATGCGACAACCTTGTTTGCCGATAAGACGAACTTTAATTTGTATCATCCAAACTCGTCTAAATGTCAAATACGAGGATGAAGGAAGCGAGATGGAAACAGTTCGATGTGTACAAGCCCATACTTTTATGGAGTCGATGTGGATTTTGTGGTTTTTATTTCTCCGGAGCTGAAATCCTGATAGTTCGTTCTTCAACGGCTCATTTCTCTTGAAACAACCTTTTTCATCTTGCCTGACACAAAACGGACCTTCACGTCTGAGTTACAAAACATATGAATTATAACGGGACACCATGAAACAATCCCATTTATAAAGGCCAAGAGTCTGCTGCTTTTGTCTAACTATACAGTCTTCTTATTCCCGATAGACAAGAACATGAGAATCTTCCGCAGTGACAAATCAAAAAAGGACAAGGGCCGACCTTACATATCTAATCCGTTGCCTCTTTTCGAGTCTCCACCCCATTTGAAATCTCGTGGGATTTCATCGGACAATGACGAGAAAGCAGCACATGGAAAAGGTGATAGAACCAGCAAGATCGCATTTCCACAGGCAGTCTTCAGAAAGCCTGTGAAATCGGAACAGGAGCCGGCAACGCCGACTAAAACCAAGAAAATGCACTTGGAGGAGCTTTATAATACAATTCCTGAGAAACACAGGGCTGAGTCCAAGGATGTCTATGACGAATTCGGCAGACGGCGAAGAAAAGGAATGTTCAGCTGGTTTTTGCCAAAATATCGTGATGAAGATGTCATTGTCAGAAGGAGGCCGGAAACTAGAGCCTCAGTGGTTCCTAGACTATCTGTGAAAATCCGAAACTCTATGACATCGTCTCTTTTGTACCAAATGAACATGGCTTTCGACAAGGAAATTGGTGTATATGACGACTTAGAAGGACTTATACAGAAGCCTGCAGGAGATCGTGCTAGTTACCTGAGTGTTGGCCGACAACGGTCCTCGCGTCCCCAGAGCACAGACAAGGATTTGGCTTTTGGCACTAATGCTGGCCGGCAATCACAAATCTCATTGGCATCAGTTGAGGAATCACCTTTTGGCGATGATGAAGATGGACTGGAGAAATATCTTTTGGGTATCAGTGATGATGGATTCAAAGACATCACGCTACAAAAGAGCCAAGATTCGGCATATGGCAGTGATACTACGGAGACTATCAATATCTATCGATATAAGGAGGAGAAAGGCAATTCTCCCGTTGCTAAGTCAAATACTCCTCCTCCTGTGGCTAAGCCAGATACTCCTCCTCCTGTGGCTAAGCCAAGCACTCCTCCTCCTGCCAAGCCAAATACACCACCTCCTGCCAAGTCTAACTCTCCTCCTGCTGAGAGAAATACTCCTTTGGCTAAGGCTAATACTTCTCCTGTGGCTAAACCTAATACCCCTCCTCCTGCTAAGCCTAATACTCCTCCTCCTGCTAAACTGGAGTCTCCTCTTCCTGCTAAACCGGATTCTCCTCCTAAGCAAGAGGCTGCACCTCCTATGGACAAGCCAGCTACACCTCCTTTGGTTAAGCCAACCCCGCTTCCTGTGGCTAAGCCAAAACCTCTTACTATGGGTAGACCTGATGCTCCTCCTATGGCTCAGCCAAATCCTCAACCCATGGCTAAGACCAACTTTCCTCCTCTGGGTAGGCCAAGTGGCTCTCGACCAAAGGGTCTTCGACCAAGTGGCACTTCTATGGGCAGATCAAATGGAGCATATGGACCAAATGGCCCTTATATGGGTAGACCTAATGGCCCTTCTATGCCTCAGCAAAGTGGACCTTCTATGACACAACCGAATGGACCTGTGATGGCCCAGCCCTCTATGGGTCAGCCCAATGGTCCCTCTATGACCCAGCCCAACGGCCCTTCTATGCCTAAAGCAAATGGCCCTATAGCCATGGCCAAAAAGAAGCTGGCGTTGAACATTGCCGACTATAAGACACAGCAATTCAAGCATCACCAGCTGGTTCCACCTGAACGATCACCCAAACGACCGAGTTTTGTGAAGCCTAAGGTGAACGAGCAGCCGGTATCCCCACGAATCTCCAGCAAGGGCGACGCATTTGAGGAAAAGCCCACTGCACAGGCCGAAGTCAAGCCCACTGCACAGGCGGAAATCAAGCATACACCAGCTGGTGATGTATATCGAGTGGTACATCCTTATAAGCCAGCTCTTGGTGATGAACTGGAACTCAGAAGCGGAGAAAAGCTCAAGGTATTCCAAACTCATGACGACGGCTGGTGCTATGCCAAACTTCTGATTCGAGATGAAGATCCCACTAGACTAATGGAAGGAATGTGCCCCAAGTGCTGCTTGGCTTCATTGTAATTCAATAGCTTTTTAACAAGACTAATCTTGTATTTATTTTTGGACATTTTTATCTAAACTAATAAAAACTAAAGAAACATATCAAACACGTTCACATTTAGAGAGCGACCGATTCTCGGAACTTGGCTCCTGCGTACACAGCCTTGTCGCCGAGCTCTTCCTCGATTCGCAAGATCTGGTTGTATTTGGCAACTCGTTCAGATCGCTGAGGAGCACCAGTCTTGATCTGGGCAGTTCGCAGACCAACAACCAAATCGGCGATAAAAGTGTCTTCGGTCTCTCCAGATCGGTGGGAAACCATGACAGACCACTTGGCACCGTAGGCAGCCTTGGCAGAGTCAATCGACTCGGTGAGGGTACCAATCTGGTTGACCTTGAGAAGTAAACTGTCAGCAGCCTTGAGTTCAATGGCCTTCTTGATGTAGATCAAGTTAGTAACTGTCAAATCGTCACCAACAATCTGGACCTTCTTGTCGACCTTCTTGTAGAAGCTGACCCAGGAATCCCAGTCGTCCTCGGCAAAAGGATCCTCCAGAGAAACAATGGGGTATTTCTCCAGGTAGCCGAGATAAAGATCACCAAGTTCCTCACCGGTCAGAACATTGTGCTTCTTGTCACCGGAAACCTTGAAGTCAAGGTCGTACTTGCCATCCTTGTAAAACTCAGAAGAAGCAGAGTCAAGAGCAATGAAGACCTTGCCCTTGTAGCCTGCTGCATCAATGGCAGCGACAATGAGGTCGAGAGCCTCATCAGCGGTATGCAAATCAGGAGCAACACCACCTTCGTCACCAACGTTTCCAGCAGAAGTACCAAACTTCTTCTTGGACAAGTCCTTCAACTTGTGGTAAACTTCGGCACCGGCTCGAAGAGCATCAGAGAAAGAATCGAAGTTGAGAGGAGCAATCATAAACTCCTGGAGAGCCAGGCTTCCACCAGCATGCTGACCACCGTTCAAAACGTTCTGGAAAGGAACAGGAATGACATAGGGCTTGGGGGTTCCAGCCAAGTCGCTAATATGCTCATAGAGAGGAACCTTCTTCTCAGCAGCACCGGCACGAGCAGCGGCCAACGAGACACCGAGAATGGCATTAGCACCCAACTTGTTCTTGTTAGGAGTGCCGTCGAGTTCCAGCAAGAACTTGTCAATGGCAGACTGGTCCTTGACATCGAGCTTGGCCTTGATAAGAGCAGGGCCAATTACGTCATTGACGTTTCCTACAGCCTTGAGAACACCCTTTCCGCCCCACTTGGACTTGTCGCCGTCTCGGAGCTCAAGGGCTTCGTTGGCACCGGTAGAAGCACCTGAGGGGACAATGGCTCGGAATGTGCCGTTTTCAGTGGTGAGTTCCACTTCTACAGTGGGGTTACCTAAGAGGTTAGCAACGGGAACAACCGGACGGAGTCGCGATAATTCACCGGATATCCACACTGACGCCAGCACTTGAAGGAACAACGCCTGGCCAATCAAGGGGAGTCAATGGCAGTCAAGGAGAAAGCCAATTGACGTCCAGTTGGCTAAAATCCAGCATTGCTTGACTATGCCGCCCCAGAACCCAATCCATTGAATTATTTCCGAATATTTCCTCTTCATCGTCTCCACTCACCTCTAGAATCATATACGTATCGCGAAAAAATCTTCTCAATTGCCATGGTTATTTGCTTGTGGTTATGGGATGAGGAACAAAACCCAAACTTCCATCCTCTACTTATATTGTGGGTTCACGCCATCCCAACAAATTAGCACTGGCAAGGTTGAAATTAGTTGGGATGGAGAACAAACTATGGGCCGTGCGGGTAGAGCAAGGCAACATGGGGGTAAGATGAGATTGGGGGATTTTATGTAGATATAATACCGTTATATATTCCCGGATATACCGCTGTTATAATATATATTCCGTTGTAATTCCTTCTTCTTTGTCTTCCATGCTCACCTGATTCGGGAACTAATACCGATGATGGGTCGATTGGCTGGAGAAATTGGTGCGTGGTGCAAAAATCGGTGGAATCATGTCAAATTAGTGTACATAGTTATACATTCTTGGACCAGTGCTCATGACCCCAGCACATATCTGGGTGCTCACTCTGGTAATGTGGGGCCCAATGATCCCCTGAGCCGAGCAGTCCTTCGAGATCGGCCACCAGATCGCCGTTCGTGGGCCCTGTTCTGTCTTCGATGTGCAAGGATTCTGCATCGCCAACTGAATATCGTGGCTTGGTATATACGGCTGGCGGTTGAGCTGCCAAATCCACATAATCGTACCAGTTGACATCATCTGGGTTGCTGCAGAAAGATACGCCTGACGGTGTAACTCGGTGTGCTTTGGTTGCATTGGCCTCATATTCCAGCAAATTGGCTATTCCCACTGGAATCCCTCTAGCCTGCGGTTGCAGCAGTCTATTGTCAGGAGCTGGCATCATGTTTGATCTCGTTGGCGAGTCAAATAAGTCAAATGCCATATCCTCTGGCATTCCTTCGAGGAACGGCATTGAGCTATTGTAGCTGCTTGGTTCACTGGAACTATCACTCTTGAACGTATGTGGAGTCAACGCCCCAGAAGACGGCCGTGAGAAAATAGACCCCTTAGGCGATGGTGGAACCTCACTGTATGGCTTAATCAAGATAGGCTGGAGAGGAGAATATGCACGCATATCCGCGTCAGTCATATTGCATCCGCGAGCTGACTGGAGCCTTTCCATTTCATCTTTCTTGAGATCTGCTGCAGACACAGCGCTCACATTTGGATTCTGCGCCAGAGCACGCGAGTTTCCGAGCAGCGATATCTGGTCTGAGTACCTGAAGCTGCTTTCGCTGCGTCGGTGAGCATGGCCTCCTTGGGTTGCAGCCATCTTCTCGAGAATGACCGTCTCATTTTGCGCTCTGGCTTTGGCTCGACGATTCTGCAGCCATATCTGGAGATTTTTATGCGCGAGTCCAGTCTCTTTGCATAACTCCTCTCTCTTGACTCTGTTGGGTCGAGGGTTCTGCTGGAAGTTGGCTTCGAGGATACTGATAACCTCGGGGCTGATACGCCTCCTAACAGCGTGCTTGGGTTCACGCTCATAGGTGGCTCTGGTACACGCTCGAGAACCGTGCAGACGCTGTTTTTGCTCTTGCTGATGAGATAGATTAGAGGCAGAGTCATCCTCATCTTTCACGTCTCCTAGATCGGTTCTAGAACTATCTGGACGTACAAAGCTGTTACCAGCCTGTCCTTGATGTATGTTGAAACCTCTCATGTCATGACCACTTGCATCGGGCCAAGGCAAAGTAGCTTGGACTGGATGAGTTTGGAAGTTTCCAGCATAGCCAGGTTTATCTCCAAAGAGCAGAGTACCAGTTACTACCATTATTATTGACTTCGAAAAAGCTCCTGACTTGTTGTTATTTGATCGTGGGTATATGTCTGCTTTGAACCTTGAGCCGAAGTTGAACACTGTAGGAACGAGGTTTGCTAAACTCGAGGAGGCAGGAATCCTGCAGGTTAAAAGGCAATAGCTGAATCTGCATTACTCCGCAGCTGTTTAGGTTATGTCTCAAATATGGATATAGTTTGTCGCGGAAGGGCGATAAGTTGAACGAGGAGGGGAACCGATAAGTTTGTTGCCGGAAAGTTAGCTAGCGGAACGAGGAAACTTTGGATGAAACCGAGCAATCTTAACAAAACCTAAGATCAATAATAGTTTATTCAACTGTTATTTTTAAGTCTTTTGTCGAATATTTACAATAGATATTGACAGGATATTTCTGGTTACGTCAGGAATAGTTTTGAGACATTGTTGCTTGACCCGCCCGGTTAAGGGTTCAAGTGAGTCCATCAGGACATTTTAACCGATTTAAGAGCAACCGTCGGCATTTGAACATTTATTGTTTTACATTGTGTTATTTTGTTGTTGCACCAAAACGCAAAGATTAATTAAGGTTAAGGCAGCTGCGCCAGGCGACCGTTAGTGATGGAAGCTAAAATACAGGAAAATTAATGAAACAAAAAACGGTCATATGGCTTTGGAATGTGATTCTAGAACTTTGAATGGAAGCATTCTGCGACAGTCAGAGTTTTCTAAAGATTTCTAAATTTAAAATATACTTCCAAATCTTCAGGGGCTTGGCAAGGGCTTGGCTTGGATCATAGACCTCGTGCCTTCTAAGGGTCAGCCAGCTACGAGACATAACGTGGGGGGTAAGAAAAAGGAAAAAAAAAGGCCTATCAGTGACAAATCAAGCAATAAGATGACTAATTTTTGATATCTTTAATATCATTATATTAAAATAGTTGCAAATTATGAATAAGCTTTTTCGGATCATCTCCTGATTATCTAATCAGTGGAGATTCCGCACGGCTGTTCTTCAACGAAATTTTTTTTTCAGCCCATCAAACAATCTCCTACTAAATCATCACACAATGATGACCAACATCACCCGACGGCTCGGCGTACGGTATTTGGGGTCGGGCGCCAAATCGCGGAGTGTCGTAGCGTCTGCTCCTAGACGGGCATCGGCAACTGTCGGTGCTTCCGTGGAGCAGTCCAAGGTCGGAGCTGCTTGGAGAAGTCGAGCCATTTCACGCTCAGGCGGGCTTCAGTACCAGGGAAGCGGATGGTCTTCGCCTCATGATGCAATTTCCAGAAACTCCTTTGCTAGAGATCATGCGCATTTGTGGACACTGTTTGAGGCTTGCATAGACAGTAATAACATGTCCAGAGCCGAGAGTATCTTGATTGGACTGTCGGAATTGGCCAATAAAGCCGACATGACTTTGGCTGTGAACAGCTACTTGTTGCGGTTATGCGAGCTCAATGAGAAATCGCCAAGTGTCGGTCAGCTGTGGATCCGTCGAATCAGGTCATTATTACCGTTGTTTGCAGAGAATTCAGTCACCGATGCAATTCTCCTGAAAAATATTTACAAAGCCGGCCACCAGGCTGAGCTTCAGCATTACATTGACAACTACGAAAAGAGACCCGGTCCTTATAATCGAAGTCTGGCTGAACTTCTGAGTCATGTCGAGGTCTTAAGTTTAGAGACTCTCCGTGACATAGTCAAATTATGCCACATCCCTTTGCATGAAATCAACGAAAAATACAGGGATATCATTGTTGCATCTTTAGATTTAGATATACCAGCATCTGCATTAACGGGCTCTGAACCTGAAGTGAGGGCCACGGTGGGAACTGAAGAGTCCGAGACAGTTGAGAATCTCGAGTACAATCTCAAAAAAGGAATCGAGGAAATCAAGCCGACTGATACCGTTGGATTAAAGGCTATCAGACGTTCGTTGAGTGGCCTCACTGGCTCTGAACAGGAAAAAACTATACTGAGTAAAATATACTCCCTGGTTGGAGAAGAAATGACTGGAGACGCTGCATATACGGATTTCTTGGCCATTTCTCGCAAAATCACAGATCCCGAAAAACTAGAGGAGTTTAATAATTTGTTGGACGAGTATAATGAAAAACGACAGAGGAACTTGGAAGCCAAAGGAATCGAAGGTGCCCGTGAAAAATGGCGAGCTGTTTTTGAGCGACGAAGGGAAATGGCTATGCATCAAAATAAAGCTTATAAGAAAGGAAGTGATGCTGGAGAGACTATTGTGGGTCTCAGAGCTTTGGATACCTTATTATGGGAGTGGAACGAAGCGATGCTGCCTTTGATCCAGGAAGAATTTGACCGTGTTGCAAAACTGCTGGAATATTCAAGCCCCAGTGATGTTCCGGCAGATATTCAGAAGGAGATGCAGGCGTTGAACATTTCGTTCTCGGACCGTTTCGAATATGGCCCCTATTTATTGCTGGTGAAACCTGAAATCCTTGCGCCAGTAACTATCTTGGAACTTCTCAGATTGAACTCGACTGGAGGAGTTTCTGAAGGCATGAGGACTGCTCGAGCTGTTCTTGCAGTAGGTAGAACTGTGGAAAAGGAATATCGAGCCCGACTTCTTAAGGATCGTGAACGTGCATCTCTTAAGGGAGTTAGTGAATCTCCGGCAACCGAAACTGAAGCAGCTGCAAAGGCTAGCAATGCCATCAGAGACGCTGTTTTGTATAGCGACTTGAATGCGAAAACCATCTCCTGGCCCACATCAATAAGGGCCAGAATTGGATCGTTGCTGATCTCTCTGCTGTTGCAAGTCGCAAAAGTCTCTGTTAACGGAGTTGATCCGGTCACAAATGTCAAGGTTGAAGGCAAGGCCCCTGCATTTTATCACTCTTATCAGTATAAAAATGGGTCTCGAATGGGTGTGTTAAAAATTCATCGAACTTTGACTAAGCATTTGTCTGGTGAAGCCATAAGCGCAGTTATTCAGCCTCAGCAATTGCCCATGCTGGTCAAGCCTCGTCCGTGGGTTGCATACAACAAGGGAGGCTATATTTACACTTCCAATAAGGTTATGAGGTCTAGGGATTCACCGGAGCAGGTTGCTTATCTCAAAGCTGCAAGCGACCAGCGTAAGCTTGATCAATTCTTCAAGGGGTTGAACGTTCTTGGAGACACAGCTTGGACTATAAACACACCAGTGTTTGACGTACTGATCAAGGTATGGAATACTGGAGAAGCATATCTGGATATCCCTGCCAATGTTGATAGTACTCCGACATATCCACCGCCACCAGCAAGAGACTGTGATCCTTCTGAGCGTCGTGATTGGCTTCGAACATGCCGAGCTCTTTCTAACGAAACATCTGCTACCTTTTCTCAGAGATGCGATGCCAATTATAAGCTTGAAATTGCTCGTGCTTTTATTGGCGAGAGATTCTATTTTCCGCATAACGTCGATTTTCGTGGCCGTGCATACCCCTTACCGCCTCATATGAATCATCTTGGAAATGACATGTCTCGATCGCTACTTATGTTCTGGGAGGCCAAACCTCTCGGTGAGCATGGATTTAACTGGCTTAAGATCCACTGTGCCAACCTTTATGGCTATAATAAGAGCAGCTTGGAAGATCGGGTCACATTCGTTGATAATCAAATTGATGACGTTTTAGACTCGGCTAATCATCCATTGGATGGTCGTCGTTGGTGGGCGAAATCCGAGGCACCGTGGCAGACATTGGCCGTTTGCATGGAGATCAGGAATGCTCTGGAAAGTGGGGATCCCAGCTCATACAGGTGTTCTTTGCCTGTTCACCAAGATGGATCGTGCAACGGTTTGCAGCATTATGCTGCTCTTGGAGGTGACATTGAGGGAGCTACGGAAGTCAATTTGGTTCCAGGAAAGAAGCCACAGGATGTTTATACGAGAGTGCTGGAGATTGTCAGAGAACGAGTGGAGCAGGATCTTAAGAGTGACGTGAAATCAACCAGGAATGATGCAGCTATTGTGGTTAATCATCTGACGAGAAAGCTCATCAAACAGACAGTGATGACTCATGTATACGGAGTGACTTTCACTGGAGCTCGGGCTCAAATTGCAAACAGACTTCGGGATCTGCCAGACTTGAGGACAGACGAGGTTTATAAAGGGTCAATGTATCTCGCAAGAAAAGTGCTTGGAGCAGTGAGAAGTTTGTTTGAAGGTGCTCATTTGATTCAAGACTGGCTAGGTGATAATGCCGTTAGGATTTCGAAATCAGTTCGCTTGGACTTGGACGTGCCCCACGAGCCGAGACGGGGCAGGCAGAAGAAGAGCAGCGGCGGACGTTTAGAATGCATGAGCTCAGTTATCTGGACGACTCCCCTTGGATTGCCTATTGTCCAGCCATACCGTCAGGATACTAAGAAGCAAGTGAAGACTGCGTTACAGAGCGTGTTTATCACTGATCCGTACTCTTTCCGAGCAGTCAATACTCGAAAGCAAAAGACGGCGTTTCCACCGAATTTCATTCACTCTCTGGATGCTACACATATGATCTTGTCTGCCATTGGGTGTGGAGAACAGGGCATTACATTTGCAGCAGTTCATGATTCGTACTGGACACATGCTGGCGATGTAGATACTATGAATGAGGTTCTGAGAAAGTCGTTCATTTCGCTGCATACGATCAACCTGGTGGAACAGCTACGGGAGGAATTTGAGCAGCGATATATGGGCCTGTTACAGTTTGCAGCGATCCCTTACGAAAGTGAACTTGCCAAAAGAATCCGAAAGGTTCACGATGAGCATGCAATGAGGATATATGGACATGTTAGAAGGTTGACTATGGAGGATCAATTGATGATTGAGAAGCAACGGTTACAGGCATTGGACAAGGGAGAGACTCCAGCAGTCGAAACACCAGTGTCAATTATTGAACAAATGCCCAAGAAGGAGCTGGACGATATGTTGATCAGCAGCACCGAGGAATTGAAGCAGAAGGGGTTGTATTTTAGGAAGGCCAACAAGAATGCGATATTCCGCTCAACAGAACACGAAGGGACCGGCAGCGATGCGTTTGAAAGGTATGAAGACGACACGGAGATCGAGGATCTGGAGGCCGTTTCGTCCAAGGTGATGGGGGTATTTGTTCCGCTGAGAATCAGCAAGATTCCTGCTAGGGGGGATTTGGATCTTCAACAAGTCAAAGATTCAAAGTACTTCTTCAGTTGAAGCAGGTATCCGTTTATGTACATAAGATGAAATTTGTAAATATAAGACGTGCCGCATTTTTTTTTTAGCCGATTTTACCCTGTTGTTCCATGGCTTGGATCAAAGGCTCCATAGGGAGTAATTCTCGTCGATCCAGCAAATCAAAATGCTGTGCAAACGACACAAAATGCGCAAAAAGACTGTTCCAATGGGCCTCCAGGCTCAGGTGGATCACCTTGTCGAAATGATTATGATATATATGAGCAAATATGCGGAACATTTGCTGACACATGCGCTTGACCACAGTTATGAAGTGGGCCGGGAACGGAACCCCCTGCTTGGTTGGAAACACCGTCTGATCGTCGAGCTTGTTTGATATCCACGTCAACACATAGTCTATAAACGTGCTAGCAGGAAGCCGGATCTCCTGCCTATTATTATCGACCCAAGTATAATCGATTCCAGGTCCGGCATTCATGGTTGGACACGTTTCAAATTCCGATAATGCCCCATAGAACTGATTGAGATATGTGAAGAATTCAAACACATTCAGGGCTATCCACTCGTTAACATCGACATATTTAGGTAGCATGACAATGGTTTGAAACGAGCCTTTGACCAGTGAAGTTCTTAGAAACGGCTGGCATAAAAACAGAGGCTTCTGATGCTGTTGATGCTGGTACGATGGCTTATTATGCATAGATGAGTTTTCATCGTGATAGCCCAGTGATCCTGTAGGCTTAGTCTTCTTAGACGACCGTCCAAAGCCGCTACTACATGTTAATGGCATACTCGATTTATATTCCTGACATTGGACGCTACCTACCGAAATGTGTTGAAAAACGACATTGTTGATGTTAAGTTTAAAAATCCAGGAGTGCGTGCGTGTTGAGCTATAACGACTTACCCGCAAGTGACAGGAGAGGAAAATTTGAGATAGCAGTAGCGAGATAAAGAAGCGAGATTGGTTACAACGGAGGGTGTTATGAAAGTCGGACAATGCTGAGTGTGTATATGATTTTGTATATATTACTCCGTAGTTTCCGTATATTTTCCCGTAGTTTTTGTATATATTTCCGTAACTTTCGTATATATCCGTATATATTCTTAATTGTTTACTTATTGTTTACAGTTTCAGCTGCAATGCATACACTGCTAAAATCCCAAATATTCCAATCATACCGATTTCCCATCATTTCTTGGCTCATCATAGAAATGTAGTACTCTGTGCCACTAAATCCCCTGTCATGTAATACTTAGTCACTACCTTATCATGCCCAGTTCTTATTCTATCTACACGTCTCTGGTATTCAATTCCAAAAGTGCGAAATTCCAAAAAGATGTCGAAATCAGCATTTCCCCTAGCGGGCTGATTGAATCCATCAAGCCAATTCAAGCTGTTCCTGCTGTTGTTGAGCCTCCGAATCTTGATCTCCGTGGAAATTATACCGTATTACCAGGTTTGGTGGATGCGCATACTCACATATTTTTACACGGATACGATGAAACCCCATCGTTGAATCAAATGCGCGACGAATCGTTCGTTGGCCGCATCGTTAGAGCCACCAAGAGCTGTAGGCAGGGCCTCAAGGCGGGATATACAACATATCGGGACCTTGGCACCGAGGGCGCATACGATGCCGACATAGGCATACGTGACAGCATCAATAGAGGAATTATTCCCGGCCCCAGGTTGTTTGTGGCTACCGAGGCTCTAGCGACCTCGGGTTCATACGAAGTGAGACATGAAAACCATCTTGGCGGGGTCAGAGTCCCTCGAATTTCCGATCCTTGTGACGGGGTAGTCGGTGTTAAAGCCGCGGTTCGAAGACGCATTGGAGCTGGAGCTGATGTGATCAAGTTTTATGCTGATTATCGTCGTCGTACTCTGCGGTTTCCTGCGCCTGTCATTCCTGGAACCCCACAGATCCAATTCCCGCCTTGTTGCGGTACCCGGTTTCCTAATGATACCGTTGGAAACCCTACAAGTACCATGTTTGATCAGGATGAGATGAATGCCATGGTGGAAGAAGCTAGACGAGCCAATGCTCCGATTGCAGCCCATGCGTCAAGCTCCGAAGCAGTTGTCATGGCTTCCAATGCCGGAGTGGACACCGTTGAGCACGGCAGTTACCTTACTGACAAGGATCTTCGAGTCTTGTCCAAAAATAAAACCATCTATGTTCCTACACTGGCTGTTATGGACATGTACAAAAAGGATATGCCTGAGGTATGGACCAACCTGACGAAAATATGCAAAAAAGCACACTCTATGGGCGTCACACTGGCTTGCGGTGGAGATACCGGTGCATTTCCTCACGGAGAAAATGCTAGAGAGGTGGAATTGATGTTGCAGTGCGGCATCCCACTGGAAGACGTCTTGCAAGCAGCCACACTCAACGGCTGGCACGCTTGCGGCGGAGAACGGTCTGGATTCAGATTCGGATCAATCGAACCTGGCTGGTGCGCTGACTTGGTTGTATTAAATGGAGATATTACCAATGATATCTCGTCGCTCAGGAGAATTGCTCTGGTGATAAAAGACGGTATAGTCGTTGTTAAAGATGGCAATATTGTCGAAAACTAACTAGTCAATGTATTATCCATGAGCAGCCATATGTTCTCGTTTATGTCCTTTAAAAACTACTTAGAAATCGTGTGCTTGGTATGATGTGGCCCAGAGAGCCAGATGCGAAAATAACCTACAATTGTAACCCCCGTGTTTATCGTGAAGAAAACAAAACAGCATTAGATACTGCAACGTTAGACATGGTCGAGTCTGATGCTGAGTGCTTCGTCACATATGATACATATTGCTTGCCAAATACTGCCCAATGGAAGTACACCAGAACAATCATGCGACTAGCCAGGGCAAAGCACTCTGCACCTACCACTCCAGTGTCAGATGCAGCCTGTGAAGCCGGTATAGACGAATCCAGGCTGGTGAACGAAGGCAGATTCTTCATGATGACATTGTACATGCTTTGACGAGCACGTCGTTCCAACAAGCCATATAGATCGCTTCTAGGCTGGAACTGTCTACAAAGCCAACCTGTAGCAAACTCAACCACATCGGAAGGAGGACTGAGATCGGTAGTACCTCGAACTCCGTTGTATACGTGTTTAGCCAGCTGAAGTCCAAGGGCTGCAGTATTCTTGGTCCACTTGGAATTTCCCATAGCGTCGCCAATAATAGCCAAGATATCCTTCTTGAGCTTTGGGATATCGGCAATACCATTGACGGAAGTTGCTCCTGCGGCTTTAGCTTGCTCAGTCAACAGCTGCTGAAAGAGCAAAACGCACATATTAAGGCACACAATCTTTCGCAACTCTGCTCGGAAACTACTGAGTCGAGCCGAGTCAAATCCAAATGTAGATGGAAACTCACTAACAATATCATTTCCGTAGCACGTGATGAGTTTAAGCACGCCATGAACAAAGCTCTGTCGATACTTGTCACCAGTTACACTGTTGGAAAGAGAAAATTCATTCAGAGTCTTTGAGTACCATTCCAACGAGTCTGTCAAGTCAATCTTACCACGATCCAAGTATTGACTATAATACTCTTGTTCGAAATCAATGGCTGAATTGACCAAAACTCGTCGAAGACTTCGAATCTGATGGTTAGAGACATCGAGTTTCATAGCTTCGAGAATTGCAAATATCATTCGGAGACCTTCGACCAATTTCTTAGGACTCTTGCAACTGACACCAGCCTCGATTTGTGACACCATTTGGTCAACCCACATGTCCCTCATGGGGGCACAGTGAGCCTTGAAGACTACAGAGAGCCACTTAGCCAAGGCCACGAAATCAAGAGCACCACGGGAAAGTTGCTGAAACATGAGTTCACTATCCAAAACACTGTCGGCGTAGGCACGATCCTTAGTAGGAAGAAGGGACATGAGAATTTCCTTCATAGTCGTGAACAACAACGGCAGACGAGAATTCTCCATCTGCAACCCAATGTTATTGTCCTTTTCCAATGCTTGAGAAATATTGCCAGCTACAGGCTCAAGTTTCTTCTTGTCGACAGCCTTGATGATGTTGTGCAGCTCCACAACAACACTATCCCAGTACTTTTCGGCAAGAGCACGCTTCCTTCTACCACGCTCGCCATCTAAGTAAGGTCTAAACTGCAGCTGAGGGTCAAAAACAATATCATGACGCAATTGAGGGTTCTTGAAGATTTCCTGTAAATCAATCTCACGCAAACTAGCCGAATTGACAGGCGGTGGTTGCATGCTATATGCTGAATTAGAAGATGCAATAGATGAGTCCAAAGGACTCGAATTATTCTGTGACGATGATGATGATGATGATAATAATAATGATGATGATGAAGATGATGACTGAACCAAAGGAGGAGGTGTAGACACAGCCGGCGAAACAGCCGAACGCTCGCCATTAGAAGCAGCCGATGCAGCAGTCACAGCGGCAGTAACAGATTGCGACCGCCTCTTTAACATCATTTTTCTCTTTAATGAGGGACTTGGTGGTGGAGGTGGTCGTGGGGATGAAGATGCTGATGATGATGCATAAGGAGATGTGCAAGTAGCAGAAAACGAACTATTGCTGCTACTGGGAAGAGACGAGTCAGAACACCTCTTGTAAATCTTACAAGGATGAGATGCGGAATCTACAAGAAGAATCGTAAGTGCTCTTGAGCGCCATGGTTGACGCTTGTTAGTTGCTCTTGTGACCTCGGCTCCGGATCGTTTAACTGATGTAGCTTCTGTGGGCCTCCCAACCAGTGAAGGAGCATCCATGGAAGAATCGCACTTGTTATTAGGAATAACATCGATTATATCATGATCTCGTGAATTAGAATGATGGTCGTCCTGGTCACATGACTGCGAGTTTGTGTCGTCTTCTAGCGAGTCCAAGTCCATTTGCTGTATCTTGTCCAAATACATGGAATCGGCCGAATCCATGCTCCTCCTATGCGATAAATGAGAATCAGTATCTACCGCTACCAAGTCCGCATCAGTAGAAGTATGAGCGCCCGCGTGTTGTGACGGAAATGGCGACTGATTTGACATGACAAGTAATGGCGGTTGCGGATGAAATAAATAGCAGCGGCTAATGTATGTTATAGTTTTTCCTTGTGTCCGTTATAAAAAAAATTCCACAAAGCCTTCAAAAGGTATAAAAAAAGACTATTATGTTCGCAAACCGGAAAAGCCGTCTAAAAAATGACAAGAAATATAATGAAGAAAAAAAACGGTAGGGGATAAGACCAAGAAACAAAAAAAAAAACGGTACCGCAACTATATATAAACTTGCCCTTTGTGTGGGGTGTGGCGACGTTGAAAAAAAAAATATAGCGTGTCAGGCGGCTATTGTTGAAAATAAGGAGAGGCGGTTCCAATATATAAAATGTGAAAATTTAATTCAAAACGATTTTGGAACAATGGTGGGATTCCGCCCCCAAAGTAGAACACTAAGTTGATAGTTGCTGAAACTACCGCAGATGATAGACGGGGGAAACAGGTGAAAGTTGCCTAAAACAATGTGCGGCGCGACTATCAATTTTTTTTTTTTGCACTTGGGTTAGAAGACACAAAGTTTCCGTCTGACTAATGGGAACCCCAATCGATCATACCACGTCAGCTTGTCTTATTTATTGACTTGAAGTGGCTTTAGATTGAGTTTGGGGCGCCGTGTCACGTATGCGCAGTGTCATTTCCAAACAAGCTAATGCTAAACTATGCTCTTGCTGTACTTTCAGTTTTGCCCTCTTCCACAAAATGCCGACAGGCCTCACTGACCCAAAATAGCAACTGCCACTGCAAATCCGTTTTGTTAAGCCCTTCCGATCAGAAAATATTCCAAAAAAAATGTTGCTAAAACCACATAGGCGACCCGATTACGTTTGAGGCGATAAAATTACTGCCACATATGTAACGTTACAACTGCAATGATTCATTTATTTGGAATATGCTTGGTTTTGGTTTTCTTAATAGTGGTTTGGCTTTAAACTAACTGGTAACAAACCACACATTTTTTTATTTTTGTGACAAATTTTTTTTCTTCTTCTTCTTAAGAAATTTATTTATACGTCATAACTATCTATTGATTCAACGAAATTAATTATTATGATACATACATGTATATATATTTTTGCTATTATGAGTTTCTAATAGACTTGATTGTTTTAAAATACTCTTTATTTCCTTATAATAAATCATGCTACCACCACAATTTATTTCAAAAATAATAGCCCTGTTGCTTCTATATCCCCTAATGTCCCCTTCTCGGCAATTGTTGCATTATTGCTTTGCCGCAGAAGGGGGTTTCCCAACATCTAAAAGGCCACACCCCCCCCTGTAAGGGCTAGTCAGACTAGGATGTGGGAGAATGTAGCATTGGCATGCCCCATTACAGCGGTGTAAGCAACATGATTGCTATCATGTCTTTCTTTGTTTGATGGGAAAGGTAGTTTTTGAACAATCGGGGATAAGGAGTTGCATCAATATACAGTAATGCATTAAGGGGTAAATTTGTCGTATAAGCCCCCTATTGATTACTAAATGTAAACAAGGGCATGCATACGTGGTGGATTTTTTTGTCGTATGTACGGAATGCCTAATTCTATTGCTGTGTTTCAGCATGATTCCGGAGTGTAAAGCGGTACAAGAGCTATTAAGACATTATTGTTTTAGATTTGATTTCTCCAGTTTGAGGCTCTTGCACATAACTTAGATTATATAATTAGACAATTAATGTTTGTCAAACAATAATTTATGGTTTACGATGTTTAATATTTTTTTTGGCATTTGACAAATTCCATTACTAATAACTTTTTGTCCAGACCTATATAGAACCTAACCAATAAATGGTACGATTTTTAATATGGTGGGGTTGATGAAGGAGTGCGTGCGTGTGTGTTGTTGCGTGTGTGTTCACAAAAAGCATTTTGTTTTCTTTTCTATTAAGTAAATGATCATCTTTTAAATGACACTAAAACTACAATAGTTTTGGTTCAGAATAACTGATCTTCGCTTGTTGCTACCATTTCGGCTTAGTGAGCCCCGATCCAGTGTATACCTCGGTACACGACACGAACCAACTAGTCAAGTTCCTAATTAGATTACGGAGTTTTATTTTCGTAGAGCTGCCTTCTTTGTTTGGCGGGTGGTAAAAGAAAAAAAATATACAAAAAAAGCAACCCAACGGCAAACAGGCAGGCAATGCATGTGGCCACATGGCTACAGCCTAATATATAAAAAAGAAAAGGCAAAAATATCCCGGCCTTCTCGCCATCCATGTGACTAATGTCTTAAAAAGGCAGGACGTTCCTATGAGTTCAAAATTTTTCAACTATATTGACTAACAGGGGGGAGCCATTTGATCCGGAGTTGAAGTGCCGAAACTTGCTAGGTGGGTGGAAAATATCCCTCCAAATTGCCTACATTTTGTTCATTAAATCCCGTAGTAGCTATTGTCGTAACTTTTAGTCTGTTATTTTGTTGTTGAAAAATCCCTAATTGCCTCTCTCCAAACTTGATTCAGCCATGTCTTAATTTTTTGTCTTTTGCGTGTGTGTTTCACTTTGTTCCTTTCCTTCCACCGTTGGGTCATGGTAGATATTTTTTCTCAAGGTTCAAACAGAGTTCTTTTCTGATCGAACCAAAAATACATCGGTAGACGACCAGAACCCGCACCCGCCCTATGTCTCTTGTAAATAGAGTGAAACAGCGGTTTCTGGAGGATGCAGTATCTGGGCAGCATGCGCTTCATCGGATGGACGCTTCATGGGACATGCGTAAAAGCATCCGGCGCCTAAGGAAACACCGATGGATTCGAAGGGATCTCCAATATATCGTTATTATTTTAAACGCATTCATATGCATCTGTATTATT
Organism: Casaregolazyma suthepensis; assembly: GCA_030568895.1. Classification (NCBI taxonomy): domain Eukaryota; kingdom Fungi; phylum Ascomycota; class Dipodascomycetes; order Dipodascales; family Trichomonascaceae; genus Casaregolazyma; species Casaregolazyma suthepensis. The sequence goes on from JAJMJB010000001.1 coordinate 461,583, forward strand.
AGAAGTCCGACCATATTTGTCCGATTGGCCATGATCTCTTTACTGCTATTAGCGCTCATGTTGCCTATAACCCAGCAGTTTCTGCTCCCGGCGCTGCCTGTCTTAAGCTGGCTGCTGCTCTTCTACACATCGTCGTTTATCGGTGCTGAATATCGTCCTGTGATATTTGTGCGAGTTTTACCTGCATGGGAAAAGATTCTTTACGGAGGCAATTTATCCGAAGTTCTGAGCAAGACGCAGAATGTGTTTCTGGACGTATTGGCCTGGATCCCCTACGGATTGGTCCACTACGCCGCGCCCTTTGTCATGGCATTTGTAGTTTTTATATTTGGGCCTCCGTCAACCTTACCTTCTTTTGGATTTGCATTCGGTTGGATGAACTTCACCGCTGTGTTTATACAGCTGTGTTTCCCGACAGCTCCGCCCTGGTATCTTCAAGAACATGGCCTGGACCCTGCCAATTATAAAGTCCGAGGCTCGGCCGCTGGCTTAGCTCGTGTTGACAAACTCCTGGGCTTCTCAATGTACTCTGGTAGCTTTGATGCATCGCCACTTGTATTCGGGGCCTTTCCTTCGCTGCATTCCGGGTTTGCTGTGATGCAAGTGCTATTTCTGTGTCATCTGTTTCCTAAATGGACTTTTCTGTTCTTTGGTTACATCTTCTGGATTTGGTGGTCTACAATGTACTTTTCGCATCATTACTTTATTGATTTGATTGGTGGTGCCTGCCTAGCATATGTCGTCTTTTACATGGTCAGACTGACTTTCCTACCATGTGTACAGCCAGGCAAGTTTTCCAGATGGTCCTACGATTACATTGAACGAGGACTTTCTACTGCTCATACCAAGTTCAGGAAAAGCATGGATGATACTGAATACATTGAACTACCGGTAGTTGAAGCCCAGGAACAACTACAACAATTGCAAAAGAGTTTCCCTCTTGTTTCAGGCAAGAGTGGAACAGCTATCAACAGCTTCCATCATCATCGCACATCGTCACATAATCTGCATTCTGGTACCGTCACTAGCATACCTAAAAGTGGAAATTCTGCCGGAGAGGCTAGCGCTAATCCTGGAGTTGAACAAGAACATTCAAAAAGCAGCACTCCATCAACCTCATCTCCTTCGCCTTCGCCACTTGTCAAGGAACATTTGCCTTCGCCTGATATTTCCAGTCCTAGGGTATAGTGATGAAGGGTATATATATATGTACCTTTTTGCATGCTTTTACATACATAACACTAATAATTTATAACTAATGGTTTGGCTAATAATAATGACACGACAGGGTATTTGAGAGGGTTTTTTCATTAATTGAGGGTTTTATGCATTTCTCATTTTCATTAATTGAGGTTTTTTAATTTCTTGTTTCCTGTTGTCGAAGCTCGCTGAGTTTGGAGATTTTGTCACTGAGCTCGGGATACGCTTCGCTCAGTTCTTGGCCCAGTATATCTCCAAACTGCCTCATGGCGCTGATTTTGCCATTGACGTATTGGTTTTGTTTTGATAGAAGTTCGACGAATTCTCGTGTATAAACGTCGGAATTTCGGCCGTTTTCAATGTATTCTACAACGTCCAGAGGGACTTGAATGTCGGTAGAATGGCCCGTTTTGTTAAGTTGATTGAGCTGATCTACCAGTAAATTGATTCTGTCATGCAATGCTTCTTTGGCTTCTCGAGTCCCTTGATAGTCGTATACGAGAATACCGAGTTCGATATGAGTTTCAATGAGTTGACGTAGATCATCGCTGACTTGATCTAAAGGATCGGTGCTCTTGGGGAGCGGAGCAGCACGAACCATGGTGAATAGGGAATAAAGATAAGGTTTAGAAGGTAACTATCCAGTGTGTTTAATAGTCGTTTGTATGATCTTGTTTAATAGAATAGTCTGTATGAACCGAGCCGTTTTTCTGCCGTTTATGCCGATTTTAAGCCGTTTTATCCATGCCTTCAATAATAAACACAATATCACACTTCAGTCGTCCAAATAAACTCCTATATCTCCTCTTCCACGCAACTTTCCCCTTTCTTCTCCCGTTCTGACTCTAACTCCCTCCTATTCGCTAATACCCACTTTGTTCGTGAAGTTGCGATAATCAACTTTACCCAAACCGAAACCTGATTTTTCATCTCACGGGCCACTTGTGCACAACTCGCCTAGATGACTGTTTCAACGGAAACAGAGGGTCAGGCTCCTCCTGATCTGGACCATTATAAAGGCCCCGGCAACGATGGTATTCACAGGGAAAAGCCTCATGTAGTATGGCACGCTCGCTCGGGCGGATATCTAACGCTTTTCGGAGCTCCTCAGCTAACGTTTCATGTCACAAACGATAACATCAATGCTATATCAGGAGCTATAGCAGGACTGGTTTCTGGCGTCGTCGTATGCCCTTTGGACGTGGTGAAGACCAAGCTACAGGCTCAGGGAGGATTTGCATCTATTCGGGGAAACTTCGGGCTTACTAGAGCATATACAGGCATGTGGGGAACACTACGTGATATATATAAAGAAGAACGGATCCCTGGGTTGTATAGAGGCTTGGTTCCAATCATTATTGGCTATATCCCCACATGGACAATCTACTTTTTGCTCTATGAAAAGACCAAACGGGCTCTTATTCAAAACCCGTGGTTCTCTCAGAATCTTACGGCCGTTCACGTCGTCAGTGCAGTCGCTTCAGGTGCCGCTAGCACTGCTGTAACCAATCCTATCTGGGTTATCAAGACCCGGCTAATGAGCCAGGGATCTCAGGCATCATGGCATCGATATAAAGGGACCTGGGATGCCATGAAGAGCATGTTTAGACAGGAAGGCGTCGGTGTATTTTATAGCGGTCTAGGACCTGCATTGTTAGGGTTGGGCCATGTTGCTCTGCAGTTTCCTCTCTATGAGAAGTTCAAAAGCATTCTGACTGGTCCTGCAGACAATCCCAACCGGCCGCAGAACTCTTACAGCATAATACTTGCATCGGCATTATCAAAGCTTATTGCATCGTCGGTCACTTATCCTCACGAGGTTCTACGAACTCGCAATCAGATCAATGTTGGCCATACCAAGTACCGAGGTATTGTATCGACAGCCACGACTATATACCGAGAAGAAGGTATCAAGGGGTTTTATGCGGGCTTAGAGACGACTCTGTTCAGAGCAGTTCCGTCCAGTGTGGTGACTCTTTGCACATATGAGGCGATATCGAGGTATTTACATGGTAAAGCAGCATCTAACCCACACGCACCTACGTTAAAAGCATAAAGACAGTGTATAAACTTGCCCTTTGGGCTTTTTGTTTCACCTATTCAAGAAGAAATACTTGTGATATTAGCTTGACGACTCAATTGCATTATAATCAAAGATGGGTTTAAGGTTGGATAGACGGTTATATGGTAATAAACACAGGCATTGGACAATAGAGAATGAGATATTGGACAATAGAGAATAAGATACACGACTACAAAGTATATTACCAACGAAAATGAATTTAAACTTTTTTGGTTTTGGCTGCTGCTCTTGGCTTCCTCGCTTGCGTAGATCCAAAATCCCAGTTTCCACACAAAGCCCCATATAATCTCGACTTTGATTTTTCACCTTCCATCCAACCATGTCTGAAGAAAACAACGGGATCACCATGTCAGAAGAACACAACGGGGTCACCATGTCTGAAGAAAACAATACGGCCGAAACAGCACCGGTTGAAAATAAAACAGAAGAGATATCTTCAGTAGATGATATCAAAACACGTCTCCATATGCTCCAAGATGAGGCTAAGAAGCTGGAAGCAATGCAAGAGGATCTGAGCAAAGAATCCAACGAGCTCAAAGAAGATAAAGAAGACATTGATAATAGAAGTGTTTTTGTAGGAAATGTCGATTATGGAACTAGTCCTGAAGAGCTCCAAGCCCATTTTCAGACGGCTGGTACCATTAACAGGATAACCATAGTGGTTGATCCATTTTCCAAGAGACCCAAGGGATACGCCTATATTGAGTTTAGCGAGCCTTCGCTGGTCGGTCAGGCCCTCTTGCTTAATGAAAGTGTATTCCGAGGTAGAACTCTTAAAGTTATACCGAAAAGAACAAATGTTCCAGGCATGTCTGCTCGAGGAAGAGGAAGAGGAGGCGTGAGAGGCCGTGGACGAGCAGGATACCGAGGGGGATATCGGGGAAGAGGAAGAGGAGGATATTATCCGTATTAAGGTGTGAAAAGGGGCAAAGAGAAAAACGTGTAAAAATTAAGAAGAAAAAGGTGTAATGTGGAGATAAGAGTAAGATGTGACATGTCGGGGAGGGCAATGAGCCAAAGTAAGAGCAAAGAGCAGAGTAAGAGCAAAAAGCCAGAGTAGAAAGAAGCCGAGAGCAAAAGCCAAAGTAATGAAGAACCCCGACGCCCAAGAAAGTATATTGTACATGTGTATATTATGCTGTAATGTGAAATGTAATGCTGAAAGACCAATTGGCCGTGATGCGTGATCTCCGTATGACCTGAGAAGTATAAGAGACGTAAACTCTTCTCCATAGTACCATCCCGTATCCTCTATCCATCCTTCCGTGGCCCTATCCCCCCCGTCGTAAGCCATCCCTTCTCTCCCATCGGCTCTCGTCTCCACGACAATGTCAACTTCGAGTCCACTGGAATTGATTCGGGTTTCCAAACCGGAGTATCCTGGATCAATATGAAAAGCTGCTGTAAAATCTCCCCAGGCCCAACTGCCGGTGGCTTCACACTAGGAGGATCAAACTTGATAGCACTATAACCATCCTGAGGAATCATTTCAATTGTCTCCAAGGTCAAAAACGTGCTTGAGACATTCTCAATCTGAGCCTCAATAATGTAAGAATTCGACTCTTTCGGATAAGAGGTCATTTTGGTCTTGACTGATAATCCCGGTGTAGCATTGAACCGATAGTTCTTACGGAATGTCACTGGCTCGGGAACCTCCGAATCCTCAGTCCCATGCTCCTTATATGAGATAGTGACAGTTAAAACATGCAAACCGGGATCGCGAGACTCGTAGCTGACAGACTGTTGATGAGTAGGATGATCTGCCGTGAGAACGATCTCATCGGAATGATCCACCACCACCACTGGACTGCTATCTCTATCATGACGAGACGATTCCGGAAGTGTTATCGATACCGATATCGTGATACCAATTGGAGGCCCAGAAGCCCCGTTATCTTTATTAATGCTCAATAGAGATGAAAAGGGCTCTCCAACATAAACATTTCCAAATGATCCAGGCAAACTCAGTGTGTCTTGAGGTTTAGGGATTTCAGAACCTAAATCTGCATAATATAATATAGGTCTACTTAGACGTAGAACCTTAACAGAGACTTTATGTTTGTCCATAGATAATCTATTCCAACTATGATGTTCTCACAACATTGTGGAGTTATCGCACACCATCAGGGGTTACCCGGACTTACCCGGCGTGTTTTCTCCAGCCAAACCGGGCAATCTCCTCATCTTCAAGCTGCGGTTTAATCAAGCCCCTTTTTAACCGCAACCCGGGCATTGATTGATCTGGAATTTCTCCACAGTAGAAACCGGCTATAGATACCAAAGGTTTGGACCTGTGAACCGAGGGTCCACTTTCAGCCCTGCAGGCCTTGAAAATCTGGCATTTCCCTGCGATACATCTTTTGGTTTTTTGCAAGGGTTGTTATAGTGTTTGATAATAGAAAGGTGCTTCTGATCCGTCGGAATCACAGCAACCAAGAGCCAATCTCCACTTTGGTTGGTTAGATCGAGGGGTGTGAAGGAGAAACCGGTCAATTAGTTAAAAGGCTACGTGACTGGATTATTTCTGCGGGATTTTTACACTGCACACAGCACTGTGAAGTGCCCTTTTATTCGCCTGATTATTATTAGTTGATTTGAAAGATAACCACCAAATAATGCTCTCGGCTCACATAACCACCACCCAATCTCCGGCTATACGGACAGAGAGTGATCCTCACATACATGCACATGCCATATGCATAGTTGCACCTTCGTCGCCGGCCAAAAATGCCCCGTCGCTGGATCTGCCCGACGATAGCAATTATACCACGGGCCCGAGCAGCAGTGCTGATAGCGTGATAAGCGATTTCATGAGTCTGAGATCATACAATGAAACTCAGATAACTACGCCATTTGATATGGACAAAGAGGACGATACTGCCAAGGATGTGCAGCAGAAATCAAACAGTCAAGAGCTGAGCATCTCCACTCTACGGCCCACATCTTTACTACCTTCCCTTAGTTTATTATACCCCGATACAGCCCCGAGGTCGGCCTGGCGGCCTCAGGTCGATTCGTGGATGAAAAAGAACCAGCCCACCAAGCTACGCGAGCTGGCTGAGGTGTTTGCTGCTGATCTGCGTATGCGAGAGGCCAAATTTATGCACAGTGGATCCGGAGTCATACTAGCACCTCCACAACAGCCGCTATCTACGTCAATTAACCATGTTCGGCGTGATAACAGGGTGCCTCAGGAAAAGCCGTACTCGAGGGCGGCAGTTCCTCATGTTAAGGGGGTTACTGCTGTATCGTCAGTTGTACGGCCCGATAACATTCATAGCAAACCCATCATTGCTCATACCAACAGGCAAATCGAGCCTCCGTCGCCTCCATTATCGCCGCCTTCATCTCAGGGTATAAGCAACATTGACAATGGATCTCGAAGAAAATGCATATCATGTGGATCAGACCAGTCTCCGTGCTGGAGGCCCTCATGGTCGTCAACTGCTGGACAGTTGTGCAATTCTTGTGGATTGCGGTATAAGAAAACAGGCGCACGGTGCCTATCATCGTCGTGCTTACGCATTCCGGCCAAGGGCGAGTGGATGATTATGAAAAATTCTGCCACCAATGTCGACGGCAGATTGACATATACTTGTTTAACATGTGGGGGAGATGTCGAGGTAGGGGAAAGGGGCTGAATAGCAGCAAGGAATGGGATCATGGTGATTTATAGGTTATTCTTGGGGGTTTGTTTATTTTAGTTTTAGTGTTTTAGTTTTTTGTTAGTTTAATACTTTTTCGCTGCTTGGTCGGCTCGGCTCATCTCATAATCTTTCACTCAAACCATGTCGAAGTGGCTGGATCGTTACGAGACGTTTCTTCTCAACAATGCACATCAGATAACGTCGATAGAAAGCTCGCTAAGGAACTTGTCGTTTATATTACCGGGAAGATACCAAAATGCCGAGGTTGTATCTGAATCTTTGTATAGTGTGCTTCAGATCATCGGCATGTACCATGATCGAATATTGGTCAAAGCCAATCAAGCGAAAGAGAAACTGAGTGCGCATAATCGCTATGTAAAGGGGGTAACAGAACATTCAAGGCTGTATCGATTGATTGCGTTGATTCTCAGTTTGAGCAGATGTACAGAACTTCTTGCTGAAATGGCCATTATTGGGGAGAATAAGGGCCAAAGACAGCAGAATAAAACACAAGCAAAGGCCGTTGTTGGAATCGAGGCTGTTAAAGCTCTTCTAAGGCTTGTTCTTATTATAAAGTACAGGCGGCCCGTGCTGGGGAATCCAGTCATAGAACGGCAATTGGATGCTGCTGCTCTTCAGCAACCTCCTGAAATTGCCCCTGAATTCTACAAAATGAAACGATCCGGCGCACTGCTTCCAGGAACGCCCTTGAACGGCCTTGAATATCTTCGTTCCAGAGCTATCATGGCCGAAGACGTCAAGGATCCCCTGGATATTCTGCATCATCTCAATGCCCAGGGATTGCTGGCGGAAATCCTGCATACTATTCGACCAGTCATATATGCATATTTAATTCTACGTCTTCAGACGGGCAGATCTGAGCGTCAAGGTTTTATTCGGCGTTGGGCTCCTTGGGTCGTTGGTTTATCGTTAGATCTGGCTTCTAATCAGCTGCTTCTCGATAGCTACAAGGAATCCTTGCCTATGGGATTACGATCATTGACTCAATTGGAAGCCGAGGAACTAGGAGATAGGCGTTCATCTCTTTCATGGTATCTTTTACGAGGTCCAATGTATAAAGCCCTGAGCCGACCGGCCCTGACTACTCTGGCCAAGGTGATGGATTTCCCCGTAATCAACCTCTTCGGCTCCATTGTTGAAGATTACAAGTATTTGTTTGATCGATACTACTTTAGTACGGCATCTATGTAAAGCTGTTTAATGAACACTCGCATCTAGGTATATATTGTTTTGTGCGTTATCCCTCTGGCTCATTATAGCTCTCTCATTATAGCCCTGTATTGCTATTGATTTAACATCACAATTTCGTTAAGTTAGCATCATAAAATCCCCTTGAACCAATCTAACAGCCCCTAGCTCAGCAGAAGATCCGACAACAAACTCCGATATATTTTTGAATATTTTGGAGGCTTTTTGTTAAACGTGCACGGCTACTGATACCCTTGACTGTGTGATTATTTGTGTTAAATTTGCTGTAATCCATTTAACCTTTGGTTTCTCCTCACGGCATTTCTTGCTTATTCGTCATCAAACCGTTTACATTGGCCATTCATCGAGCAATTTGTCTTTTATCCATTGATCGTTAACCTATCAATAGCTCAATTGGACCGGTGGCATTGGAGTTGGCTTGCCTTGTACAATTTAGACTTATATATATGATTATACTGCAAACTTGGCCTGCTTGGTATGCTTGATATCGTCATTTGACAACGCATTAATTGATCAAGTGGTTACTTTTTATTTAAGGATGGATTCGGCCTTTGCTCAGCGTTCTACTATATCCAAAGGAAAATATGCCCTTAATGACTTTACCGTCATGAGAACTCTAGGAACCGGCTCCTTTGGTAGAGTTCATTTGGTCCGGTCCGTTCATAACAACCGCTTTTATGCCATGAAGGTCTTAAAGAAGTCTCAGGTCGTCAAGATGAAACAGGTGGAGCATACCAATGATGAAAGAAGAATGCTTAAGCTTGTAGAGCATCCTTTTTTGGTGCGAATGTGGGGCACATTTCAGGATAGTCAAAATCTTTTCATGGTTATGGATTTCATTGAAGGTGGTGAACTATTCAGTCTTTTGCGAAAAAGCCAAAGATTCCCTAATCCAGTGGCCAAGTTTTATGCTGCTGAGGTGACGTTGGCCCTGGAATACCTTCATTCTCACAATATCATTTATCGCGATCTTAAGCCGGAAAACATCTTGTTAGATAAGAACGGCCACGTAAAAATCACAGACTTTGGATTTGCAAAAGAAGTACAGGATGTTACTTGGACATTATGTGGAACACCGGATTATATTGCCCCCGAAGTGGTGAGCACCAAGGCTTACAATAAGAGTGTTGATTGGTGGTCACTAGGAATACTTATATTTGAAATGCTTACTGGATATACGCCATTTTATGATCAGACACCAATGAAGACTTATGAAAACATATTGGTCGGTCATGTCAAGTATCCTTCGTTTTTACATGCTGATGCCGTGGATTTGCTGCAAAAGCTTATCACCAAGGACCTTACCCGTCGATTTGGTAATCTTCAAAACGGATCTCAGGATATAAAGTCTCACGCATGGTTCAGCGAGGTGATTTGGGAGAAACTCATGTCGAAGGATATTGAGACGCCATTTGAGCCTCCTATTCAAAACGGAGTTGGCGATACCTCACTGTTTGATCGGTATCCAGAGGAAACTATGAATTATGGCATCAATGGACCTGATCCATATCACGATGTCTTTATAGATTTCTAAAGCATGGTTTCCTTGGACAAAACCTGCTCTTTTTTCTTATATAACCGTTTGCTGGCTCAATATATATGCCGAAAGCTATTTTTTGACACCTTTACAAAAAAAACCCTCACTGCTGTAAACCACGTACGTATCTGTGCAGATTACTCTTATTTGGACCAAATTATGACTGTTTAACTTCTGGGCTGGAAATCGAAGCTTCTACCAAGTCGGAAGTGCGGCAGCCATGGGCAAAAATATACGAAGAACAAGCAAATTCTAGACTTGGACCCCTTGTCCCCCACTATTACTTAAAATTGGAGATTTGATACTAATTATAGTAACATGGAAAATCAATATCGCCTTGATAATATATCCATTTTATCGATATAACTGACGAATATCCATGTTAACCAGTAGACAAAGTAGCGTGATATTCATTGCTTAGCAGCCAAAAATACAACTTTAAATTTCCACCCCGGTCATCAAACCCGGTTTTCCTAGCTAAAAAAACCCACAAATCAGATACAAAAGAGATGTAAGAAAATTTGACACAAAAAAACCCTTTGTTTCTTTCCGCAGTTTTTTATTTTTTATCTCACATATAACAACGGTGGACCACCATCCGCTGGGCTAACCACTAGCTTGAATTACTTTTTGGGCTTTGTCCAATCAGTTGCAGTTACGTCCAAATTTTACTCGTTTCAACCACCTAATCAATGTTTTGGTACGAAACCAACTAGACCATTTATGCTTAACTTAAAACATTTGCGGTTCGATTAGTGGCCACATTACTGGTGACATGTGCATGCGGACCACCCGATTATGCAGGCATTAAGGTATTGCAGGTAATACACGGCCATTTTCACGCAAGGCGGGCCCTCGTGAGGTAAAACATGCGGTTTTTTTATTGTTTTTAAGCTACACCAAGATCCTGATGGCCAAAGGACAAAAAAAGAAACGCAAAGTTATACGTTCTGCGATCGTTTAATAGGCCCGACTTGGCAACAAAAAGCAAATAAAAAACAAAACATTAAGACTAAACCTTGCACAAGAATCCAAAATTACATTTGCTATAACCCCGTGTACAAGGTCAAAGAACACGTCTCGTTTGATGTTTTATCTTAGAAATCCATCACCCTGAAATTGAATTACCTTTTTAGGTGATATTCACGAGAGGTTCCAATCGAAACATCAACAAAATCCTACAACGACAATCTTAAACAGTGGGATTTTATCTATGATTAGGGAAAAAAAAATCGCAAAAGCCAACTCAGATATCAAATAACAATCGCTATGACCATGTAATATCTAATATAACTCATTTTTTTCCTTAAGCCTCTTCTAACTAGAAACTAATATAATGTATTAAACAGCTCATAACAATGCAAAGCCAAAATCATGCTTTTATTAATCTAGCACTAAGGCTGCAGATCGCTATCGGCTGAGATTTAATTACAAGGGGTAGTCTGCGGCACCGCACCGTCCGTCCATAACAACAACTTGTTCATGCCAATGCCCATGTTGGATTATCCGCATTCCGGGGGCGGCGCGTATTTGATATCTAAGATGCAAATCTGCGATAGAGTATAAACTATATATGTATACCAACAATCGTGGTTTTAAACACAGTACATTGTGGTGATGATTTTTTGCAGGTGCAAAGTTTATATAGCAGCCGGCCTTAAATATTTTTTTGTTGGGTGGCGGTTAATAAAAAGTAATTTTTACACTTGGATTTTGACGACTTTCTTTATTGCAAACAAAAATACCCACACAATCTAAGAAAAAGAAACCAAAAGCAATATAGTGTACCACTTAATATGGGAAAAAAAGAGAAGCCGGGGCCTCATGAAAAGTTCTTTTTCCATGTCATTTGAGAAACACGCAAAACATTAAAAAAAAAAAAAAATAAAGGGAAAAAAAAAAACAAGACCATTAATTAAGATTTGAAAAAAGCTTGTCAAATTATACATGGTATTAAATTGCCCTTTAAAAAACGCTATCTGCCACTTGTAGATTTAAGCATATAAAAAGCCCCCATAATCAGGACAGGTTTTTTTTTAAAAATATCCGGCCTAGCGATTAAAAAAGGCCCTGTGACGATTATTGCTAAATCAAGTAAATATCCACCTTAGTTCGATTGTGTAGGCGTTCCTGTGCCCGGCGTTGCTTTTGTTTTCTGTTCGCGTGTTCCAAGGAGCTTATTTTGGATTCCTGCCTCTGAGCCATTGTTTATTTGCTTTTTATGTATGCGGCATTTAGTTTTAGAGTAGCCTCTTGTACGACAAGTTCTTTGCTACGACAACAACAACATTTTACGCATTTATTTTTGATTTTATTCGTTATAGTCCATCTACTTATTGGCGGACTTGGCTAATATCCTGTTTGGATTTTCACTTACTTTCTTATATTACCAGCCTAGTTAACCCGCTCCTCCATCCAAAAATGGAGACCTATCATGGCTATGTTAGGGCTACCGTGGATGCAATAATTCTGTTTGAAGCATGCCGTTTAGGTATGTTACCAAGAGTTCAACGGCGTCTCTCCGATAGGGAACGAAGATCGATACGTTCAGGCAGTATATTTGTATGGGATGAAGGTGAAGCTGGTATGAGACGTTGGACCGATGGCAAGTCTTGGAGTGCTAGCCGAGTATCAGGATCCTTTCTCACATATAGGGAGATGGAAGGAAAACGGCCGGAAGGACCAAATTCCGATAATAGCGATGAAGATAGAATGCTAGAAGATGACAAGAACTTATCGGATGGTTATAGGTATAAGCCTGATGGACTTATGAAGCAGTCCTTCTCTATCACTACAACCACCAACCTCAAGCTTCACCTTATATCTTACTCTTCTCGCAACGACAGCGTGTCAACTGATCTTATGCTTCCTTCTCAGGATCCTGCTTTTAAGAATCTGGTTATTCCTCAAGGACTTTACCCAGACCATGCTTTTGCTCCTTCAGGATCCCCGGTTGCTTCTTCAATAGCCCTGTCGAATCCTTATGCCCAGGCCCCTGTTGCTTATAACTATCCTACCATTGCATACCAGCCAGTTGTAACTGCTGCTGCCAATGGGATGGTTTCTACGCCCATGTATATGCAGCATGGATACTATCCCGATGCTAAAATGGCGGTTCAAGCTGCTCCCATGGCTCATCATCATCATCATCAACATCTTCAACAACAACACCAGATCCAGGCTCCTACTGCCATGTCAGCTGGCGCACCTCCGCAGACTCTGGCCGCTCCGACCTCTAACGGTACCACTTTACATCATTCAGGATATCATACCCCTACCTCGCCGAACCCGACTCCTCCAGTTTCTTACAATCAACCCCCGGCACCTATACAAGCTACCAATGGCGGCGCGGCGCTTCCTTCTGCATATAATTTTTATCTTTATGACGGTGCTCCAAGAATGCCTGCAGCACCCAATGGGCAGCCTGTTTCTTTTACGCTCCCTGTTCCTAACAACAACCCTACTAGGCCTACCAAGGATATCCCGGTGCCAAATACTTGGGGCGAAGATACGCGAGCTTTGAATGTCTTGGATAGCTCGCTTAAAATATGAAATATTTATATGGCGGTTTTAATGATGGCATTTTGATGAATAGAACAGGCGAACTGTATTCACAAAGTATACAATTGTCACTGGTCTAGAACTACTTTTGTGTACTGCTGCTTGTCAATATATCTATTAATATTTAGAAAAAAAAATCTAGATTGAACGAAAAATGTTATAATACATGGCCGCTCAAATCTGTAAAACTTGGAATAGTCAAAACCCATCAAGCTGTATGGCCTTTTGAGTGGTCTCTGGCCTGTTCATTGGCCTCTCTCTGGCCTGTTCATTAGCCTCTATTAGCCCATGTTTGTTCCAAACCCTTACATGATAACACAGTCCTCACGATCTGGTTCCGCTCGAACTGGAATACCCATATCCTCAAACGTCAATGCGTAGGCTTCCTTCTCGGGCTGCTTGTTGCCGTTGATGGAATTCGGATATGATGTGCTGAAAGAAGACACTGTTGACGGCCGACTGATTATCGATGACCCAGAATCGGTCTGTGATGACGCATATGATGAACCTTCTGAGAATGCGCTTGCTATCGTTCCTTTTGGTGACGAGAACGGTGTACTTCGAGCTCCTCGATCAGGAGACGGGTACCGAGTAGGTGTTGAACTGCCACTATTACTTGGGCTCATAGAAGTCGGCATTTCGTACGTCTTTTTTGATAATTTTGGAACAGCCTGTTCGTTGGCTTTTAGATCCGGGGTACTCTTGTCACCTGTCTCGGTGCCGTGTTTCTTAAAAACACCTTTCAGTTGCCTACTGATCGATGACGCAGAGTAAAATGATGATAGACGTTTCTGTTGTTTCAAGCTCTCAGGCGAGGAGCCGCGGGACGACGGTGTAGGTGAACGTGTCGGCGAACGTGCCGGTGGACGAGTCGGTGAACTGTCTCTTGGCGGCGAATTATCGCTTCCACCAGTCGAATCTGGCACAAGAGTAGCAGTGCTGAAAGATCTAGAGCTCTGAGGAGATACACGCTGAATCACCGGAGTATAGGCGGAAACCCCACGATACACACCGTCCGGTGATCTTGGAGGACTCCTGGAAATCTGCCCGGCATCTGACCGCCGATACGTATGTCGGCCTCGCCTAGGTGATGCGGCGGATTGCGGACGTAAGTCTGGTGAAGTAACGGCCTGTGGACGTAGGTCTGGTTTGTTTGCTTCGACCATTGAAGTGACCCGCGGATTGAATCGATAGCTTCTCTGTTCACTATCTGAAACAGGGGACCTTCTATCGCTTTCATTATTAAAGGTGCTGGGCCACATATTTTTGAGATCCTGAGCTAGTGAAGTATCATCGTCGAACATGTCGTCCACATCGCCATAATCAGGGCTGCTCGTAGTGTCTGTGCTATTAAGCTGGCTGGATTGTGTAGTGTCAGACATAGTGTCACTTTCCAGGTCGGTATTGGTGGTCGGGTCCTGCTCAGGCGAAGATTTTGTGTCTTCTTCGGTGACTTTGGGGGCCTGAGCCTCTGTGACTTTTGGAACAGGAGCCTCTGCGACTTTTGGAGCCTGACCCTCCTTCTCCTTTTGCGACCTGGTACTCTTGAGACTCCTTCGAGCTTTAACTGACAGTGTACGTTCATGGTCGACTCTCGTCAGCTGACGGCTGACTTTGGCGCCTGTTCCGCCATTTTCCAGAGATTGCAGTCTTTCGGAAGCATCCAGTGAACCTTTATTACGAGCAGTTTGATAGTAGGAAATTGCCTTTTCGAGGTCTGATTCGACATAGATGCCAATTTCGTAGCAATATCCGACTGCAAAAGTACCGTACGAACTTCCCTGTTCAGCAGCAATAGACGCGAACTTGAACGCCCATTCCTCATTGATTTTCAGACCACATTCGTCGCTGCCAGTGAGAAACCATTTTGCAATTTCCACCTCTGCCAGGCTTCCAAGACCGACATCTAGAGCCCCAGTTTTAAACCGCTGATACTGAGCACCTCTGGAAGCTACATGGAAGTACCGTAGAGCGACTGAAGCATCGAAACCACGGCCTTTTTTCGTATCTCCCTGCCACGCTTGACCAATACGAACCATGGCAGGCAAGAACCCCAGCCATGCGGACCTTTCTACGGCAGCAAGACCTGACTCGACGTTCTGAGGCAGATCTTCGAGGCCCGGAAGCTCACCAAGCCGTATTAATCCATATAAATAGGAGCTCTGAGGACAGTCGGGGTCGTCATTGCTGCTGCTTCTTTCCAGCAACGAGAAGCCACGATGCAGATCTATAGGCTTGCCGAAATGGCCCTTCAGGTACGCCATGGCCATTCTGTACATGCAGGCGGAGTCCAGGGCCTCGGTTCCGCTCTCGTAGTAAAACAGAGCCTTGTCCTTGTTGCTGTGGGCTTCATGGCTGGCTCCAAGCCGATATAGAGAACGAGCATAACCCAACTTAGCTGACTTTCTAAACAGCTCGCAAGCGTAGTTTTCGTCTCTTGATACTCCAAACAAGCCAAATAAATACCAGAGTCCCATGATATACAGGGCTGCCGACTGATACCGGTTGGTCTGATTGGCCACGAGCTCGATCACGTCGCGAGCAACATCCACAAGCGACTGCTCGACCCCAGGCTGACTTTCCGCGTAATTCAAGGCATCTCGAGCCCAGCGGAAGATGGTCTGCGTGCGCTTCTTGGGGTCCCCGCTAAGCGCCTTTCCCTGCAAAGCAACCTGGACGTGGTCCTGATACTCCTTGGAGATTCGGGACAGCCGGTCCACGGGAGCCATCACCAGGCTCGGGAAAGGATTGACGACCTCGGGAAACATATCATCGGGGAAGGAGAAATGCCCATTATCAACCAGGTAGTCGTTCATTTTGGTCTAGTGAGCCATTGAGGTGTGAAGCTTTATGGATAAAAATAAGATTTGAATGTAAACAATGAGGTTTCCCAATTTGGACACAGCCACCGGTAGACAGCAACTTTAAAGGTTAAAGAAGGAAATGAAGTTTGCTTGGCGCTAGACAATATGCATAAAACAATGCAGACTACGGATATTATGGAGGGATTCTGTACTGAAATTATTATGTTGTAGTGCGTGTGTGGGATATTCTTCCGATGAAACATGTGTTGATCCGTGGGTCCTAATTGACGATCCCTGGATGGAAATCAATGTCGCACCTGTCTCATTAGTGATATTTTATTGCCGTGGGCTGCTGTTCAAGACAGGCATACCGAGGAAATCAGGCCATTTATTCCGAGAAACCAGCTAATTATATCCCGAGCCGTCTTCTGCTAGCTGCATGGACCGTTGGATTTTTTGCCGCACCTGTTGCGGCCTCGATGAAAAATTTGAATCCTCGACGTTTTGCCAACGAATACCCCCGAATGGCGGCCAATATAGTAGCCCGAACCACGAAATACGTTGCTGATCATGCTAGAGACGTGCATATAGATGAACAGGCCTGCCGTAGAGCCGTGGCGGGGTTTAATGCTGCTAATTATAGCACTGAATCCTGGTCCGATCACCCACTGAATCCAAAACCGGGAGTATCGTTGACTGCACAAGATACGGTGCGGTGGATTTTTATTGTAGATCTGTTGAATTTCAGTTTCTGGTCCAATGTAGATGATAGTGATACCGGTTTGGCCGAGTCGCAGAGATATGCTGTGGACTTCAATGGCCAATTGTATACCGGCTACTGGGCATTGGTTGCAGCTATTAATAAAGCATTAGCAAATGACGTAGCGATTCTGGACCGGGAAACTTGGAAAAAGCCGGAATTTCCTCAGCTGATGGCGGAAATCTTCAAAAGTTCCACTGTCGAGCAAGTGCCTTTGCTCGAGGAGAGAATCAGGGTCCTTCAAGAAGCTGCTGCGGCTAAAGAGTCTATATTTGATCTCATTGAACAAGCTGAACAAAGTGCATTGAAATTAGTGGATTTATTAACGTCTACTTATAAGTCATTTGATGACCATTGTAGTTATGACGGAAAACTGGTATATTTCAACAAGCGAGCTCAGATATTCGTTGCTGATCTCTGGGCATGTTTTCAAGGCAAGTCGTATGGAAAGTTTCAAGATATCGATAAAATCACCATGTTTGCCGATTATCGAGTTCCTCAGATGCTGCAGGCTTTAGGATGTCTTAGGTATTCACAGGAGTTGAGTAGCCATATAGACTCGCTGACTGAGATACCGCATGAACATCCATGGGAATGTGAAATTCGAGCATGTTCTATTCAGGCAGTGGAGATTATGAGGGATTATTTGACTAGGGAATATCCTGATAGTGGAGCAAACAGTATTTTGATAGATTTTTACTTGTGGGATACGGCGAAGGAGAGGCAGAAACAGGGGGAAAAGTTGACGGTATGCCATCGGACGAGGAGTATTTATTATTAGAAGGGGTGTAAGAAAGGAGGGGAGGGGCATGGTGATCTTGTATTATTTGTGGAGATACTGGTAGCTGTGAACCGAGCATAGGAGTTGTTTAGTTGTTTGGAACAAAGAGTAAGAGTCCATGAACTAGTATATTATAATATGAAATCATGAAATTTATAAATAAACTAATAAAATGCGATGAAAAGTCAACAAATTTAACTATTAGCAAAGTCGTGCATCGCTTGTACCTGATCCTTCATATCAGATCTGGATCAGATGAGTACTCAGTGGTAGATCAACACCACTAAACTACTAAGAGTACACAACACTATCATGCTCTTAGTATTATACGAGCAATATTATGCAAAATTAAACTAATTCCTAGCATACTAGTATCCAAACTACTAATATCACGAAGACCTTAAACCCTAATATACACTACCGTTCAATACAACCAGCCCTTCACCTCTACAGTAAAACCCTCAATAACCCCCCTCCCTTTAACCCTACTCTTTCCCGTTCTCCGTCCCCCTCCGTATCGGCCGTGCCATCTTATCGATCATCTTCATTCGCGTCCTTTCAATTGGCTCTCCATTGGCTATGCTCATCTGCTCCAATATAGCTGGATGCCCCACATAACTAGCTAAACTATCGCGATGAACATTATTCTGCCACTCGTCTCTAGTCGTATTTGCATCTCCTACACCAAGAAACCTACTTTGAAGTTGCTCAAGGTTCTGTTGATTTCGTAGTTGATCTGCCATATCTGATAATGTTATATGGTAGTTTTGAAAATTTACAAACTTAAACTGTTAAATCGACGTCATGGAAGACACGCCGTCGCCACAGCAAGCGGAGAATCATGGAATGGCGACGTTTCAGTATTTGACCAAGGACGCGATGGAGGATCTGTCGAATTTGGAGTAAGTATTGTTGATAGATAGGTGGACGTAAATGAAGGATTATTGATTCTAACCTCAGCATCCCTGCTATTTCCAAAGACGCTTCTGCGGTCGTAACGCTTTTCTACGAGGTTTTATCGTGTGTTGAATCGGAAATTCTGCTTCCCGAGCAGGCGAAAGAACTGCTGGATCAGGTTCTTGTGGACGATTCCACCATTGAGCTCTGCTTGGATTCTTGCCTGGTATTCCCTATAGCTGACAATGAGAACCTGAGAAAACTCATATCGTCGTTGGAGAAACTGGATAACAGGAGGATGCTGCTGCTATTGGAGCCCGCGACTTTGGCTGCTCTCAATGTTGCTGGACCCATATATGAGAAGAGAATCGTCCGAACAAACACCAATCTTTTGTACAAACAGAAACGCTTCAATCTTCTACGTGAAGAAAGCGAAGGATACAGCAAATTGATCATAGAATTATGCAGTGCAGGCTCCGGTGCAAGCACGTCGACTCCGAAATTCATTGCTTCTAATATAGAGTCGCTTATCGGCTACTTTGATCTCGATCCTGTACGATCTCTGGACGTCATTTTGGATTTCGCTTCCATATACGTGGCAAAGAAGCATCAGTTATTC
This sequence comes from Casaregolazyma suthepensis, assembly GCA_030568895.1. Taxonomy (NCBI): domain Eukaryota; kingdom Fungi; phylum Ascomycota; class Dipodascomycetes; order Dipodascales; family Trichomonascaceae; genus Casaregolazyma; species Casaregolazyma suthepensis. Next base: position 480,702 of record JAJMJB010000001.1, read on the forward strand.
GTGGAAATACTACGCAATTCCTCATGGTGGCCCAGTTCGACTGCCAACTCTGAGGATCCTTCGTCTTTTACTGGAGGAAACAAAATAGCTGCACAGATCCTGGGCTCCAAGCTGGATTTCTACGAGTCTAACGGCCAACAGGTTCCTGACCATCTTATGATGCTGATAGCTTTGCTTGTCAAGGAAGGTTTTATTGGACTTTATCAGATATACGACTTTCTGCTTCCCGATGACAAGGGTTTGCAAGAACACGAACAAAAGTGGAAAAAAGACCTAGATGAACAAGCATTTCTAGCCACCGCTTCTGCATTGGCTTTAGCTGCACCTCTCACCAATGAAGATGACATGAGATCAAAGAAGAACGGCCCCAAAACTAATGATCCCACCGCATCTACCCTAGAAGGGACCACTTCGCTTCTCACCTCAATATCTACGATTCCTAACGAAAAGAGGAAGCTTCAAAAGGCTTATTTCGTACAATGTCTTTTGGCAATCGGTTGTCTTCAGCCTGCAATGTTCATCATTGGAAAGTTCCCGTTCCTACCCAATGCCTATGAGGAAATCGCTGATATGATCAACAGACTTTCTTTACATGTTATGAAACCGTTTTTCGAACAGAATCCTGCACCGGGACCAAATCTTCTTGGTGTTATACGTCCTATTCCGTCAGGAGCCATTAAACAGACCACTCTTTCTTTGCCCGTCCGTGAGAAAGATCAAGTGGTTCTCTTCCCTCAGGAAGAAGATACGAGGATAAACAAAATTTTCTTTTATCCATCCTGGACTCAAAATATCAATTTGAGTACCATTACTACCTTGGACGAATTCATCAAGCATTCCGAACTGTATATCAAGCTGGTTGGCCCCTTTGTGGCTCGAAATACTGAGCTTTATGTGGGACTCATAAGGATTGCACTGGCTGATCTTCGCAGTGAAAACTCCCGTGGTCAGAAGTTCTGGGTAGACTATTTCAGGAACTATATATTACCGGGGATCCCTATTCTGACCCCTAACCCAGGCATTATTAGTGAAGTCCAAACCCTCTTTGTTGCAGTGGCAGACAGATTTGAGGCTCGCTATAACATATATGGAGAATGGAGCTCTGTTCTAAACAAGTCGGTTCCGATACTCAAATCTGCATCCAGCAAATCGGAAAAGGAGGCTAAGGACACGCTCAAACGACTCTCCAAAACTAATGTATCGAAGATGATGCGTAAGATAGAGAAAATCAGCTACGCCGACCCTCTTACTTGCTTTACGGTGTTTATCAGTCAGGTTGAGAGTTATGACAATCTTGGAGACTTGATTGTTCAAGCCGCGAGATACTTTACCTTACTAGACTGGGATGTCATGCCGTATGTCATTCTCACACAGCTAGCATCCGGTCGAGGAACGATGCAGCAAGACGGTATCAATGATTCTAAGTGGTTGCAGAGTCTGTCTAATTTTGCTGCTAAACTGGCCCGTCAATACTCTGGTATGGCTGTTGAGCCGCTCCTACTATATCTTTTGAAGCAATTCCACTCGCAAAATTTTGATAATCTTATTGTTCTCAAAGATTTAATTGGCCATATGGGCGGCATTGCACAGGTTTCTAATCTATCTAGCCAGCAAGTCGAAATGTTAGGTGGAGGGCCTCAACTGAGACTTTGCGTCTTCAATTCTATTGACGATAACCGGGATCAATCTTTGAAGTCTGGCAAACGGCTCGTAGAGAGCTTGCTCAATCTTGGTATTTTCTCAGAGTTGTTTGTTATCTTAGCACAAACACACCGTGATTACATCTTTAAGAGTAACAGTTTGGCTATTGGTGCTGAAAAGGTACTCGGACATCGTTACGATGAGTTAACTCATGTTTTGGCTCAGTATTCTGAAATGTCGAATGACTTTCTAGATCAGGACAAGTTTAAAGAGAATATGGCTAATCTTGAATCTCTTTTGATTGATTATAGAGTGGGTACTAGTTGGGCTTTCGACATATGGAGGGATGTTCTTGGCCAAGAGATAAGAAAGAGTGATGCTAGTTACGAAGCCGGAAAAGCTCATCCTTTGCTGCAAAATATTGTAGATCGACATACGGAGATTGAGGAAGTTGCTGATTGGACGCATCTGAGCCCTGTGTTTTATGTTTCCTTCTGGCAACTATCACTGTACGATATTCAGTTTCCGGAGGACAAGTATTCCCAGGAGGAATCGAAACTTCAGCAGATGGTGAAAAGACTGGAGTCTGAGGAGCGGGACGGTCGTGATCAGCCAAGTCGTGATATGACACAGCTCAAATCACAAATCATGAACTTGAGTCTCGAGAGCAAACGCCATGGATTGCATTGGAAAAAGAGCAAAACGCGTCTGGAGAACGAGAAGTTGCACTGGTTTGAAGGTCCGAGAAGTCTCGCTGCACGACGAAACCAGGTTCGGGCTTTCTTAGGCGACTGTATATTTCCTCGTGCTATCCATTCACCACTGGATGCTATGTTTTGCGCGAAATTCTCCATTCTTTTGCATCTCCTTGGAACTGTAAACTTCAGCTGCTTGACATACTTCGACAAGTTCTTCACGGATGGAATTCTGTATGCTACGTTACTGACATGCACAGCTTACGAGGCTGAAAACCTAGGTCTTTTCTATGCCCAAGTCTTTCAACACCTTAATCATTGGCGTGAAAGTCCTGAGATATTTACCTCTGAAGCACTTGGCAAAACAGAAACTGAGGATGGATCTACGTTCTATCTTCCTGGTATGAAACTGTTTTTTGACGACAGTGCAGATTGTGACGAAAGAGGATATCCTACCAAAGCCAGCCAGCTATTGAGCTACGATCAGTACTGTCAGGCTTTGGAGAAATGGCACAGACGAACAGCCCAAACTATCGTGGAGAGTCTTAAGAGCTACAATTACATGCACAGAATGAATAGCATAACGTTTCTCAAGAGTCTTATTGGCGTGTTTCCGGTCATCAACACGCAGGGATGGTCAATATATGACGAGGTTCAAGTGATTGCCAACGAAGAAACTCGACAGGACCTCAAGCTTTCCGCAACAGCTCTGATATCGCATTTGTCGCAGCAATCCAAGTCTTGGATACCACTTTATGAATTCAAGACGGTCACGGAAAAAGTCAAACAGCAGCTTATTCAAGTTGAAGAGAAGAGGGAATCGGTACATGGCAAAAGCATTCGAGGGTCAGCTCGTTCAAAGGGACAGGATGCCAAAGGTTCAGGAGATGATACGCGAGCTTCGTCGGCACCGACAGCAGCATCAAATGGCCGAAGTGCACATGCTAGTAATCCACCTCAGCCACCTACAGGACCAAGAGATTCTGAGGTACGCAACAGACCTAGGCAGAACGAGTCTAAGTATCCAGGAAAAGATTTCAAAGACCGAGGTCGAGAACCACCACGCCGGGAATGGGCTCGAGACCGAGAAAACAGTTGGCCAAGAGACCTTGAGGCGAGGCAGTCGAAGCTTTCGGCACGAGAACTGCAGCGTGAACGTGACAGAGAAAGAGATCGGGAGAGGGATCGAGAGAGAGAGCGGGATAGAGAACGGGAGCGAGAAAGGGAAAGAGAAAGGGAAAGAGAGCGAGATAGGGAGAGGGACAGGGAACGAAGACGTCCGGCAGCACCTCCACCGCCTCCCCCGGTCCAACCTAGTGGCAGGAGAGGTAACGACAGGAGAATGGACCGTGTTGACAGTCGCTCTGAAAAGAACGTGAATTCGATTCCTGTGGGCAGACGTTCGGCAAGAAACGTTCCACCACCTCCTCCACCGCCTCTTCCTTCCAAGAGATCTTCCGACTCATCGAACCAGTCGTCAGGCGACTTAGCGCCTCCACCACCGCCTCCTCCTCCTCCTCCACCTAGCGGTCCTGCTCGTCGAAAGAACAAGAAGCACGAAAGAGACGGTGGGCACGATAGATCGTCGGAGAGCAAAAGAAGGAAACGTCAATGATGATTGTCGGAGAACAAAAACGTCAATGATGATTGTCGGAAAACAAAAGAATGTCAATAACGACTATATTAAAATAAGTTATTTAAACTGTAGTAAAATAAATAAAGCGCCGGGTAATACCCAGTGCGATTAGTTGTATCATATTAGCTCTCATTAGACATCGTAAAACATTCGTGACAAAACAAAACAGCAAACGTAAAAACAGCAAGATTCAAGCGCTCCAGAGGCCTTGGTTCAGCGCTTCAGAGGCCCTGGTTTAGCATTTCGTCCAGCTCCGTCAAGGTGACTTCCTCGGGACGGTGGAATTCCAGCGACATGTCTGGATCTCCCCACATCCAGCCCCAGTCGTCGGAAGCAAACATCTCAAACGACGAGAGCTCGTTATCGACATGCACGGGCTTTTTGCCGGACATGCCAGCAAATTGAGGTGCAACTGTTGGCGATATGGGGCCTGGACTGTGGGAATCATCAGTATGCTGGCTCTCACTGTCTCTAATCAAGAGCTCTTCCTTAGGCGAAAGAAGTGGTAGTGCAATAAGATCAGACTCGTTCGTAGTGGTTGGAGACGCAATAGCAGGAGACTCCGGAACCTTGTGAACGTCATCCTGGATATCTGTAGGAGTTGTCCAATAGACAAATCTAGAGCGATGACTGGCATTCATTTCCGACTGTCGACGCACAAAGACGTTATAGCCCTGCACGGGACGTCCCTCACATTTGCGGTAAAACACATGAAGTTTAGTAGCAAGAATACTAGGATTCGGACAAAGCGACTTTCCCAAAAGATCACCCATCTCTCTAGTCGACAAGCGCTGGCCTGAATGAGCCTTCATGAGCTCAATGGCATTCTCAACAATGGGTTCCGGTTTGGGCATTTCCGCCTTGGGCATTTCCGCTTTGGGTATTTCCGCCTTGGGAATTTGCGCCACAGGCCCGGGTGGGGGTCTGGCCAACTCGGGTCCTCCCAATTCTGGTCGCCCTAACAACAAAGAAGCGCCCCTCCTGGTGACAGGCATTTAATTCAAGCGTCTAATAATGGGATCGGATGAAAAAAATTATCAAAGACGTAGTAGGTTGCCAAGGAAACAAATTATCAAGGTGTCAGCAGATATATAAAGTGGCCGACTGGTGGATATCGTGTATCGTTCTGCAAAAAACCTGAGATTTGCCCTTTGTCGTTTGGTTATTAAACCGCTGATTGTAGTTGGTTGGAAAGCAAAAATCCCGTTTTCGCCTCTTTTCTTATATGAAATCAGCAAGATCGTAGCTAATTTTGTAACTTACATTTGGGTGGGTTTGGTGAACTTTCAGCCGTGTTTCCACTGGTTTCTTACCTCACCCTAATGAATAAATATAAACAAGGCTCTGACAGCCAGAAGGAGACGCTGGATTTGTTGCATGAGATCTCACAGCTGCTTGATACTGGGCTAGATAAAAAATCGCTGCAAATATGCAAGTCGTTGTGTGATTTGGGCGTGCATCCAGAGACGTTGGCCAAAATGATCCAGGAGCTGCGTCGTGAAGCCTAAGCAAAACCCTCCGTGCGTTTCTTCTTTCGTGCCCGTTTATTGCTGGACTGGCTAGACGTCTCTTTGGGCGGTTTGACAGGCTCAACAGTCCAGGATTCGGGCTCTGGATGCTCGAACGGTCGATCCCCAAGCTTAGCCCATTGGTATTCATCAATAGGAGCCTCCCATTCACCCAAAAGAACCTCTGTTCCTCGTCTCACTGCAACATGCTTGAGTTTCGTGTCGACGTACTTTTGGATCGTTTGCAGGTATGGAGGTTGAGTCTCGGATTCTGGCTGTGAAATCTCCACTCCAAACGACGACAGAACCATTTGGGTTCCTATGTGATTGCACAGCTGCTGTTTTCGTGCCAGAAGCGCATTAAAACCATCCTCCGTCAGATGTACGTCTTTGAGCGGATTCACCCATAAATTTGCCAAATGATTATTCAGTTCACTTAGATCATCCACGTTGTACAAGCTAGCAGAACCATCAGCCAACGATTTCAGCTGAACATTGGAATTCCTATAACGTTCAGTCAACTCTTGTATCATTTCGATAAGCGCGTTGGTATCAGCGGAAAAAGGCGCATCAGCCAGCTCGCCCAGAGTCGCGGTCGAATGAGAGCCTGCTTGTTTAGCCCGAGAGTCTATTTTCTGTGCCAACTTTGCAGAAAATTCATCCAAATCAGCAGACGTCGGATATTTCGCATCATATAGACTCTTGTAAAGTTCACGAAAGTCATAGTAATATATGTCTGCGGGACGGTGAATGCCTGCTGGCCGCTCATATGTGTACACTGATTCGTTTTCTTCCCTGTCTTCAGCTTCTTGCACCTGCTCATCCACCAGTTCTTCAGTTTTCACATCTTCATTCGTGCACAATAAATCCCTGTAAAAGCCAAGATCATTTGAAACGCTGAATGTGGCCAGGAACCGATCTTCTGTGTCACCGTCAACTGGCACACTGACCATACTCTGTACAGGCTCATTTGAAGGCAACTCAACATAATAAGGATTGCCTGCCATTTTGGGCAACCCCATATGCTCTGTAAACTGATATGTAATAGATACAGGCATTATCTGCGAATAAATAGACAAGAGAGCTACATCGTCGACAGATGTGCTACTAAGTTTCAGGCTAGGGTCCTCTGGGGATAAATTATGAGCCCAAGATAGCATAGATTTCTTCGGCATTCGGGAATCTATCCAAGTCAAATGCGTAGATGTCAATATAAATAAATGCGTATTGTCTGTTCGAGAAGGCGCAAAGTCATGGATTCGTCCTTCGTCTTCTGGTGGGAACTGATACCAAGGTACGTACTCAGCATCACAACGAGTATCTGTAGAATAAATGCCTCTCCTATTAGCAGTGATAATATTGGAAGGACTTGATCCCCATGCAGATTTATGCCAGCGTGATCTTGACAAGAGATAATCCGGATACTGACCAGAGTACGTCTCCACAACGTCGCTTTGTTGCACCTGGTACAGTTTCCAGGAAGAATTCGTATAAGAAGTACAGATATGAGTCCAATCCCAATGACTGAACTGAGAATCAGCCTGTTTAGACCCGTCATTAGCGACAACTAGAGGAGATGGCCAATCACCGACGTACGAAACCAAACTAGTCTCTGAATTCGTACGACACAACACATAAGGACATACTGTAGGTTCAGGCTCAGCAAACTGTATCTGTTTCACTGCAGATCCCACATCTATATTTTTCACATTCGTAGGTTGAGGTATATGAATATCACCCAGATCAATCTCATCAGAACCGTAGACTCGAGCAGTTTTCTCCTCCAAAACACCAACATTTACAGAGAAATTGCTCTTACTATCGACATATGCAATATTCGTGGAATTATCATCTTCAGACAATCGCCCTACAGCAACTAACGATCCCACAGTCGGATCATACGCATTACCGGCCAGAATGTTATTACTTTCATACGAATACGCAATTGCCAAGTCCGAGGGAAAATAGCTCTCAGAAGCAGCCCATCTCAGCTCATTAAATAGCTTGCTTTTGGAAAGACTGGCCATTTCCTGGCTTTGTACCTGGTTGGACGGAGGTGAAATTTCTACGGGTTCAGCTACTTTACGGAACCGAAATCCAAGCCCAGAGCCTCGAGCAAACTGCCAGGGCTCCGAGGAGTCTAAATTAGGCAGAAACAACTGACTTCCGTCCTGGCCGTAAGAAATACTCATGCCCTTGAGCAGAGACGGCCATACTGCGCTGCTAGACATGGTTGGAAGATGGAGAGAAGAGCACGTGACGTCTGAAAAATATACCAAAACTATCAATCAGTTTATTACTATCATATTGATGCATTATATCTAATGCCTTTACCACTATACTCCAAGAATAGATTTATTCTGCTTTCTTCGAGGTGTCTTCGAATCTCAGATCCCAGCCCATCTTTGGTCCATACTGAGGCAGAAGATCAGCTACATTCTGCACATCCTTATCACCTCTTCCTGATAAGCAAACGACGATATTTTTCTCTTTGCCGAGTGTTTTAGCTAGTCGCATAGCCCCGAAGACAGCATGTGCACTTTCCATGGCTGGAATGATACCTTCTGTTTCGCTCAGTGCTCTGAAACCCTCCATTGCCTCTATATCAGTAGCTGCAACAAAGTCTGCACGACCAGATGCTTTCCAGGACGAAAGCTCGGGACCAACACCGGGATAGTCTAAACCTGCAGATATCGAGTGAGTATCCTGGATTTGTCCATCGACATCCTGAAGCACATAAGTCTTGAACCCGTGTATAACGCCTCTTTTTCCTGCAGTCAACGTAGCAGCATGTCTTTTAGTGGTAACACCCTCACCACCGGCTTCTACACCAAGCAACTTGACCGACTTTTCTTCTACAAACGGAGAAAACATTCCCGAACAGTTCGAGCCTCCACCAACACAAGCCATAACATAGTCCGGCAATTTCCCATTGTTCTGCTCCTTAAATTGCTGCTTGGTCTCACGTCCAATGATACTCTGGAACGTTCTAACCATAGTTGGAAATGGATGTGGGCCTGTGGCTGATCCTAGAACATAGTGCGTTGTCTTAAGTTTTGTTACCCATTGTCGAAGAGCTTCTGAACAAGCATCACGTAAGGTCTTGGTACCATTTTCGACCTTGACAACCTCCGCTCCAAGTAATCGCATTCGAAATACATTGAGAGCCTGTCGACGAACATCTTCAGCTCCCATAAACACAGTACATTTGAGACCAAACTTAGCTGCAACGGTTGCAGTAGCAACACCATGCTGACCAGCACCAGTCTCTGCAATGACCTCAGTCTTTCCGAGACGCTTGGCAATGAGAATTTGACCAATAGCATTATTGATTTTGTGCGATCCAGTATGGTTAAGATCTTCTCTTTTGAGCCAGATTTTAGCACCGCCAACCTTTTCAGTCAAACGGTCAGCCAAATGTAACGACGAGGGCCTACCCATGTATGGGAAATACGATCTATATTCTTCCCAGAACTTCGGATCGTTGTTAGCGTCATTGAATCCCTGTTCAAGTTCTCGCAAGCAAGCATGAAGAATCTCAGGAACAAACTGGCCGCCAAATTCGCCAAAACGTCCACTTTTCACATATTCACTAATCTCGTCAGCTCCAGGGCCCTGAACGTCAGTCGAATGCGTATACGGGAAAAGAGAGACCTTTCGGTTGCCAACAATTCCACTAATGTACTGTTCAACAGCCTTTTCACGTTCTGCCTTGGGTGTATCCCCGATCAAAGTCACCAGATGTGATCCGACAACTACACCATCAGTGACGGGCGAAACTATCTGATAATGCTCTCGCGAGGAAATACCAAACCCAACGGCCAGAGGCAGTGAACCGGTGAAAGAACGAACTCTTGTGAGAAGCTGCTCAATCCCATCAGAAAGTTTTCCAGTTGATCCAGTGACTCCCATTCTCGAAACAACGTAGATGAAAGAGTCGGCGATTTTAGCCAGCTGTTGCAATCGCTCGTCGGTCGTCGACGGCGCTACCAAAGGTATATAACTGAGGCCGTGACGAGTAGCAATTGAACGGAAACCTACAGCTTCCTCGGGGGGTAAATCAACCAACAGAAAGCCGTCAACACCAGATTTTCGAGAATCAGCCACAAACTTCTCTTCTCCATATTGCATTATAGGATTGTAATAACCCATTAAAAGAATAGGAACCTCGACCCCCTGACTTCGGGCGGATTTGACGAGCTCCAGAACCACATGAATAGTCACACCATTAGCAAGAGCAACGTCATTAGCTTTCTGAATGACCGGGCCGTCGGCAATTGGATCGCAGAAAGGCATGCCAAGCTCAATAACGTCAGTTCCTCCAGCCTGCAGAGCTTTCATTAGGGGAATTGTTTCTTCAATGGAAGGAAAACCGGCAGTTATGAAGGCTATCATAGCATTTCGGCCTGAAAGTTAATATAACAACGGAATATAAGGTTAGCTAGTGATCACATACCTTCCTTTTTACATCGTGAAAACGTCTCTTTTAGATGTTCCGACATTAGTTGTCAAATAGTTGCTGGGTTCTGATGCCCATGAAATTTGCTTTATAAATCAGTCACGTCACGTGACGGTATACGAAGAACAACGGGGGTTTTAAAGCGGCTAAACCATGGGTCGGGTAAAATATAGTGGTTATAAGAAGAAGAGGTGGTTAAGGGCTGGTAATGGGAATATTAAGTGCTATATTTCACTGTTTGTACTGTTTTCTTCTGCTTATCTATCTGTAGATCCTTCGTATAAAACTGTGAGTTTAAAATTGACTCATCGAGTTGAGAGGAACGTAGCAGTGACAAACTCGGCAGCAAGGGGGAAGGGAACTTACTATTGTAGAAGTAATGCGGGATAGATCAATTAACGACTCGTACATAATATAAGTATAAATGATCTTTTGATCTTCCGATCTTTGGTCACGCGATCTAACCATGTCTACAAATCAGCCTCATCATCGAGCATCGTATCCATATAAACAAGCTGAGTTTAGATGCACAACATACCTACGATCCACGCAGTCACAGCAGCATTAAACAAACAATCCACCTATCTTTATGCACCTAATTTATCATTATCTATGTATACCATCTCCAGTCACGTGCCCTCTTCTTCACTCAGCTCTTGGCATGTCTAACTATCTACCATAAAACTCGGGGCAAGCAAATTCTAATTTCAAATATACTCCCTTACTGCATATCGTGCATCTCTGCACTTTCCACCATGGCTATACGCGGATCGGCAGGCCTGCCGCATTGTGGTGCGGCAAATTCTATTTGAACCACTAAATCGGATTAATACCAAGCCCCAAGCCCGGCAACGCCTCCCGAGCTTTGCCCATGATGACTACTTCTTCCCAATATGCCCCCTTAGTCATTCTCTATTCTGAGACAGGTTTTCGCATCAGGTTTCCCCCTAAGTTTATGCAAAAAATTTTCCTTCCCAATTCGGTATAACCCGAACTCCTTATAAATCCCCCACCACGGAACTTTGTACCGACTTGATTTCTCATTGCCACATATTTTTTGGAAAACCAGCAACGAAACTCGAACGAACCTTTTTATTGTTTTCATCTGTTGGCGCTATTTGAATGCCAACTGACGTATATTATATTCCACCTCTTGTATCTTCCGATCAGCTAGTTGATGAATATAAGTCTCCGGATTATAGCCTAGACTATGAGCCGTCGGTCTGCGGCGACCAGCCGGATGCTGTTCCTCGCGACTTCCAGAGCTCAGACCAGTATCTTACCGATATTAGGTTTCCTCAGGTGAATCTGTCGATGTTTCCCACGGAGATTTTGCACAAGATATTTGGATATGTCGAGGCTGGCAGTGCTGGCGTCGAAAGCCAGAGAAATCTGAGCAAATTGATCGTGGTATGCTCCAAGTTTTACGAAATCGGAGTTCCTTTGCTTTATCGAAACGTGAGGATCAACTATTCACGCTCATTTGCATTATTTAGGCAATCTCTCGAGGTCTCTGGCCTTGGTGAGCTCGTCAAGACGCTGGATTTCAGCTCCTTCACTTCGGTCGGCTTGGGCAGAACCGGCAACATGAACAAGGAAATTAAGAATTTGACCTCGTCTAGTATTCTCAGGGTGCTGGAATTATGTCCGAATCTGACTAGTTTTCTTGCTTGTGAGTTTATTGATTCCGACATTGATGTTGCAGTGTTGGATCATTTGACGTCTATGCAGCATCTCACAACGGTCGACTTTTGCGGCTTGACCCACTTTTTTGAAAACCTTGGCAAATCCAACTTTGCTCAAGCTCCCGGTGCTCTTTGGCGTTTGAAAAATGTATCCTTTCACGGCTGTTCTGCTATTCCTTCCGAGACATGGCGCTGCATACTGCCGAATTTGACCAATGTCGAACGTCTGGACCTGACGCATACCAAAGTCGATTCTGAGGCGCTATGGGATCTTCCTGCTAATGTCAGCCTTACTCATCTTTCGTTGGGAAGGTGTAACAAGTTGACATCCAAGGGACTGATGAAATTTTTGTGCTTTCATCCGGCAGTGCGTAGTCTGACTTGGCTAAATATGATGTTTGACGTCTCGAAGCCGTCTCCTTTGTCAAGAGAAGACCTGGAGAAGATACTGACTAACTTGCCTGTCACTCTAGAATACCTTAATTTGTACGGGTCTGCACTCAAGTCGGATCACCTCAGGTATTTGCTTAGGCTGAAGCATTTGGCTGCTCTGTCTCTTGGATATGCCAACATCTCGGTTGAAAGCTTATACGATTGCATACCTCATTTTAGGAACCTTCGTTATCTGGACCTGAATGGAAATCCTAACATTTCACTCTGGGTTTTACATGATACGGCATTTTACGATTTGAATCCTAAATTGGAAGTTATTGAGCTAAGTCACCGATCTGTGGTATCACTGGCGAACATCCCATGGCAAACTCAGACGGGGCAGGGCCGAAGAGGTTGGATATACCGAGTCGACAATACCAATAAGCCCTTGGAACCTGCTCGTTCACCCACTAGGCGATTCAACTCTTACCAACCGAGGTTGTCGGGTGGAAGCCCAGTTGCTTGGAACATGGTCAAAAGGATGAAGATTGTGGAGGAAATTCAGCCACCAAAGAAGCAAACAGTGGAGGATTTGGACGTGTGGCGCGCATTTGCAAGCCGAAAAATACACATGGGTGAATTTGAGGACGAAAAACAGCTTGGACTTCATGGATATTACGGCTATCATTTGAATTGAGGTACAATCTGATCAACGCAACATCAGCTCAAACATATTGAACAGCAACTACTGAACTGAACTATTGAACTGAAACTATTGAACGGAGAATACTACACCGAAATTATCGAACTGAGACTTCACGAAGCTAATGATGCATATATTAAACTCTTTATTGTACAAACTTAACGATCTTTCATATACGATTGCATAGGTAAATATTTATTCAATCTTACTAATCACCCTTCAGCCGCATCTAGGACTCCGATGCCGCACATAGTGCAAGCTTTTTTTCACGCAAACCACCATCATGAGATTGGCCAATGAAGATAATGGCCAGGAGGTCCAGATCGAGCAGAAGCCGTCGTACTGGACGCTTCCTCACAGAGACCAGATTGTCGTCTTGATAATATGCCGGTTCTGCGAGCCGTTGGCCTATGCATCCATAAACCCCTACATTTACTACATGGTGCGAGATTTCGGCTACAATGATCCCAGTGAGATATCCGAGCTCGTTACAATAATAACGACATGCTTCTCGTTGGGCCAGGCGCTGACTGGTGTTTGGTGGGGTACTTTTAGCGATAGTCGGGGAAGAAAGCCGGCCGTGCTGCTTGGATTGATTGGAACGGGCTTATCGATCATTATATTCGGAACAGCGCAAAATGTATACATAGCCATGCTTGGGAGATTACTGTCGGGCATGCTCAATGGCAACGTTGGTGTTATGAGAACAATGGTGGCTGAATTCGTCGGTGATAAGAAGCAGTATCAGACCCGAGCCTTTGCTATTCTGCCAATAACCATGAACGTCGGCTCTGTTCTGGGGCCTACTATTGGTGGACTGCTAGCGGATCCTGCTGGAAATTACCCTGGAGTATTTGGAAAGAGTAAGTTCTTGCAGAAATATCCGTACATTCTGCCGAACCTGTTCCCACTGCCATTCATAGTCATTGCTCTAATTTGCAACTTTCTATTTCTCGAGGAGACTCTTCAAAGTCCTCGAGCTCTTATTCCTGTCTCGAAAGACCCAGGCTTAAAGCTAGGAAGAAAACTCAAGGCATGGTGGACTAGACAGCCTATGGATTCTGTTCCAGAAGAGGAAGAAGAAGAAGCTCAGGGATTGCTTGCACATACTGATACGGTAGAAATGGCCGATTTCGACCAGGCTGCCGAAGACAGAAGAGTCAAACGATCTTCTCAGTCTACGTTTCAGAAAACAACCACGAAATTCCGAGCCGTTCTTACCAGACCCGTGCTTATTACTCTGTCGACATATGTACTTCTGATGTTTCATGCACCTACATTCAATCAGTTATTCCCGTTGTTCTTGTCTACTCCTCGGGTTAAAGTGGAACATCGAACATGGTATCATTTCAACGGAGGTTTGGCTCTTCCGACATCTAAAATCGGAATTATCTTGTCTATTATAGGGATCTTTGGCACAATTATCCAGCTCTTTGTCTATCCGAATCTGGCTGCTTACGTTGGTAATGCTCGACTGCATAAAAGAGCTCTGTATATATACCCCTTGCTGTATTTCGGCATCCCTTACCTGTCGTTTCTCCATCGCAGGTCTCCGTTCATAATGTTGGCATGTGTCTTGACTTCTTTTGTCTCGACAATAGGAAGAACATTGGCAATTCCTCCTATGACGGTATTGATCAACAATGCGGCACCTTCTAGAAAAGTTCTTGGAACTGTTCATGGGCTGACGCACTCTGTCACGAGCTTAGCTCGTACTTTGGGGCCTTTTTTGATAGGTAACATCTATTCGCTTGGACTCAAGTTGAATGCGATATACCTGGCATGGTGGGTGATGAGTTTTATTGTATGTGTGGAGATTGTGGTGGCTATGAATCTCAAGGAATGGGGAGACGAAGTTATGATTGAAGAATTGGTGGAGGAGGAAGAGGAAGAAGGAAACTTATGACACTAGGGAAAGGATATGATAGTCAGTGAATCTTGCATAGATAAATCAAGCCATGTACGTTGATGTATCTTTAGTTATTCAACTAGAATGAAATTATTGAAATTGAATAGAGACTTGTAGTAATCCGGTAGATTCACAGTGATAAACCAACTATAAAAAGTAACAAAAACAATAATAATGAGTACCTAGTAATTTATGAAAATAGTAATATAGAAGGAGATAATAACGTATAATAGGAGAAATAGAATATTAATACATCATAAAGTAGTGCATCATTAAACTAGCAGCATTCGCGACTTGGATTACATTCAATACGCTTCTGCAGCTTTCCTTTCCAATTGATCATGTGCGTACTGCTGCCCTCTACTCTCTTTAATAGCATAACCTCATCGTCGCTTTGCGTCACGTTCAATCGCAAATAGCAGGGATCGCTACCTCCAGGGGCACCATTACCGTACGTAATATCCTCAGTGCTCCCATCTCGTTTAACCCAAAGTTGCCATAACCCTGCTTCCTCGCTAGATGTGCATGAAGTTTCACAGTCTATTGAGCAATCCTGATTACTGCCTGCCGGACAGTCGAATCTACACAGGCACTCACTGCGTTTAACCAACCCATAGCCAGCCATACTCTCACGCTGAGTCGGTAGGCCATAGACCCCGCAACTAGAGAGCGCGGCTAGCATAATGTATATACTGTATCGCATTTTTGTTTTCGCGTCCGACCAGTCTTAACTGTTGATCAACAATAACACAATGAAATAGGCACCATGTGGTGGACCAAATGTGTATTTTATATAGTCTGAGCCTCATCACTTTGTTGTCAGAAAGGAGAAGTGATCTACAAGAATGAAGTGGTGGGTTGGTGCCGTTCGCTACTTCATCTGTCAGATTGAATTATGGGGTTACAGATTAGGCAGCAACACCAATGATTACTTTTTCCTAGTGTAGATCGCATGAAGCTAAGACTAGTATAGTTTGTGAGAGCAATGCTAGAATAGTGACATTTTGAAGACCAACAATTAGTTGGCATGATTGAGACAACAACTGACTCTGGTACTTTTCTGGCTTTCATAAATTTTCAATGGCAAATTACCAGGCTATTTCTTTCCCCGAATTTCGTATGCAATATACGATACGGGGTATCTTATAGTCAAAATTGCCTCAATTTTCCTAGATGACCCAGATTTTCAAAAGCAACGAAACACACGGCACAAAGATATGTTTCACTGATAAGAACAGATAAGATCCACCAAGCACTCTATTGCAGAGATTTCTTTTCAGTCATCCATTCTTTGAGTTTCAAAGTTGGTTCCTATCTGTCATATAGAGACCCAGTGGGGTTCCTGCTGCTGGCCCTCAAACATCAACGAGCCAATCAGATCTCCAGCAAACAAGAGAAAAGGAGGCATATACTGCGGCTCTACATTCAATGCACCCTCGAAAGATACGGGATGAAACGTGGAGGGCCTCGTGTTCATCATTTTCCAATTTTGCTAGGGAGCCGCACCCGACGGAGAGCCGTACAGATTGTTACAGGGGTCAATGGTCATCTCAAAAAGGATCAAAGTAGCAATCACTGAACTGACGAAAATTCTGGCAAAATTTTTGCAAAAATTAAATGAAAATTTAGATGCCAGGCATATAGTTGTTGCATAGTGGCATACTCCAAATGTTGTTGATGGCCGATAATTAAAGTGCCATATTGCAAGGACCTCATCGGACAAGTTTGGTTAACTGTTGCTTCCACCTATTACCCATCGCGATAGCAATCTGCACCTTTTTAACTGATGCGAAACGAAAAGCCCACATAGTTATATAAGACAAGACAAATACGCCCGCATCTCTGTGGGTCACAGTGCATCACAGAAGACCCGCTAAGCTGGAGTAGCCGACTCGCTAAAAGGTCGATATAAGAGGAAGAGCATCAAAAATTATGATAATTCCAGAACCTAACATTATCATATGCTTTATAATGGCAGATAGCACCAAATCAAAAGCGATGTATCTAAGATACCTCACTGATCTGATGACACCAAAAACCTAGAAACAGACACTACTCCAGTATCTATTCCATATGTATTATTTATAATTAATTAATGCTAATAATCAGTTGATGATGATATTAGTGGTCCTGAGTATAAAAAGCTGCAGTCAAGTATCCATAGGGAACAATAGTTCCCTCATCTACTTGACTACTTGCTTGACAATACACGCGTAGACCGCTTGATGTTGAATGATATATTTTCCTGAATTTAAAATAGTTTAAGTGCTCTCTAGCTGCTGTAAGCGATAAATTTCGTACAACACGCAATGGTTATGCTAGACTCACGGAGTTTGCACTCCCGTCTAGTATTGCTTTTTGTTGAGCATTTTCATCCCGGAATTCAATCAAAAGCGTTTTAATATTCCTCCTGATGCGATCTTCGTACCCAAGCTCTTCCACGTATTCATACGTGGGATCCTGATCAAATGCTATTCTACAACAATCCAACAGAATGTTGGCAGTAAGTCCTACAACGTCGGTATGCTTTATGCTGTGAACATCTAAATCGTATGGAACCCATTCCAATTCCTTTTCACTCGTATCTATGCGAAAAATATGATTGTACCAAGGTTCGTTATATTTTTCAAATGCCTGAGATGCAAAATGAATATCGGTGAAAACCCGGTCTAAAGCCACCGAATAAACAGCAGAGACTTCCTCGGGAGATAAATTTGTAGCAATCTGCTCAAGAAATATTCGAGTGTCCATAAATGCTACACAGGGAATTACAAGTATTCTATTAGCCGAAGAGTAGATCGGCATAGTGCACAATTTATGGAACTGGGAACCCCATTTCGCAGCATCAAACCCTATTTCCTCCTGAGCTTCCCGAAGAGCAGTATCCCAAGCGGATTCTTCGTCGAAATCACATTTTCCCCCGGGAAACGCAGCTTGACCTGGATATGATCTGAGTTTGATTGATCTGACGGTAACAACTACGGAGAGCTTTCCTATATGGTTTTCATAGAGTAATACTAATACAGCTGCTCTATTACGACATTTGACACTATTCCATAGTTCCAGAGAGGTCGGGTTGTTGTACTTTTGGAGTCTAGCTATGAGCTGTTGGCTCTGTGGGGTTGGCATTGGGGGAAAACTTTCGAGTCATCGCATAGAGAAGAAGGTTGTTGAAAGACGATATGATCTGGTACGAGAACGAAGAATATGAGAAATATGACGGTTATTTTGAATTACACATGTATGTGAATTATTATTTTCCCGTCTCGTTTGATTTTTTTCGCTATTACTAGATTAGATTGTCAGATCATTTTAGAGCGTATACTACATTATTGTTGCTAGCAGCTGCATCTGCACGCTAGTGAAAGTAATGCAAACAAGGACTCTTTTTAGACTACAAAATTTTCACATCAAACTATTAGTTTATCAAGCTAAAAATAAAAAGAAAATGATTGCTCGGACGCCTGCCCTTTCTATTTTTTCGTTTCGGTCGAAGTCGCCTCAATCGGGTTAACCGACAATAACCGAATTCAAGATTATTGATATGATACCCTGAAATCAACCAATAGATAAACTTGTAACAAACTATCTTTAAAAAAGTAAATTTGAAAATGTCATATCAGCCTAAAATAGTAACTGAGCACCTAATAAATTGCTAATCTCATGATAGGAGGTTCTCAAATAGAATCCGGCACATACAACCATGTGAGGTGGGCACAAGCAACAAATTTTTATACCATGAAACTGCTAGTAGTCTTAAAAAAATTATATTATTTTCAACTTTCTCTCTATTATTTTTGTAACTAAGCTGATATCTGCTCCAGGACTCCGCCAACGACCGATATTTCTAAAAACAGACTGGCTCATGATTGGTCGAGAACGTCATTGAAAAGTTGTGAGCCTGGACCCTGCGGACCCCGCTAGAAAAGTTGTGCGGCGGCCGATCTCTCCAAAATATGCACATATCATCCTGTTGTATTTACAAAGACTGCATTAAGGGGCAGTATAGCCTGCACCGATGACGGTCAGAAAAAATTTTCTCTTTTGTTGGAGAAAATACAATGTTCTGAGGGGTTTTGTTCATAAAATATCCGCGATGTGATGGAACTAGTTGCGAATGTGGAAAAAAAGCCAATTTTGGAACAAAAACCACTGCCAGCGGCGACAGAAGCGACTTCTAGTGACTTCTAGGAACGCGTAATAATTAGATATTTCAAAAGCTATGTACAATAGAAAAGCATTTTACTCTCATAATAATTCATTTTTTTTCTCCATCGCTCAGCTCTTCGCGACAGATACACTTTTCCACAACCCTCCATGTGGCTGGCCGGCAATGATGTACTACATATGTATCAGCATGTGATGCTTATTGGTCAAATGATTGTCTGTCGACTGAATCAATCTACAACAATGATTTGCCTAATTGGATAAATGAAGCGTATTTTTCCCAAAGTGATTTTGGAGCTGCATGGCCGTCTACCATTCATCAGACTGCCAAAAGAAAAAAACTTTTCGCAGATCATCGCGAAAAACACACACTAATGCCTTTCCTAGCGTTAAAATCAGACCCTGTGAAAAATTGCATGCTGTTAGCCGGGGTGCACGATCCCGAGGGGCCGAGTTAGCGGTGCAAAAAGCAATTCTCGATGGACATGCATGTGTGGATTTGAGTGAATAAGAGCGAATCACAGAAAAAAAGCAATCGTGATCTACTGACCAGCACATTTGCGCAGTTTTTACTTATCGGCCAACGATAGCGATATAGCTATCAAGATAGAAAGAGGGGTTTATTCTTATATTAGTTTATAATGCGAATATAAGCTAGTCTTTACTAGCATGCACTCTACTGCCATTGTCTCCTTAGTAAGAGCAAGTGGGTTGTTGCGACATACCATTTGTCAATTTTTTAGCTATCAAAAAAGAAACAAAAGAAAGGGTTTCAAAAAAGGGCGTTATCTCTACGATATGTTATCAACCAAATGTAACCCGAAGAGCCTGTCAAACATGATAAACCACTATTACTGCCACTGAATATTTAAGCTTTATATTAGACATGAACTAAAATGGTCTTCTAAGCCGATGCCAAGATTGCGTGCCTGCGTGTATGGTGGTTCTTTTAGCACCATCGACACTATCGCCAAGGACCTGCTGTCGTTATACTTGAATCAAATAAGATGGTTTTTTTTGACAAAAAGCGACATTTTCAAATTCGGGATTCCTGATTGGGTACCCAAAGGGGACACTTTTGGACAATTATCAGCTTGATATTCCGTTTTGGTAAGCCGACGGGAAAATCGCGAAGATAAACCAAAAGCAATTATGAAAAAGTTGCATGGCAAAAGCAAATAATACTCCGAAACGTTGCGAGATGCTATCATTTGCAAATCTATATATATTAGTAGCACAACCTATGGAATAAGTGCATACAATCATGTCGACTGAAATGTCTGTACCCTCTTACGGAGAGGAAGAGAAAAAAGTCATCAATGTTTCCGATGAAACTAGGGAAGAGCGTATTGCTCAAATCGAGCATGCCGCCCAGCAACTCAATATGGGATTAACCACCGAGGAGTTGGAGTTTTTCCTGGACAAGGTTGATACTGTTACCTTTGATGAGGCTCTTGGAATTCTTGGAGAAGCTTATGCCCATCACAGAAATGACATGAATTTCGAATACGATGATCTTCAGAGAATCAAGAAACTGAGTGAAGGCCCTGCAAGTAATCCCGATCTTTCTCCTGAGGATTACGATTTCGATGTGAGATTTGAAGCCGTTTTACTCAAAGACTGGTCTCCTTACCGTCAGGTGCGATCCTCCACCTCTATGCTCGACGACCCTTACGAACCTGCTGAGACCTTTCGAATGTATGTCGTTGGTATCTTTTGGGCCAATGCTGGAAGTTTAGTCGCTACCTTTTTTACTACTCGTTGGCCCCAAATCTCACTTGGTTTCTTAGCTCTGCAGGTACTGATCTATCCTTCTGGTAAATTTCTGGAACTTATACTTCCTGATTGGGGATTCACCTTCCGAGGAACTCGTCATTCTCTTAATCCTGGTCCTTGGACCTTTAAGGAGCAGATGCTGGCAACCCAGATGATGAGCGCAGTCGATGGTCCACCAAATGCGTTTCAGCAGATTCTCGTGCAGCATCTTCCTACTTTCTATGACTATGCATTCGCAGGGCAGTTTGGTTATATGATTCTTCTTACGCTCACATCACAGTTTATGGGTTATGGATACGCTGGATTATTGCGATCTTTGCTCATTTATCCTGTCAAATGTGTGTGGTTTGAAATTCTTCCATTCCTTGCCATGAACCGAGCTCTAACCAAGCCCGAGGAGAAGGAAACCATTCGTGGGTGGGGCTTCAACTGGACGATATCTCGTTTCATGTTTTTCTTTGTAGTGCTTCTCTACAGTTTCTGCTGGTATTGGTTCCCAGAGTTTGTCTTCTTGAACCTGGGCTACTTCAACTGGATGACCTGGATCGCACCGCAAAACGTCAATCTTGCAGCAATCACTGGTTGTGTGAGCGGCTTGGGTTTCAATCCTATAAACACATTTGACTATACAAATCTTCTATCCTACAATGGTTTTGCGCTTCCCTGGTGGTCCAGCTGGAATCAGGGCATTGGTCAATTGCTTGGATTTTTCATGATTGTTGGTCTATGGTACTCTCATGCCAGTTACACTCAGTATCTCCCTATCAATAGTGCTGATCCATACGATAACACGGGCATGGCTTACAACGCTACTCGTGTTGTGAACTCCGACGGTACATTCAATGAGCAGGGCTACTATAATTATTCTCCAGCCTATCTATCTGCCGGTTTCTTAATCAGCCAGGGCTGTAGTTATGCTATGCTTACGTGTGCCATAGTATATGGGCTGCTCAATCTTAGAAATGAGATCTGGGACGCACTGAAAAACACATGGGTTTCGTTACGTGGCCACGAACGGGCACGGGGTCTCTATTCTGATCCTTTTACTCGAGCAATGATGGTTCATCCTGAAGTTCCTCAATGGTGGTTCCTTGCTACTCTGCTTCTGTCTATTGTGCTTTATATTGTAATGGTCGAAGTCTACAGAGATACTGACACACCTGTCTGGACCGTCTTTTTCGCCATTGCCATGAACTCTATATTTATTTGCTTCATTGGACCAATTTTCGCATACACGTCGACCTTTTTAGATATTGGTCCTTTGATGCAGGTTCTTATTTCTTATATGATCCCGCACAATGCCAATGCTCTTATGATCACAATTTGTACGGCCAATAATTTCTGGGAGCAAGCGCAGAATTTCATCACGAATCAGAAGCAGACACATTATGCTCGTATTGCATCTCGTTCTCTATTCAGAGCACAGTTCATTGGTACACTGGTGACTGTTTTCACTAACGTTGGTCTTCTCACATGGGTGTTCTCAGGCATTCCGCATGTCTGCTCACCGGATCAGAAGAACAAGTTCACGTGCGAATATCAGTCCAGTTTCTTCTCGACTTATCTACAATGGGGAACTCTGGGACCTAGAATCTACTTCGAGTTGTATCCAGTTCTCAAGTACACATTCTTGATCGGATGCTTCATCCCTATTCCTTTTTACTTGCTGGATCTATGGAAGCCATCTGTCTTCCGTCGATTCCACCCTGTGCTTATTCTTTATGGAGCTTCTCTGTGGGCGCCAACAAGTTTCCTTTTGACACAGGGACAGTACTATTTTGGGTTCATTTTCAACTTTTTTGTATTGAGAAGATGGCCCGAATGGTGGTCCAAGTATAACTACGTCCTTTATGCCGCTCTCAATTCCGGTGTTGCTTTTGGTGCCATTATTGTTTTCTTTTCAACCGGCTATACTCACATTGCCAGCATCAGCTGGTGGGGTAATGAAGCATATGCAGCTGGTGCTGATGGTTCAGCCCTCCCACTGGTAGTGGTACCTACTGGATCTACCTTTGGACCAGCTCCTGGGCATTTCCCCAAGCCTTAGAAAGGTATTGGTTTTTGTTGTTCTGTTTAGAAAAATAAGTCTGTAATTTGATTAAATCGAGTTGAAATTTCATGGTAAAGTTTGTTTGAATTAAGGTTTTCCGAAACGGGTAGATTTCAATGCGGGTTCTTCAAGGCATGCCTAGACTGAACAGAAGTAATAAAATATAGGTAACGGTATGACTATTATCAGGTAACACTGCAGGCTCAACTCAGCTGCTCCTTGAACATAACGAACGACAACGCATTCCACCCCATTTCAACACCATGCTATCTCACACCGGCCTTCTTGTGTCCAATAAAGGACTGTCCGGTCCAAAGAGCTCCGTAAAATTCACCCTGAGATCCTTCCTCTTGTCGATTTTCTCCGTCAAAATGCCCTTCTCAAGCAAACCCGTCAGCAGCTGCTCATCGCCATACTGATCCACTCGACGGTGATTCATATCTGGTTCCCGGCCGAACCCAAGCCTAGCTACATCGACCAAGATATTGGCAGTTAAACCCCACACATTGAGCCACCCCGCTTCTCCCAGTGACTTGGTGTGCCTAATTGAGTAAAAGTGATGCTGATTCCACACAAGTCCTCCCCAGTCAATATGACGCCCGGTGTACCAACCCTTTTGGTTCGAAAGGAACTTCTGGAGTGGCACTGAGAAGACCTCGCATACTTCGGGAGTCTGTTGCTTGAGAAAGCTGGGGACACCAGAACTATGGTCAATATGGAACCCATCTCCAGATACATAAATAACCGAGGGCCGGACGGCCAATAAATTACGAGATAAATATGCAGGTAGCGTGGTGAGATATTCAACGTTGATGCCCTCGTTCCGTAGAGTATCGTCGTCCTGCTTTAAACCCACCTCCTCGAACGCCTCACGTCTTGCCGCTTGATAAGCCGTTTCATAGTCATGGTCGACCTTTCCTCCAGGAAGCGCAGCATGGCCAGAAAACGAGCTGAGGTCCTGAGATCGCATGGTCAGCACGGGACTGATCTCATCGTATTTATTGCCGAAAAGAATCACCAGAACACCGGCACGGCGGGTATACGGTACTTTATCCCATACCGAAGGTAATACGGGAATGGCCTTTAATTTGGAAATAATGCCAGTCATAATGGTGGAAATTAATTATAAGATTTGGAATCCTCTTAAGATTTGTGGTTATGTACATAGTAGAATCAGGCCATGACGGTAACTTAGATAAGATACACAATGATTTATCATAGAGATGATCATCAATGGGGTGATTGGAACGCTAAGGGAATGGAGCCGATGAAAGTGCGGGGAAACCAGCAGATTCGGTCATTGTGCATATATCTGCATGCATCGAAATATAGAGAAATAGGGCATAGGACTGCTCAGGGGGTCCATCGTATAGCTATACAGGTCACTATATTAAAAGTCATCATTGACATCATTTCATCATGTTATTCATCGTCATCCTTTTCCCCCCATTACATCATACATCCTCTCAGGCGCATTCCACTTTCAGTAGCTGGTCATCTGTTTTCTTCCATCAGATACAAAGAGCCTTTGTTCATGGGATGATCATAGCAACCATGTGGATATCATGATTTTTGTGCCTCTTTGGTCAATAACCTGGGCATGATATATGAAAAACCGGCGGGAAAACTTCGTATACTTGACGGAAAAGAAATATAAAATTCAATATCTAATTATTTTCTAAATATTCTTTTACAATTCCCCATTTTACAGGGGGATGCCCTGTTGCCGGTCTTTTAGGCACATGACATGCATAACCTACAAGTTTTCCCGATTCGGAGTATAAATACAGAAGCACCGCCCTCTAAATAGTGTTAATTTCTATAATTTTTTCTCCCTCTCAATCTACCGATAGTGTGCACCTGTCAAACAGGGATATTTGTCTCCACATTATTGTTCAACATCTATAATGAGTTCTTCCGCACCTGTCAAGAAGGACGCTTTGTCCACCGAATTGCCCGACCCGACCAATATTATTTTATCTCGCTTGGATAACTGGAAACATGTGGTTGATTTATACATTGACTATTTTGAAACCTTGTTAAGTGTTCAGAAAAACGTCACCAGTGGCCTGGAGAAGTCCAAGAAGTCCATTGCTGCAGCCCCACGCTTTGATTTCTCGACTTCGAGTGCTGTGGAGCCTCCCTCTTCACCCAGCGAGGAAGAGGCTGGAAGCACTGGTGTTGGAATTGCCGAATGTTTCACTCAACTTCGTGTGAAAACCGACAATTTGATCAATAAGAGCACCGAGGTTGAATTGCAGTTCCAGAATGCAGTCTTTCCGCAGTTAAATACCCTCAAGGGTGATATAGAGAAACATGCAAAGGGCCTCAGAGGTCCCGGTCTCAAGGCCAAGAAGGACGTGGAAAAAGCCCGTTCTTCTACTCAGAAGGAAATCGAGGGCCTCGGCCATCAAGTGGCTGCTTTTGGCTATGGTGACAAGCATGAGGCCAAACTGGATCCTTATGTTCTCAAGCGAGGCATCACCAGCAACTTGACCGATCAGGTAATGAAGGAGAACTCTCATGCTGATTCTATTATCTCTACTCAGAATAATACTCAAACCTTGGAACGTCATATTGTCCAGGTTCTTCAGCAGGCAATCTACATTGCCAATGAGGGTCTTCGAGGATACGCAACTACTCAGGTTGAAGACTTCCAATTTGTGACTGATGAATTCCAGAAGATCGAGCCTGATCATGAGTGGAATCTCTTTGTTGCCAACAACAAGTCGGGACTTATTTCCGATGGTGCTGAAAAGCGTGACATCGGTAACCTTACCTACAACAATGAGGATCATAAGTCGACGGTTCCAGCTCTAGAAGGAGTGTTACTGCGAAGAGGCACTGTCATGAAGCAATATTCTCCGGGATATTTCGTCTTGACTGCTTCCAAGTTTTTGCACCAATTCAAATCAAGCGATGCTTCTCAGGACCCGCATCCAGAGTTTTCCTTGTATTTACCTGAGTGTGCTATTGGAGCTCCGGCTGCACACGAATCTGGCAAGTTCAAGTTCACAATCACTGGTAAGGATAAGTTGAAGTCCATTACCAAGAAGCATTCGTTTGTGTTCAAGGCCAGTACCTATTCTGAAATGATGCAATGGCACGATGCCCTTTCAATGGCTAGTGGAGTGAAGGAAGGCGAAGACAGCGAGAGGTTGACCTCAGTTGCAAGTGCTGAGACGGCAAGTGATATTGAGTCTCCAGTATCGCCTGCCACTGCAGATACAGCCCATGGATCTACAGTCGCACCTGAGGCTACTGCTGGTGCCGCTGCGGCTGCCGGTGCTGCAGGTGTTGCAGGAGCAGGTGCAGCTCAGCATTCTGCCGAGCCTAGTGCTGCCGAGCATGCAGCTAGGAGTGCTACCTCCACAGGGGAGCCAGCATTCGGCTCTTCTGAGCCTATTGCCGTAGCTACTGACCATGTGCCAGCTTCTGCTAAGACTGCGGAGCCTGCAGCTGTGTCTTCTGGACATGCGGTTACTTCTGCAGAGCCGGCTGCTTATACGGAGCATGCAACTCAGCATGCGGAGCCAGCTGCGGCTTATACGGAGCATGCAGCTAAGCACGCGGATCCAGCTGCTTATTCCAGTGCTGCTTACACGGATACTGCAGCTAAGCACGCGGAACCAGCTGCTCATTCCAGTGCTGCCTACACGGATACTGAGCCCGCAGCCACCTCTCACCATCCCAGTGCTGCTTATGCTGACCATGCTCCTACTACTACTGAGCCTGCCACCACTACGTCTGCCAGTGAGGGAGGTCAGCCCCAATCTGCAGCAGTCAGTGCAGCCAAGTCGGCACTTGACGATCTTTCGAAGAAGGCCGAGGAGTTCAATATCTGATTTGATGGTTGAAGTGTGACATCTATTTATGTCGATTTAATAGTAATTTTGCCAACTAAATGTCTACACGTTTTGTAATAACAGTTTAATATGATTTTTATTTCTAGCTGCTGATTTTATTTCTAGCTGCCGATTTACTTTCTAGCTGCCTGCCATTTCTCTATTCCTTTATTAAATACATTCCAAGTGACTCCATGATCTACCAGGACAAACGTGACACCTAGACGAGCTACTTCCTGGTTCCGAGACTCGTCGTCAAAAAAAACCATGTCTTTATAGTCTATGCCGGTGAGTTTGTGGATCTGCTGGAAATGCTTGATTTTGCTGCCTATGCCCCAAACTTTGTGATCGAACAGCTTGGTGGAGCTTGTGGAGCCGATTTTGAGCTGCTGCAGCATGTCCTTTGCAACTTCCGGTGCATGGGTTCTTGAGGCGGAAATGACCTTGACGTCTCGATCTGCTAGAGTCTGTAGAATATCAGGTACATCGGCGTAGAAACCCACTTCGTAGCCATAGCTGTCTTTTACGGATTTACCATTGTTCAAGGCTTTTACAGGTGAAGCTATATGAGTATCGCACCAACAAGCTTCTGTAAGTACAAATGTTTTGAAAAACTAAATACTATTATACATACGCCAAAGTGTATAATCCAGATCAAACACCACAGCTTTGGGATACGGTGCTGAGTTGGACATTGATCTGATAATAAGAGACCTCTAGTGATCTGATAGTGTGAATGGATCTTTTCCTTTTTATCGGCAATTCCCCATGAAAACCCTCTTCCGTCCACCCTTCCGCCGATGCTTATCTACATCTAGCCAGTCTGTAATAACGGCTCTGAAGTCCATTCGTAACGTATTTCCAGATACTCATGATCTACATCCTCGTATAGATAGTGCTGTAAGCGGGTCCGATGTCGTGAAGATCGCCATTATTCCCTACAATTGTCACCGTAAACAAACGCGCGGTCTGCTGGATTCACTGCTTGCAGACCCGTTGGCATCAGATCAGACGTGGTACAAAGCTCTGCAAGCAAGAACCTTGTCTAAAGATACCTTGATCTCATATAGTCCTGATATGTCTTATGTTGAGACTTCAAACACTCTGGTTGAATATCCACTGCCATTCCACGTCCCCAGCCATTCCGAGCAGCCAGATGCATCGAAGTATCAGTTTATAGAGGTGAACTCGTGGAATGAGTCAAAGGGTCATATTCTCGACTGCCAATTGCATGTGTTTGTTGCCCGTGATGCTACTCACCAAGCCCTAACGACCCGACTGCCTTCATATTATCCTTCGTTATTAGTAATCGACGATGAGAAGCTCTCGGGGGCAAAATTGTCAGCTGATGTCATTGCTGTTGATAGTGATTTAGCCATTCAAGCCAACGATCTGCTGGCGGAGTCTCCAGCTAATGCATCTCAGTATACTTCTGCCTTTGCAAACAGTAATATTGGTCTTTTACAAGGTCATATTTTCAGGTCAATTGAATCATTCAAATATGACTTGTATAGGTCGATTTTAAAGACATGTCAGCTCTGTGTTAGTGATAATGAGGAATTGGAGCATATCAGCCAGGAAGAAGCAGTCAAAATCGAGAATTTACGTCAGGAATGGGCTAAGGATGCACATTTGGAACTGCAGAGTAATCTGATAAAATCAATTGATCGTCTTTTATACTCGAATCTCAGTTGGTGGAAACTATATTACAAGGTGGACGATGTCTATGATCTCACGACTCAAACAATCTATCAGAGTTTTCTTCCGCATGCTAAAACAAGTCTTGATTATTTGGTGGGACGAATTGATGCTTTTGCTGATAAAAACTATAATATGGCCGTGTCCGAGTTCAAGGACCCTATTTCAGACGAACTCAGTATATCGGCTATTGCAGATGTCGAACAATACTCTAATCAATTGCATTCACAGGGTCTAAAAGCATTAACATTGACTACTTTTGGAATCCAGCTCCCCTGTACAATAATCCCGCTACTTGGCTGGTACTTTTTTGATTTCACCATGTATAGTATGGGATCTATTATAGGTCTAGGACTTGTCTATGGGCTCAGAACCTTGCAGAAATCATGGCACAAATCAGCAGATGAATTCAAACAAAAAACAATTGCACGAGCAATAAGCGCACTGTCCACGTGTGAAACAAAAATATGGGATCGATGGGAATCTAAAGTGGTCAAACAGCAGCAGTCTGTTAACCAGAGAAGCGAGTTGGTTCGCCAATTGGAGAAAAGTCTCGAGGAACAAAACTAATAATGTATCACAATGAATAATATGCAATGTATTTTGTTATTTCTGCCGTATAGAGTACTCATCACCGCTCTTGGTGAGGTATCGGACCCACGGCAGAGACTGATACTTGAGAGTTTCTTCGCTCACCTTAAGAAATCGCACAGCCAAGCCGGAAACAGCCAGGTAAGGAATGTCGAATTTCACGTTGACGGGCCTCGTAAGAAAGTCGGCAGTATTTGAAGATGTTGACGAAGGAAGATCACTATCGTCGGTATTAATGGAGGAGAGCTGGATCTCCGATTTCATGTCAAACTCGGATCCTCCAGACATGTTTTTTATTGTCCATACAATCGCACCTTGCTCGGGAGAATATACAACTGATCCCTGAGATGTCTTGAACCGAGGAGATGCCGTGTCATTTGGCACAGGGATGATTATTTGAGTCTGTGACGAGCTGGCTCGACGTCTATACTGTGCAACAACCTTGACAGATATGAGAATGCGAGATGATGACTTCATATCGACCTTGGTAGTAACGACAAACAGAGGTCGGTTTTGATTGAATTTGGAAATTCGATATTGCATGAGTTCGAACTTGCCATCTGGCGGGATAAATGTAATTGAGCGATCTTTGTCGAACTTGTCTAATTGAACGCATTGGTGAAACTTCACGTCTTCTAACTCAACGTATTTTCCAGCACGCTTCTTGGTATTTTCAGGGGCCGATGTGGATTCCAGCTTCTTTTTAGAGGCATCATTCAAACCCAATTTCAGGACGGGCATTCCCGATAGATAGGCATTGACGACTATTGATCCGCTGATATCGGAGCGAATTACCGAACCGTCGGCAGCCAACAGCACATTAAGCGACTCAATTACGTCCAAAAACAGCTCATTTTTCTTGTATAATATGCCCTGAGGACGCCAGGAAACCGCACCGGTCATTATAGACGACTGCCGGCTGGCTGGGTCAAACTCATAGCTCTCCTGAGTAATATACTCCTGCAAAACCTTAATGTCGGTAAGCTGCGGATATCCAAAGTCCATCATTTCATCCAATAGCTCGTATACAACAGATAAATTGTCGCGTATGCTTTCTTCTTCAACCTCTGATAGCTGGCTCTTCAGGGCATCGACCACATGATGAAGAAACAGCAGCATTGACACAGCATTGGAGTTCTTCTTGGTCAATGCTAGTACGTATATGTCATTATAAGTGATATAAAGAAACTAAAATATGAGAAACAGTTCATTGCACTATAATATCCGGAAATACACTCACATTGATGCCTTGGTATGTTATACAGGGGCCATTATCACCATATCTCAACAGCAGGTTTGGGAACTCGTCGACAGTAGACAGAGGAACATCGCCTCGGTAATTCCTACTGAGCAGCTGTTTTCCTTGGCTGTCGAGAAAAAACACGGCCGATGCCATGGTGGAGTGACGGTTGGAAAACGGATCAACACTGCCTTGGGCTTAGCTAATTAAAGCGATATTAAACGGTTGTCAAAAAGAAATCTTAAAAACCAAAAAGACTCATTTTTGACTATGATATTGACTAGCTAATTTATCGAAATAATCGGCCATTGCAATGTCTTTGTCACTAAGACCATCGACATCGTCTGTATGTACAGCTAGATTGACGAGATTATATGCCTATTTGAGTCAGTTCGAGACACCTAAATAAACGCAAAACACAACACGACTTACGTTATATATTCTTGGATGATGACGTTTAGAATGACTATATAAAGCTACTTGAGTAAGAAACGCCTGGAATTAATAATATTATTCGACAATGACTTCTGGACTATCTCTTTACCAACCCAGGCCGTAGAAAACCCCGCAAACTCTAATGTTTTGCGCAAATATTTTCCATCTTGAGATAAAAGCCAGCCTGTCTTTTGTAGCGGCGCAATTGCATTGTGCAGCTCCGTATTGCTTAATATCTGGGCTTTTTTGGCTCCACGAATTATACTAGACATGCGCATGGCTCACAAGATGATGATGCAAGGCTAAAACCTTTCGGATCAAATGCAGATAAAACAAACACTAACTAAAAACGGCGGGCCCATGACAAGAAAAGAGCCTCAAAATATTTTTGGAATCATGCATGAAAAGGAAGCCCAATCGAAGTACATGAGGATAATATGTAGAGTGACGCAAAGGAGTGATGGGCGAGTTGGATCGACGACTGCGAGTAACAAGGATCTGGTAGGTAATAGTTAGGTAGTGTAAGGTAGTGTAAGGTAGTTTAGGTAGTAAGTACCAATAAAGAACTGTTCGCATATAATATTATTAACGACCTTTTTGACTCATGTCACAACCTACAATGAAACATTCCAACAATTTCTATAGTTAGCAAAAGGGTTAGTGAAACCCACATGTGCTTCTTTTAACACAAAGCCTTGTCTAGACATAAGCGGGGCCACGCCTTGAATATATACTCTTAAGATTAGGGTATTATTCCTAGGCTTAAAAGGGGATCGGGGCATGTGAAGAAAAGAAGCAAAAAAAGGGCTAGAACTCATATCATTTTCTGTAGTATATAATACACTATGACGAGGTTGGTTTCAGTCGTGCAATCGTGCATACAACATAACAATCAAAGCTCAATGGCTTTTTTTTTCTTAAACAAAATAATACTCAAACCTTAGATTTCTACAACCTTGTCTTAACTACGCTGTAATCTTTAAGTTCAGCTTTTTTTTTTCTTTTTCCTTCCTCCGTCTTGCTGCTAAACAACTCGTCGCCCCATGTTTAATTTTGTAGTGAAGTTCCAACTTTCGTGCGCTGTGCGATTTTTTCCACTTATTAACTCCGGCCATTCGCTCATCTCACTTGCACTTTAAACCTAACTAGCAAGCTAGCTACCTACTGTTCGAATTCTCCCTTGTTTCTAGTTGGTGGAGACTTTTGGTTTTAATTAGCAAACAACAAAGCGAAGCTTAGCTTGTGAGGATTTGGTTTCCATTGAATTGTCGGCCTAGCCTCTTCTTGTTTCTAACCCCCCATTGTATAAAACCTTTCAATGTCCACTCAAAATGTCAATGCCTCGGAGGACCCTGTGTCATTGTCGGCTTTGAAAATTGACGATCCAAGTGCCGATAGTGAGCCTGTTCGCGATGACTCTTGCTCGCTTTATGTTGGAGACTTGGATGTTTCAGTCACCGAAGACGGGCTTAGCAAGGCGTTTGCCACGTTTGGCGACATCGCTTCCGTCGAAATCGCTCGCATTAGCTCCTCGGGCGAGTCCTTGGGGTATGGTTTTGTTCATTTTGTCAGGGCTGAATCGGCCAAGGACGTGCTAAACAAGAAATCTTCCATCAGCATAAACAACCGCCCCTGCGAGGTTCGTCCGTTTCATCGGGATCGGTTCCAGAGACTCGGCAGCCAGCAGAGTAACATATTCATCAAAAATCTCGACCCGTCTATTGATAGTCAGGCTCTTTTTGATACCTTCAAGGCATTTGGCGACATCACCTCCTGCAAGGTTGCCACGGATGAATTCGGGAATTCCAAGGGTTTTGCATACATCTTATTTGAAGATAATCAGGCTGCGGAGGCCGCGGTCAAAAAAATGAATGGTGTACTTATGAATGATCAAAAGGTATATGTGGGCTTCCACATATCTCGACGCGAGCGGCTGTCAAAGCTCGAGCAAATGAGGGCTAATTATACCAATCTTTACGTCCGAAGCATCGATACATCTGCCTCTGAGAATGAGGTGACTGAATTGTTCTCAAAATACGGCTCTATTGTCTCTCTATCCTTACCAATTGACCCGACTACGGGCCACTCTAGAGGTTTTGGGTTTGTAAACTTTGAATCCCACGATTCGGCTGCAAAGGCTGTTGAAGAGCTCGACGGTTATGAGTTCAAGGGGAAGAAATTGTATGTTAGCAGAGCTCAACGCAAGTTTGAGCGCGAGGAAGAGCTTCGACACCAGATGGAGCAGGCGCGTTTGGAAAGAATACCAAAATTTCAAGATGTCAACTTGTATATCAAGTTTCTCGACAGCAGCATCGATGATAACGAACTGAAGGAGCTGTTTTCACCGTTTGGATCTATAGTTTCTGCAAAGGTGTTGACTGCTGATGATGGGCGTTCTCGAGGATTTGGATTTGTATGTTATTCCAGCTCCGACGAAGCACAAAAAGCTATTGCTGAGATGAATGGCTTTGAGCATAAGGGTCGACGGCTTTATGTCGCTTTGGCCCAGAAACGTGATCATCAATATGGCGGCAAGAATATACCCATGAGCCCTACGGGATCGCAGATGTTTGGCCGTGGTGGCATGTTCAATCTTGCTCAGTATGGACGTGGTCAACAGGGATCATTCTATACGGCCAATACCGCTGCGACATACGCTGCCTTTGCAGCATACGCAGCAGCTGCGGCTGCCGCGGCTTCGTCGAACTTCAACAGCTTCCCGCCTGATCTGCAAAACAATCCTTATGCATATTTGCCTTATAACGGAGGGGCTTCTAGATTTCAAAATCCGAATGGCATTTCATCGCCTAATTCTCCATACCCGGAAAGCACTGGTGCCGATAGCTTTGCATCACCAGCTAGTGGCTCAACGCCTTCGGTCGATGGAGATCAAAATGCTAATGCTGAATTTGCAGCAGCAGTTACTGAGCCAGCTAGCACGGCTGCTGGCACACCTTTGGCGTCTCCTGCATCTTATATGGGAACAGCTGCTCCTTTCTATTATTTCCAGGGGAACCCGTTCTTGGGAAATCCCCAGGCTCTTGCTATGGCTACTAGTGCAGCTCAGCAGGACCCCAGACTCAACGGATATCGAGGAGGTCATCATCCGAACGGGAAACGAAACGGAGGTAATGGTGGAAGAAATCAGCATAGATACCATGGAAATGGCAACGGCAATCAGTATCGTCATCAAAGGTATTACAAGGAACCGGTTGGTGGTTCGACATTGCTAGCAGCAGTGGCCAGTGCACCCAACGCCGAAGCAGAGAGACAGATCATTGGAGAGGCCATTTACAAGAAGGTGTTGAATCATCCGCTGATCAACAAGCAGGCCAAGGCAGCATCAAAGCTGACGGGCATGCTGTTGGGGCAGTACAAGGATGATCTGTTACGGTGGATCGATGACGATGTAGAGTTTGATGGCGTCGTTCGAGAAGCACACAAGGCATACCTGGAGTATTTGGAGACTTCAGGCGAAGGCGATGAAAATAAAATTGCTACTGACTAGGGGTAGTTTGAAGTA
The DNA here is from genome assembly GCA_030568895.1 of Casaregolazyma suthepensis. Taxonomy (NCBI): domain Eukaryota; kingdom Fungi; phylum Ascomycota; class Dipodascomycetes; order Dipodascales; family Trichomonascaceae; genus Casaregolazyma; species Casaregolazyma suthepensis. The sequence continues at coordinate 514,635 of JAJMJB010000001.1, forward strand.
GTAAACTAGGGAAGGAATAAAGCATGGAGAAAGAGTACGGAGCTATAATCACACGGAACTGTAATCATGAACTGTGATCATGAACTGTATCACGAACTGTAATCATACCAAACTAAATCCGATACGTCCTGGTTATTCTGTTACCACTAATCCCATAACATCCTTATCACTATATACTATTATCCCCCAACTATATGCAATATCGATGATTCAATGAGCTCACAACGATGGACTTGGCGGTGGTGCATGTTCATGAGCATGAGCCAGTTTCTTCTCCAGCTTAGAGAACTCCGCAATAGACACCTTTTCTTCCTCGTCCATGGCCTGCTCGACACCTGTGACTTCTTCCACGTAATGCATCAGCATGGCCTCTATACCATTTTTGAGTGTTACCGACGATGAGTCACATGATCGGCAGGCTCCTCGGAGCTTCAAATGAACAATACCATCAGGTGTGAATCCTCGATATTCAATGTCTCCACCGTCTTCCTGAATAGCAGGTCGTACTCTGGTGTCAATGAGTTCTTTAATCATAGACACAGTCTCTGTATCATCAACCGATGGTGCAGTATCTTCGGCAGCAGCCGTCCCTTCCATAACAACGGGCCCACCAGCAGATAAATGTTCAGTAATGAGTGAAAACACTTCGGGCTTCAGTACAGCCCAGTTGACCTCGGGGTCTTTTTCCACAGTGATGAAGTTGGAGCCGAACATGACAGAACGAACTCCGTCAACAGCAAACAACTTTCTGGCCAACGGAGATCCATGAGCATCTCTTCCAGACACATATTCAATGGTTCCGGCTCCTACACCAAGCACCGGCTTCTCAGAAGGAAGAAATTTAAGTGCATCTTCATTAGGAGTAGAAGCCGTCTGAATGAACATACTTCGTCTTCCAACCATCTGAGCCGTAGAAAGCATAGGTCTTCTCGGTATTTGTCTCGAGGTACTTAGGCATCTATATGACGGTCTTACAAGACCTGCGTTTGGTCTTCTCATTAATATCCTAATCATGTTGATATAAAGAGGTTGTTAAGTTGAAATGGGAAGTTGTAAAGAAGGTTTTAGTAATCAGCGATTTGTGAGTGGGTGAAAAAGCCCGAAGATCATCGAAAACGGAACGAGAAAGCAGGGGAAATAATACGGAGAGCAATACAAAAATACCGGCTACAAACAACCGAAATCACTATTTAATCAGTTATCAGTTATGTTATCAATGTATGTTTATATCAGTATTTATGACTGATTCTTTTTGGTCAATCAGAATACCTTAACTATATACCAGTTTAACATCCATCCATCAACGAATTTGGCGGGAATGCATAACCTGCCATAGCCCAGCTAGTCAAATTGGCATTCGAATAGGCATTCATATGGTTATTAATATAATCCTGCGTTGGATATCCTGCAGGTTCGCAAGTAACAGAAGTAGCACCAGACGGCTGGTAGATTCGAACATAGTCAATGGACATGATATTCGGCCAAGTCAGAGAATTCCAATCGATATAGGTCCATGAGTTGGAGATAGCCACATTCATGATGATAGACATGGGCTCTGTAGATATCGTTCGCTGACCAATGTTACCATTTGGCCCCAGAGATGGTGCATAAAGCATATAGGTCGGCTCACCGACATACCATCGAATATAGCCCGTATTGACATCGTTCAGATACTCATATCCGAATGTCTGGAACTCTCTTCCACCCTTCTCATACCACGCATGGTTCAAAGCCGTCGTTCCAGATATAGCTTGCTGATAAGGTCCTCCAGCATACGTGTTCATAGCTGTGACAGACTTATTATATATTTGCAGAAATTCATAGTTTGGCATGTACCAAATATCAAAAGGCGCAAGTTGCAGCGACTGAGATGCAACACCGTTGGTTTGGGTGCCTGGTGCACCGGTAGGAGCCTCAACAGTTCCTTCGATGATATCGATTTCTGGTGCTCCTCTTCCAGTTCCAACGTTTGGATGATCGTGTCCTGGGCATACACATTTGGCCAGTCTCTGTCCCGGAAGGTATGAGATACCATCGGTAGACGACTGGTTTGGCGTGATACCGAAATCACATTCATTGTATGAATAAGGCCACAAACCCTCGGTAGTAGCAGCATAACCAGGACGACCCAAGTTACCCATAGTCCATATACCAGGCCATAGACCTAATATTTTGGGGCTTCCCGGCAACATGGCTGACACTTCTATCAAACCTTGACTAAAACACAACTTATTCCAAGACTGGACCATACCAGACCTATAAAACAAATCGTGGTTCTGAAAAGCATCCATTCGAATAGTCAAAGTACCATTTTCAGTGGTGATAGCATCGGGGTCGTACCATTCCAAATCCTGCGTCACACCATACCAAAGATCAACACCCTCAAAGAACTGATCCTCATTCGGGTAAAAAGTCCTTCCTTCCTTATTGAACTCATCTGAAAATACAAGTTCCCAATTAGAACCATCCAATGCCGGCTTAGTTTTTGCATCAGAAGGCGTGTCGTCATCAACCAAGTTTGTTCGAATAGCTGACAATGTGTTATATTTATAAGGGGACAGAAGCTCAATGACTTCAGGCGTTTTCGGACCACTAGTGACACCAGAAAAGGTCAATACCGGCAAAATAATAAACAGCAAGATACCTCCAATGATCAAGCAACTCATAGCACACAGAGTACCAGCACCCTTTTTGTCTATTCCCTGACATCGTCTATCGTACTTTGCGTCAAGAATAGGATCAGGATTATGTAAATAATCATCGGCTTCCTTCTCGTCCAAATGCAAGGGAAACGACGAAACCGGGTAGCCTCCAAACGGACTGAAGTCAGCATTTGTCATATAGGCATCAGTGCTGCGACCTTTTTCATAATCCGTAGAAGACAATGACGATGGAGACCGATTAGAGATTGCAGCACTATCTCGAAAGGGCGATTTGCCAGGCGGCCTGTTCATCAGAGGCGCGCCGGATGCAACCGAAGGAGCAGATGAGATTCTATTAGGATATCTGTCAAACTCCGATGGGCTCATGACTATTGACGAGCTTCGACTAGGAGCATCCAAATTATAGCCAATACCCTGCTGGTTATGCGTGCCGGGACCTGCGTGGAAGTTTGATCGAGGATTTGGCGTCAACAAAGAGCCGTCAGACTGATCATATGAGTTTACAGAATTAGTTTCTGATGCAAAGGGGTTCTGAAGGTTTCGAGGCGGCGAGTCCAGGTCGTCCGAGTAACTATCAGCACCGTTTAGTGACTGATATTGCGAGTCACCGTGATTATTAACAATAGGAGTCCCTGTCAAGTTTTTCATAGCTAGACAACGGCACGGGTCTCAAAGCGAGCGAAAACAGTAGATAAGAACCCTAACAAAGATAATAATAAAGTAGGTTACAAAACAGGACAAGATGATTAATACAAAATGGCAACTGGTTGTTGGTGTCTCAGCGTTTGTTCCAGGTTGTAACAAATAAAGGATCTCAGAATGGATGCTTTTTTTGAACAGTCAGAAAAAATAATAATAAACCACCGCCCAAACCAATATAATAATAGAAATGTCAAGAGAATGTGAATAAATAGCCGGTTGGATCGACCGCGTCGCAGTCGTTCAGAAACTCAGATTTTTAGCGAGAAAGTCGGCGTGTTTGCAAGAATAATAAAGTGAGCAAGGAAAAACCTCTCATGAACAATTTCTAATTTTGGGAAGTTGGCTGTTTTTGTCGAGTGCCTGGCAAAAAAAAAATATACAAAGCAGCTGGGTTACCTAACGAGGAAATAGAGAGATGAAAGATTCACAGCAAGGGCCAATGCAGCTCAGTAAAAGCAAAGAATTTAGGCAAAGATATTCATAGAAGGAATTTAAGGGGAAAACCGAGGCGATTGGTGGATATTTTTGAAATTGTATAATATAATGTTAAAAAAAGCTAACTTATCAAAAAAGGGCCCCCCAACGTACATATCACACAGAGTTTAGCAATAACTATACCAAGTTAATAACTATCCAACTAAACAAAATCGCCAATTAGCTACTTAGCCCAAGCTTATAACTTTAACCAATTCTTTTTCACGCCTTAATGTGGCAACACGTCGATCCTGTCGCTATTTTTTGTTTTTCCCTCACGACTCAGCCTACATTGAATTTCCTAAATTGTATATTTTGAGCGGTTTCATAGGGACAAGGGTTAAAAAGGGAGAACCAAGTCATTATCGCTGCACTAACAACGCAAACTCACCGGCATTAAGCTATAAAATGGCGCTTTAAGGTGTGCAAATGACTCAAGGGGTTCAAATTAGGGTTGGCAACTGCCCATCAAGCCATTTGGTCAAAGTTTAAATCTTAGTTGAGACTTGGCTGTGTCAGGGCAACCCGATATGATACGTGATGAGTTGAATTTTCTTTTGATCTGAAAGGCGGATTTGATAAAACTTCATGGCGATTGGTTGTAAAATGACTAGTAGTCATATCTATTGCTTCTTCTTCCTACTCCTCCTTCCTACTCCTTCTATTCTCAACTTGATATCTATTGATCTGTCGGCTCTATATGATTGAGAGTCATCTTATATCGGGCATGCCAACACCTCCCCAATACTATTCAGTGCAATCTGCTTCAATCTCTCGCTAACCCAATCTCTGGTCTGATACTCCTCGAGCTGGCTTTTAACCTTGTTCCAGCTCTTGACGAGCTTTGACTGTGCGCATCCGTGGAGAAGCCCAATGAGCAGGGGAATCCCCAGATATTGGCCCGGCAACATGTCCTGATTGATCTTCGTGCAAACCTGCTCAATTTCGTCTTCTTTCAATCGTCGTCGTCGAGCTATTTGTTCCAGAAATTGCCAAACCGTCTCATTGGTGGTGCATTCTAAGGTACTGGCATCTCCGTCAAATGCTCCTTCGCAGCCTAACGGTGGTGATAGGCCATACATGACCTGATGCAATATTCTTACCCGATGGATAAGAGTGTAATCACCTTCGCCGACTTCAAGATATTTCGTGTTTCGCTGGCTGTTCATCAGTTGAACAATGCATCTCATTACCCGATATTCGTCGGTAATACGCATATCCTCAAGCCGGAAGCTGTTGTTTTCAATTCCAAGCGACTTGAGCTGCCAATGAGGTTGTAATGCCGACATTATCTGTCTCATTGCTTCCATCACTGCTATATCCTGGCCTGTGCACAGCTTCCTCGGTAGCACCGTTGCATTCTTCTTCCTGGCTCCGTCACCAAGAGGAATTATGTTTTGGAATCGATTGCAACCAAACATTCCATCGAGAATCGTTCCGACCTTTTCTGAGTACTCGTTGTATAACTTGGGCCAGGTCCATTCTTCTTCAGTCACTGCAGTAGCTGCAAGTATGCTACCAATCTTCATTCGATCCTTGCTGGGATCCTGCTTGGCATCTTTGCCAACTTCTGCCCCAACCTTGGATTTCCATATCCCGTCCGACTTTCTACGGCCTTTGTCAATGATGCTGTCAAAGACCGGGTCATATCCGAGGCATAATCGTTTGGCTTTATCGCAGTGTTTGCATGTTGGATGTGTTTCATCGCACTAATACGGTTAGACCCTGTTTACAATTGCTTGTTCTGGCACAATTCTCTCTCAACATATTTTTACTTACCTTGATTCGCCTCTTACGGCACGTTAAACATCCTGTTTTTGTTCTTCGCTTGATGTCTTTACTCTCTGATAAGACTGGCTGATAAATACTTCGACGAAGCGGAAACTCGGTCATGGAGTGACCATCAGGTACTCTTCCACCATCTAAAGAAGCCATCTGCATACACATTTGGTTCAAAGGTGTGGATGTCGCCTGATAGTCAGTCATCATTGAATTATATGGACCATACTCATAAGACGGTACGGGTTTGCATCGATTATATGATGGAGGAGATGAAGGCAAAAAGAGCCGACCTCCAGCATGTCCTTCAGGAAGCTGATATCCTCTTCTTGCATTCAGATTATTATAGGCTCCAGATGCCAAATCTATTTGCGGAATATCGCCATTTTGTTCCACTCTGCACATTGGAGCAGATAATGCTGGCTGAAACAGCTGTACCTGAGGAATTGGATCCGTATGCTCTGCTTCCCTGATATTGTTTTTATGCTCGTTCACGCTTCCAATTGTGTTTCGTGAGGTCAATTGAGCAGGGCTCTTAAGGCAATCTTGAATGTTGGGGCTCTGAATAGGCGTTACTGGGTATATTGACCCCGTACTTCCGCATTTGAAAGTAGCTTCATCGCTCATTCTTGAAGAGCTTGCAGTAGACGGAAAGAGAGAGTCTATCCCGGGCAATGTGATTTTTTTGTTACTTTCCGCTGGACTTGATAAAGCTTCATGCAGTGGGGACAACGGTCTTTTAATGCCACCTTGTGTACCGGCAAAGTTATTGGTATTGATGCTTCTATCATGTATGCTGTCATCGTTGTTTGCATTTTCTATCGTTGACTGTTGTGGCTGTGTTGGCGAAGGAATAAGTGGATGCAGAAGTGAGGAAGCTGCAGACAACAAAAGGTTTACTCGAGGGATATTATTCTCTCGAGCAGCAGCACCATCAGCAGCCGCCGTTGAGCCCGATGATCTGAAAACAGAGTCAGAAGCTTGAATTGAAGGAGGAGGGGTCGTCAAGGCACTTCCGGGATATCTAATATATGACATTGTTTGGTGTCTAGGCAGATGGGCCGATTCTAGCATTTGAACGCGCTTCAATAGTGATTGAGATTGCTATAGCCACGCAAGATAAGCGGCCAGCAGAGAAATCAAAATTCCAGTTACGAGGCAAGAAAACCTCTATATATATATACCAAATGTAACTTGAGACAAAGGGAAAGAAGAGGTAGATTTTGGTTCTGTGGAGGCTAACAATAAATATCAAAAGCAGAAACAGATCGGAGCGGCTGAAATATCTCCAAATATATCTTAAAATAGGATACAAATTGTTGAGTTGAATCAGGAAATGAAATTCAAAAAAAGGATTGATTGATAATTAAAAGCGGTATATTAAGGGAAAGCCAGATTGGCCTTCCAAAATGAGATGCTTGTTGTTGTCCAGTTTCCAGCCTGCCCAGGTTATAGTTGCCGAAACAGATTCATGTCTGAAATCGGATGACCTTTTGCAAAGTAGCCACTATAGGAAATATCAATAGAAAAAAAATTTATTTTTTTTACAATATGACCAAGTAAGAGTAGTTTACACCAATAGAGGTAAAAAAAACGTCGAGAATATTTTTTCCAAAGATGCATGTTTAATCAAGCTAAGGTGTTCTACGGTTATAACCACATAACTAGCAACTTCCCCACACTCTAGAAATGGAGATTATCAGAAGAACTAGTAATTATTCTCCTGCAAGCTCGTTGTCAGAGTCAAAATAAAAAAAATTACCAATTAAAAAGAAACCAAAAATATGGAAATGGGCCTAAAAAGAAAGAAGGGCAGAGTTTTAAGAAAAGCGGCTCAGAAGGAATAGAATCACAGGAAAAAAAATTGTGCTCAACTAAACGGCAATTCATTAGTATACTTTGAAATTATAGCACATTTGGATTAAGACTTGAATTTCTACAACCAGAAAAATCTTCTTTGTCCTAAAACACCGAAGGTTCAATTGCTATTTCTATGGACTTTCGGAGTAATTCGGTTGCAGTTGTAATGTTACAGTGTACCTGATTTACCTAATTTGCTTTTTCATCATAAAAACTAAAACTTGTTGACAACTTAGGGTCATCCCGAATACGAATTCTTCCGAAACTTAGCTCAACGTATTTAAAGGCTCATTTATCGACTGAAGTAAAACATGCTAGTTAATTGTCTTAATGAACTTGACTTTGGTGTATTACCATAGACTTACCGCTCCAATTCAACACAATATGCTCAAACTTTCCTTCATCATATCAAGAGTGTCACATCTTGATGTGTAGTAGATGCAGGCCGAGTTTTTTTTTCTTTGTTCTCTCTCCAAAAACTGAAATCTTCTTTTGAGTTTGTTTCCAACCCTTGGGCTGTGATAGAAGACATTGCATAATTATCAACTGTTTATAACTTTAATATTTTGTAAATAATACTACAAATACGACATGTTATTCAAATAAAATGGAAATATTTTTATTACTCTGTATTTATGAGTTCACTGCCATGTGTTGAGTTTCATTACCATAACCCTTTCATGGAAGCGACCCCAAAATATCTGTAGAATGTAACCCCCCGATGAGCTTGAGGGAACATTCTTCCGAACAGCCGGGCCCAGCATTATGTAGCTTCCACGGTTATAGAAGCAATCTGTTCAGGGCGTATGTCCACCTCTTTTTAGAATTAAGCCTCATCGTCAAATGGTAAATTTGTTTGAAGTGATAGCCTGCCCTAGTGCTATCTAGTTTATTTATGAAAAAAATGCGAGATTTCTGTCATGATTGTCGTCAGTTCAGCTTCATCTGCTTGAAGCTAGGGCCGACTGCCGGAACTTCGGCAGGTCCTGTACTTGGCGTCCAATAGCACATGTAAAATCGTCATGTACTCGATTTACTAGTTGCAGTAAAGTTATTATCGAGCTGAAACATGCCCCTGATCAATCCCGTCTGCCCTGAGAATGCCGAGACATGCTCTAATGTGACCCTAACAAAAACAGTGGGCATCCAATAGCCACTATTTCGGTTTTAGATTATTTCGTTACAATATTATAATAATCCTGATAGCATTCTCCTGATAGTCAGCTTTTGCTTTTTTTTCTTGAACACTTTTCATTTGTTGAGTTCCAAAGATGGAACGCACTTCTTCTTGGCTCGGTTGCACACGGGTGGGTCAATTAAATTCTATAATAATTTATTTTCCAGAGATTTCTATTTACATAGTCGTTTGTAAAAAAAACTCTACACTAAGGGTTTCTGGTTCGTAGAACGAGGATTTTTGATGGTAGCCAGCTGGGTAAAATGATCGGCGCATTTCTTTTTATGCTCAGCTTCTCAGATACTCACGAGCCATACGACTAATAAAAAAGTTTAAAAAATCCAAAACATAAAAATTCACTTTAATCAACATACTGATAAAATTTCTACGCGTAAAATATATGTTATTGTTCTGTTGCGCTGATGAAATAATTCTGGCTAGTTTATTTGAATTGTTCCGAAGAATCCACAGAATGCTACACGTCAGTATATGTAAAAATGGGTACATCTCGTCTCGTCGCATCTGTACAGATGAGATAACCTGCTTTGATTTATTGCTACATGGCTAAAATTGCTTAAAACGGTATTATCAATTTATCTGGAAAGAGTAATGTGGATGCTCTACTATTTGGAACACTTCAATTGGTGGGCGACATCCAGTCTGTTTCTCAGTGAGAGAGTTAATTTTCCTCCAAGTTATACTAACTATATTAGCTCAAAAAAGAAGGAGGAAATTCCATATAAGTTATTGTCATTGCCGCGGGTAGATTTTGAATTATTAAGAGGGTTTAAAGTTCAATAGACTGGCTCTCATCGTTCCATAACAATGGATATATAGGCTTCTGGTAGTAGTTGAAAATGTCTCCAAGAAAAGGTGGCCCAGTGTCCAAAGTAGCTTTCCTTGCCTGGTTTAACAAATGATGGAGCTCTGGAGGAACATACTTGTAGCCGTCTACAAACACCTGGTTCCACCGATCAGCTTCTTTATGTGAAAGATGCCAAAACCGTCCCACAAGTATTAGGTAGGATGTCACGATATAGGTAACAATAAGTAGAGCTATTGGGCGCCGCTGTCGAGCCAAATTGATAAAGCTTCTGGAGCACACGTGGAATGGCATTGCCAGAGCCCAAATGGTACCCTTCTGCTCGGCGGCTCCATAAATGTGTTTCAGCATTCTGACATGGTGCAGGTATATGTTAGTTTCTTCCTGTGACATTTCCAGCCCCAAAGAGTGATCCAAAAGAATTTGCAGAATTTCTTTAAGAAATTCTGGTCCTTCTGTCTCTACGGGCAGTACAGGAGTAGCACGATCAATACTTAGATGAACTAAAAATGAGTTTTGCACCATTCCTTTGTGATCATAATAGTCGAATAACGCACCAGCGCCAGAAGTTACCCCAAAGAGATCCAACTCACCGGGCCTTTGAGCCAAAATTGGCATGCCAGACTCGTCGTCATTCAATGCAATTATTCCCAATAAGATTGACGTCAATATGAGAGTTTCGCCCGATACAGTGGAATGGTCAGGTATTTGCAGCTCGTACCGATGTTGTGCTATTGCCTGCTGCAGATAATGTTTGTACTCGCCTTTATACGAGTTCTGGCCAGGACGTGAAGCTATGAACAAGGCGCTGAGTGCTTTGACCGATGTTAGCACTGAATCATTGGACATCAAAGAGTGGTGAATAACGTCGTATTTCCACATATTTTGAGTCTTCGTATATCCTCTGCCCAGCGCACCGGCAGCTACCGATTTAAAGAAGTCAATCAGCATAGCATCTGACTGCGAGAGCTCATCCAAGTGGTATATGGACTTTGTATGGAGATTTACGGTTCCACTATATAAATCACATTTAACTACGCCATGTTGTCGAACTGGATATATACATTCTCGGCCGGTTGCAACGCAGTACTCACACTTAGGAAGCGTTGAGTCGCACTGTGGGGTTAGAACAACTCACGTACAACATGGTCGCCAACCCTACCTTTATCCTAAGTTTTCTACAAGAATTGCAAACATTTGACTTTTTTCTGGGCGCCATAATAGAATTGGCGGGAAATTAAGTCATCGAGCAGTGGAACAAAGGATGTCGTAGTCTGTCTGAGTCACAATGAGGTCGCGGAAAAAAGCAAGAAAATTTTTCAAAATTAAAAATTGTCGTCAGAGCGCAGAAAATAATGAATAGTACAATGAGTCGAATAGAAGAGCCTCCAGCGCCTGTTCTGCTATGAGGTACTGGTGTTAATGTGCTGGTAAGCCATGCCAGCAGGTGGATATCGTTGATACTGCAAGCAATGAATCCTACTGCAATTCTACCTGACTATCCGCATGCTTCATCTAATAATCAAAGTAATCGCAAGCTTCAGGGTCATATATGCAATATTGAGGAGCCAGTGGTGCTGCTGAGATACCCTTGCCCAACAATTTCTCACGGAATTGCAAGATCCTGGGTGCAAACTCCTTCAATCTGACTTTGCCATCCTTGTCAAGATTGCCAGACCATAAACGTTCAGCTGCAGCAGCGCTTCGGGGCCAAACAATGCCATCGACAATGTGACCATCAGTCTGTTCGGACCACAGCTGAAGAGAACCTCCCAGAACATGCTTACGCTGCTCTTCGGTAAGTTCTGAATCGAAGTTGAAACTATATATTCGCTGCCAGGTCTTGTATGGGGCACACCAGGATCCTCCTGAGCCTCCGTAATTGTACGATGGGTGGCCTGGGTTTGGATCAGATTGAACACCGACATTAGGATCATTCAATACCCAGTCACCAATGCCACAATCAAGATACCAAAAATCAGAACTTCCTACAATTACATCGTACCCCATAGCAGTCAGGTTTTGAACCGCTTCGACTCCTTGGTTCCAAGCCTGGAGAACGATGTTTGTGGGAAGATAGCTAGCAGGAATATCCGGGGAAAGAACGGCATCTTGCCACATAATAAGCTGTCTGCTATCACTGTCGTTGAAAATTGGAAGTGATTTATGCAACCAAAAATCCACAAAGTCAGTGTAAGTATAGCTGTCCTTTAAAAGCTCTTGGTATCTCCTGTCTGTTTGATAACAACCAACGTTGAGCTCGTCAAGGCCCACATGGAAGAAATTGTCGGGAAAAAGAGATGAAACATCCTTGTAAACATTCTCGAGAACCTTATAGGTATCTTCATTTAGAACATCTAGCTGGCCAGGGACTGGCTCAACGGCAGTGTTTCTCCACGGGGTTCCCTCACATATAACGAGCTTAGGATCAATACGCTTCCAACCAGCAGCTGAATGGCCTGGCATGTCGATTTCAGGAATGACTCTAACACCACGCGATCGAGCGTAATTGACAATCTTTTCAACATCCTCAGGACTATACACTTGATAAGGAGTATAGGCATCTTGGGTCATTTCAGGGTAGCTCTTGACGTAGAGAGGCCATGACTGATGGTCAGTGATATGCCAGTGAAATACATTCATTTTGGCATATGCAAGAGCATCAATTTGTCTCATGAGCGATTCTACCGAGTAAAAGTTCCTCGAAGTGTCGATCATAAGACCTCGATGTGGATACAGCGGCTCATCATGAACATCGAATTCACTCTCAATGTACAGCTTCCCCTGAGTATCCATTAGGGTCAACTGCTCAATTGTCGTCATAGCATGTAATGCGCCCCATACGGTTTTAGCAGAAACATGAATCTTGGAATCTTTTGCATGAATTGCGTAAGATTCGTCGACATTATACTGCAGATCAGCATTAACATCGTCGACATGAAAGGCAATACCAGAGACCGATTTCCTGTAGCTGGGGTTCAGAGGATCTCTAGTATGTAAACCCCTGAACTTGATTCCCTTGAAGAGATCTGACAAGGCATCGGATAAAATGGCATTGTCTGGGTAATAATAGGTCAGTTCCTGTGTGAAGTACAGAGGGATATCAGATTGAGCCCACTGTAGAGATTTGGGAGCAGGAAGAACCTGGGCGTACCTGACCACCTGAGAACCCAGAAGGGTGTTTGATAGAAAATTGAGAAATTTCATCGTTTAAGAATAGAGAAGAACAGGATGCATGGGGATGTTGCAGCCTTGGATGTTGGGTGTTTGTTGTGTGCTGAGTAGGAGACAGATTTGATAGCCGTGAGAACTGATAACTGAGCGATTTGCGATAACTGGGCGATAACCGAAGGGCCGTGAGCAGTGGAAATCGCACGAAAAATGGCCCCAGATTGCATGCTGCCTACTTCATCTAAATACAATTTATGTTCCTGGCAGCATTGATTTCTCATCAGTTTTAGTCAGTCGCTAGCAGATCCGTTGACTAACATGAATCAAGCGATTGGATGAGCCCGTATCGACATGTCTCAGAAGCTCGTATTTATCTTGTTCTGATACGGCAAAAATATCTACCTTTAGACCCTTGATTGAATATTCAAATCGATCAATCATCAAATCAAACAAATTAAAACTCTTCAAACTTCAACACTGCCCCATCAATAAACCCCCTCCTCATTCATGCTATCCGTCTTTCTAATGCACTCGTTCCACATGACATTCTATCTTGCTCCAGTCAAACTTACCTAATCGTTCCAAGCCATTCACCGCAATATATAACCACCTCCCGTAGAATGGCATTGCAAGTAATTAGCAGCCTGTTCAGATATAATACGTTGGAAAGGGAGTTGCTTGAGAATGACGGTGATAGTCAGCTTATTAGGAAACACTCGTTTTTCAAGAAGGTTTCTTACAATGGGTCCAATGTCAATCTCCGTGTAGTTAGATTTGTCCATCCAAAAGCCGACAAAGTTCCCAAATTACCGGTAATTCTGTTTATTCATGGCTTGGGAGGTCAGCTGACGCAATTCGAGCGTCTTATCGACTATTTCACCTACTTTTCCTCCGTCATAGCCGTAGATCTACCGGGGTTCGGCAGGTCATCCGCTACTCGTCATTGGGACGCCTATTCTCCGGAAAATCTCGTCGGTTACCTTAAAACTATACTTGAGGATGAATTGCCTGATTCTTGCACTAAGGAAGTGGTTCTAATAGCTCATTCAATGGGCTCAGTTCTGGCTGGTCGCTTAGCCAGGCAATTGAACTCGTCAAATGGCATCAAGTGCGTGGGAATCGTAATGATTTGCCCTCCCGGAACCATTGAGCCGGATGCACAGAAACTTCTCTCATCTCTCTGGTATACTCCTGCATTTCTTTTCAATATTTTCCGAGCCATTGACCGTCAAGGTGGGCTTCATTCTCCATCGGTCAGTCGAATGGTCAACTCAAAGGCTTCCGATACTATTCGGTCTATGCAACTACGCTGGAATTTACAGGTTCAAACAGTTCCCTGGATGAATACAGCAGGTCAATTTCGAGTTCTGACCGACGAGGAGCTTGCAGATCTGGCAGAATTGCCGATTTTCCTCGTCGGTGCAGGTGACGATCAGGTCACTCCGCTCGAACACAACTTCAAGCATATTCTAGGAACTATCACGTCGCATTCTCAAAATCCGTCTATACACAAATCTGTAATTGTACAGGACGCTGGGCATGCGTGTATGGTGGAGAAGCCAGAGTTTGTTTGTGGTGTTGTAGGTGATTTTGTGTCGTCGGTTATCAATGAGCAGCTGTCTTTAGGATGGCAGCTGGCGTATTTGGCCAGCAAATCAGACAAATGGTCATTGAAAAATGAAGCCAAATGGAAGAGTGTGGATCCAGTCGGCAAAGTGATTGAAGGGAGTCGATTTCGCGCTATGAAAACCCTACGGCAGGAAGATGACAGGCATTCGCCGACCGAATTCGAGAAGAAGTTCCCCGATATAATTGCCGTGGTTGACATTTCACGAGAAACACCTCCCTATGATACCTCGTCATTTGAACGCATCAAATACTTCAAGTTCCCTACCGTGTCAAAGATTCCTCCCACTAGAGAGGAGGTCAAGGACTTTATCAAGCTTCTGAATGAGATATTGCAAAGGTTCCCTGACCCAGAGACTTCGATAGCTGTGCACTGTCACTATGGATACAACCGAACGGGATTTTTCCTGACGTCGTATTTAATTGAAGGCATGGGCGTGGAAGTTGCACAAGCAGTTGAAAGATTTGGCCAGAGTAGGCAACCAGGAATAAAGCATCCTCATTTTATAGACGAGCTTTATGTTAGATACACAGACGGGGGAAAACAGTGAAGATGCATGGACGAAAATATAAAAATGGATAGTATTTAATATAAAAGCCCTAAGAAAAAATTTGGGTGAATAGGGCCTGGTTGGCCGCTTGTTCTTGACGGGAGATCATAACTCATTTGATACAAGAGCATTTTAAAGCTTTTTTCGCCAAATGCCGGAATCGTCGTCTTCGGACTCGGAATCAGAGGCCGACTGTATAATGGAGCTTGTAATTGGAGATTTGTCAGGGCCAGCTGACTCATGTCTTTGTTGCTTGAGTTTCTCTACTCTGGTATACAATTGATGCTGAAGATCCAGTTCTTGATGCAGTTTATCTTGTTGCTCAAGGTCCGAGTCAGAAGCGACATTTTCTGCCAAGCTGAAATTGTCGTCTTCGGGTTTTTCACTCGGTTGAGCAGTGGCTTCAATTACAGTTTGATTTTCACTAAGAAATTTGGACCATTCTTCGTCTAATAGTTGTTTGGATTTTTCTGCATCGTCATGTTTATAGGATCGATCTGACGAACCAAATGCCGGTAACGAGGGGCTGTCATTGCTATCAGATTTGGACTCCATGGCCGGTAGTGATAGGATCAATCAAAGAAGCCGTCAGCATAATTAAGTTTGGGGAGGAGAAACACAGGCACACAAAGTATAATTGGCAGAGCAAATTTTTAGGCATCAGGAGATTGATGGCGGGGGGTGAAAATCTCTCATGATTACTAGTGCATGATTTTTTTATTAATATTACAGGTTTTTAACGCTTCTTTTATTGAATAGTTGCAAGCATCGTATCGTCCCGAGCCGTCGTATTTATTTCCTATTCCAATCATCTTCATCAACAATACCACAACGGTTCTTATCGACAGCCAATCAAATATATTTTAATATATAAAGGCCAATCTTCCTGCAATCTTCACCATCTTGCTCTTTTCTTCTTCTTCCTGCTTTTATAATCCCCCCTTCCTCCAAAGCTTATTGCCTACTAAACTCTGCTCACACCACCTATCCAAACATTTCATCCGACGGCTTTAACATTCTATCTCCATCCACGTCCAAGCTACAGCACAACAGGCACCATGAGCCGTCTTCCGAGGCAACCTATAGCTTTAATAGCAGGCTTCCTAATAGCTATGACCATACTAGCCATGATTTCTCAGTCTACGAGCATTCAGAAGCCGACCCGAGTATGGGATATCAAAACCCCTGAAGACAAGCAGGAAACCGCGTCTCAGCCCGTCTTGGTGGATCAGGGCATCATAGGAGGAAAACCTATTATGAGGAAGATGAAAAATGAGACCATTCGTGCCGAGTTGGGTCGATCTGCTTGGAAGGTTTTCCATACGATTCTGGCTCAGTATCCCGAGGAACCTTCTGAGGAGGAACGACAGACATTATCTTCTTATATTCACCTGTTTTCTCGCGTATATCCATGTCGAGAATGTGCTGAGCATTTCCAGATTCTTCTAAAGGAGTTTCCTCCGCAAACAGCCTCGAGAGAGATCGCTTCTCAGTGGGGATGCCATGTGCACAACCAAGTGAATAAACGGCTGGAAAAACCTATATTCGATTGTTCAGAGCTTAGCGATAAATACGCTTGTGGTTGTGGAGATGAGGAGGAAGGCGAAGGACAAGCGAAATCTGACAAGCTGGAGATCGACGTAGCCGAGCAGAAGACGAGCGGATAGCGATAGCATCTAGAAGACAAGCGATAGTCTTCGCGGCAAGCGATAGCCTTAACCGACTTATCAACCTCGCATCTACCGCATCCACACCTATGCATCTAATAAACATGTATATTTTCCTTGTAATCTATGGTAATATACTCAATATTGTACATCCTTCACAGCCTCCTATTCTTGGAAGACCGTCTATAGCTATCGTAATGCAAATGGCCCATGGTATCAATAGCCAGCTGATTTGTCCAATGGAGAATACGCGACGGCATGCGTCCCTGGAGCTCTTTTCTCACCTCCTCCAGTCGCTTGGCTCTTATGTGCTTCAACAGCCTCTTCTGAGCTGCCGTCATGCTGGGTTTGCTCTTCTTGGTCGTTTTGCTTTTGGTAGGTCCCCGTCGTTTCCGAGACATGATTGCTGCTGCGTCCTCTTCAGCACTGTCCTCGTCTTCCTCTTCACTGGACTCATGCTTTCCATCGTCTGCCTTGAGCTGCTCTTGTATTTCGTCACTGTCCCAGTCCACCAATTCACCGTCCTCCTCCTCTTTTTCCACCTGTTCTGTAGCTTCCTGTTCCTTCTGCTCCTCATCAGCAGTGATCTGTGCAGACCTGGCTTCCATACTATTAACAATCCACGGCCTTACCAGTTCTATCTCTCGCAGCAGTTTCATTTCTCGCACCCCAGTCCTATTGAGCCAATTCAGCAAATCATCCAACTGATCAGGTGTATCATAGTAAGCCCAGTAGCTTAAATCAGCAAGGAAATTATCGCCCTCAGCTACCTTTTTACGCTCCAGTGGTGATAATTTCTGCTCATCCTGAACTGCCAGATTCACGGTCAAGTCTTCTTCATCAGGACCTTGAACCCATAATCTTCCCATGTTATAATGAAATGTAGACTCGTCTTCATCAGCTTCGCTATCCTTGTCGTCCATATCTTCATCGCTTTGGCTATTACCATTCTCCTCTCCATTTACCGTTGATTTGGAATTTTTCGCGTCCTCAGTGCTCTTGTTTTTTCTCACATCTGGCCTGTCCGCTTCAAACCACCAATATTGGTTATAAAACCGATCTTTACCGAGACACCTTATTCGTTGAACATCCAAAGAAGCCAACTGTTCATCGCACTCTCGTACCTTCTCAGTAGCTTGGCGAATTCTTTCATCAGTTTCTTTGAGACTTTCCACCAGCTTTCCGAAATCAGCATTCGTATTAGTTAGCTCTTCCAGCTTGTCTTTAGGTATTCTGGTATGAATCGATATCGGTTCAATTGGCCCGTCAGGGGCCGAGCCATCGGAAGCACGCTCAGCGGCCACCATGTTTCTATAAATTGCCCTTTTGTCCTCCTCTATTGATTTTGCGTAATCGGCTAGAGATTTCAGCAGTTTCTGTTGTTCTAGCTTCTCTCGGCGTACCTTAGTCGAATCCTCCAAGCACTGATCTATAAATGATCTCACAAGATCAGATCCTTCGACGAAACTGACTAGGATACTCAGAATATGAACCTTCTGTTCAAATGAAAGGCGAAAGTATCCTTGAAAAGCCGCCAGTAAAGATACAGGATGATCCAACGATGCCATTTCATCGAGAATTCCTTTGATGATATCCCGCCATTCTGCAGCATATGATATGGTCGATAGAAAGCCAATCACTATTTGCTGCCATCCACCGTCACGATACATTCGCTTTCGAAGACGTTCTTGCCATTTGCTTCGCTGGAAAGTTTCAAATAAATGTGCTTTGTTTGTGAATGAATCATCCTCTTCATCCTCCTCCTTGTAATCCTCGTTCTCTTCGTCATCATCTTCCTCCTCTTCGTCTTCTTCCTCCTCCTCGCCGTTCTCTTCCTGTTTCGTTTCCTCGTCAGCAGTTTCGTCGTTACTGTCACTTTTTCTGTTTGAGCTATTGGTAGCTTTTCCATCGTCCTCTTCACCCTCAGTCTTGAGATTGTCCACGTCATCATTGCCGTTTTCCTTTATCTCTGAGTCGTTTTCTTCGTCCACAGCATCAACTTCGTCATGTTCCTCTTCTGGCAGTGCGATTTTCAGTTGTGTAGAGCTGGTGCCTATGAAGACACTCAAAATAGAGCAGTGAATTTCATCGAGCAAAACACAGTCACTGTCTTCATCGGCATATTGAAGAAGATTAACGAGATCGTCGAATGAAAACTGATCAAGTATTAGAGCTTTGCTGTAGACATTGAGAAACGTCCATATTTCAAGCAATCGGCCACCGAGATTCCCATCGATTTGAAATAGAGAAAAGGCCGGCTTTTTTACTTCAATGTTGGTCTCAATGTCCAGATCTTCCGTAATATGCTTGCGAGCATGAGAATAATAGGGAATAGTAGAGTCGATGCTGCCGTCGCGATCAGGTGTTCCACTAAATCCATTAACCAGAGATTTCGCCTTAAAAGGTCTCTCGATGTCATTTGTCCTTTTCATTTTTACTTCGGCGATTTTCTTGATTTCAGGAAGAGGTTTTCGAAGATGTTCAGGAACAGTCTGATCGATTCGATAGGCACGAGCATATTCCTCCTTCACGAGCCAAGGAGCCCCAGCCCAAGATTCTCGTGATACAGCATACTTGATAAACGTCCGCAAAGTGACTTTTGTGAACTTTCTACGATCTCGTATAAGTTGGCCCTCATCGACCGCGAGTTCCTGGCCAGGAGGATTGCACAACTCCACACGGTATTTGGCATAAGCCGGGCGGGTTTCGCCATTAGCTAAAGTAATGGCATTGAAACGGGCTTTCTCGCGAACTATGACTTTGAGGCGTTGGTCACGTATACGCGCTATGGCGATTTCTCCCGGATAAAAGTCCTTCCGTAACGAGCCATAGACCTCATCAACCAAGCCATCGAGCCTGGAAATCTCGCTGAATTGCACCTTGCGTAGAATCGGCTCTTTAAGAGGTTCTGGAAACGTGCTTATGACCTGAGAAGTCTCGTTGATTTCCGACTGATAGGCCTCGAAATACGTCAGGCAGGAATGGCCAGTGAGTTCACAGATGAATTTACGCTTTGGTTAGAGGCATAACATAGTTAATAGTGTCAGTAAAACATACCTGATTGTAGAAATCGACTCGAGCCAAAAAGTCGTCATATGATACAAAGTACTCGTCCGTCACGGGAATATACCAAACTTGCTCCTCGTCATCATCAGGAATGCGCCTTGGTGGAGGAATATCCACAATCTTACGCTTGTAAAGAACCTGGATGTTAATAAAGAAGTCTATAAGACATGGTTCTATGAGAAGATATCTCGTTGAATACCTACCATTCCAAGGCCGACGTTGTTTTGCGATTGTCGATTGGTATATAAACCTCGCGTGGATTTTTCACTTATCAGGACAAATGGAGATGCACTTGAGATGCTATATAGTTTGTGGATAGCTTCAAATATACCGAAAAGTGCTCCTGAAGAATAATCCAATGGAGGCGGATGGTCAAAGCCGAGGTAGTGTTTAGATAGATGTGTTCAAGTCAAAGCAAAAAGCATGTAATTTTTTTATCTAATTGGTTATGCAACCATTCAATTTTGATATTTTTCTTGTGTTGTAAAAATCGGTATAAACTTGGCATGAGGGTATCACGTGATGGTTTAGAACGGTAAGTTTGTATATTCAAACTATTATTGGCAAATTCAATGGTTATTTGATCTTGAGGTTCCTTTTACAATCTTGGTTATTTCCGCTTGTTTATCTGATTTCAGAATCCCCAATTTTTTGCGTCTTTTCCCCCTCGGCAATACGTCGATGAACGGAGTAATGAGAGCCGCATATACGAGCAAATGTCAAGCAGTATTATGACCAATAACGCATAGATATACAGTCTGAATAGCCGAAATATACGTAAATAGAATACAATCATTCTCCTAGTTTCAGTCGCGATGTCCATCATCCCTCCTACAACCTCCTACATCACCGCATCTGATATTGTGTTTCGTGGGGCTTATATGGTATCAGGGCCATCGGTAGGGCAAATCAAATCAGCAGGTAGTTTAGCACTTCTAGGAGATTTATAGATAATTTCAAATATAATCTCGTCTCTTCATCTATTTAACATATTTCCCACTCATTTCATCCCTATTTCTCCCCAAACTCGCTCACCTCTGCCCTCCTCCCCTCTCTCTAAAAACTTTTTCGATCACCAAAAAATTATTCCTTCGCCATGAGCGACCAACAGCAAGCCAACAAGCCCCACCGGGGCGCCAAGGACCCCAAGAAGGGCTCCAAGAAGAAGCTGCATGCTAACGGATTCAATGCTAAAGCTTTTGCAGTTGCTGCGCCGGGAAAACTCGAGCGAATGGCTCGTCGAACCCACGATGTAGGTAGCTGATGATTCGCCTTATTTGCACTCCTTACTAACTTGTAGATAACCGAGAAAAAGTTCCATGTTCCTATGGTCGATAGAACTCCTGAGGATCCTCCTCCAGTCATCGTAGCTGTCGTGGGGCCTCCAGGAACCGGGAAATCAACTCTGATCAAGTCTCTCGTACGACGATATACCAAACACACTTTGAGCGAAATCAAAGGTCCAATTACAGTCGTTTCTGGCAAAAGACGTCGTCTTACCTTTATTGAGTGCTCAAACGATCTTAGTAGCATGATAGACGTTGCTAAAGTCGCGGACCTGGTGCTTTTGATGCTGGATGGAAATTTCGGCTTCGAGATGGAAACCATGGAATTTCTTAATATTCTTGCACCTCACGGGTTTCCTCGAATTCTAGGTATTACAACGCATCTCGATTTGTTCAAAAATGTCTCTACGATGCGAAATGCCAAGAAGCAACTCAAGCATAGGTTCTGGACAGAAGTATATCAAGGAGCCAAACTTTTCTACCTTTCTGGAGTCATAAATGGACGATATCCTGATCGTGAGATTCTTAATCTCGCTCGCTTCATCAGTGTCATGAAGTTCCGTCCTTTGAAGTGGCGTAACGAGCATTACTACATGTTGGCTGATCGAATGGTAGATATAACACATCCTACTTTGATTGAAAAGTCGCCCAAATGTGATAGAAAAGTCACTCTATATGGATACATTCATGGAACTCCTATGCCCTCTGAAAATGGTCATGTTCATATCCCTGGTATAGGTGATCTAATGGTGAAGGAAGTTGAACGACTCCCTGATCCATGCCCTACACCTTATGCTCTTAAACAGGAAGATCAGCAAGAAGGTGCGCCCAAGCGGCGTAGAAGACTGGATGATAAAATGAAGATGTTATATGCACCTATGAGTGATGTTGGTGGTGTTTTAATGGATAAGGATGCTGTATACATCGACGTTGGATCTCAGAACTTCACCCAGGGAAATGAGGATGCTGGTATTGGCGAGCGACTAGTCACAGGACTTCAATCGTCTAAAAATGTCTTAGGAGGTCAGAAAACTGATGAAATTCAGATTTTCAGCAATGGAGGTCACGTTACTCAAGTTGATGATGACGAGGATCAAGATGTTGGACGAACTACTCCTCGAGCTGCAAATGCCGTCGATGATCCATCTTATTTGTATGAGACAAATGGAAGTGATGATGGTTCAGAAGACGAAGGTGATGAGGAATTTGATGAAGATGATTTCGATGCCGATAGTCACGCAAAATTCTCTCTTGAGACTGATGGACAAGATGCCAATGAAGAGTATGCTTTTGCTGACTCTGATTCCGATATGGGAGATTATGATGATGAAGGTGTTGTACGCTGGAAATCTAATCTATCAGAGCTGGCTGCTGGTCGGTTCCATTCCAAGAGAAGATACGACATAAACAAGCTTCTGTATATGGATATTGAACCTGAAGAGGTCATTAAACGTTGGAAAGGCTTGGAGGATGACGATAGTGTTGAGGAGGAGAATATCGAAGAAGATGAGGATGCATTTTTCCAGAAGAAACAGAAGCAAGAGTCTTCAAATGATGACGATTATGACCAAGTCATATATAATACTGAGCTTTTGAAGAAAAAATGGTCCGAGCCGAAAGCATTTGAAGCATTGTCGGAAAGGTTCTATTTGGAAGCAAAGGCAGAAGGAGAAAATGATGCTGCCGGTAATGACGACGACGATGAGGTCTACGGTGAATTCGAAGATTTGGAAAATGGAGAGGAAACTGCCGAAGGTGCTGGAGAAGCAGAGTCTGGTTCTGAAAATGACTCCGAGAATGGCAGTGATGAGGAATCTGAATCTGCCTCCGAAGACGAAAGCAACGAGAAAGAAGAAGATTCTGATGTAAAGACCGTTGAACAGCAAAGAGCCGAAAATGCTGCCAAGAAAGAAAAGCTTCGACTTCAGATTGAGAATACTGAAGGTGAAGACCGTGAATTTGGTGCAGCAGATCCCGAAGATGACTCTCACGAGACATGGCACGATATGGAGAAGGCCAAAATTGCCAAACAGCTGGAAATTAATAAGGCTGTATTTGATGAGATGGATCAAGCTTCTCGTGACCGTATAGAGGGATATCGAGCTGGTGCGTATGTCCGTGTTGTCTTTGAAGGTGTTCCTTGTGAATTTGTGGACAATTTCGATCCAAAATATCCGGTTCTTGTTGGTGGATTACTTGCTAATGAAGATCGATTTGGCTTCTCGCAAGTACGTATTAAACGTCACAGATGGCACAAGAAGCTTCTGAAAACAAATGATCCTTTGGTATTGTCTTTAGGATGGAGAAGGTTCCAAACGATTCCTATATACACGACATCGGATTCAAGAACTCGAAATCGTATGCTGAAATACACGCCAGAGCATATGCATTGCACTGCGACCTTTTATGGACCTCTTGTGTCTCCTAATACTGGTTTCTGTGGCTTTCAGTCGATCTCTCAGGATTCAACAACCAATGCATTTCGGGTTGCAGCAACAGGAACGGTTGTAGAGATTGATCAGAGTGTTGAAATTGTCAAGAAGCTGAAACTTGTGGGTTATCCTACAAAGATTTACAAAAATACGGCATTCATTAGGGATATGTTCCATACTTCCTTGGAAGTAGCCAAGTTTGAAGGAGCAGCTATCAAAACCGTTTCTGGAATTCGAGGTCAGATCAAAAGAGCTTTATCGAAGCCGGATGGGCATTTCCGAGCTACTTTTGAAGATAAGATTTTGATGAGCGATATTGTTATATTACGTGCATGGTTCCAGATTCTGCCTCGCAAGTTCTATAACCCAGTTACCTCTTTGCTTCTTAAGGATAAGGTGAATTGGTCAGGAATGCGCTTGACTGGACAGGTTCGAGCCGATATGGGCATAGAGCTTCAGAATGAAGACAATTCTAAGTATAAGAAGGTTGAAAGAGCTACGAGGCGATTCAATCCTCTGCGAGTGCCTAAAGCGATCCAGAAGGAGCTCCCATTTTCGTCACAACTTCATCAAATGAAGCCTCAGAAGAAGGAAACATACATGCAGAAGCGTGCTGTTGTTGTCGGTGGAGAGGAGAAGAAGGCTCGACAGTTGATGCAGAACATCATGACGTTAAGGAAGGATAAGGAGGCCAAACGACAGGCTAAAAAGGCCGAAGAACGATCGAAATATCTCAAGAAAGTCGCTGAAATAGACGAACGAAGAAAGGAGAAGAAGCGTACTGAGAAAAAGGAGTATTTCGAGAAGTTTGGCCGACGGCACGAGGAAGAGCAGGGCAATGGAAACAAACGGCAGAGAACGAGATGAAGAAATACCGTGAAACAGAGAAGATAAAAAACAATATCGTGAATGAAGCAAACTATGTAAATAACATAAAGCACTGCTATGAAATGATTATATATAAGTATCAGTGATAACCATCTGAATTATCTATTCAACTTCCACCTATACATATTGGCTCAACCATCGAATGCCATCACCGTAACCTTGTCGCATGACAACCGAGCACATGAACACCTCGATTGGACGGATGTTTTCAGAAACAGGAGCTTTGCCTTTGCCGGTGGTTTGATAGAGACCCAGGGCATGACGGAGCTCTTCTTCGGAAACAGCTCGGCCGTCGTCGATTTTGTTTCCAAGAATCAAAAACGGCACCTTGGACAGCTCTTCAATGGAGAAGAGAGCATCGAGCTCGGCCTTGGACTCGAGAAATCGCTCGGGATCGGCAGCATCGACCAGGAATACAATGCCATCGACCTCGGGGAAGTAGTCTTTCCATAGACGACGAGCTGAGGTTAGGGGCGTCTATATAAATATTCTGTAAAGATTTTTACTTACCCTGCTGATGACCACCGAGATCAAACGTTGTGAATTTCACACTTCCAATTGCAAGTTCCTCAGAGGCTGAATTATGTTAGCATTAGGGGAACAAATAGACACGAACAGGCGTCAAAACAACACTAAAAAATTCAATCACGTCTTATTCAATCACCTCTAATTCATATCACCATCAAATACCTACTAGGATGAAGAGTCGGTTGTAAAGTGGCCAAACGGTCGTTCTTTCGTTAGATCTCATTGCTCACCATATTGCTCAATGCCCTATCTTCCAACCTACCTTAAGCATGTGCAATAATGTTGTTTTTCCAGCGTTATCAAGCCCCAGAAATAACAGCTTGGCATGCTTATTCCATAAACCCAGAGATGTCAGAACGTCGTAGACTATGAGGTTAGAATGAGCTAGTTATAGGAAATGACACTGCGCCATGAACCGCTGTTTTATCACGATTATCACGGCATTTTACCCTACATCTATACATACACCAACTGAAAATCCACATTATGACGCAGTTCTCAAAATGCTGTTGTCGATACTAACAAGTAACAAGTTGCTGATAACAATATGTTGATGAGTTGTAACAGTTAAGTAATGAAAGGAAAAATTGGTGAAGAGTGGGCACGTGATGTCAGCATTATGGTAAGAGAACGGAGACCTCGATTGGTCATTAAATAGAGAATAGTTTAATAAAAAATGCAATGTTCATTAATATATAATGTTCAGTAATCGTGCGAACTCTCGTCGTTATGCATGTTAATTCGCGCTCTTCGTCAGGTTTATGGTTCTATGCGTACCTGGAGTCTTTCTCCTGATTCTCTACTCCTGGATCCTCCTGGACTATCCATACACTTCACTCTTCTCCACTCCCCGTTTCTTCCCCACACATACAAAATATATCTCCTTGCTCTCCTTCCTTGATGCTTCGGGTTTCTCTCTTTTCACGGTTTTGAACACCTTTTTCAGTCGTTTCTCTAGATATTTGTCCTCTGAGCCCGTAAAGACCTTACATACAAAACTACCTCCCGGTTTCAGCATATCTAACGCAAAAACCAGAGCTGCATCACATAAATCCTGATAATTAGATACTAAGCAACCTCTCAATACTAAGTAACCCTCAATACCAAATAACCCTCAATACCAAGTAACCCTACTTACTATACTCGCAGCATGGTCTTTGACCGGCAAACCACTGGTGTTTTGCATCCTAACAATTGGATCGTTAATACTCCGTAACCAGAAGCCTGAAATTTGAGGCCATGGATCGCACATGTCACTTAGCACTATATCAACGGGAAACTCGCTAGGTTCCCCGTGTTTTCCGTCTTGCTCCAGCTCCTCTGCCGATTTCTCTCGTTCAAGCTCCAAATACCCCAGTTCTTCTGTCACATTCTCCACCGTATCATTTGTCGAGTTTTCCCTATCGTACTCCTTTTCACTGGTATATATACGACGCGACGGTAACATCTTTCCATGCTCAGGACTAGCCAACATCCGTTTCAGTTCGTCTTGGACTTTGCTAGATAGAAAATTGCCTTGTATAGCATTGACTCCAGCCGGAGGTTGACAGAGCAGGATATCCAAGCCAAATACACGGCCTTTACCCTTTGTACGTTCCACAGCTACCTGAGACCAAGACCCTGGAGCAAATCCCAGATCTACAACAGTCATTCCAGGTTTAAATAGTCGGTACTTTCTATCCATGTCCCTAAGCTTGAAGGCAGCCCGTGACTTGTACTGACGGAGTTTGGCTTCCCTGGTGAAAAAATCCTTACCTTGACGTTGTAACCATTGTTCAGAGGATCCGGCTCGCTTGGCAAATGAACATGCAGAGAATGACAACAGACGTGTCGAGGACAATCGCATTGAACGAGGAGTGGAGATGAGGTTCAGAGAGAAAGGTGAGGAGATTTTGAAGGAGTGATGTTGATTAGTCAGAAATGGGCGATACTTAGTAATTTTTCCTGGAAGGGAAGAAGTGATAAGATGCTGATGGATTTTGACAATTAGCTTATGAGGTGGTTAGTACGGTAAAAAATAGTATATCGTAATAGTTCTTCTTTGAATTGGTGATTTTTTGTTCTGCAATTGCTTGTCGATCTCGGATCGTTTCGTGTGATAGAAATTGAGGCTCATCGCACGATAAGAAGTCAATTCCTGATTCAATTGAGAGCGATAAAATGATAATAAAATAAGTACAATAAATAAAATAAATAGTATGAAATTCCAGCAAAACACGAACGTCATTCATGTCCTAAAACGTCGATTTTTCACTCATTTTCTCCACCCGTGTTGCCCAAATGACCTGTCAGCGGCTGCCCCCAAAACTATATAAAGCGCACCCGCGCCGCTCTTTTGACGTTTTTACTTCATCCTTGTAATGGTAAAAAAGACTAAAGGCGGTAAAAAACCCAAGGGATGCAAGAAAAGCAGCCCAGTCAAGAAATCCAATCAGGACGATGCGGTGCCTGACGAAGATCTCTTGAAAATGAAAGCTGCAGCCATTGTGGAATATCTTCTACAATTCATCGCCCGTCCGCATATCACTGACGAGGACGAGTATGAATTGGATGATGCTTTAAACTCCATTGTTCAGGTTTGCGAAGTACCAGTTGTTCCCGTCGCTTATACGTACGTCAAGGATTCCAAGCAGGATGTATTTGCAAGATCCACCATTCTTGACTTCATGAAGGATATACGAAAGTCCCAGACTGACGATAAGAATATCCGAAAAATTGACAGAGCAATTGGCCACATGAGACGTGCTTTCCGTGCCTGCGAGCCTGATCCTGCTACCAAGGTACATGTTAGCCATGCAGACAAAAAAGAAGCAAAAAAGCTCCAGGAAGAAGCTGAACGCCTAGAATTTGATAACATGGATAAAAAGGCTGTTCATGTGTATTCCAAGGCCATTCGGAAAGATCCTACTAGTGCCAAGCTCTTCTGTGACCGTTCTCAGACATATCTTCTATTAAAGGATTTTCAAAGTTCTCTAAAAGATGCTGAAATGGCTATCCGACTGGATCCCTGCGATGTAGAGGGCTATTACAGGCTGGGCCTTGCTATGCTGTACCTTGACGAGTTTGGTCAAGCAATGAAGGCTTTCCGCCAATGCATTAGAATTCAAGGGGATGAAGTCGAGGATTATGTCACGAGAGGAATGGAAACGGCCAAAAAAGGCTATAACAGAAGTATGGCTGAGAACGGGCCGACTAAGGAACAGGTGAGCCAAATGAGATTCATTGTGAGTCCAGCAGTAAGTTCACTGAAGTGTATTCCAGACTGCGAAGTCAAGCTCCAATGCATTGCCCAGGTCGAAGGAGAGTTCAAGCGTCCCAGTCACCCTGAATACATCGTAGGAGGTTTGAATCGGCTCAAAGAAGAGGAAGCTGCTGCAAAGGTACGAAGGTACTACGGAAAGCACTTGCCTGAGGATGATGAAACGAGAGCTTCTCCTATTGCGGAACTGGCGAAAAGGTGAAGGTTTGGCTAGGCCGTAATTAATAGAATTGAAGATGCATTGCTATAGCATGAAATAAATAAATAATTATAATAATATATATAATTATTTTGTATGTTATTATTCGTTGATCTATCTAGTAGCGTATGCTGGTAGTCTGCGTGACTGCGTTCTCACATCTACCCTCCCCCCTCATAAACTCCTCCAAACTTTCAACTCAACTTCACCATCTTAACGGACCGAACCAAACCATTACCACCGTTTGGGAGACTTAATACCTTGTCGAAATGTCCAAAATCACCGCTTCCGGAGTGCGTCAAAACGTCCAGCAGCTTCTTGAGGCTTCTGAGAAGAAGAAGAGAAACTTTCTCGAGACTGTCGAGCTGCAGATTGGTCTCAAGAACTACGATCCCCAGCGTGACAAGCGTTTCTCAGGAACCGTCAAGCTTCCTCAGGTTCCTCGTCCTAACATGACTATTTGCGTGTTTGGTGACGCTGTGGATGTTGACCGAGCCAAGTCTCTTGGAGTTGATGCCATGTCTGTCGATGACTTGAAGAAGCTCAACAAGAACAAGAAGCTCATTAAGAAGTTGGCCAAGAAGTACAACTCTTTCATTGCTTCTGAGGCTTTGATCAAGCAGATTCCTCGTCTTTTGGGACCCCAGCTTTCCAAGGCTGGTAAGTTCCCTGTTCCTGTTTCCCACAATGAAGATCTGGGATCCAAGGTCAACGAGGTCAAGTCTACTGTCAAGTTCCAGCTCAAGAAGGTGCTTTGTCTTGCTGTTGCCGTCGGTAACGTCGAGATGACTGAGGACCAGATTGTTCAGCAGGTTATGCTTGCAGCGAACTTCTTGGTTTCTCTGCTCAAGAAGCACTGGCAAAATGTGGGATCTTTGGTGATTAAGAGCACCATGGGTCCTCCTTTCCGAATTTACTAATGATATAATTTAGTGTAGGAGGAATGATGATTTTAAATAATTGAGTGCTAGAGTTGGAGTGCTAGAGTATTTTTGAAGTACTAAAGTGTTTAGAGTATTTTCGAAGTACTAAAGTGCTTAAAGTACTTGAAGTGTTGTGCAAGGCATTGATGAGGTACCGTAGTTATTCCATATTCCCCATAGTGTCAAATCCCAGAACAGTAAAGTACCGTATACACCGTATTTCTTGAATAAGTCCGTATTCGATTATACTCAAAATACGATATCCAAGTGAATTATACGACATTGATATCACCTTTTTAGGCATTTTATACTGTTCATTATCTTTCAGGTATAACACTCGTCATCCTATAGTCCTAATCATCACTCTCATCACTATCACCAACAGCTACATCTCTCCACTATCCCCCCTATCTCACTCCTTCCCCCCCCCCCTATATAAACACATCACCCCACCCCCAATCTTATCTTCCTTTCCATCACTCTGCCCATCTTTCTCATCGCTTGCCCATCTTTTGGCTCTCTCGGCAAACTCCACAAATTTTCCTCCAATACGGCTGACTTCCCTCACAATCACCGTACCACAACAGCTCACACGATATACAACGAATTCCTCCTCAACCAACACCTCTAGCAGACTGTTTCAATAGTGGAGTATCCTGGCTCTCTGTGCTCAGAGCATGACGTTGAATGACCCGGGCTGTGTCCCGGACGTCCAGCTTATGTCCAACGACCAGGCCCTGGATTGCCTCTGGCAGTTCCTAACCATTCTGCTCAACCTCCACTCCAAAGTCACCTTTTCAGACAATTCCGTTTCTGAGGGGCCCACCAGGCCCTTTGACTCTAATCTGGACGATAATACTTCGGACAATGTATCGCCATTTATGATATCTACACCTTCGTCGCCGTTGGCATCGCCAACCTCGGATGATTTGACACCTAAATACGACAATATGCCGTCTCCTACGATATCTAAGCGCCGATTATCAAGCATGCTTTTATCGGAAGCAAGTGCCGTGGCTGCTGTTGTTCGTCAGGCCTTTAAAGACCGTGACGAAGCCACGACAGAAGGCGAGCAAGAATCCGACGAAGCGCTAAGTACTCCTCCTAACGTTTCTCCTGATTCTCAGCAGGCCAAGTTGACTATTGCACGGCGGTTCTGGTCGAAATCGCCTGCCAACATCTCACTTAGAGCTTATTTGGACAGAATCCATAAGTATTGCCCTATGTCCACAACCGTTTATCTTACTGCTGCTATTTACATTTATCGGCTATGTATAACACTTCACATGATCCCTGTGACGTCTTTGAGTGTTTATAGGCTCGTGTTGACCAGCTTAAGAGTCGCTTGTAAGATAGTCGAGGATAAGGTACACTCTCAGAAGCGATTTGCAGCCGTGGGAGGCGTTTCTACGCTTGATCTTTATCGTCTGGAAATTGCTCTTTTATTCCTACTAGAATTCGACGTCACTACCAGTGCCAATGTTTTACATGAGACGTTGAAAATCGTGGCTGAGTTACAGGTTCAGCAGGATCGGGCTGTTTCTTGATATTTGTGGGGTATGATTTCTACTTCATCCTTACATTCACACAACTTTTGACTCAACCATGCAATTGTCAACTGTTTTCCTTCTTCTCTTATTTATATATCAGGCGTTTGCCACGAAACTCATTCGTGAAAGTCGGGCCTGTGATCCTGGAAGAACCAACTATTTCTTCCCGTATTCTGGCTTTCGAGTCCAGCGTCAATACACCTATGGACTCCCGATTCTTCACCACGTCCGTCTATCGCACTGTGAACTTGGCAAGGTGGACAAGGAAGCGTATTTGTCTACTGATCGAAATACCGACATGCTATGGGGCAAGAATATATGCATGGATTCTTCCGGTTGGTGTTTACGGCTAGTTCGCAGAAAGCGATATGCAACCCGAGCAATGAGCATCTATTTGCCGCGGATGGTGGTCGGCGGTGCTTTCCTATGTCCTGCAGATGGAATATGCACCAACGACCGTGCTCGTCCCTTGCTTCCGTTGTTGGCAGACTCTGTATCTAATCAGTGGTACGAAGTACCCAAGCTTCAGCGACTCGTCAAGCGAGTTCCTTATCTGTATACACCAGGGTTCCTTGATCCTCGGTATCCTCATCGGGCTGATCGAGCCTTTGAGTGGGCCAATTCCCTGGATGTTAATGAAAACTACACATACACCAAGGATGAGAAGCAGATGATGGCAGACGCCGTCAACACTGTGATCAACAAATTCCACAACATGATGACCTTCGAACCTAATGTTCTTCCCTGGGAATACGACAGGATGGATATCGACGCCAGTATTTATTATCTCATGTCTCTCGGGCCTCCGTTTTCGCAGATGCTGCATCTCACCGAGGCTGTTGATGCTCTGAACAATATCGCGGATCCCACCATTGAGCACAACTCTTCTGCTCCTCTGCTCAATGCTTAATTTCATTCAATTGCATTCTGCTATAATGCTTTACTCATTGCTTATATTTTCGTTATATGCCATAAAATACAATCCTGGTGCGAAACCAAATAAACCATCCCATGCCCAATGTTCCTAGTGCTTCCTGCTGAAAGGATTTGCCATCTTTTTCCACGAACTATCTTCGCGATTCGACGACGAGTTCAGCGCTGTGTGACTATCATCTCGTGTGTGTCTTCCGACGGGAATATCCGTTGATTCTTCAATAGAAGTTCCCGTGAACGATGGCTCGTAGGACTTCTCGGCAAACGGGTTGTGAATATCCCTCGTGCTTTCGCTACCCCTGAAGTTATCACTGGAACTATATGGATGTGAGCTGAATAGATGGTCATCTTCGTGATCGGCTCGTGCAGCATCTCCTAGAGCCTTCAGTTCGTTGTTGAATCCATCTGCATCTGCCTCCAGTGGATTCTGGATAAATGATGCTCTGTCATCCTTGGCCGGTTTATATCTAGTATCGGGGTTCTTGCTGAGCAGAACAATACCGCAAGAAATCAAACTGTAAATCAGCAGAATGAGAGAGAACACAGCATTCAGAACAAAGAAGATAACACCCATAATTGACGATACTACCTGAGGCTGTGTCAGCAGATCAGAGAAGAACAAGAAGAACAAGGCGTTAATGGTGCAAATCGTCTGAATGATGATATTGATGATATTGGTACGCCTGTCCATGAACGGTTTCAATACCGAGATCAGAATCAAATAGCCCAGCTCGATCAAGAACAATGCCAATCCCTGAGTCTTTCCTGATGACTGTGCAAAGGAAATAAACACCGACTTGAGGCCAATGTATACCAAGACAAAAAGCATGAAGTAGTATCGAGATGCATCATACTGAACGTACAAAGATCCGTACTTGTTCATGATCTTCGGGTCAGAAAACAGCATATAGGCAGCAGTGCCATAAGACTCCAGAGATTGTTTGCCAATTACAAATACCTTGAATGCGTGCCAACACATGATACCGGTAGCCAATATGAGGAAGAATACTGCAACAATAATGACAGCAGCCGAATCACGCTCAATGAACTCCCACATTGACAATATCATCAACTGCGGCAATCCAATAAAAAGCATACGAAGCAGAGTACCCTTTAGCATGACTCTCCAATGCATTCGGAAATAATTGAATCGGTCCTTCCAAGCAAATTTCAAGGTAAGTCGGCACAAGGCGAACACAATAGAGATGGCCAGACAAATAAGTACAAAAAAGGTGAATCCAGTAAGAACAATAGACGTAGGCTCGATTCCAGCCTGATACGCCACTCGTTTAATACCTCGGAGCACCAGCAAGTTGCTTGATGATTGGGCAACTGTATCGATAGGGTAATTCTGCCTCTTGACAATACCATATCGCTGGAAATGATCGAGAACAAAGCTCTGCATTCTCGTGTTGACTTCAGCTGCTCGTTGAACCAGAACAGAAATAGTAGGAATAACTAGATATGTTGTTGGAGTTCCTCCTGTAGCCTGGACATACCATCGGAAGATCTTCTGCATGAACGTTACTTTGATAAGTCCCATAGACCAAGCAATATTCTGTCCCCATGACGCAGTGATGGGAGGAACACGATCAACTGCTTCCATAATGATGATAACTTGGCTCTGGAAGTAACTGAACAAGGCGATGGAGTTTGCTGCAATATGAGCTGCAGTATAGGAAGAGCCCATTGTAGAGACCACGGCCGAAGTCAACAGACCCAGACCGGAAATAACAGCCGTGACCCACTTGACAGCCACCTGGTCGACTGTCTTCTCGTTGGTCAAATCAGCTCGAATACAAGCAATCATATCCGAGTTATCATTGATAAACTGCACATAGACTTGACAGTCAATATCCGGCACAGTATAAGCTACACCGGGAATCTTGTCTACAATCGATTGACTCAAAGTCGAGGTTGAGGCAATATCGATTTGACCGGTGGAAATGGAGCAGAGCTGCTTGATGTTCTCCTTGCAAGGATCTATGCTCTCCTCAATGATCTTTATACCATAGGCATAAACCATAATCTTGGCTATGACATGGCCCTCGAAATTGACAGTACTACTAACATCATACTGAATGGTTCTGTTAGCAGGAGTGAATACAACGTCGAATTGAGAGGCACTGAAAGACGAGTTTTTCATACAGGGGATCAAAGAGGTTGCTCGAATGATCTTCATACTGCTAGAAGTAACGGCTTCCACGCTGCCAAATAACAAACTGCTAAACAGCAGCCATACCAGAATGCCGGCATGTGACATTTGCACAGGCAGTTTCATTGTGATATGTTGAAAGCCAACTTTGTACAAGTTTGCAAGCCACGCTTTTTTCCTTGTTGCTCCAATTTAGGTTGGGAAGTCCGGGCGCACTAAGCGAGAAAAGCAGCGGCGACTAATAGGAGCAAATTAGGCCAAGAAAAGAGGGGGTATAAGAGGCGGGAGTATATGCCGCTGAGATTGAGAAGATAAAATAAATGACGAGTCGGCTTAACTTTCGCAGTTTCTTGGCGCTGTAGTTGTACCTTCGGCAGTGATAAAAATAGTAATAGCAACTTCGGGCCTTGAACCAGGCGAATCAAATAAAGCGCGAGCAGATAAAAGATTCAAGAGAGGTTACAGGGAACTTAGAAGCTAAGAACGAACGAAAGTATAGGAAATCCTGGCGGATATATAACGAATCGTGGGTGCTTTGACGCGAACAGAAGAATCGGCCTATAGAAAATGTACAGGATGATTCGGAGCTCAAATAGCGTCAGGAGTCGGAAGTCGTGTTTTTAAACGGGTTCCAAGTTCAGGGTCGTCAAACGTCGAGTTTTTGGAGGATTCGCTTTAGTGCATGAATAAAACAAAAATATGTTGGAGGAAAATTCCATTATATGCCGGCGGGGCTGTAGTGCGGCGAACCAACAAGTAGTTTAAAGTATGACGGAATTGGATGAGATAGGGAGGGGATGGAGAGATGGGATTATTAATAGGTATTGAGTTTGATGTATTTATGGAGATGGTGGAGTATGGAAATAAGGAATAGGTGAGAATCAGGGGGATTTCGTGACACGTAACATATGGGGGGAGGACTAGAGAGGAAGAGGAGAGAGGAAGAGAGGAAGAGAGGAAGAGAAAAGAATATAGAAATAGGACATAGAGATAAAGATAGATATACAATATATGGAATATGGAATCTGTGGGTTAGTATGATGCTCGGGTTATTTTTGGTTATTTCTAACTAAACTTTCTAACTCCAGCTTTTTATAGCTCCAAGACATTGAGGTTGTCTCTGAGATTTTCTTCACCAGCTGCACTATGGATATTTAAGACACAAGCATAATAGTTTAAATATATGGTTAATTATAGAGTGTGCGGTATAATGTTAAAGTGATTAAGTTAGATATATGATAATAGAATAGTATGGTAAATAGATATTGATGGTAAATGAGAATACCGGTATATATTTGTTTGTTTGGCTGTAAGCTACACTAAACTCGTCGAGGAATGTGGTATAACTTTAGTACATTGCTGGAGAAGCAACGAGGATGCAATACAGCGAATGTCCACTACTCAAGAAAGATAGATAAAAAACGCTCTAAATCCCGAATATAAACTAATTATCAATCAAAAAAGTATTTATTCAAACAATAAACCCACAAAACCCCCCTACCTCCCCTCCTCATCAAACTAGCCCCACGTGACCCCATCTCTCTCAATCAAACATCCAGACCATACCTTTTTAGGCATTTCCAATTAAGCTTGCATCTCCAAATAAAACCTCTCCAAATAAACCTCTCCAAATAAAACAATCTCTCATTCTTACATTATCTTGCATTATCACCCAACTCCACCCCCGCAATGCTCCTAGTACCCCATATCCCCAGCCCATTGTTCGGTCCAACCTACCCTCCCATGCAACAGCCTTCAGATAGACTTCGATGGGCAATTGTCCATGGCAACCTACCTATAGTTAAACGCTTGCTAAGAAGGTTTCCGCATCTGTTGCAGGAACCAGATCCCGTCAATGGCTGGACTCCTTTGCATTATGCCGGCTTCTATGGCCAGTATCTGATATGTGTTCATCTCATCCAGCTGGGTCACGATGTAGATGAGATCTCATTAGACCACCGAAGAAACACTCCTTTGCATCTAGCTGCCTGGCATAATCACGAGCAGACTGTACATTATCTATCACAGCATATGGGACGATGTTTGGATTGGAGGAACGCGGACTACGAGACGGCTCTGATGATGGCTGCACGAGCTGGAAATGATCCCTGTATAACACTACTGCTTGATTTCGGTGCGGATATCAATATGTCCGACAATCACGGCAACCGTCCGATGCATATGGCCGCTGCTTTTGGCCATTTGAAGACGCTGCGCACGCTGGTTGATCGCAATGCCGACACTCAGTGTCTCAATGATGAGGGCTGCAAACCCATTCAATACTGCTCTACATACACTGTGCAGGACTTTCTGCAGAGCCTGATCTACGAGAGGAATGAGCGCGATAAGAAGGTTCAAGCGTTTTATAAGCCGCGTAAGAATAGCGAGCCTTTGCAGCCAGCAGGACTGGCTTTGCCGTCAATTCACCACACGCAACGCCGACGAAGCGGGACGTTGCCTGGCTCTTCTGAGACTCTGACGCCTCGCAAACCGTCGCCTTTATCGCCGAGCAAACTGTCGGAAACGTCGTTGGTGAGCCCAACAGCCAGTCAGAACGGAAGTCCTGAAGGAAAACTCTCTGCCCACGCTCCTCTACCTGCTCCACTACTTATTCCGACTCGCAGACTATCAAGCTCTCCTGTGCCGATACAGACTCCGTCGAGACAGACCAGCAAAGGGCTTCTGTTTGACTCACCGTCGTCTGTGGATTCTCCTCTACCACCACCATCAATTGGCCAATTCCGCTCCTCAAACTCGCTCAGCAGCATCTCTACCGACTCTCAAACGTCGATCAGTCCTACTTTGCCGGCTGCAGCCAACAACACGTCTTCTCCGCAAACCCCCACAAATGCACCTGGAGAAAACGACTCGACACGAAACTCGCCATATTCACCAGCAGGAGGCCGTTCCAGGCTGCTTGACGTTTCTGTCTCAAATGTCAGACCAAATAGCAACCAGGTGAGGCAAGATTTCTCCTTTTTATAACGTGGCATTTTTAGATATCTAAGTATTTATTCATCTTGCGATTATAAACAATGCAAGTACATGTCTTTGAACTACAATTAACAATGCAATGGTCCGTCTCCTTAAAGTCTCAACTCCGATAAAATCTTAGTCGCCAAATTTTTATACTGCCACGAGTTGCCGGCAAGCTTTTTGAACTGAACCCCATGTAACGTCAGCAATGGCACCTTCACAATGTATATCTCGAACCGCAACGGCGTCGGTCTCTTTTTTGCGTATCCTCCAGAATATCCAAGCATATCTGAACCTCCATTAGCCTGTTGGCCTGCACCAGGGAGAGACTCGTTAGATATGTCCGACTCTCCTAAATTGGTATTACTCTCGTTGGAGCTGCTTGTCGTGTTGCTGCCTCCAAACACTCCACTTCGACGTCTAGACACTGACCCACCAAATGGCAACTTGCGCCAGTGAGATGGTGTTTGTGGCGAAGAAGGCGGTGTCATAGAGGGCCCTATCGAGTCATTAGCAGGTGCATAGTCATCTTCAGTGCTTGACCGCACTGACGGTCGATGATAACACAAAAAGCCTCCTTTGATCTCCCGGTATGCAATTCCAAGATGATTGAGAACTCGGATGATATCTGACCTGATGAAAGGCAGGCTTTTCGTCGACGTCGATTGCACACTGAAAAATCCCTTGAGGAACACTTGTTTCGGAAACTGAATAGACGGCATCTGGTCATTGTCGACATATCCATGAAGTCCATTGTTACTAGGAGAATCCAGCACAACATTCTCGAATGCATCATCAGTGAGGTGATCAAGCTTCAGTGCTGGAAGTGGTGGTCGCTCAGGGTTGCTTGGGTATCTCAGAGCAGCACTGTCCCGTCGAGCATGTCCAAGAGATTTCGCCCGAGCTGACGGATGATATTGTCCTTTTCGACTTTTAGTTGCCGGGCTATCAAGATTGACATTTTCCATGCGTGACTCAATCGTGTCATGGTTCGCACTGTCATTGGATCTGCGTGGCAGCCGTGCCGGTGCAATTCTCTCTTTTCCGAATAGCGATCCTTGATCAATTTCATCAGGAATCTCCGGCACAGGAGGTGGGGCATCAAAATTCGGATCAAGATTTGCATCATGAAGCGTATGCCTCCTAGCGTGACGAGAATGTACGTCCCCATTACCTTGAGGTGATCCTGCATAGTAATCCCCATTCAGCTTCGTATTGGACTTATGTCTTGATAGAGAAAGACGGCGAAGAAGAGATCCAGCAAAGCCGCCTTTACTGCTAGTCGGTGACATTTCAACTGTATTCTGAGGCTCAGAATGACGAACTTGATGCCTTTTAGACCGTTTCCTTCCCAGTGACTGCTTCCGTGTCAGAGAATCATCAGTATGCGTCAGCCCACTGTTATTTGTTGGTTCGTTACCAACTCTTGAGGGGCTTTCACTATAAGTGTTGAACGGGTTCCTCAATGGGCTATCAGATCTCCTTGCACGATCTTCCGATCCAGGAACAGAAACCTTCAATTCTTTGGGCTGGTCATCAAGTAATGACGGCTCCAATTCTACCAACGCGTGGTCAACTGCATGAACAGGATCTGGTCGCGCTATAGTTGGCGTTGTATACTTGGGGCCCCTAGAAGAAATTTGAGGAGTTACCGGAGGTGATTCCGTAGTATAGTTATCCACATTTGGGGGTCTTGTGCGCAGTCCTTGGAGCTGTTGATGGCCATTTTTCCTGATGGTTGGCGAGGTAGGAATCGTTGCTGTGGCGACCGGAGATGATTTTGGTGCGCTAACGACTCTTGCCTGCGAACTTCTCAAAACGTGACCTTTTGTAGGACTCTGCTGAAACGCAGTATGACGTTCAAGATCCTCGGCAACCAGGTAATAAATCGACAACAAGGGGTGATATGCATCGGTGGGGTCGGGTATTGAACCGAGAAGCTCCTTGGTGATACTGAACTGGTCAATAGACGGCTTGTCTGCGAGGTGCTTATGATGAAAATCAAACGCAAAATGCTTCAAAGGTCCCTGATGATCTCGCCGATCACCAAAATTAGTTGCACTGAACGTTGTTGAAGAACTGTTGCTTTGAGTGGGAGACACTGTCATTTCTGCCGAAGTAGAAGAAGCAGCAGGCGAGGCGGAATTCCACGATGAGTTGGGTGCTCTGTACTGAGCAAAATACTTGGGCTCATTGATGGCATACCAAGCGTCAACAGCGTCAAGATACTCGGGGCTCTCAATGATATGATTCAAAGTCGACTCGATGTCATCGAGATTGCCAAACTCAAAACTCGACATATGTTGAATGACTACCGGGTCCAGTGGGCCAACTATCGGTCTTCTGCGGGGAACAAGGGATTCAGGGGGGCCATCATAACCTTTGCAAATCCAAGGATGGCTCATGACTTGATGCAGGGTATAACGCTCGGTAACATTGACAACGAGCACATTTTGTAGAAGGTCTTTACATTCCGAACTGATCCAATGAGGATATTCAACATGACCCTTTTTTATCTTCTCGTGTAATGCAGGCATCGACTGGTCGTCAAAGGGGACTTTGCCGCATACTAGGACATAGAGAACAATGCCAAAGGACCATACGTCGATTTCAGGGCCAATGTAGGGCTGGGCATTGAGCAATTCCGGAGCAGCAAAGTACAAGGATCCACAAAACGTCTTGAGCAGAGAATCATGGCGAAACAGGTTCGACAGGCCGAAATCAATAATCTTGATCTCTCCACGATCAGATATCATGATGTTTTCAATCTTGAGATCCCGGTGCACTATGCTATTATGATGACAATAGTCCAGTGCAGATGCAATAGATCGGGCAAACTTGCGAGCATGTTTCTCCTTGAGAGACCCGTGCGATATGATATAGTCGAGCATCTGGCCCCCAGACACATACTCAAACAGCAGGTAGAAGTGATTAGTCATAGAATAAACCTCGTACAGCTGGCAGATATTGCCGTGATGCAGCAGACGGCCAATCGAGGCTTCACGGAACGACCGAATATTCTTGGATTCATCCGACTCCTTGGGGGCCTTATCAGACCGCTTGCGATCGACATGGCCCTTTGGAATCACCTTGACGGCACACCTCTTGCCGGTATATCGGTTCCTAGCCAACCGTACCTGGCCCATGGACCCCGAGCCAATCGACTCCTCGAAATCCCACTCCCCTATAGACCTTCTTTTGTGCACATGCTGATGATGGTTGCTCGGACGTTCCGCCATCCGATTATTGCCTGCGTCCTCTTGCTCCTCTGCAACAGGCCGCACAGCCTGGGCCACGTTTCCTTCATTCATGTGTGAATCTGCTATTTGTTCGTGCTTAGCCCTAGGCTCATGTTCCGGCGTCTTCAAAGGAGTTGTTTGCTCTGGTTTGATTGACTTTTGGCGATTGTCTTGTCCCAACCATGGTATTGCGTGGGGATCCACCACCGTTGAACGACGAGAAGAAGGGGTGTTTTGAGAGATTGATGGGGTTTTTCGAGACGTTTCAGGCTCTGCCGGGGTCGTAGGAGCCATATTTATATGCTGCCGTAGAATCACAGAGTCCTTGGTCGATATCCGGTTGTTTATCGGCGAATCACTCATTGATCTCTTGTACTTGGCCGACAAATGGGCCTGCGTGGGCATTTGGGGACTCCATTTGTTAGTGGGAGAAGGAGGAAATGAAGGCGGGATATTGCTTTCGATCTGCAGTGGAGCTGGAGGTTGGCGAGGCATTTGATAAGGCCGGGATATGCGAGACGCAAGTTTTAAAATTAAACGGAAAGTCGCCGGCCTTTTAAAGTGGTGAAATTTCAACCGGCATGCTGGCGTTGAGCTATTTGCAAAAGTTTAAACTGGGCCCGCTTAATTAGGTGCGAGTCTTCGGTAAAGAGTTTAGCCTAAGACGAGCAACAATGAGGGACAAAACGT
This sequence comes from Casaregolazyma suthepensis, assembly GCA_030568895.1. Lineage (NCBI taxonomy): Eukaryota > Fungi > Ascomycota > Dipodascomycetes > Dipodascales > Trichomonascaceae > Casaregolazyma > Casaregolazyma suthepensis. The sequence goes on from JAJMJB010000001.1 coordinate 555,252, forward strand.
TGCTTGGGGGGATTTTTTGGGAAAATCTACAATTATCGGCCTTTATGCAGCTTGTTAAAGTGCTTACCCGAATTTGCTTGGCTGGACTGTTTGAAACAACCTTGTCATCTTAAGCTTGTGCTTCTGATAGATCTACGTATTTTTGGACCGGACCCACCAAACCAGTATACATCGGCAAATTACCGGGTATAATCGTCAATCTGAACGCGACATTTTAGTTGTTCTTTCCGTTTGGGGGGCCCCAATGCCAAGAGCTTATCAAACTTTAAAAGGTTATGCGAAGGAGTAGGGAAGAGTCGGTGGGTTGAGTCAATGGGTGAGGGTGTGTTAAATGCGTGTTTTTAGCCGGTGATTTCAATTGATATACGGCCATTTGGAATATCATTCCGAGCCTACTATCATTCTCTTTCCTTATTACTGCCGACCTGCACACCTGGGGTATCACGTGACCCTCATCGTTCCTTCTCATCAACTAATACCGACTATCCGGAAATTAATCATCGGCTCATCTAAACTCTACAACCGCCCAATTACCTCGAAAACCTCATGTCTCCTTCAGTCAATTCCAGTGGTCGAATTCCCCCAGCCAAATTTCCTTCTGTTTGGCTCTGTCAGCCTTGGGTAGCCCCCATGATGATGTGGCCATGTTGGGAAGCTGTTTTTTGACATTAGCGTTCAGCCAACAAATTTGTAAATAGTGGCATTTGAGCCTAACCAAGCAGATTATAATGAACGGGGTAGGTGAATACGGTGGCTTGTGATGGGAGAATAAGCTTGCATGGCTTGATGTGTTTGCAAAAAAAGCTTTATACTAATGTCTTGATAGACTACAGCCAAAATCTCCACTGTTGAAGGAGTACGAATCCTATGCGTTGCAGAGATCCGCGGCCGGCTCAGTCTGTTAAATAAGCTGGCAGAGGAGCACAGTGCAGCGTTGATTGTGCATACGGGCAATTTTGGGTTCTTTGATGCCGATAGCATAGGCCGATTGCCAGCCAAGTAAGTGGTTTGAGAAGCGGTGCTGGTGATGCTAAGCATGGTATTCTGTGTTAAGCACGCTATATTATATCATCTCTTTATATCATGTCCTTTCTCTCTAACCCTAGAACCCTCCGTCACATCTCTGTGTTTTCGTCCTCGCCGGAAACGAGAAAAATGGCCCTGGAGGACGGCATAGACCTCAAGAAACAACTGCCCAAGGATGCGCTGGGCGAGCTGTCGGCGTACATTTCCGGCGAGGCTCCTCCGTTCAACGTCCCTGTATACACGGTGTATGGAGCTAGTGAAGATATCACTGTGTTGGAGAAGTTTAGAGATGGTACTTACAGTGTGAAGAATCTTCATATTATTGACGAAGCCAATAGTTATGCAATTGAGATACCGGGAAAAAGCAACAATATAAGGTTATTCGGCCTTGGAGGTGCCCTGGTATTACATCGGTTTTTCGATAATGGCGACGGTCTGACTTCTATTGCCGGTACTCATGGACTCATGTGGATTACTGCTCTACAGGTCGGCCAACTAATACAAACTGTCAAAAACAGCTTCGACACGTCTGAAATCCGCATTTTTGTCTCACATCCGTGTCCGTCAAAGGACGCTCTGTTATTACTGGCTGCACTGACGTTACGAGCTGATTTCACCGTGTCGTCGGGCCTTCATTTCAAGTATGGTAGCTCGTTCAATGAGTTTTCGGCGCAGTCGTCCCTTGATTTGTACATTGAAAAGCTTCTGGAAGCCAAGAAGAAGTTCGAAGACCTGTGGGAAATCGTCAAGCCTCAAATTACCAAGTTGGTGGAAAGTAACCCGTATCAACAGCTGCTGGTGGACAACGTGACTCAGATGTTCGACAATGTGCCGAAATCAGCTTCAGACAGGTCGCATAACTCTGATTATTTGGAGTCGGCATTCCGAACTCTGTGGCATTTCAATCTATGCGATGTGGATTATGGGGCTGTGGTTCTCAAAGCCGGTCAAGGCAACATCTCTTACGAATCACACTTTCAAGGGTTTAATTTTGACCACAGGACTTCAGGAAAGCTCCAGCAGGGCAAATCGCAGAAGCGAGGAGGGGACAATAACAAGAGGGAGGAACGAAGAGACGAAAAGGAGCCTGGGGTGTGGATTCCGTCGTGCGGAGACAGCGAGCAGCAGGTGCGGGAGTTATTTGACGAGCAGGACCGGGAGTTCATTACGAATATTCAAATCAAAGAAAGTCATGGAGATCGCGCAAGATCGAAAGAAAAGGAGTCTTCGGTGGGCGATGAGGAGGAAGCTGAGTCCAGCGAGGATAAGGAAAGTGTGCCTAGGAAGTTTGCACTGGTCTACTTCAAAGACGAGCAGCATGCCCAGGCAGCCCTAGAGCGTCTAGACGACAGCAAAGTCGAAGGGCATGCTTCGTTAATTGGAAATCGGCCGTCGAAATTTGCTGGCCGTGGAGGGTTTTTCCGTGGATCCCGTGGAGGCTATCGCCGAGGAGGCCGGGGACGAGGAGGATCTCAAAGAGGAGGAGATTCCAAGTAAAGTACAGTATACAAAAAAGAGTAGTTTTTTTATGATAGTCTTTTGAGGAGATGGTGCGATATGCTAAATTGAGGTTGCGTTTACCCTACTTTTTCACCTCAGAAATGAAAAAACCAGCCTGAAATATTCCTTCTATAACGCGAAACTGTTATCGAAACCATCCACCCTGTAATACCGGCGTCTTCGTGTACTTTGAGCAAACGACTGAATATCTCAACCTGAGCTCCCATAATCCTTTTTCATCATGGTACGGCCGAAAAACCCCGAGATCGTCGTCCCATTGGACAGGCCCGAGTACCAGCAGGACCTTGCGTCTATTCGGAACCTGTGGCAGCTAGCCAACCTGATGCAGTTTACCAACATGTTCAGGGGCATTCTGAAGCTGGGCGTGCCGGAAAATGAGGTCAGCATGGAGGTGCTGGAGGAGGATTTGCTTGGAATTAACAGTCCTCCTTTATTGCTGGATCGCCTCAAAAAGGCCCTGATCACCGGGAATTTGGAGCCGCGGTTTCAGAGCGGCAATTTCGACGAGGATCTCTGTACTATCTACACCAAGAGAGCGCGTCCGTATGTTGTGATTCCGCCTGTCAAGACGGAGGAGAACGAGGAGACCGGCGAGGTCGTGGAGATCCATCAGGACGCTGACATTTCGCAATTACATGGGTTGACTGAATTCGAGCCTTTCATAAAGCGTGGATTATATGATTTCCACAAAAACAAGTTTGTTGGCTTCGAACTGGATGATTTGCCTCTACCTGAACGCATCATTCTGCTGGACAACCTGAGCAGATGGATGTCGTTTTCCGACAAGTTTCATCAGAAAATGGAGGATTTGGCCCGAGTTAACGACATGGTCATTGATGATTTCCGTGTTTTACCCATCGGTTGGAAAGGCACCTTTGGATCTTACTACTTGCTGGATGACAATCGCTTGTACTATAAACTGGATTTTGAGCCTTATCTTGGAGACGTGAAGCCCGAGAAGAAGAAACGCAAGTCCACGTCGAAGGCCAGCTCCAAAAAAAGACGAAGAAGTAACAAGAGAGTAATTGCGAATTCCGAGGAGGAAGACGACGATGCGGATCAGAATGCTGATCTCAAACCATTGTCCGAAGCACTTGCTCGAGAATACGAGCCGGAATGGACATGCATTTGCTGGAATCTGCAATCTTGGCATGAATTCATCAAAAAGCTGCAGAAATCGCGGGACTCTTACGACATGAGGTTTTGTAAATATTTGAAGAAGGACGTGCTGCCTGTGGTCGAGGAGCACGACGAATTCAGCCATAGAGCAGCTGCATTACGGGAAAAACAGCGGGAAAAACTCGCTATGGTCGCTCACCGTAAGCGATCTTCTAGATTGGAGGAAAAAGCTTCTCAACGGCAGCTGGAAGAGGAGCAGCGGGCACGTGAGGAGCTCATTAGACTAGAGAAGGAGAAACGAGTGGCTGAACAACGAGAACGAGCCCGGCGTAAGGAGGCTCAGGAGAAGAGGTTCCTTGACAAGAGAAATAAGGAGCATCAACAACGGATGGCCACGTTGAGGTTCCAATGGTCTCGAGAGTTTGCTCAGGAGCAACAACAACGAGGCAATGTTAATAATAATGGGGGAGAAGAAACTAGCAGGCAATCTAGTGCAGAACCTTCTTCGATTCGACGAAGTGGTCGTGAACGCAAGAATTTAACAGGCGGCGAGATTTACGATGGAGAAATCGAGCAAGAGCCTGTTCATCAGGCCAGGACTCGTCAGCAGGCCAAAGAAGAGGAAGAAGACGGGAAATTGTGGTACTTTGATTGCTATGGAGGCTGCGGTATATCAGGAATCAACTATGACGATGGAAATCCTTCGGTTTGCTGCGAGCGATGCAGTTCTTGGATGCATGTCGAGTGCCTGCCCGACGACATGAAAGAGCAATCACAGCAAGAAGGCAGCAACTTCATATGCCTCCGATGTCGGGAAGAAGAAGCAATTATTCGAAGGAAGGTTGCTGAAAGATATTTGCGCGGCCATGCTGATGCGGAGACTATTCTGGAAGAGCTATACGGGGAGAAGAAGCAAAAGATGACGACAGCAACGGCGCCAGCCGAAAATGGACCATTGGAATTGGAGCCAGAAGCTGTGGAATACGAGAACTCGTTTGCTGCGCCTGTGGAACACGCCACTCATACGGCTTCGGAAAGAGTTCAGCCTTTTAATGTTATGACCTTGACCAACATTCTAGGCAATCAGACGGACCAAGATTTGGTTATGATCGGATCATCTACAAATACATCACGCAACAGTCAATGAGGAAGGTCCCTTGGACATTCCTAAATAGGCAATTGTTTGATGTGTAGGAGATTTGAGTACATGGCGTGACAAGACGAGGGATCTGGCCTGGAGAGTTAAAGTTGCAGCAGATGCGTTAAATGGGGTTGCTTTGGACTGGATGGAATGCAAAGAAACCAGGGTCGGAGAAACGGTTGTTTGCGAGACAAGAGGGTGGTTAGGAAAAAAATTATTAAACGGCAAAGGATCGATAAGTGCGTATTTCCGTTTGCCGAACTTCTGCGAGCATCCGATTTCGATTGTTGGAAGGCTGTTTTGGGATAAAGCCCTAGCCCAAGGTTGAAAAATAAGAAACCCCTCTGATTGCGCGCGCAGTGTGCGCAACTATCAGCTGTCCGTACCCGGGTGTGTAAGGCAAAAATTACGGCTTCTATTAGAGCAAAGAAAAGAAGGCGGGTTTATTCGGGCCTTGTTCTGGACCGAATGTTTTGTTTTGCCGTTTCCATGGCAGCAACCTTCATGTTGCCTTGTCACCAATTAGTCGGTCGATCGGGGTTATACGATCGGAATGAAATCTCCTAGTTCGGAAATTATTACGAAACACTGGAGTAAAGAAAGGCCATTTTCTCGATCATTCGATTAATAAACAACCCATTAAGATATTAGGAGCCATGTAAACAAAATATATTGCAACCGAAAGAGTGATGGGTGGGATTTTTTTTTACACGTCTATTTTTAATCCAGCTTTTTCAAACCCCAAATTTTTTTTATCTCTTTTAAGGGAAATGGCTGGTATATACATGTTTAAAGGTGGAGTGTGTGCCAAAATTCCCGAACCAATATTGGTGACCCCGATCGAGACCCTACCAATCTGGTGGGCACTACCGTTTAGACAAGAGAACCCAGAACTTGTTGCTTATCTGTGAGGACTCGGGGTTTGGTCACATAATTTTTTTTTCATTGCGTGTTGGTTTTTTATGAAAAGAATATGCAGGTATCCTCAACCAGAATGCGCCGACAGTATCAGGCAACGAATTAGGCACAGTAGGCGGGGTTAGCATTAGTATTCCCAGATGATAGATAAAAAAAAATATATAATCTACAATTTGTCAAACCAAAACATTTTGGGTGGGGTAGTAAAATAGGCAAAAAACCGCAAACATTATTCAATATCTCTAGAAAAATTTTTTTAATCCGTATAGACCCCTCCTATCGTATACCTGGTTTCTTATCTTGCTACCTGATGCAATCATCCACTTTTATTGTTGAGGCACTGCGGTCGGTTGGCACATGTTTGAATTGAGTGCATATTGCCACTATTCTGGGTTGGGGCGGGTTTTTCGTAGCAAAAAGCAATGTGGATTCTCAGATAGTTGACGTTTCCGGAACAAACGGCTTGGGTGTTATCCCAAAACTCGCCGCCTTTGCTTTTTCCGCCTGTCCCAATCTGGCCACTGTATGGATTTGCTTTTTGTGGATTCCTGATAATAATACCTTCCCCGATCTTGCACACATGCCGAGAACTATATATTGACTTGCTTATCCGGGTTTAGCCAAAAAAAAAAAAACCTCCTTCTTCAAATCTTATATTTCGTGTCGCTGTTCTGTCTTTGATATACATCACAGCCCTGCTATATTTAGGATTTTTGATATCGTTTTTTTTACTTTGAAATCCCCCGCCCACCTTTTATCTCGCAATTGCTCAATAGGCCCCGTTCGAAGGGTGTGTTTTTTGGTCTTACTTTGAAACCATTCTTAACCTTAATCCTTTCGTCGTCTCTTTCTTATCGGTTGTATCATAGCGATTTTTTTCCCTGTGATATTTTTCTATTGTGCAATTCTTTTGGGTTTTCTTCGGTTGTTTTTCCTTCTTGCTCGTTTCTTTTGAAGCCGGCTTATCGCGAACACCACCAGAAGGAATTCCCATTTCAAACACAAGAAAGTTAAAAAGCCCCTTTGTAATTCTTTGGATTTCATCCCGGCTATTATTTATTTTCTTGAACTCAACGGACATTTTTTTAAACGAAAACTTTCGGTTGTGTTTTCTACCCTTTTGCAATCGCCTTTTGAAAACTTGACTTTTAGGAATTGCCTTCCTGCCAAGCCTCATCTTCAATCTCGATTGATCTTTCTCAACCCTTAATTTTCTCTCAACTTTACTCTCATGTTTCAAGAAGGCGACTACTATTCTGCCTACGGTGGGAAATTCCAAGCTGACGTTGATCCTGCCGTTCTGAGTGTTAACAACGATTCTTATCCGGAAACAACCGCCTCCTTTGCTACTCCTGAATGGACTTCTACCACCACCGGGCTCTTTTCTCCTACTACGCCAATGTCTTCGGAAAGCCATTATATATTCTCTCCTCAGAATTCTCGTGAGCTTCGTCATAGTATTTCCTGGGACGAACAGGACGCTTCTCTTGGTCAGCGGCATCAGCATACCATGAGTGAAATGAGCGACGCTTCTTTGTCTTCGACTGGTTCGTACTTGAGTCTTTTGAATGCCAATCGACCAAGTGATGATCAATTGTATGCTCCTACTGATCTCGTTGGTAATGTCATGTACAATGACAACTCTGCCTTTGCGTCTGTTAATCCTCAGGATGAATGGGCTCAACAGTCTGCCGATTGTCTGGTTCAGCCTAATGGTATGCTTGAGAGACCCAGAGACTTTATGAGCCCGGAGATTTCGCCTAGAAGTATAATGGCTAATGCTGCTGGTCAGATGGGTCCTGGTGCCTCGTTGACTATCAACCCTGAGAGCTACCAGTTCTATAATCAGGGTATTGCTGTTCCTCCGACTCCTTCGTATACGGCTGATCTTCAGAATATGGATGGTGAGTTGAAGTACAAGGATGGTCTCCAGGACGATAAGCCAGTGGCTAGTTCATCCCGGACTATTATCAACAATGCACGAAGACGTCAAATACTTCAGTCGCGAGTTTGCACCAAGTGGGTCAAGTTGACGGGTATGCCAGCCTCGAGGTCCGAGAAGATCCGGGCGTTGGCTAAGACCAAGGGTATTGATATGGAGACCGTTAACAGTGTTTTGGCTCTATATACCAACCCTCGGTATCGCGTCAACAACAAGTGTCATCGATTCGATGGTGATGATGTTTACATCAAGATTACTATGGGTAGTGGATCTACTGGTATTAGTAATGATTCCGACAGTGATGATGCAGCATCCGACGGCAAGAAGAAGAAGCAGCGTAAGAACCGTCCCGACCATGTCAAGCGACCTTTGAATTCGTTTATGCTCTACCGAAAGAGCCAGACGCAGAATGCCATGGCCGCGGCGACTTCTAGCCAACTGAAGTTAAATCATCAGAATATCAGCCAAATCATTGGCCTTCTCTGGCAAACCGAAAGCAAGGAGCTCAAGGACCAGTTTGCTTTGTTTGCTCGTCAGGAGAAGGAAGTGCACAAGGCTTTGCATCCCGATTACAAGTTTTGTCCGCAGAAGAAACATAAGAAAGATGCATGAAGATAATGTTAATGAAATTATTTGATTTGAAACTAAAGCAGCGTATAAAATCATGAAGTATATGAGATAATAGGTCTATTATAATAGGTACGTTATAATAAAGGTATTGTAATATGGTGTTGTATGGTAATCTATTTATCTTATTGATTAACTATTGCTGTTAATCTATACGGCACGGTTCGGGCATCGGGATAGCGATAAATCCGATGGTGACATCCGGACCAAAATAAAATATTAAGACCCCTGCTGTAAAGTCACCGGGCCAAACCTGGCATCAATACGGCCTTTTCCGCCAGAAAATCAGCCAAATAAACATGTTATTTTGGCTCAGTTAGAACCAAAAATTATTTTATGCATCCTCGATCGAGCACTAATTTCCTCAGGTCATTTAAATTCCTGAAGTTTCGATCCAGGCCTAACCTAGCATTAGCGGGTCCCAAAGCGTGAAATTTGGCGTCGATCGGTGCAGTAGCGCCAAGGGTAAAAAGCAAATATAAATTGCCTCAATATATTTCCACCTATCATTGTTCGCGGTGGCTGGTGGACTAAGGATAAGTGGACAAACATGTGAATAGTTGCCATGCGGGTCTTGGAGCTTAAACCGGTAAGTTCGGTAAAGCGATTTTCTTTTTGCTTTATTATCAGATATACCAAGCTGGCCAAGCCCATGAAGATCCCCTTCTGCATCAGTCTGTGCTTGGGTGCAGAAACACTTTCCAGTTTGGGCCGATTGCTACAATAGGTCTGACTGCTCGCATCTTTGATTCCTTGTTAGAGATCGAGCGTCACTAAACAATACATAGGTACAAACCACTAAATATTAAACCACTAAATTTAATGCTGCTTGCCTGTTTAGGCTAGGTGAATTCTACTACCCGTATTTGGAAAGCTCATGTGTGGGTTGTTTTGGATGACTCGTTTTTTTTGTTGTTCAAAAGATAAGAGGTGAAAGCCGTGTGTAATAGGCGGGTAGCTGCAACTTTCCTGATGAGGGGCGAAGAAACAAAAAGGCTCCCAAAAGTTTGGGAAACCGACGGACAAACCCGAATAAACGTCGTAGATAATCGTAGCAAAAAAAAAGTTAGTCATTCATTTTTTTCAGGCTATTTTGTTTTTGGTTTTTCCCCACTTTGCCCTCTGCTTTTCGTGGGCTGAGTTGTTGTAGAGAAAGCGGAGAAGTTATGTGTGTTACAAGCACCTTCTGTGGCGGCTTAGGGCTTAATGCATTAGGCAAAGGGTCCAAAAGTTAAATCAGGTCATGACAAGGGAATCGAATAAAGAAAAATCAACAAGGTTAGAGCGAATTTATTTTAGAGGGCCTTGTAATATATTATTTACGGTGCATGATACCAAACTTGTACCTTGTACGATTGCGTCTTGCTGGTGGCTGTTTTGACTCTATCTGTGGCCAAATTTGTACCACACCCGACAAAAAGGCGGGCTTTTGACATGCCAAGCTCGTTAAATCTTTTGTTGAAAGCGTGATTCTTTTGGGATATCTTAGTAGTTTCTAGGCGAGCTTGGTATTTTTTTTATTTCTTTTCTTTTAGCAAAATGCCTGGCTGCGGCATCCCACGTGGCCGGCACGTGATCCCTATCAGTATGGTTACCAAACTAAGCTTCATGAATGTTTGTTTTTAAATTACATCTTCTCGATAAAATCACCCTCTGTGATCTTATATCCTTATACTCATGTCATCTATACTACCCTCAATCCCCTCTTTTTCCCTCTCCTCTCTCCTCTATTCGCTTCTATTGGTTTCTCCCACTTTAACCTTAAAATTGTTATTTTTGTAAAAACCTCATTACAAAGCTCATCCAGCATCTTTGCTTCATCCAGACGCCCCCAGTTTCCATCAATGGCTATGGAAATATCGTCAAGGGACCGTCCTGGCCATTACCGCTGGCGTGAGCGCACCTATCCGTATTTTAGCAGTCTTCCCTACCCTGTGGAGTCCCAGGCAGATCGAGAGGCGCACCTCCAGCAGATAGTCAAGAAGCTGTATATATCTGTCAAAGGCGATGATCTCAAGGGCATTGTAGGAACCACGTCCGGCCCGGCTTTGGCCTATTGGACTCGGGAGCTCCGATCCTGGCTCGAGCTCAAGTTTGATATGCCAATGTCGGTGCGGATCACTCTGCTTCGTTTCTACTATGCTATTTGCACCGGAGGCATCGACGGCGTCAATTTGGACCTCATGGTGAACATCTTCTGTTTCCTGGCTCGCGATGAGACGTTGCAGCGTGAATCCAAGCCGGGTGAACTAGCATTGGACTGGCTGAAGCTGGTGAAAATCATGAAGAAGCTGGCTTTGCCGGTCCTATCTAACTATGATGGCCATATTCCCAAGGCTTTTGCTGCTCTTTCCAGATTAGCACTGGCAGCACGTCAATTCATTCCGTATGAGTATTCGAAGGAGATTCTGGAGGAAATTCTGCCATTGGTAAGTAATTCGGTATATCTTCCTCCTATTCATCTAACCTCAGTTCAACCTCTCCAAAGCAAGCGTGCCGCACAATATCATCACTCTAACCATCGCTCTGCTTCCCATTGTTCCGCTGAACGATTCTGTAATATTATCAGACGAGACCCGCAAAGACGTGTCCATCTACGGCCCTCGCCAGCTGCTGCCCACCTTATTTCAGCTGTGGTCGCTCAATTCCCGGTCTTCCTTATACGATTTCCAGTGTTTGGACGTTGTTTCGAATCTCGTCGGTGATTCGCTTGCTTCGGATTTGGTCGTCATGTCCAAAAACGGCATTCTTGACGAGAATCAAGTCAGCTTGGTATTTGTAGCCATTCTACGAATGTTGGATATCCCTGTATCTTATGTCGGATCGCCGTACATTTCTCATCATCAAGGAGCTTCATTCAAATCTGACAAGGAGAAGCGAGGCAAAATATCAAAAGCCATTGCTACGTTCATCGTCTGTTCCTTTGTCGGAGATCAGTGTCTGGAAGAAAATGGCATCATGGAACGTCTAGAGAGTCTTATGCACTCTATCGAGACGTTCTGTCATCCTTCCAATCAGGGTCCCTGGAATCGAATCATCGCTTATGCTGTCACTTCCATGATCGACATATTTGTCTTGAGGTGGAATGCTCAGGAATCAGGCGAATCCAGTGTTCCTAAGCATCATTGGCTCACCGATAACATTAAACACCGCTTCGTTCTGGCCATGAGCGAAGTTACATTTCTCAACATTCACTCAAAATCCGCAACCGTTTCCAACAGCAGCTTGGAATCGTTGCAAGGCTTAGCTGTTCTTGCTCCAGACATTATCATTCCTCGAGTGCTCAAGGAAGTTTATCCCTCTCTAGAAGGCTTATTGGAAACCCACAGAACCATTTCTGCATTGCATTGTCTTACTGTGCTGGCCAGAACTATGGCAAGAAGCTCGAGATATGCTGTTCACATTCCTACCCTGATGCACATGTGCATACCTGGAATCGACGCTAACGATCTGACCAAAACACTCAATACTCTGGCTCTCATCCAATCTTTTGCCCTTAATGTTCCATTTTATGACTTGACGGAAACAAATTCTGAATTTGGGGAATTCGACGCGGTAGACATCATCTCTAACGATTTGGCTGCCTTAGAGAACGATGCTCCTCTGCCAACCTATACGGATGGCCAACTGGTGTACGCAATTAAAACGTCGACACGCTCCTTTGAGGAGTTTGTCACGACTTTTATGAGTCAAGTGTTCAACATGTTGGAGAATTTACCGGATATGTCTGGTAACAAACATGGAGATCTTCCTGAGATAAGTGTTATCAACTCATTCCCTCCAACAATAACAGCTGTTATAGGGGCTTGCTCTCCTAAGCTTTTCAAACAGGTGCTGAGGCAAGTTATCTCCTTTGTTTCCAACAATGTTATTCATTCGGCAACTGACGTTATGGCCCATGTATGTGGCTGTTTGGTCATGGTTAATGCGGAAGTTGCCTTCAAGGAGATTTTCCAGGTTATACGGGGGAATTTGATCTATGAAATTGAAGAAAATGGTGCGGGATCAACGAGATCAGGATCAGAAACACTTCCAAGAGACTATGCACTTATTTGGAACTTGAGCTGTCTTAATATGTCTCTAGCTAATGCTGGAAAACAGGTCTTGACATATAAGGACGAGATCACTGATCTGATATCATTGTTGAGGAATCACTGCAGGGGTCATATCGTTTATCATGTTTCTAACACTCTTCATCATACCTTGATGACCCTCAATTCGACCTATATCACTGATTACAAGCTTGTACCCCCAGAAGAAGAAGACCATGTTTCTCATTCCAAGCATTGGGGTCAGAGAATAGATTTGAAAGATGTTGAACATTTCAAATGGCATATCCCCTCTAGAGAGGAAGCTGCGTTGGCAATTGAGCTCTTTGGACATCATTGCAGGAAGTCTTTTGACGATATTTCCAATCTCATCAATGGCGTGAACCAACTTTCGTCCATAACAGAATTTTCTGATATTATGTTGAGAGGATTGACATACATAAGAACAGGAACTTCTGGTATGGCCGTTTTATTTGATTCCAGGAAGAAAATCAGATCGGATGCTGTTGATGCCATACAAACTGATATTGGAGATGACGATGACGATGATGGAGCGGAAGAAAATGATGAAGATGAGGACAATGAAGAACTGGATTCAGACAGCGACTTCGAAGTGGATGCTGGTGGTGCTGGCGGCGCTGCACTTAGTGACATAGAAGACGACTGGGAAGGAGATGTGATAGAATGCACATTGAGCAAATATCCTACAAACTACTTCTTCGGAGACAACTTCTATAATAGCAGCGATGCGGTCCCTGATCCACTCTATAAAGAGCTTCACAATGTTCGAAATGAAGTTGGTAACTTTCTTCATTATGTTCATCAGTACTTACATTCGAAGAAGGAGACTGATTTTGCAAGTTTCAAGGCGCTCATGTTCGCCTACAAGGTATGGTTTAGTGATGTTGGCTTTGAACGATCAGCACGTCCTTTGGACTGCCTAATCGCCAATTATGCGTACCAAACCAAATATTTCCGTGCTTCAGGCCTCCGAAAGGACTATTCCAGGCCCATTCTAGCCGCTAGAGGTATGTTATATCATGTTCAACGTCTGTCTCATAATGTTGGACCGAGAATTGCAACTGATCTCGAGAAAAAGCTTGTGGATGATATATTGGTAAGTGTCATGTCGATATACCCAGATGTTCAACGCAATGCTCAATCTGCCCTAGAAAGTTCTGCTAAGGTGCTTATACGGGGTCGTCAGTATATGTATCCTGTACTGCTTAAAGCGACTTCTGACGCATTTGAGTCTGTCGATAACAAGAAGGGTGAAAGTGGCCTGAAAGCTCTCAAAGCTAGGGTTCTTCATGCTTCAGTCAAGAAGGACTATAAGCATGCAATTGATTTCACAAAGGTCATCATTCATGCTGTTCAAGCCGACTACCCCGGTGTTAGTGATTTAGCAACTGAGCTGTATGCTATCTTTGCGACCAGCTTGAGATTGCCCTTAGACGAAATTTCTCTAGATATGACTCCTGTTGAATCGTTGAGATCAGTGTTTGGCAACCTAAACAAAGACGACGAAACGAAAATCAGCAAGATGAAGCAGAGGAAAGTAGCTAAGCGGGAAGCCGGCAAACAGCAGATGGAGAATCTTGTGAATTTCTTGTTCAGTTTTGGTGGAACTGGTGAAGGTACTGCAGCATACTGGAAATTCCAGGCCGCTAGTGCTGCGGTTTTCACTGCCTTATGCTCTTCTCCACAGATGACAGTCAATCCTGCAGTTTTTGCTTCTCTATGCAATGGAGCTGGTTTGCATCCTCATCCGGATGTAAAAACCATGTATATGCATGCATTTCATCGTATTCTGAACAAGATGCTAGTGACTGCAGTAGGTGATCACTCTTTCAAGCCATTCTTGTTGGATTTCGATGAAGATAGTGCTAAGGCTCTGAACAAGGATAGAGAGTTTGTTTATGATGTCACTAAGCAGCTCCCCAATTTCAGAAATCAATTTCTGCAAGAGATGGGGAACGTGAAAAATCCCGATTACTTTGTAGATGAAAGTCGCGTGGGATGGTTAGTTTGGCCGTCCAGCTTCGTTGCGGAGTATACTGAAAGACCTATGCTTGAGTTTGAGTTTTCGACAGATGATAAAGTGGCCATTGGCAGAGTCAAAAGTATCATAACTGAAGAATGGCTTATTCAGGTAGTTGCTAGGCATTGTGAAGAGCCGAGGCACGAGATGGAGCATTTGAGCATTATGAACATCACCTTCTTCCGACTGATCTTCGGACTGATTGAACACGGTTATACATCTGTCAAGATGGATTTCGTGTTGAAGATGATTCCGGAATTGTATACTAATATGGGCTATTCAGATAAGAATGCACAAAAGTGTGTGGGAGAGCTCTGTGAAGCCTTGATGGAGACAATAAAATCGGGCAATGATAAGGACGGGAAAAAAGTGAAAACTATACGTGATATATTTTCACGAGTGATCAACAATGATCTCTCACAGGAGACTGTTGGATATTGGCAGTCATTTTCGCATATTTTGCCTTCCAGTGCATATATTGACTATCGACGGTATTGGCCATTGATAGACTGTGTTCAGGATTTCCATTTGACGGAAGACTCGACAACTACGTTTAAGATTGGCTCGAAGCTGGGATTATACCGAAGGTTTATCCAAGCAATCGGATGGTATTATCAGCCTTCGGAGGCCAATTTAGAGTTACTCTGGTCTAATATTGCCCATAGTTTCAAAGGAGTCCGTGATGAAATTGGCAAGACTTTGGCTGCGATATACTGTAGTCAATATCAGGTATCATATGATTCGGTCGACACTTTGCTTGCTGCTAACCGGGAAGCTGGATCGTTGGGTATTAGCAGCAGCTATAAGATTGATGGAATTTATGAGAAAAAGATAATTGAAGCATTTGCCAAATTGGAGGAATGGAGACAGTCATGGGAGCCTGGTGATATCACTGCAAAGTACATCTTGGGCGCCAAAACAATCTCCATATGGCTAACAAAGATGCTGCGGTCTGCATATGGAAGCTCTGTTATTCCTTTTCTTCCGAAGACAATCATCCCGGCTTTGCTGCATTTTCTCAATGTCCGGGATGACTCAGAGCTTACTGTTTCTACAGTGGAATTATTTAATATTCTTGGCAATTTAGCATATCCACTTTGGACAATTCAACCCATGGTTGATGTTATTGTGGAGGTTGGAGCTCATGTATCCAAATGGCACCAACGGCTCAGCGTACTGAGTTTCACACAAGCGTTCTTCTTTAGGCAGTTATTTCTCATGAGCGATGAGCAAAAGCATACACTCGTTGATGCAGTGACTTTGTTGCTGGCAGATCCTCAGTTGGAAGTACGAGAGTTGGCTGCTGACACCTTGGCCGGCATGGTTCGATGTTCTAGTAAGAAGGAACAGGCACGAGTTATTGATGATCTCAAGCAGCGCTTCACACGTCTTCTAAAGAACACGCAAGCTATGCGAATGGTGAAAATCCGATCTTCGTTCAACTCGCCGGCTTCTTCAGGAGTGTCTACACCTACCGGCAGCGCAACCACGAGCATAGCTGTTCAACGGCACAGTGCAGTTCTAGGCTTGGGTGCCCTGGTCAGAGCATTTCCATACTTATCTCCTCCTCCAAAGTGGGTCCCAGAGGTCCTTGCTACTCTGGCCGTTCTAGGAGCAGCTGATCCCGGCATGGTTGGAAAGAGTGTCAAAACGACCTTGAGTGACTTCAAGAAGACACGTCAAGATACTTGGCATATCGACAGCAAGACCTTCACGGTGGAACAGCTGGATGATCTGGAGGGCGTATTATGGAAGAATTACTTTGTATAATACCTTTGGTAAGTACCATTTCGTTAGCTCCATTTGGAGTGATTTTGTAAATAGCTATTCTGAGGTATAAACTCAATTAATTCATACATTTCTATCACCAACATGCACTTATGCTCTCACTGGCCGCGGCTGCACGGTTCGCTGCTGCTGCTGCTGAGGTGCTCGTCGAGGTGCTCCTGATTTCGATATCTGGCCGGCCGACGAAGGAGCTGTAGTTGACGAAGATGCCTGGTTTCCAGACTCAGAGTCTAGCTGATATCCTCCAGCAGCCAGGCGTTCATTCTTCTCAGTGAGTTGTAGAGCACGTTCTGCGAGAGACAAGGTCAATGATTGCAACTTGGTATGCTGAACACCTTGACGGAAAACAAGAGAATCGTTTGTTTGGTCCAGAGCAGCAACGATCTGCTCGTTTGCAATCAATCGAGATACCACTGCACGAGCCCGGGGAACTGGCATGTCAAATAAATGAGCCAGCGTCTCGATGGACAGAGACTGGTAACAGGAGGAGCCATACATGAATAGATAGGTGATGAGTCCCTTTTCCTGGACCTTGGCAGTAAGCATCTTCTTGATCTCGTCAGATTGAGGCATAAATGCCCAGATTTTGATGCTCGTAAGCAGGTTTCGAGCTACAGCCCAGTCACCGTCCAAAAGAACAGTAGCAGCGTGCATAATATGATCTCGTGTGTTCTCAGGAGGACCCGTAAACACCTGACGATCATGGTAATCAAGCATTCGTCGGAATGGCTTGGAAACAATGCGCTTCTTGACCTCAGCTGCCGTTAGTGACTGATTAGCATTGAGAGTAGCTCCCATCAGAGGCACCTCAATCAACAACGAAGCCGTCAAATAAACACATTCCAAAAGTTCCAGGTTTATGTGCATATGAAATGGAAGCAGTCGTTGCTTCTCAGCAATCTGCTGCTGCTGTTGCTGTTGCTGCTGAACTCCCTGGCCATATTTGGCAACACCTTGACCCAGAAGTTCCTTGAGTCTAGGACTAGAACATATTTCAGAGAGATATTGCTGAGTCTCGTCAATCAAGCCCAGTCTGAATGCACAAAGACCAACTTGTACCAGTGCTCGGTTAAAGAGGACCTGAACACTAGGCTCAGCTGTATGGATGGAAGATTGCAAGTGCGACATGAGGAACATGTCTCGAGCCTTGAAATACAAATCATTCAATGCATAGTGGTAAATGTGACTCAGCATAGCACGCGTTCGGAACGCGATATTCTGCTGCTGATACAAGGCTTGGCAGAGCGATGAAACCAAAGAAATGGTGAACTCCTGTTCCTTTCCGGTGACGACTTCCTTCTGAGGAGTCAAAAAGGAGCCTCGTGCTCTGACAGCTTCCGGCAGTTTTTCCCATGCTTCCTTCTCCCCGATTATAATCACTGATGTAGGTTTATAATATACGTGCTCGAGTCGTCGAGTGAGCAATCTTGACAATGGCTCAGCTTCGGGTGACTTGATGTCTTCAATGGTCTGCAGCTCTCCTTCCAAATATATCTGAGCTCTGAGAATCAAGTTGTATAAGCTAGGCTCATCACGCATTCTGTCGACATATTCTGTGGTGTGAGGGTCTACTGTCTGCAGGGCCTTGGTCAACTCATCATCCAGTCTCTC
The DNA here is from genome assembly GCA_030568895.1 of Casaregolazyma suthepensis. NCBI lineage: Eukaryota > Fungi > Ascomycota > Dipodascomycetes > Dipodascales > Trichomonascaceae > Casaregolazyma > Casaregolazyma suthepensis. The sequence goes on from JAJMJB010000001.1 coordinate 573,035, forward strand.
AACGAGAGAAGATACAGAGCCTGAGATTCTCTTGATTCCATCAGGACCAGCATCAGGGCCCAGCTCGATATCCTCGGGCTCAGGAGCTGATGCGCTTACCCGGTATTCCTTAGCATTGGCTTCCAGAGTCTCAAAAAGACGTACAATGTCAGCCTGTGCTTTCTTCCATTCCTCGATACTCAACACCTGGCCGGCTGCAGCACCGTCAAATCGCACAGAAATCAACATCAGAAGCACACTGATCATATAGTATGGATTGCCAACGGCGACTTTTCGAAGCTCTTCCAAAATGCGATGCTGTTCCTGTCGGTCGACATTCTTCTTACCTCGAGCTTCAGCAACACTGATCAAATTGGCCATGAGATTCTCAGCAGTATAAGTGGCAATCTTACCGCCTTTTCCGACCGTTGAAAAGCCGTCATTATCATCAGCTGGAGCAGCCGTCTGATCCTGGCTTCTAGATGCGTCTGGAGCTGGCGAAGCTTCTGGCTGTTCGGCCATGAAGGCCTCTGAATCAGCCTTGTAAGCAGATATGGCGCTGTCGTATTCACGGAAAACCTTTCTGAGTCGCTGCTTTACACTGTTGAATGCCTGTGAATTGCTTTTGTTCATTCGTTTCTTGGTTTCCTTCTCCTGTCTGGTGGTCTCCGAGGCCAAATCGTCCAATTCCGTCAGCCATTTGATGTACGTCTTAGGCACGGTCGAATACTGCTTGTCGGCACGCTCAACCAGCTTGACGGACTTGTCGAAATTGTCAGAAATCGCTATCCAATCGTTGATTTTCTTAGCATTGTCAACGGCCTTCAACGTCGCATCGATTTCATCCAGCAGTTTATCCTTGGCACTTTTGATTACACGTTTTTCATCTTCTTCCGATTCCGAGTCTGAATCACCTCCTGCTCCCTTCAAAAAGGCAGATTTCTTGTAAAAACCCGGTCCTTTGGCAGCACCTTCGTCTTCCTCTGATTCGTCCTCGTCTTCTTCGCTTTCCTCCTCGCTCTCCTCCTCCTCTGAAGACTCTTCCTCAGTAGATCCCTCCTCTGAGGAGTGTCCATAGAGTTCTTCTTCGTCTGACGACGTCTCGCTGTCTGATCCACGGGCGAAAAATCTCGACATTGTTGTAGAAATCGATATGGGTGTGAGGTGAAATTTGAAATTTTTGTTGTGGAACTTGAGTAAATATGGGAACGGTGAGAGGAGCAGCAGAGAAGGAACATGGTGAAATTAGAAATTAGCTATTTATATGATTATTTTTGATTAGATAATTTTTGTAATTGAGATGAGAGTAGTGATGTGAATTTAGTGTAAATTTAGGCTGACGAAGGTGTTGTTGATGTAGTCGTATTAAGCAGCCAGATCTGATGAATAGACGATCTCCGTTAACTTTCAATTGCTTCACTTTTAACTCTCTTTTTTTTTCCTCAATTGTAGTCCTTCACGTCCATTACACCCCTCAGAGTCTCTATGATTCTCTTTGGTGCCTCTTCAGGGTCCAAGTACCATGAACACGGTGCTATTCTCACCGCAGGCTGTCCATTCCAAGCAGTCGGCGATACGTAGATTTCATTTCGATCATTAATCGTCTTTTGAAGACGAGCGTTCTTTTCCTCGTCAATTGCACGAAAGAGAATTATCATGTTCACCATTTCTTGCGGAATTAACAATTCATAGTCATTACTCTCCTGTATCCATTGAGCTACCGATTGACAGACAAAAAGCACATTTTCCAGAAACTTCTGATATCCATTCATTCCATATGCTAAGGCACTGCTCAAGACTGGCAAAGCCCTGAGTCGACGTGAATTTTCAATCCCGGTATTCATTGGGCTGAATGTCAACCCACTGCTGAGGCAGAAGTCGTCATTACCCGCCGAACTCGCGTCCAAATATGGTGCATTTCCGTTCTGAAAGACATTTTTCATCAAAGTCGCGTGTTTGGTAAAAAATACCCCACAATCATATGGTACATTTAGTGTCTTGTGGCCATCGCATGTGATGGAATCGGCAAGCTCAAGATATCCCGTCAATTCCTGCGCCAATAGCTTATACTTGGAAGTCTGTCTATCAGCTGTATTCCCTTTGGCAAGAAGACGTAAATATCCAGCAAATGCTCCATCAATATGAAGCCATGATCCATATGTATCACATAGCTCTCGAAGAACCGGTATATTGCTGGTGAATCCCCCAGTATTCACCTCGCCGAAATTGGCAACAATAATAGTTTTGATATTCTGTTGAGAATAAATAGCTAATAATTCCTTCAGTTTCTCAAGGTCGAAATCCCACGGTTTCTCTAGATCGCTCACTTGAACTGCTGCATCTCTTCCCAGTCCGACTATCGACAAACACTTTATAAGTGACGAATGACACATACAATGTATGACTTTTATATCAGAGACTCCAGAATTTTTTATAGCTCTAAATAGTCCGAGTTTGGCAACATCATGTTTAGTGCCAATGACAAACTGTCTAGCTACAGCCATTGCGAGCAAATTGCTTGCCGTAGCACCTGTTGTAAATATCCTACCGGGCCATTCTTCTCGCCGAAGATCAAGTATATCAAGAACAAGTTTCAGAGCTACATCTTCAACGGCAATTGCTACAGACTCACCTGGCAGGTTGATGGACGCATTTGCATCGGCTTCTATCAGAGCAATTTCAGCTGATTTTGCTGCTGGAGTCACGCTGCCTGTTACAAACCCGTAGTAATTATGTTTCTGATTAGGCAGGCCTGGAATGATTTTCTCAATGATGTTTCTAGTTGCCTTCTGGGCTCCGATTCCTTCAATTGGAAGCTCATGGATGCTAATGTCGTTCAGATAATCGTAAGCCGTGACTAAGGCAGCTTTATCTGGCAAAGGTGAACTCATTTCTTAAGTGTTAAAAATTTCATACAATTAAATAATACAAAGGTAGAAAGAAAGTTCAAAATCCTGGAGATTCAGGGCAGCCGTGCACAGCCGCACCATGCTTCGGGTACTTTAAATTTTTTCTATGGAAAATTATACGATCTTAAACAACCGCCGATGAACTGTGAGGTTTGCAAGGAAACTAAGGCGGCCTTGAAACGGCCTAAAACAGGCCAGAGATTATGTAGAGAATGCTTTTATCGTATTTTCGAGACGGAAATCCACAATACTATCACCAAAGCCAAGCTGTTTTATCGCGGAGAAACCGTGGCTATTGGAGCATCTGGAGGAAAAGATTCTACCGTATTGGCATATTTGATGAAAATCCTTAATGAGAGATATGATTACGATGTTCATTTTGTGTTGCTGAGCATCGACGAGGGAATCCATGGATATCGAGACGATTCCCTAGAAACAGTCAAACGAAACAAAACTCAATATGAAATGGACTTGGAAATTCTGTCCTATAGAGAATTATACGGCTGGACAATGGACGAAGTGGTTGCACAGATTGGAACTCATAATAACTGTACTTACTGTGGGGTTTTCAGAAGACAAGCTCTAGATAGAGGGGCTGTTAAGCTTGGAATTCAGCATATTGTTACAGGCCATAATGCCGACGATATGGCAGAAACTGTTCTGATGAACTTATTTCGTGGAGATGTCGTTCGTCTTGACAAATGTACGGAAATCGTGACTGAGTCAGCCGAGTCTCCAGTCAAGAGATCAAAGCCTCTAAAGTACACCTACGAGAAAGAAATCGTCTTATATGCACATTTCAAGAAACTCGACTATTTCTCAACAGAATGCACGTATTCCCCTGAAGCATTTCGGGGAACTGCTCGTACTCTGGTCAAGAACCTCGAAGCTATACGGCCTTCATCGATCATTGACATTATTTATTCCGGCGAAAACATCAGTGTTAATCGTCACAGAAACCCGAAATCCAAGAAGCGTGTTGTGAAGTCAACTGGCGCTAGTCGATGCCAGAGATGTGGATATTTGTCCAGTAATACGCTGTGCAAAGCCTGTGTTCTGCTAGAAGGACTCAATGCTGGACGAGCAAAACTGTCCATAGAAGCTGCCGGTAAAGACGCTCCTATTGCACGTACAGGCGCTTTACTGGCAAAACAGCTGGAGAGTCTAAGTTTCTGAAGCGTTCATTATTATCATATGCATTTCATAAATAGAACCATATTTAACATATTCTAATTCTCTACAGTCTGCTAAAAGTCGTTGGAAGCCGAAGGCGTCGTAGTGCCATTGGTCTCCTTGAAGCCTTCGATGTCTTTAATGACTTTCTCAAGACATCCGGAAGCAGCAGCAACCAGGCCAAGAATCGGCTTACTGGGATCCAAGACTCGGGAAAGGTACTCAGGGTGATACTGTGTACCGACAAAGTAAGAATGATCAGGTAGTTCAAACACTTCCATACGCTGAGCCGTCTCATCTTTGGCGTAAAAGCGACATCCTGCTGCTTCGACACTAGCAACTCGCTCGGGATCCACCTCATAACGATGTCGGTGACGTTCGTGAACTTCAGAAACATTACCGTACAATCGTCTAAGTTTGGACTTTTCAGAGCCCGGCTGGAATACTGCCACACGTGATCCAAGTCTCATAGTTCCGCCCATGTGTGTCTTTGAACCTTCAGGCATGAAAATTATAATAGGTTCCGTGACAGTTTCATCAAGTTCAATGGAGTTGGTATCCAGGCCCATGACACTGCGGGCAAATTCAATGATAGCAACCTGGAAACCCAAGCAAATACCAAGATAAGGAATGTTATTCTCACGAGCCCATTTAGCCGCAAGCATCATACCTTCAGTACCGCGATTTCCAAAGCCACCAGGCACAAGAATTCCATCTGCAGAGCAAAGACTAGCCCAAGCATTATGATACTTGATCTTGTCAGAATCCTGGGTCTCAATCTCCAATTCGGTAGATTCTATCCAGAGAATCTCCAGCTTCTTGTTGCATCTCAGGGCAGAGTGCTCCAGAGCCTTGACCACAGAAATATACGAGTCCTTCAAATGGGTGTACTTGCCAACCAACGCAATCGACACCTTTTCAAATGCTCGGTCGTGGGAATTGGTAATTTCCGTCCATTTTCGCCACAGATCAATTCCCTTTGCCAATTTGTCCGCAGAGATATTCTTCTTGTCATAGCCAAACTTGTCGGAAATGAACTTGAGTAAGTTCTGTTCCCGCATCAAAATGGGCACATGGTATGTGGAATTGACATCGTGCACGCCAAGTACTTGATCGGGCTGAACATGGCAAAACATGGCGATCTTCTCCATGGCTTCAATTCCAAGAGGTTCACTGCATCTGCAAGCAATAATGTCGGGCGTAAGTCCCAAAGAACGCAAATCTCGAATTGCTGCTTGAGTAGGCTTGGTCTTTTTCTCGCCATGAATCACAGGAACAAGAGAAACGTGAATAAGAGCAAAGTTGTCGCGTCCTACACGGAACTGGAACTGACGTAAAGCCTCGACAAACGGAGCACTTTCAATGTCTCCAACAGTACCTCCAAGTTCTATAATACACACGTCTGGGGTCTCGTTGTCCTTGTCAACAGGAATGTGCGCCACCTTCTCAATCCAGTCCTGAATGGCATTGGTTAGGTGAGGCACTACCTGGACAGTTTTCCCCAGGTAATCACCACGGCGTTCACGCTCAATGACCTGCTGATACACCTTTCCAGTGGTGATATTGTGATCGTGAGTCAACGTGATGTTGAGATAACGCTCATAGTTGCCAAGATCGAGATCTGCTTCACCGCCATCGTCCAAAACAAACACTTCACCGTGCTCCAAAGGCGACATGGTGCCGGCATCTACGTTCATATAAGGATCGATCTTGATAGAAGTGACTTTGAGACCGAGAGTCTTCAACAAAAGTCCCGTACTTGAAGCTATAACGCCCTTTCCGATACCGGATATCACGCCTAGAGGTCAGAACGCGTCCATATTTAGCTAGTGTATATGCCACATACCTCCAGAAACTACCACATATTTCATGATGAACAGCTCGCTTTAAATACACGTTCGTCGGCCTTGTGCTCTGCAAATCCAGCCTGTTTTCGTGGCCCTTTAAATAGTCAGAAAGAGGGAAGGAAAGAAAACTTTTGAAAGGAAATTTTTTGAATGTTAAAAGGGTCGTTGCACGGCTGAGGTTACCCGGCCCACCCAAATATGCACGCAATGCACATCTCTATATAACATATCTAGTTGATCATCACAGGTTTAAGAACGTTTTAATAAGCGAAAAAGACATATAAGGAGCAGGAGAAGGTACCAATTGCTCGCGGTACTAGATATTTATTGGTTTGCATAATTCATGTCCTCCGAAACCCAGCCGTTGCTAGAAGGCCAAACGTCAACCAAACCGAACTCTGGAAGAAAGAAATCCAATGGAGTGGTTCGGCCGGAGTTTCCAGGCAATTCCCGTACTGCATCTCGGCTTGGGCCTCAAAGAACCACGTTGACTACTCAGAAACTCAAGCTTCTGCCTGACGATGACATCCCTGACGGCCTAGAAGGGTCTGAGAAAGACGTTTATACTCAGCTTGCTCGAATAAAAGAGGCTTCTGCTCGGAAAGATGCTGAGAGATTGGGAAAGTCGCATCGGTCGATGTTGCCGAGAGTCACTGCGTATTGTACGGCCGGTTCATACAAGATGCCGGAACTCATGAGATACCTTGCGGGGAGAAAGAGTTATAAATCGGCACCTAAGCTGTTTGACGAATGCTTATATACGCCATATTATTTCAAGAGAGAAGGTGTGGATGAAACGGACGGAGACTCGGTGGATAGCCAGGACCTTTTGAGATTGCATGATGAAGGAGGAGAAATCGACCCTTCTTTTAGAGACAGAAGCGAGCTTTTTATATTCGAATATGGCGTAGTGGTCATGTGGGGGTTTCTGGAACCTGAGGAAACTAAATTTCTCAAGGAATTGCCCCGTTTTGAGAATGAAAAGCTTGCTGATGAGGACATTCAGATTGAAGAATTCAACTATTACATCACAAAGAGCTATCAGCCGAGAATATACAACGATTTCATTACGCTGCGTGATAACTCGAATTACATGATCAAGCTAAGTATATCGCATGCCATTGCACAGTCGGTCAAAATCTCACTGTTTGAGGAGCTGGTGGACAATACCATAGAAGATACCCAGGACTTTCCTCATGAGATTGCAGTCACTGGCAAAATCAACATGAATCGGCGAGACATTATGAAGAGCATCGGTGAGCTTTTTATTCTCCGTATTAACATCAATCTTCATGGGAGTATTCTGGATTCTCCTGAACTCATGTGGGCTGAACCGCACCTGGAGCCAATCTATCAGGCTACTAGAGGTTATCTGGAGATCAACCAGCGAGTTAGTCTGCTTAACACTCGATTAGAGGTCATTGGTGATTTATTACAAATGCTTAAAGAGCAGCTTGGTCATGCTCATGAGGAGTATTTGGAATTCATTGTCATTGTCTTGGTGGGTGTGGAAGTGCTGGTAGCTCTGATCAACGTTGTTGTAGATGTGGTTGCTTCGGAGGGGATATAATTTTTGGATGGTTTAGACTCTGGATGGATTATATCTCCGATTGGAATACACCTCTAATTGGATATTCTCTGTAATTATTTACTGCCATGTAATGCCATTAATTTGCTATGCCAATTAATTTGCTATGCGTTGACATGATTCTATTATGCTTCTGTATGCTCTTGCAATCCCACGAAGAACTCGGAACTCTTCAGCACCTGTCGCGACGTACAAGTAGCTGTCAATCTAGCTATCCATTCCCACTTGTATCCTGAATGGAGTCCTGCGCGCTTCAAAACCGCCTGCAGATCGGTTTCTGGCAGCACATGAACTGGATCTTGGTTTGGCAGCAGTCTAATTCCGTTTGATTTGACAAACTCCTCGAATTCGGCACCCAGCTTGTCGAAATCTTTGACACGTATGCTCTCAGAATGAGGCAACGGGCATTTGGGATTGTTGGTTTTGATGTTATGCAATAGCGACTGCAAACAGCACAGATCTAGCTCGGCTACACCGTACCTGTCGATAGATACCCCGTTAGATGCTGCCCAATTCGATGCATAAATACTGGCAGCAATCCACGTAGAGTTCCGTTCACGACATACCCCGGGATCACTAGCTGTAATAGAGGAAGATCCGTCGATAAATGTGATCATTAGCCCGATACGTTTGGTGGAAGAACCAAGCAGATGGTCGTTCACTAGACTCAACACCGACTTCATGCGTTCCTCTATAGTATCCAGAGCGATTTTCTCAGGCAAATACACCTTGAGAGTAATATCATCTTTGCTTGAATCAACAGGTGTAGTCGGATACGGGGGTATGAATTCTATGACTGGTACATTGGCAGGGTCGCATTTCTGCTCTGATAAGTTGGATTTCGGCGTCTCATCGGTTTCTGTCGTCGCATTAGATCCGTTTTCTACCTCCGATTTAGTTGATTTAGCCGAATTCGCCTGCTTAGATCCATTCTCGACCAGCCAATGATCTATCACATGGTCCAATATAGCTGCTACACCGGCTCCATCCGGTAATTTATGCAAAAGGGTATTTGAAGAATAAAGAATTTTCATGTCAAATCAACCTTGTAGGTTTGAAATCTTTGAACGTGTAAGCGAAGCGAGGGTTGAAAGTAGTCTGAGTCGGGTTTAGTTTCCATGTTTAGACGATTTTGATGCTGCTTAGTCATAAGATTCATTGGCTCTTTGATTGATCGGATGCGGTTTGTGGGTTGAAAAATGGTATTTTCATTAGTGGAATTTGAATAAAATGTTAAGAATTATTGTTAGAAATGTTCAAAAGTATGAAATTTTAAATTTTTTGATATTTTTTTCTGATTTTCATCAAAATGTACCTAGCAATTGCAGTGATTTCTAAGTTGTGAAGTTAGAAGTTTGATCTACGAAGACTATTTAGATAGCATATAATGAGTCAGAATAGGCGAAATATACGTAAAATTCCACAAATAATCAGAATATATTGAAATTAAAGCGGTAATAAATTGGACGTAGTTAAATTTTCTATTTTCTCGGTCGGCACGGAAAAGTGGTAGATTACACAATACGGATCGTATTCAGCATCATTACGATTATCTGATCAAAGCCACGACAAAATACGAAAACAGGTACCGTATATCTTACAGATAATTTCAGTAAACATCCCTAAAACACCCGCAAATCATCCCTCCACCCTCCCCCCTCCTCTCTCTTTGTCACGCCTCATATATTTACACATACATCTTCTTCTACATATCAGCAAAGACAATGGACGCTGAGCATTTTCATTTTCATACTAACAGTGTATCATAAACGCTCGTCACGAATTCTTTTTTTTATCAATAGTTTATGCTTTTGATTCATCCCCGCTGCCTCATTTAATCAACGTCCTCAAACGTCTGGCCCTCAACAAGCTCGGGAATCTCGTCATCTTCAGCTTCCTTGGAACCAGCGCCTTCTCCTCCAACCTGCTGGCTGAGCTCTTGCAATCGCTTAAGAGAATCAGGACCAAACGAGTTGAGCATTTCTGGAAGCATCTCAGAGACTTCCTTCTCGACTGAACGGCCAGAGACTGCAAATACATTGCTCTGAACAGCCGTCTGGACCTGAGGACGCTCGACAGAAATAACCTTGCCATCATCCTTGAATAAGCTCACCTGTTCAATTCCAGGAACCGACTGAGCATTGAGTTTTTGTAAGGTAGCCTGGAGTTGTCTGTCGTCTCCTTCATTCTTCACAACCCTCTTGACCTTTCTCCTTGGGGTTCCTTTACCGCCAATTCGAACTGCTGATTGCAGCTTCTGCAGTTTAGCGAGTTTCTCGGCGTCCATGTTGGCGATGATGGGGGGATTCTGGCTTGTTTGGTGGAGAAATGACAAATTTTGAGTGGGTTGGGGGCTCGTTTCCGATGGGCCACGGCGTACATTTGAGCACGGCTGCCGACGAGAACCACAAAGGACATCGGATGATCAAGGCGAGGCAACTGAGAATGGGATTTATTGTGAATAATGAGGTTGTGGATATATGTAGTTGATAGGTGCGTGTTCTTATAGGTTGCATTGTAGAGTCTTGTGATGATTGAGTGAAATTCAGTTTGTACCTAGCCGATAAGATTGTAGGTTCGATGAAGAGACAATTTGGCTCGGTAACGGGAATAAATAGAGATATGATTTTTATTTGTTTATAAAGCGTATATATTCATCTGATTTGTTATTATTTCTTATAATGCTGTTCCTGGCGTTATATGTCGTATGCTTTTATTTTCGAGGAGCATATTATTCGCTATTACCGTTTTGAGTAACTGATAAGACTTAGCCATTGACTTTAGTTTTCCAGCATCAACAACATTGCATTTCAGGCCGTTTTAATATTAGCAAATTACTGGTATCTAATTGAACTCGAAAGCACCATATTGAACTTTAAATACCTTAATTTTATTCCATATGTTGTAACTCCTGTCCCCCGTACGACTCTCTGAACTACCTATACTTCGAAAACTCCCTAGCATCAACTTTTCTCTCAAACAAAATATCCAACTCCTCAAACGTCCTGCCCTTAGTCTCTGGAATTCGGAAGTAACACCAAATAGTCAGCAGTGTGTTAATTCCTCCAAAGAAAAACCCAGCTTTCCCTCGCCAATTGCCTTCATTAGCATTCATCATATATGGCATGCTAACACTCATGACAATTCCAAAAACCGCCTTATTTGCAGTAGCAACCGATATTGTTTTACCACGTAGACGAGTGGCCGATACCTCACTAATGAGTACATAGCAAATTGGCCCAATTGTCAGATCATACACAAACGTAAATAGATCAAGAAGACCTGCTTGTGCCCAAGTTAATGCAGGCCTCGATGTGTAATTTTTCTGAACGTCGAGAATTCCAATAATAAACAGCGTAATGGTGAGAACGATTTCTCCACCGAAGTACAACGTCCTTCGTCCAAATCTACCCATAATAAACCACGAGGCTACAGTTCCACAGAAAGAAAGCCCTTTAAGACCCAGAGACATATCGAAGGCGTCAGTAGTTTTCATGCCTGCTAGCTCGAAAAAATATGTAGAGTAGCCCATGAGTGAACCACCTCCAATGACTTGCACTAAAAATACAATCGAACTGATCTCTGTACGACGTAAATTAGTGCTACGAAAACAGTCTAGATATGTCGCAGACTTGGAAAGTTCTTTCTCAAATTCATTGGTCTCTTTGATCATAGCCACAACTGGCTCGGGATCAAAATCAGGTACAGTAGACAAACGTTTCAAAACCTTTGCAGCTTCTTCCAGTCTACCCTTTCTTATTAGCCAGTATGGACTTTCAGGGCAGAAAGGCATCAATGCCAATACAAACACTGGCCAGCTCCATTGAATTGCAAAAGGTATTCTGTATGCCCACTGGTCATTCCGAGTATCCAGGGCAGTTGTCACGCCAGTACCAATAAACTGTCCCGTGACTGCACAGAGATTAACATAGGAGGTGAGAATTCCTCGAAGAGCAAGAGGCGAAATTTCTGAAGCATAGGTAGCAGCGATAACCACAAAAGCACCACTGACAATTCCTGCCAGGAACTCACCAGCAAACAACATCCCAAGAGACATAGCGAAGAATTGCAAAAACACAGTGCAAAAAATGCTGAATACTCCAATACTCAGTGTCTTACGAGGACCCAGTTTGTCCATGATGATGGTATTGGCACCTAAACCACCGAAAATCTGACCAAGATATCCCGACATACTGATGGCACTCTGCCAATGAGCTGGTATAACGTATTTTCCTTTATAAGGTACACCATATCGTTCTTGAAATGCAGGTAGTGCATAGAAGGAGCCCATGACAGTCTCATCGTACTGCAATCCAATGACAGGCAAACTCAAAAACATACACCACATAATAATTTTTGGGTACTTTTTGACAGCACTGAAAAAGCTCAGTTGATGTTCTAAAGCAGTTCCTTCTTTAGAATTATCGGAAACGACAATGACGTCTCCTTTGACCATCCAGTCTTCCAGATCATTATCGGTATTTTGCCCTAGCTCATGGAGCTGATAAGAATGATCTACTTTACCGGTCATTTGAGCTGTAATTAAATGAGAACCAGTTTAAAACAGAGCAGGAAGGTCCGCGGCGGGGTCTTATATGGCCCAAACTAGCATAATACGGAGAATGAGTCTTGAAAATGACATTTCCACCACTCGTATAAGTGCAAATAACAGAAACACGTGCGTCCGTTTTCGGCAATTTTCCCCAAAATTTTGGCATCAATCTTATCTTTTTTCTAGAATTTTGGCGGTATCTGAACTCTATTTTGGTGCCGTTCCTTACCCCGCAAAAACCCCCACCAACGCCTAGATTGCTACTGAACTTCAGCAAGTTCGTTATCAATAATATCAGAATAAATAGTATGATGACTGGTAACTAGTGATCATCAGTTCTCCTTAATTTCTCATCCATAGACCATGATTAAGTATGTGGTTTGCTACATTTGATCTTGTCCCGCTGCACGTGGTGGTGATCCAAACGGTACATCCGGCGAACTTCCCGAACCACAAATGAGCTGCTAATTCCGATAAGTAACTGATGAAAGTATACGTGACTTGTGAAAATCTTCATCCTCATGTCTCAAACAATCCAATTGAGTGGGCACGTCGACCATGGTGAGCAAGGAAACTTGTTCTATGTGCCATTTAAGGTACCAGCTTCAACTAGTGAAATTCATGCTGTATATTCGTATTCTTTCAAAGGCGATGGAAACGCACTAGATTTCGGAGTTTTTGGGCTTAACACCGATATGAACACTAGTCAATTCCGTGGGTGGTCGGGCGGGGCAAGGGATCGTTTCTTTATATCGTATGAAGAGGCAACCCCTGGCTATATCGCAGGTCCTATTCCACCAGGAAATTGGCACATATGCTTTGGACCTTATAGAGTGCGAGAAGAAACTGGTTTGGACTGGGTTTTGTCTCTGACTATCAAGAGTTTTGGATCCGATGTCGATCGGCTCAAGCCATTCTCACCAGCCCCAGCTTCTTCAAGAGCATTGCAAGCTAAACATCAGTCAATACATCCAGGATGGTATTCTGGTGATTTACATGTTCACTCAGTGTACTCAGATGGCAGTCATTACCCGGATGAGCTGATTAGAGCAGCCAGATCGAGAAAGCTGGATTTTTTCTTTTCAACGGAACATAACACGTCTAGCGCGAATCTTGAATATGGAAAGTATGTTCCATCTGATTTTCTTGTTGGACGCGGTGAAGAAGTTACTACAAAGTATGGTCATTGGAATGCTCTAGGGTTGGATGTCAACCAGTGGATTGATGCACGAATTCCTGATGATCAGTCTCTAAAACAAGCTGCTGAACGTGTTCATTCCAGCGATGGATACACAATAATAAACCATCCGTTCGATGTACAATTGGCTTGCGGCTGGGATTACGGATTCATAGATGAGATGGATGCTATAGAGGTCTGGAACGGTCCATGGAAGGCCCATGACGAGGATTTTCGCAATATAAACGCCGTAAAAAGATGGGATGAGTACCTTAAACAGGGCAAAATCTTTACAGCCGTTGGAGCGAGTGATACTCATGCTATGCCTCGGAACATCTTGGGGCATCCACAGACGAGAATCAAGGCGACAGATTTGTCGGTCGCTTCGATCATAAGAGGGCTTCGCCTAAGATCGGCTTATATAATTGGCGAGCCGCAATATTTTCTTGAATTTGAGGTGATTGATGTTGTTTCTGGTAAAATTGCCGAAATAGGCAACACCCTTAAGGGACCATTAGGAAACATCAAGATCATTGTTAAAGGTAAGGGGTTTGGGGAAAATTGCAAAATACTACTTCTGAGCAATGATGATGTAATTGAAAAGACGTTTGATCGGGATGTGTCTCTGGAGTACGTTGTGGATGGATATAGGTGGAAGTTTGTAAGGATCGAAGTGCATAACGCAGGAGATAACATGCTAGCTATGACCAATCCGATCTGGATAGATCGAGAATAGTGGAAACAAATATGTAGTAAATAATCGAATGATATCATCGAGGTTGTGTGTAATGATAAGATATGGGAGATTTATGGAAATTTGGAATTCTCGGAGTCCTGTTCTTTCGGTTTAACGGTTTGATGCAATTCTAAATATACATACGGAAAGATGCAGGAGAATGATGCAGAACGATGGTACAGGACATGCGATATTGTATAGTTATGAATATTAAATTGAAATAAAACCTCAATTATCTCACCCATATAAACCACCATCTTTATCACCCCTCCCCCGCCCCTATCTATCACTGTTTATAGCCTGAGACGTTGTTGTGCGTGCGCTTTTGCCGTTTTAAGTAACTGATAAGAACATACCACTTTGAACTGTTTCAAGCATGACAGATCACAACGCACAGCTCCGATATCATGCTAAAACAGCGCTAACCAGTCATCTTTTCAAAAGCAGCAATTCCCACTCCATACGTACCCTAAATTCACGCGCTTAACCCAGCCAAGTATTTCAGAGGCTGTCAGTTACCTCATACGGACACCCATCGCAGATCGACCAGCCAACTCACCTGGAGAACAAGGACAAATAGCAACCAGCCACGCAATAACAGGGGCTAGTGCTCAAAGCAGACAATGGCGGGTTCTTCGGATGTCGGATCGGTTTTGTTTGGCTGAATACATGCATGTTCTGCGGGATTATCAAAGTTTAATGCTCAGGGGAAGCTATTTTTATCCGTTGGCTTGACATTCCGGTAACTGACAGTAGAACTGCGGCATTTTTGGTGCCTTAATAACACAGAAACAACATGACGATAGAGAAGTAAGGAGTAGGATCGGGGGACTAAAAAAGACGAATTAGTTAAATCCCTCATTTTCTCTATTTATTTGTTTGTAATCTCCACAAGTGGCGGTGTACCTAACTTAAACCCGGAGAACAATAGGCTATATATGAGATCTATAGAAATAAACACTAAAGGTTAAATGTAAAATAAATAAACGAGAAAATAAAGCAGCTCTTGCCGATTCATCGTTCTAGCCTCTTTGCAATCCTCCAACCCCCCGTGATTTATGCTCCCGCAGCCATGGCTCTTTTTCCTTGTGCCATCCCATCTTGCTACTTTTATCCACCATCCATCCACCCTTTTAAAGTCTTTCGTTGAAACCCTGTATTTTTTCGAACATTCGCTACCGATAAAAAGGTTGATTTGAATTCTTGGCTCTTGAACAAGAGAATCGGCTGCTTGTGCCTTTTTATTTTTTTCTGCTTAAAACAATGGAGCCCGTTTCTAAGGTGTTAGCAAGTATGTATTATCTCCTGAAGAACTAATTCCCGGCATATCGCCCCCAACTAACCTCGTGCTACAGTCGGAAGCTCTCCATCGCTAAATTTCTGCTGCTGGCGCTTACAGGAGTCCAAATCCGCCAAGATATACTCGTCGTCAGCCAGCCCTACTGGTCCTGCCAATGAGCCCGCGTTTATATTCGACAGCGATCAGTTCGGCTCGGCTCTGCGCTACTGCCCGGACTTTGTATGCGAGGATCTGGCCGCTATCAACACCCAGTTTGAATTCGACTATGTTTTGGTCTCGTTGGATTCAATCAAGCAGCTGTCTTTGATACCCAAACTTCTGGCGCCTCTGGCCGGCCAAAACACCACTATTTTGTTCGATGTTTCGGCCGGAATTCCTCCTATCGATGCTCTGGTCAATTCTACCTTCTCCGGATTCAATGGTTCCCTCGGCTATTTCATGTGCGACGAGTATGTCGTGCCAACTTCTGTTTCCAGCTTTTTGCATACTGCCAGCTCCACTGCTCAGACGTTTGTCACCAGCACTGGGAAATCTGACAAGGGCGCTAGGGATTTGGTATTTATGCTGCAAAGCGCTGGATCAACTGCTTCTGTGCCGCCTGTTTCGCAGTTCAGAACCAGACAATGGCAGCATGCGATCTCCAGCATCTCCTTAGAACTTTTGAGCATCATTGTCGACATTCCCGACATATCGCAAGTGTCTAACGATGTGCTTGTTAAGCCCATCTACAAGGGGTTGATGAACGAGCTCTACTTTGTGGCCAAGAAGAATATCGCCGATGAAGAAGCTGCTGCCAAAATCTTCCCTTTGCCATCCCCGGATCATTCTCTATGGATCCCGGCTCTGCCTGGGTTCAACCAACCGCCTTCTTATCTGTATTATCTTTTCTATCGGCAATTCCACTTACCGATCGAGGTGTACTTATTACCGCCTATTCTTCTAGCTGATGACTACAGAGTACGTACTCCTTATTTGGAGAGCGTGTTTGCTCAACTCAATTATCAGACTTCTATAAACAAAAACCCTGGGATTTTGTTTGAACGCACAGGTCTTTCTGCCAGAGAGGAGGAGTATAATTACAAGGAGCAGATGCTGGCACGACGTGAAGACGAACTGTCGCGCAGAGAACAGGCTTTATTCCGTAAGGAACAGCAACTGAGAGCAACTCCATCGGCTCAATATATGCCGCAGATGAATGGAAGGCGTCCGTCAATGCCACGGCCAGTGTCTACCGCGAGCGTGGTTGGAATGGCTCAGCAGCAGCAGCAGCAGCAGCCCTCCCCGCAATCGCAGCTACCGGCCCCGATTCCTGAAAACATAGACATGCTGAGTGTTACACAAAAGCGCAACCGACGGTCCTTTGCACGCTCTAATAGTACAAGCTCTTTTGCTCAGCATTTCGAGGACGCTTCTCTGAAGTTTGCGACTAATAATTACCCCAATGGCTATAATAACTCGGGAAGAAGATCTTCGCTCACACAAACCTTCCACTCATTTGACCCCACGGGAATTATACAGAACGATCGATATGGAAATGTGTCATCTATGAAGGGAACTCCTTCATTATCATCATCACGATGTGGCTCTCTAGTTGGTGGGCCTCCACCGACCGTGGCACCAGCCCTAGTACCGTCAGCCAATGGCCACGGCATGAATGGTTATAGAAATGGAAACGGGAAGCAGATGCTAGTCGATCCGCGGACTAACAATATGAATGGTAACAACAATCATTCATCATTATCATCGTCACCATCTACACCACCTTCTCTTGGACCGGACATCCAATACAGAACAGTGGAGCAGTAATAACGCAACCGGTTGCAATATAATGTATTCCAGGCTTTGGAAGAGGATTGCAAAGAAATCATTACATGTTTCTTAATCTAATTTAATATATTCAACGTATAGTAATTCATGTAGGGTAACGGCTTCGGGCTGTGAAAGCAATGTATTCCATTATATAGGTAATAGCATTTGTCTTAACTTCTTAGTTTATTACTTTTATTTAATAACACATGAATATATTCTTCGCCTCTACTTATAGTGCAACATAAATTGTTTTAATAAATAATCCTTGAATATCTAGTTGACATCTTGTTGATATCTCGTTGATCTCGTTGAAAATCTTGAAAATCTTGAAAATCGTATGTTTGCTTGGCATTCGTAATTCCTCTTACAAGCTCATCGTCAACCATTCCCACTGCCCAGACTTGAGCTGAACGCCATCCATGTCGTCTTCTTGTTTTATTTCATCGGGAGAAGCGTTGTTGGTCGATGTTTCCGTAGACGTGGACTCGCGTTTCTTCCTATTGGCTGCAGCCATTCCGGCCAAAGATGTCGCACTATCGGATGATTTCAGCGATTGACGCTTCGTAGACGACATACTGCCTCTTCTGGAGCTGCTCTTGCGTCCCTGTCGAGTCACTTCTTCGTTCATGCCTCCCCTGTTACGTTTCTTTATGACGTCAGTCTTGAGGGAAAGAGGACGAACCACTCCATGTAGTTTGAGAAACAGTCCACAAGCATTGCAAAGAGGCTCACCTTCGGGATTTCGACGCCACAGTGGAGTTGTTTGCGTATGACAGTTTGTGCATGCTGTAGGTTCACCATCAACAGTCGTCGGTGGAAGGCCCGCATTAGGCAGAGCAGGCTTGATGTCAGGCACCGATCTCAATCGCGACGCATTAGTTGTTGACGAAGTACGAGCGATCTTGCTGCTCTTATTATGCCTACTAGAGCCATTGGCCGAGTTTTCAGCACTATGTGGGCTCAGAGATGGCGTATCACCATTCGATGAACCGGGCGTAGCTCCAGGTGTGAAACTTGGAGGCGTCGACATGTCGCTTATAGCAGCACTGGTCTCCAGCATATCGGTATCCCTGCTTGAAGTCGAATTTTGTTTGAATGATTTGAAAAACTCGCCGTTTGGTTCGTCGTGCGTCGAGACACTTGAGAGCCGGAATGCCTTTTCCTCATCCGATTGAGAACTCCTGGAAGACCCGATGTTTAACTGCAACGGATCAATGTGAAATGCAGAAGGAGCTGAGGAGCCTGATTCCGAGTATGTGAAGTTATTATGCCACCTACCTGAATCAGAGGGCCCACTACTAGTTGAATGCTGTCCATGCCGCGATCTATCTCGACTGGTGATATCGTAAAACATGGAGTTTTTCGAGAAATTAAAAGTAGCATCACTGGTAGTAGGAGTGGTCGCTCCAGAGCCGGTCGGAGAGTATAGGCCCGAGAATAAATCATTGTTGTTGGTTGTCGAAGAAAGACTGCCGGTTCTAGCATGGTTTTGACGAATGAGTTGCGAAGTAGCTACTATGCTGTTCCTGCGAGGATCACTAGGCAACGAGGCAAGCGAGCCGGTCCTGCTAAGGTGAGGATGAGCCGAATAATTATTAGAGCTGGTATTATTAGTGTCAGAAGACGATGCAGTAGGAGACGACGGCTGGAAAAGCCCACCGTCAAGACCCTCTATGGCGAGAGGATCCAGCGAGAACCGGAAGCCGTTGTCATCGGGCTCCTTGGGTGCTTCAGAGAAGAAGAACGGCGTCGAATGAGGATGCACCAGTGGGCTTTCGGCGACTCGTTTCTTGAGCCCATTGCTGGACAGACCGTTTTCACTGGACCCATTATGCTGCTGCGAGATCTTCTTAATATGCGCAATATAGTCGAACTCTGACGACCGTTCGTCCACCGGCGACTTTGATTTGCCGTGCGTCGGCGATTTGTGATCTCCCCAGCCTATGCTATCCATTGATGCAGGAGTCACCGTCGAATTACTCCACGAAGAAGACGCGCTAGAGTTGGAATTGGCCGAAGATCCCCCCGAGCTGTTTCTGCCGCTGGCGTTGATTTCCTGGACCTGAGGCATGACTGTTGAAGAAAGCAGAGAAACGGACATAGGAGTGGCGCCATCCAGGCAGCTGGCGGCGGCTGCAGAGATGGCCGTGGAGTAAAAGTCGTTGACATTGATGGGGTATCTTCCAGCATAGACGTCGAAGTGGTAATGCTTATTTGCCTGTTGTTGGTACTCGACGAAGGACGAGGACTTCGGATGGTGATTCCGAGCAGCAATTGTACGCTGGGAATCCATGGCCATGATACGCCAGGAGATGTTGGAGATGCGGTCGGCGTTCGGCAGGCGGTTATGAGCACCTTTGTACAGTTTCCAGATGTTCACGGCCTCGTCTAATATGTCTTGTTTCGTCACAGGCTGCGAGTTGCGAGGAGATTTGCCGGTCGCAGACTCAAACAACTTATCGGAGGCATCGAGAATCTCATCTGCAGAGCCCCAATCTTTGGAAGGAAAACCCATTGTTCAGATCGATGGAAGATGGCAAACGTGAGAGCCCCGGGCGAGTTGGGATTTTGGTTTCCAGTGTGTTTTTCTAGGCTTGTTTGGGTTGTGTTTTTTTTGCGACTCGTTTCCCGCTAAGTTAAAATGGTGACGAGGTTTGGGAAGGTTGAGTTTGGAAAAAAAGCAACCACTGTAATCGCTGCAATATTAGTGGACGATAAAGAGGACGTTGCCACAGTGGCTTGTGTTTGGAGAAGAGACAGGAACGGAGGATATAGGGGGGTAGGAGGATTATGATTGGTTATATGAGGGGATGAGGGTTGGATGGATATTGCTAGCGGTTTTCTTTTAGGCTTCAGACTGGCTTTGTAGCTTGGTTGGTCGTGGTCGTTTTTAAGGGGTGGTATATGGTATCGGAATATAATTGTCATATTGGGAAGTGTCTAGGAGAGGACGAGGAGAGAGTAGAGGAGAGGAATTGGATAGGCATTGAGAGGAGTATGATGTAGTTTATTAATTGTAATAGTTGTAGTATTGTAATAGTTGTAATAGTTGTAATGGATTTGTCGTGGTAGTTATGCCTTGCAATAGTTTAGTTTATATCCTCTGTCCTAGTTACTCTCTCTCACCCCTGGTTCGGAGTTTTTTCTACCTCCTACATTGCATATAAATTTCCATTTTAAATCCCTACCTAATACTATAGTCCGGCCCCCAAATCATCGGGCTGCCCGCTTTTCATTGGTTTCCTCCCCGTAGATCATGCCTTGGTTTCTTCCAAAGCCGAGATCAAGGACCTAATACTTGCATATCTACGACATTTCAAGCCCGACTTTATTTTTTCTGCACTCCAACTAGTCAATTAGTGCGAAATCGCCCTGCAGCAAAGAATGCAAGATTTATTATGATCCTTGCTTGCTGATTAAATGACTAAAAGCAACTTAGATGTACAGAGAATGACACATGATGGATAGGTTGATCTGTAGATCGGATCAGTCTGGGTATACTTGGAGATGGAAGAATAGTAATAAAATACTTCAAATAGTGTCATTGCCATTATCTCCATAATTATCATATTAAACGCACTTACGTTATTATGCTATTATTTTATTTAATCCCGCTAATTATCTGACCGTTTCCCGTTGTGGAGTTTCTTTCCATGCTTGTTCTCCGCTCTGCGGAAGTCCGCTACCGATAGCCGTACTATGCCACTGCAATATGAGCCTCAAATCATCAGCTGCACGTCCAGGGATTGAACAAAGGATTTCTTTCGGTTTTCATGGGTGTGTTTAATGCAATTATTATTTTATGGAAAAATTCGGGCCTTGACTTGGTCTCGGATGAAATCTAACCGTTTTAGTCTAAATCACTTTAACTTCAACTAACTACACTATAAACTATTAATTTAATGACTTGTCACTAAATGATCTAACGGGATTCATCGCTTACAAATACATCTGCATATTCTCGCCACTCATAAAATAACTCAAATGCTGCAATATGGTGCCTAAGCGATATTATCTGATGAAGTCATCAATCTTTTGATATAAGCCATTGATCGACAGTCATTGGAAAAAGCAACAAACGTCTGTATTGAAAAGGCAGAGAGAGGCAGGGAAGGATTTTTGTAGGAGAACAGATACAGGAATTGGATGAATATTCTCGACAAGATGCTCTGAATGGGCTATTCGGCTGATCTGGTAGCTGCAGATTACCCTTATTTCGAATCCAATCTTGAAATATTAACAATTTATTCAAGGCAATGCATGCGCTTAAGGCAATGCATTCAAGGCTTTCTATAAAAATTATACATTGTTAGTGGGTTAACGCAGGTTTGATATCGGCTTAAGCAGTCTGCCGATATCCGGATCAACAGAATACACCTATACATCATACAGCTATATTACATTGTCTGCTTACAAAATGATGAATATCTATTAAATTAGATTAAAGTCTATTTATTTATCATTTGCTATATTTTCGGGCCATACAGTCAGCTGGATACCTTGAATATCGGCTCGGATCGGGCCTGCATATGGCTGAAGCTCAGGGACAATCCTCTACTGTGATATATCACTTGGAAATATTCATTGTACTGATCAACACAGTCTCAAAATACAATTGACCTGTTTTGCTTTTGCCCTGCACCGAATTAATGACGCGAGGAATCCGAATGCGATTTCCGGTTCTGGCCGTATGTAACGTCTATGGGAAGAACCCTAGACACTGAACCTGATCCTCGGGATAAGGATACATGATACATGCGTATAGGTACATGCTTGAATACTTGTTTAGCGGCTTTCTTGTAATTTGACATTGTTGGTGGTTGGAATAGAGAAGATGGAGAGTATCGGCAGAGATGAGCAGCTTTATAGACAGAGAGAGATCACCTGAAATGGAGGGAATAAAGGCATACGGATAATACGGATATTATGATTTTAAAAAGCTATTGTTTGTTGTGTATGGGCCATATGACATTGAGAGGATTCGGCCGGAGAAAGGCAGCCCGGAATTCCAGGGCTAAGGATATTTCCGAGAACTTGAAAAGATATACGCGATAAAGTTGAATTATTATTTTTGGGGTTTCGACTGAGAAATTATCCGTTCTTTTACGAAGTACAGTTCTTCTACGATGGTAAATGAGATAGCTCTTGGATGGCAGTGGTGCTCTTCTTTCTTTAAAGCTTGACCGACTGATCTATGCGATGACTACAGCTTGCCGTGACTAAAGCTCGTCTCTTGACATTTTATGATTCAAGCATGAATCTAACAAAATATAACTAAAATACAACTAGCATGAAATTGACTAGACGAACACCGGGTAACTACAGTTGCATTGACATTGAAAACTTGGCTTGATTGATTCATGCGGGGTCGAAGCATCACAAGGAGCTCAACCTTAAGATCAATACGAGCTGTATAACCATACAAACATACATCATTAAATACAAAACTATCTAACATAAAACACAACCTCTTTTAATCAATCAACTAAACTCCCAAAACCCCTTGAGCACCACGACTTCAAACTAGGCATTCCATAGCCTTCTTCTTGCGCCACTCCTGTGTGATTACACCATATGACTATCTAGCCATTTCGACTTCTTTCACTTTCAACTTACACATTGTTCAAGCATTGCGTTTATTGAAACTGCGTTTATCTAGCAATTGCCGTCTGATTAACCAATCTTTTAATAATCAATTTACCATGAAAGCTTTAAATATCATATCCTACGGAGCCCCCTCTGAGAAAACACTAGCTTTTAAGGACGTTCCCGAGCCAAAGGCTGCTTCGTTGAAGCCTACTCAAGTGTTGTTGAAGACAAAGGCATTTGGCCTCAATCCCGTTGACAAGGGCATTCTTGCTGGGAAAATCAGAGTCGTTGTACCTATTGAATTTAATCACCCCGTGGCCTTTGATACCTCGGGTGTCGTTGAAGCTGTTGGCTCCGATGTCACGGCCTGTAAGCCTGGCGACTCGGTTATAGCTAGCCCCTCCTTTACTGATTGGGGAGTCACGTCTGAGCTGCTTGTGGTTGATGAAGACAATACTGCGGTGACGCCAAGCAATATTAGCTTCGAGCAGGCTGCGGCTCTTCCCATTGCCTATGGAACTGCTTATAAAGGCATTATTCAGGAAGGCCGTGTTACATCTGATAATACCAAGGTGGCTTTTGTTCCTGCTGGGTTAGGAGGAGTTGGCTATTTTGCCCTTCAAATCTTGAACAACGTTCTTGGCGTCCAGAGGGTCATTACCACTGTTTCTACTTCTAAGGTGGATAAGATCAAGAAGTTTTTGCCTGATGTTGAGGTTATTGACTATAAGACTACTGACTGGGTTAGTCAATTGGAGGACCAAGTGGATTTCATCTTTGATACTACGGGAGAACTCAAGAAACATGCCAGGGTTATCAAGCACAGTGGTACAGTGATCTCAATTGCTGCTACTCCATCGTCCAAGTCTGTTCCTCATGCCAATTTCCTGATACGAAAGGCGTTGGACGGCATCTTTTGGTGGGATAGTCGTAATTTCAGCCACAAAAACGTCAGATATGATTATCTGCTATTGAGTATGAACAAGGATAATGCGTTTTTCACTGAGATTTTGAAGTTGGTCGCAGAGGGTAAGATTGATATTCTGCTGCAGCATGTTTATCCGTGGGATCAGGCTATTGAGGCATTTCAAGATCTGGCCAAGGGAACTACGGCCGGGAAGATTATAATCAAGGCACCGGGGTTATAGTGCAGCACCGGGGTTATAGTGCAGCACCGGGGTTATAGTGCAGCACCGGGGTTATAGTGCAGCACCGGGGTTATAGTGCAGCACCGGGGTTATAGTGCAGCACCGGGGTTATAGTGCAGTACCGGGATTATAATTGAGCACTTAGGAATTCAAATCTCCTAACTTTAGTGCAATTGTTTATTGGCTGAATTGTTCTCTCACAGCTCACCGTTCCTTGTTGAACACGTGTTTGCCCATCTTATCACATCTTTATCATTCCATGCCTATTTTATTTCAATAACGTCAAAATATTTAGCAAACTATAGGAACATACTCTTAACGGATTCTTTACTTTCCCTTGAACTTATCAGCCAGATCAGAAACGTATTCCTCTCCCTTTTGGTACAAGTTCTTAGCATCGTCAGACAATTTGTCAACGTAAGACTTCTCTCCGGTAGCAGAGCTAGTGGTCTTGGAGACTTCGTCCTTGACATCCTCAGCACCTCGTTGAGCACTCTTGGAGACGTCACCGGCAACATTGCTGGCCTTCTGACCAATGGGCGTGTCACCCTTGGCGTCCTTGGTGACAGTGTCGTAGGCATCATTGGCAGCATTCTTGACCTTCTGGCCAGCAGCCTGAACATCGTCGTTGTTCAAGGGGTTCTTGTTAAACTTTCCAGCAGCAGGTTCACTCATTGTTTTATAGGATTGATTTGGTGTATAGAAAGAAAGTTAAAACTGGCGACTTTAGCCCTATATATATACTAAATTACGTGCCAAGGCGTCATTACTACTTTGGCTTGCTATGTCAGTTGACTTGAATGTCTCGAAGAAGCCAAATGATGGACGATTGATTTAGTGTTTCCTAATCGGGATAGGTTGCTGTACTACATGTGACAACAATATCTCAAAGCGGATGCATCGCAGGAGAACAAGAGAAGTGGCAATTCCTTGTTTGGAAAGAAGAGGCGGGAAAATAGAGGCAATTAGCCCCTGAGTACTGTATAGATGTTATTGGCTGGATGGTTAGCCGAGATCCGGGAAGATTTCGGCAATTTGGTGAGGTTGGATCATTTTAGTGATACATCATCAAACAATGGGCACTAAGAGGCACCAAATAATACTTCATTTAATGCATCGTCATTTAACGGCAACGCATCGTCATAGCACCAACGCATCGTCATAGGCACCAACGCACACGCATTAATACGTCAATTTCTTATATACCATACGTCACTTTGCCATCGCACATCATTCTATCTACTCCGCTACTAATGCGCACAGGGCCGCTCCTACTCCAGACCCATCCTTGGCGATTCCCACCCGGATTCGAGACTCCTCTGCTCCAACCTTGGTAGCCTTGAGAGCATCCCGGAATCGCTGCTCGAAATGAGGATAATGCTCAACCACCGAACCGTCTGCTCCAATGTCAATATCTCCCTTGAATTTTTGTAACGCATCTGTACGTAGAATTAGAGCTGCTATTGCAACTGCAGATAACCGTGCCGATCGAGTACCAATTGCCTGGGCAATGATTTGAATAGCCTTACGTTCATCCAACGTCGTATTTTGACCATATTTTGATTTGATGACCTTTTCAACTTCTGACAAATCGGAAGATTCATCCCCGTCGATTTGTGCTGGTATCGAAGTATCAGTAGCCCATGGTGTATAGAGTGCACTATCATCGGAGATATCTTCGCCGACAAATAACTGGTTCTTGGACTTGAGCTCCACCAACACCAGACGAAGCAATTCACCCAAAAACATGCCTGA
This sequence comes from Casaregolazyma suthepensis, assembly GCA_030568895.1. NCBI lineage: Eukaryota > Fungi > Ascomycota > Dipodascomycetes > Dipodascales > Trichomonascaceae > Casaregolazyma > Casaregolazyma suthepensis. Next base: position 598,597 of record JAJMJB010000001.1, read on the forward strand.
GATACGCTTCTCAAACATATGATACGAAGGATTCGGTGTCAGTAGGTTGAGCTCAATGTCAAACCGATTGGAAGGAATAATCTTGAGATCATTGTCAAAGGAACCCCACTCCGTGTTGATGATCATGATCTTGGACGTGATATCCGGATTCTCCTCGGCATCAAACTTGCCGATCTGCGAAATCTTTTCGGAATATGCTCCGTTTGTACCTGTGCCGAAAATGGCTCCAATCAGTGTCTGGCCAGACTGAGACTTTGTGTACGAACGAGCCATCAACGTGCCGACAGTGTCATTGACAAGAGCTGCAACATACACAGGAAGCATTCTTTCATTCAGAGCTTGCTGGAAAAGCTCGCAAATGTCCTTGCCTACAGCATCCTTGATATCAAAGCCCTTGGTCCATCGGATCAACTTGCCTCTATTCAAACCAGTTTGATCGACAGGAAATGAGAAAGTGAAGCCCAGTTTGAACAGATCAGGAGTGTTTGGATTGCTTTCCAGGGCTGCTCGACCGGTTTCACGACTGTAGCTCTTCTGTTCCGAATGGTGCTTCTTGAGAAACGCACCGACTCTATCGGCCAGGAAACCAAAAAAGTCCCGTGAATCGCCAACCATTAGAGCATTAGGAATAGCCTCCTTCTCCTGAACAATATCAAATGTGCCGTCTCCATGCAAACATACGGAGCAAACTCGGATGTTCGTTCCACCGAGATCAACAGCCAAAAAGGTGCCTTTTTCAGTACCATCAGGCACTCCGGTCACGTAGGTCGGAAGCATGGGCATGCCACGGTCGGTGTTTTCGTTTAGACCGGCATCGACTTCGGAAATAAAGTGCTTGACGGCCTCGTTGACATGGGAATCGTCAAAGTCGAATTCCTTGGCAATACCGGTAGCTATTTCGAGGATATTAACCGGGGATTTCGAGCTAGTAGCAGTAGACATTTCGATTATGATGAAGAAAGAAGAATATAATAGGTTCGAAATATCAATTAATAGGTTCCCAATATCAATTAAAGTCGCAGATGTCTGTTAACTGATAAAGATGAAACAAGCTTGATTCAAAGTAGAAGAGCCAAGACCAACAAAGAGTAAGATATTACAATAGGAAATAATACAATAGGAATAATATCAGATATCACGGATTTCTAGGGCGTTATAAGAGCGTTTTAAATGGCACAAAGGCGTGATACTCCGCAGATATGGCCTGATGTTGAAAAGTCGGAAGTTGTTCTATAGGGTAAGCAGAGTGCTTGATGTGACGTTTTATATTGCAAGGGGACTGAGACATGATGCGGAGAAATGCAAAGTGGGCAAGAAACTAGGTTATAAATAGAGGATATTGGAGAAAAGGGAGTATTTTAAGGGGGTTTTTTATGTCTATGAAATGTCTATAATTATTCAGAA